>JADWQK010001195.1:0-719918 GCA_017933935.1 Sesamia nonagrioides
GATGTCAGAGATACCCTTTAGAGCCATGTAGGTAATTTTGATGTTCGAAACGTACTGATTCTCAAATTACTTTAGGTATAAATACTGTAGGAAAGTGCTTACCCAACTTACCCAACATTGGTGCAGGAACCCATAAGTATCCAAACTCAAGTACGATCTTACCCAACATTGGTACAAATAACAAAGTAACAAAAACTCTCACGTAAGATCATATTGATCATACTAACTTATTGTCTTAGCGATTGACACCGGCAAGCTGGTAACGAATCTCCCTGATCTAAACTTGTTCATCACGAAGTTATAATTAAATAGACCATGTCTACATCGCTGTGTTGCCAGACAGAAAATTTACTATCATTTTAACGGCAGTTGTGGATATGGGAGATTCTATGCGTTTTGCGGCTTGAACAATTGGTCCTAAACAATTTGAATTAGGAATGACAAAAAAATCTTTGTGCTATATAAAAAAAATCTATCTAACTATTATATCTGTTATTATTATTCTGTTGTTATCTGTTGTTATTATATCTGTGTGATTTGTCCGTATATATTTATTTATTTATTTTATTTATTTTATTTGTTTATTTATTTTATTTATTTTATTTGTTTATTTATTTTATTTATCTTATTAATTTTATTTAGTTATTTTAAGAAGTTCTGAGTTGGTGGAAAACCTATACTAATTAAAAACTTATACCGTTAGGGAGATGAGCTGGTGAGATGTGGAGATCCGGCAGAAAACGATTTTTTGAACTACACTCAAAAACACGTTTTCCACGTGTTCATAAGTAGAAACTGCGAATCAGTAATGGTAAGATTATCTGGAAGCAACTAAGTATCTTCGCAGGATAACAGCTGATTGAGTTATAACAACACAGCTTTTTTTTTCCGAACTGCAGCTGTTTCAGTCTTTGCAAAATTTAAACAACTTTGTACCTATTGCTCATTTATCAGTCCTTTATTTCATAAAACCTGATAAGAACTAGACCATATTACTAGGACAAGATCATTTTACCAGACAAAGGCGACGACAAACACTTTATTTTTGGGAATTTAAAAGCTTCAACGCTGGCAACCCCATAACCAGCTTGCTAACGCTAATGATGGAACTTCAGGCTCCTCTAAGTGCCAGTAATGTCTTTACAAATAGTGCCCAGTTTTGGTTCTTACGACAGTCCCACGGAAACACTTGTTTGGACATGTTTAGAGCCTGCTAACTATGTTGGTATTTGTAACGAATCATCATAATGTTTGGGAAAATCATTTTTGGTTGTTTTATTAGATCGATTTCTGTTAAGAATTCAGGTTTACTATTGGTTTCATTAACAATTTTACACAATAAATCTAAAAAAAATATAAATTTATAAATGAGTGACTGTAATAAACAATTTTCTTTTGTATAATTAAGTATGGTGCTGATTTGTTGCATTGCTATTTTATAATATAGGGAATGTATCAAGATTGAAATATGCTATATTTGGGAATAAAGGGCTTTATTATTATTATTATTGGTTTCATTTTGACAGTTCAACAACATTCATTGCGTTATTTATGTTACTGAGTAGGCACATTTTCCGAATATATTTAGTAATGGTTTAGCAATTGGCTTCAGAATGATTCCAACTGATAGTAATAAAGTGTGCTGTTCCGTTGTTATTAGTTTTTTTTAGAAATTTAGGTATGTATCTACTTACCTGTACCCGAACAAAAAAATTATAAGACACATTTATGTTCAATTTTTACCAAAAAATTTAAGCTCCAAAAATGTGTGTCAAATTTAATGGCAACGAAATAGAAGAGGAAATAGATGTATCTATATTGACAGTAACTTTAATTGGAAACCGCTTAAAGAACAGCTTTGTGGGAAAATTCATAAATCAGCATACGCACTTTTTCAACTGGCCAGAAAAGTAAATACTCGTTACTTTTGCCTATCATGGTTTGGTGGCCTCACTCATACGGTACGTTATTATTTTCTGGGGAAATTCTCCGGATAAAGAATTAGGTAATATTCAAGGCACAAAAAAGGTGCATTAGAGCCATGTGTGGTCTGAAAACAGAAGACAGTTGCGTACCGTACTTTCAATCGCTAAAAGTTCTTACGGTGCCGGCGTTATACATACCTACTAGAAATGAGTATTTTTATCAAAATGAAACTTAACCTTTTCGAAAAAAATTACAACGGTACGGAATGTTCCACTTTGTAGTCAGTACAAAAATTGTTTGGGTAATTATAAATGTAACACTGCACTAGTCAAAAAAAGTATCTTAGGTATGGCTCCACGTAAGTACCTATAACAAAATTCTAGACGCCAATTAAGAATAAAATTTTACACAATTGAAGAAAAAAATGATAGTTTTCTTAATTGATAAATGCTACTACACAATTGACGAATACCTGAATGACGATTAATGTAGAATTGCAATTTATTTTCATTTTTTTTTCATTAATTTTGATTTTGTAATTATTCTTTTTTACATCAGAATTGTTTTGACTTAGATTTTTTTTTATATTTTACTAGAGATGTACCGACTACCACTTTGGCCGACTAGCCGACTAGCCGACTAGTCGGCTGTAAAGAGGCCGAATAGTCGGCCGACTAGTCGGCTAGTCGGCCTCTTTAGAGTCGCAGTAAAGAGATTTTGCTATGTTTTATTATAAAAATATGACATTTTGTTCTGGGTTGTGTCCGGTTAATCATATAAGTTCCTATGTTTCTTTTTATTTTTCTTGAAACAGTACGTGTTTAAAATATTCAATGTTTATTTTTTAATCTGTTGGTAATTATAAAATACCTACTTTTTTATTTGATTAACAATTAATAAATGTTTATTTACCTTAAGAAGATATTCTTTTGTTTGTTAATTAAAACCAATTTTAAGATAATAATTTTGTTTTGTTGGTGTTATAGATATTAGGTCCTTACATATCAAATTGGCATTTTGTATTACAACTCACTGTGCTTTCTCTAGCGACACCACTGCCATACACATCATTAATTCTTCGACCCGTTTCTGCAGCACTGGTGCCACGGCGGAACCTATGGCGGAACTCATATTCGTAAGTAATGCGAAACTTTAAATTTTCCATTTTGTAAACTCAATGACGCAGAGAAAAAACCAAAATAAATACGGTTTTCGAGACTCAAATTGATGAGTAAATAGCTGTATAAAATTGATTTTGTAATTCTAAACCAATTACCAAAGAAGAGATATTTGAGAGCAAAGTGGCCAGTGCCTACGACAAAACGCCAATTTCATATGTAAGGACCTAAGTTAGTAAGTTAGAAGTCCGGATTAAACAATGGGATACTTTACATCCCGGAATAATTTGATATTCCCGAGATTTCCAAAAAGCGCGATATAACCGAAGTCCACGTGGGTGAAGCCGCGTGCGGAAAGCTAGTAATGATTAGTTAAGGTTTTATTTCATTTCAGTTCCCCTGATATAGTACATATTAATGAGAAATACATACAAAGTAAAAAGCCGACTAGTCGGCGTTTTTTGCCGACTAGTCGCCGACTACAAAAGCGGCCGAATAGTCGGCTTAACCGACTAGTCGGCAACTAGTCGGTACATCTCTATATTTTACGTAATAATTCCTCATTTACTTAAGGCATAAAAATAATAAAAAAAATTAGATTTGCATGTATATTTGTACGCGTAGGTACTGGCATAACATAGCGGTCTGCTCATCAAAAACAAGAACTGTCTCTCTATTACCTATGTTAACAAATAAAAGTATTATTTCTTTTATTTATTTTACTTACATATAATTTACATTTTTAAATATTTATATAAAAAAAAAACAAAAACATTAAAAAATATAAAAAAAAATAGTAGCCCACCGGTATCGGGGACAGGGTCCAAGCTACCGGCGGTCAGGGCTCCAGAGAGAGGAACTTCCTGACGATGCCAGCCGTGTCCAGCAGTACCGCTTTCTGAATGATGAGGTGTTGGTCGAGGCTCTTGGCTATTAAGCCATTGGCTGTCACGACTATCGGTACAATGATTGCTGAATCCACTTCCCACATGTCGACAACCTCGTGGGCCAAGTCAAGATACTTGATTTGTTTATCTTTCTCAGCTTTCACGAGGTTCTCATCATGCGGGATGGTTATGTCAACAATCATTGCACGCCGCTCTGATCGATCCACCAGCACTATATCAGGCTTATTGGCAACAATAGTCCTGTCAGTGATGATGGATCGATCCCAGTACAATGTGATATAGCCATTCTCGAGAACTGGGTCGGGCATATACCTGTAGTACGGCACCTCCGATTCCACAAGGTTGTATTTAAGAGCAAGTTGTTGATGAATTATCCTGGCAACAAGGTTGTGTCTATGCAAGTACTCTCCGTTAGCTATAAGAGAATACCCTGAGATAATATGCCTTATTGATTCCCCCGGCCGGTGACATGCCCGACAAATGTCAACTGTGCCGTCTTTCACAATAAATCTCCGGTAATTGTTCGTCATCATAACTTCGTCCATACTTGCACATACAAAACCTTCGGTTTCCCCAAAAAGGTCACCGAATCGTAGCCAGGCTACGGACCCTAGTAAATCTACATCGGGCCCATGTAGGGCTCGGAAAAAGCGTCCGTGAAGCTCTTTGCTCTTCCATACCTCCATGCGATAATTTGTGTCAAGCACTACTGGTTTACGCCAGTTCTCTTTAGCCAAGGAGAGCGGAGTGAGGCCCAACAACTTGTTGTCAACCGCGACCACATCCCGATGCATCCCCACGTCGGTTTCTAGAAAATATTCCCTGAGACTGCATATCTCGCGATTGTGGAGGGTCTTGGCGTTTAAAAAGCCACGACCTCCACAATTTCGCGGGATATACAACCTCATAACCGATGACCGTGGGTGATGCAATCGATTTGCAGTCAGTAGCGCACGGACCCTCTGATGCAGGGCGTCAAGTTCGGTCTGAGTTCATTTGAGTATGCCGAAAGAGTACATCAAAACCGGCATATTATCAACCGTTGAAAGCGCGCACCTTGTTACCGCCTGATAGAAGACTATTAAGTACTTTTTTCAAGCGGCCAAAGAAGCGTTCCTTCAAAGATTGCTTCATGTCAGTAACATTGATACCCAACGCTTCCGACATACCCAAATACTTATAGGTTTTGGATGCAGAGAGGGCTCTAAGGTTCATGGAACTCGTGAGTTGGTTCCCACGGATTCCACAATCTCTCCTCGCTTTAAAGTATTATTATTGTATACTCATAGTACTATAGTAAGTACCTAAATTGGTACATTCATCATTATTTTCATCATCACCATCAACACTTTTTTATCGTCCCACTGCTGGGCACAGGCCTCCTCTCATACAGAGAAGGAATACCTACATAATTACATTACCACAACATAACATCATTACCCAGTATTTTCCCCGTATTTATGTATACAAAATATGATTTAAGTGGCAACACCGCTTATCACACACCATCAACATAATAACGGCAATCAACACGTTATTCATGTCAACAAGTAAAAAAAAAAAAAAAATAACAAATGACATTCCCGTATCGAAGTCTGTCATCTTTACGGGTAATTGCCGTAAGGGCTACGTTATGAGGGTAACGTTGGTTGTAGGTAACTGATAAGGGGTGGTAACTAGGATTGGGTAATTATTTAAGTTGGCTAGAGAGTTGTTTTGACTGATTGTAATTTATATTTTGATTATCAGATTAATCTTGTTTGACCCCTTTTAATATCACAACTCGCAACCCTTTCAGGCTTTCCCCCTTTTGTCTATGCTATTTGGCTGTTCTGAGTTTTTAAATGAAGTCTCAGAACTATGTATCGCGTTGGATTTTCAGTACAATGCTCAGTACTCATCATCATCATCTCAGCGTTAATCCCAGTCGCATTCGAAGCTTTTTCAGCTTTGGAGTCTGGGGTCCGCTTTACCAGTCTAACTGCTGATTTTGGCTAAACTTCGATATTTTCCGTGAAGCGACTGCCGTCTGACCACCACAACCCGAAAGCGATATTGCAGCTAGACCAATTGTTAGACTTTTTAGGGCTCCAACAACCCGTAACGACTGCCACTAGATGTTCGTATGGCAACCGGGACGAACGGCTTAACGTGCTTTCCGAGGCTTCATATTCATGCATACAAATATTTGCACACCGCGGGGATCGAACCCGCGCCTCATTGCTCAGCGGCTGCGTTCGCTACCGCTACGCCACGGAGGCTGTCAAAGGCTGGCAATGCTCAGTACTAAGGGTCTAAAATCCAATACTTAGTATACTTTTGACGCACTGGGGTGCACTCTTTTGGATTATCAAAAAATCGCCCGTACGAAGGAAACTCGTCTTCTCTCTTTCTCTAAAACTCTCTTTAAACATTATCATTCTATTTATTTTTGCTCTACATCATCATCATTATCATCATCTTCCTCAGCCTATATCAGTCCACTGTTGGACAAAGGCCTCTCCTGTGTCACGCCATCCAACTCGATTTTCGGCGATTGTTTGCCCTTGTATTATGTTTATTAATTAGATTTATTATTTAAATTCGTATCTATACTGTTACCTATATAAAGTTGAAGAGTTTGTTTGTTTGAATACGCCAATCTCAGAAACGGATGGTCCGATTTGAAAAATTCTTTTTGCGTTTGATAGCCCATTAATCCAGGAAGGCTTTAGGCTATATATATATATATATATATATAAACACCTCTATATATATATATATATATATATATATATATCCCTGAAGAACATAGGGTAGGAGGGATATCTATATAGATATCCCTTTGGGCACTTTGTTGATCAGACGTGCCGTATAGGTAGTAATTTGTTGATCCATTTTCACTTGTTGATCCGGGGGCCTTTTCTTGATCCGATGCCATCTGATCATAAATATGTGGCTCCGTTCGGATCCACATGCGTCACGATGAATAATAATAAGTAATAACAATAATTAAGGGCTGTTTTATACAAATCCACCTTTTTGGCGTCTGAGCAGTTGTTGATCCAATTCAAATGGGCTAATCAGGGCGCAGCATTTCTCAAGGGCGTGAAACGATTGGATAAGCAACAGTCTTTTTTTTTTAATGTCTGTTCACTGAGTAATCTCAGACGCCTGAATCGATTTTCAAAATACTTTGTTGTTTGGAAAGGTAAACTTTTTAAGCGGTCCCGTAGTCACCAAGTCAGGATCTGATGATGGAAGAGTAAAAGAAATCAAGAGGAACTTCCAAAAATCATAGGGGTGACTAGTGCATTTCTAAATATCTTCATTAAGTATTTCAAAGAACTACAATTTAATAAAGGTCTGGTGTAGCTGATGATGGAGCCGGGAGACAGTCAAGGGAACTCCTCAATGATTTACTGCAGCTACCTTGAGTTTGTGCTTGATTAATTTGTGTTGATAAGAACTTTACAAAAATATGGGTTATGACTGTCATGAAGGCTCTGGTGTTGGAAAAGAAAGGCCAGTTCACGGAACTCTTCAACGGTTAACAGTAGGTACCTTGTGTTTTGGACTTAATTCTTTTATATTGATAAGAACTTTGCACCTATATGGGTTAAAATGAAAGTCTGTAGTAGATCTGATGTTGAAGACCCTAGACAGTCAAGGGAACTCCTCAATGATTCACAGCAGCTACATTGAGTTAGTGCTTGATTAATTTGTATAGATAAGAACTTTACAAAAAGATGGGTTATGACTGTCATGAAGGCTCTGGTGATAAAAGTAAAGGCCAGTTCAGGGAACTCTTCAACGGTTAATAGTAGGTACCTTGTGTTTGGACTTAATTCATTTATATTGATGAGAACTTTGCACCTATAGACCATAGGCAGACGAGGGAACTCCTCAACTATCGCAGTCACCTTGCGTTTGCGCTTGATTAATTCGTATTGATAAGAACTTTGCACCTATGTGGGTTAAAATGAAGGTTTGTCGGTCGTGGTCTTCATCATCAAACCTACTGCAGATTTTCATAATAATCCATATGGGTGAAAATTGCTCATCAATATATGTATAATAATTAATCCAAATACAAGGGCACTACTATAAACCGTTGAGGAGTTGACCTGAACTGGCCTTTGTATTCATCATCAGCGCCCTAATGACAGTTACAACCCATTTACCTAAATATAAGGTAAAGTTCTTATTAATACAAATTAATCAAGATCAAACACAAGGTAGCTGATGTGGATCAACTATGTGCCCAAAGAGGTGTTTATATATATATATATATATATATATATATATATCCCTGAAGAACATAGGTAGGTAGGATAGGGATATCTATATAGATATCCCTTTGGGCACTTTGTTGATCAGACATGCCGTATAGGTAGTAATTTGTTGATCCATTTTCACTTGTTGATCCGGGGGCCTTTTCTTGATCCGATACCATCTACCCATAAATATGTAGGTCCGTTCGGAGCCACATGTGTCACGCTGAATAATAATAAGTAATAACAATAATTAAGGGCTGTTTTATACAAATCCACCTTTTTGGCGTCTGGGCAGTTGTTGATCCAATTCAAATGGGCCAATCAGGGCGCAGCATTTGCCAAGGGAGTGAAGCGATTGGATAAGCAGCAGTTTCTTTTTTTAAGTATGTTCACTGAGTAATCTCAGACGCCTGGATCGATTTTCAAAATACTTTGTTGTTTGGAAAGGTAAACTTTTTAAGCGGTCCCGTAGTCACCAAGTCAGAATCTGATGATGGAAGAGTAAAAGAAATCAAGAGGAACTTCCAAAAATCATAGGGGTGACTAGTGCATTTCTAAATATCTTCATTAAGTATTTCAAAGAACTACAATTTAATAAAGGTCTGGTGTAGCTGATGATGGAGCCGGGAGACAGTCAAGGGAACTCCTCAATGATTTACAGCAGCTACCTTGAGTTTGTGCTTTATTAATTTGTGTTGATAAGAACTTTACAAAAATATGGGTTATGACTGTCATGAAGGCTCTGGTGTTGGAAAAGAAAGGCCAGTTCACGGAACTCTTTAACGGTTAACAATAGGTACCTTGTGTTTTGGACTTAATTCTTTTATATTGATGAGAACTTTGCACCTATATGGGTTAAAATGAAAGTCTGTAGTAGATCTGATGTTGAAGACCCTAGACAGTCAAGGGAACTCCTCAATGATTCACAGCAGCTACATTGAGTTAGTGCTTGATTAATTTGTATAGATAAGAACTTTACAAAAAGATGGGTTATGACTGTCATGAAGGCTCTGGTGACAAAAGTAAACGCCAGTTCAGGGGACTCTTCAACGGTTAATAGTAGGTACCTTGTGTTTGGACTTAATTCATTTATATTGATGAGAACTTTGCACCTATAGAGTTAAAATGATGGTCTGTAGTAAATCTTATGATGAAGACCATAGGCAGTCGAGGGAACTCCTCAACTATACACAGCAGTCACCTTGCGTTTGTGCTTGATTAATTCGTATTGATAAGAACTTTGCACCTATGTGGGTTAAAATGAAGGTTTGTCGGTCGTGGTCTTCATCATCAAACCTACTGCAGATTTTCATAATAATCCATATGGGTGAAAATTGCTCATCAATATATGTATAATAATTAATCCAAATACAAGGGCACTACTATAAACCGTTGAGGAGTTGACCTGAACTGGCCTTTGTATTCATCATCAGCGCCCTAATGACAGTTACAACCCATTTACCTAAATATAAGGTAAAGTTCTTATTAATACAAATTAATCAAGATCAAACACAAGGTAGCTGCTGTGAATTGTCGAGGAGTTCCCTCAACTGTCTCCCGACTTCATATCTACTCCAGATCATTATTAAATTGTAGTACTTTAAAATACTTAATGAAAATAACTAGAAATGCACTAGTTGCTCGTAAAAATTTTGAAAGTTTTCCTTGATTTCTCTAGTCTTTAATCATCAGATCCTGACCTGGTGACTATGGGACCACCCTTTCAAATAAAACAAGAATTTTGCAAACGAGTCCAGGCGTCTTACAGTAATTGATGAACATACATAAAAATAAACCTCCTCCTTTTTTGAAGTCGGGTAAAAACTTAAATTGCCAAAAGAAAATAATTTTTCTGTTGACAATTTAAATTTTTATAGGATTTTGACATTGATTACTAACTTTTTTATTGCTATTGCCCGAGGTCGAATCCTTTAGTCTCAACGACCGCGCTGCTGCCGATGACAATAGTATCATACTAAGCAGTATACGGTGAAATCACGCAGGCATTTACTAACTACTTTCCTCAAACAATCTGCTGCCGCGCCCCCCCCTCCCCCCCCCCGCGCTATGGCGCTATTATGATGTTCTTTCGTTTTTTTCAATAAACCCTTTATTAGTTACCTCCTTGGTGTTCCATGTTTCAAATATAGTTTTTTTTTTTTTTTTAAAGAAATTCAAACTAGGACGCTGGAACAAAACGCAAACTCTCTATTTCGAAATTGCGGCCGCTAAAGTTGACATTCCATGTGTCTAACGCGTTCCAGTACCTACCACAAATCATTAGAAAACAGCGCTTTCTTTCGCTAAAATATAACGCGACTAAGTAAAATTATTTTTATAATACTCTTAGGTATTTAACTTTGAGTAGACTGAGAAAACATCCACCAGATCCACAGATCTTTATTACCTTTATTACTAAGTAGGAAATATGATTTTATTTCCAATAAATAACGTGCGATTGAGTTTACCTTTTTTAATTTACAAAAATATTATAAATGGGGTACACATGTTTATTGCACACACTACGCTAGGATAACTCAATGTTCTTTATGAATTATTTACTGAATGCACTTTTTACTTCATAAATCACGCACTTTAAGTAAAGAATACTATAAATAATTTAAAATGTCGAAGTTTAGCCATATCAGCAGTTGGACTGGTAAAGCGGACCCCAGACTCCAAAGCTGAAAAGGCTTCGGATGCGACTGGGATTAACGCTGGGATGATGATGATGAAGACTATAAGTAATTTAAAACTCCAATGGAAAAATTGAAGCGACACTCAGCTTAACTTTCCCGCCAAAACTCCTGACCCCGGGTTATAACATCAGGAAAACATTGTTTTATTTTGAGTACGAGGCTTTCTAGTAAATCATATTACTTTATTTTTTTTCTTTATTGTGTTTGTTATTTTTTTAGTGTATTATTATAATAATGTGGGTTCTATTTGGGCGGAGTAAACAATTTTTCTTTCTATTATTTTTTTTTTTTTTAAATTTATAAACTAGCGCTTGACCGCAATCCCGCCTGATGGTAAGCAGTGATGCGATCATTGATGGTAAAGCGGGCTAGTTTATTAAGAGCCTATTCAGTCTAGCCTTGAAGACACTCAAATTGTAGTGTGACGGAAACACCGCCGCGGTAAAGCGAGCTAGTTTATTAAGAGCCTATTCACTCTAGCCTTGAAGACACTCAAATTGTAGTGACGGAAACTCCGCCGCTGGCAAATTGTTCCAGTCCCTCGATGTACGCGGAATAAAAGAGGAAGCAAAACGCTTCGCCCGGATCGTATTGCTGTTATTTTTTTTTTACATATTATTCACTAGCGCTTGACCGCAATCCTGCCTGATGGTAAGTAGTGACGCCTTGAAGACACTCAAATTGTAGTCCGACGGAAACACCGCCGCTGGCAAATTGTTCCAGTCCCTCGATGTACGCGGTATAAAGGAGGAGGCGAAACGCTTCGTCCGGATCTTAGTGGTGTTAACAACGTGAGGGTGGAAAGTTGCCGTGCGACGGGTCGTCCGATGGTGGAACGGAGATGGGGGAATTAAATCATGCAATTCCCTTGCACACTCAACAGAATGCCTGATTAATACCTTAAAAAACCGCTACGCAAAATTCAACCCTTAAAACTGAAACTTAAAATTTAATTCTATTATGTATTCGCATACAATTTCTATCACAGAAGTCTATACAAGCAGTGTTTATTGCAATGAATGTAACCGAGGCTGTCCACACAAAACATACAGCGGCGATATCGTGTTTGGACTCAATAGATTGGTTTCGATGAATAGAGTTTAAAAACTTAAAATTAATGGTTAATTAGAAATAAAGTATAAAAACCCCATACGTAAAATTTAACCTCTTTAAATATTAATAACAATTACTTTGATTTCATACTAAACATAATTGATCGACCGGTATGGTATCAGTACCTATTCAGATCAAAATAAGTATTACGAAGTACGAGTAGCTAAATGGATCAACACCAGTCAATGATTTTTGAAATATATTCCGATCCAAAAGTCTTCGTGCATTTAAAAAAAATCCTTATGGATCCACTAATACATGAAATTGTTGAAAAAATATATATAGATCTTACAATGTATGGAGCGATGCGAATATAAAGCATTTAGATTAGGTTTAATAAATTCATAATTGATCGGTACGGTACGGTACAGGTATCGGATCAAAAGAAGTATTACTGGGAGTACGAATATATAAATGGATCAACACAAGTAATTGATTTTTGAAATATATTCAGAGCTAAAAAGTCCTCGTGGGTTCAAAAAATTTAGCCGTTATGGATCCACTAATGCATGAAATTGTTGAAAAAATTTTTATCGAGTATAATGTCCTATCGATGAATATGTTTGGCAACATCGCTTAATAGAATGCGACGTTGCCACTCCGCCCGAGAAATACGCAAGTGGATTAAAGTTATTCCGTGCTAAAGGTGGAGTCTATTGTGTTCGGGATCGCGGCTAGATCAACTAAGTGTGCAAAGAGGTGTTTATATATATATATATATATATAGATATCCCTTTGGGCACTTTGTTGATCAGACGTGCCGTATAGGTTGTAATTTGTTGATCCATTTTCACTTGTTGATCCGGGGGCCTTTTCTTGATCCGTTGTCATCTGATCATAAAAATGTGGCTCCGTTCGGATCCACATGCGTCACGATGAATAATAAGAAGTAATAACAATAATTAAGGGCTGTTTTATACAAATCCACCTTTTTGGCGTCTGAGCAGTTGTTGATCCAATTCAAATGGGCCAATCAGGGTGCAGCATTTGCCAAGGGCGTGAAGCGATTGGATAAGCAGCAGTTACTTTTTTTATGTATGTTCACCGATAAATCTCAGACGCCTAGACCGATTTACAAAATTCTTTTTATGTTAGAAAAGGTAAACTTTCTAAATGGTCCCATAGTCAGGATCTGATGATGGAAGACTAAAGAAATCAAGAGGAACTTCCAAAAATCGTAGGGGCGACTAGTGCATTTCTAAGTATCTTCATTAAGTATTTCAGAGAACTACAATTTGATAAAGGTCTGGTATAGCTGATGATGGAGCCGGGAGAAAGTCAAGGGAACTCCTCAATTATTCGCAGCAGCTACCTTGAGTTTGTGCTTGATTAATTTGTGTTGATAAGAACTTTACAAAAAGATGGGTTATGACTGTCATGAAGGCTCTGGTGATGAAAAAAAGACCAGTTCACGGAACTCTTCAACGGTTAACAGTAGGTACCTTGTGTTTGGACTTAATTCATTTATATTGATGCGAAATTTGCACCTGTATGGGTTGAAATGAAGGTGTGCAGTAGATCTGATGATGAAGACCCTAGACAGTCAAGGGAACTCCTTAATGATTCACAGCAGCTACATTGAGTTTGTGCTTATTAATTTGTATTGATAAGAACTTACAAAAAGATGGGTTATGACTATCATGAAGGCTCTGGTGATAAAAGCAAAGGCCAGTTCAGGGAACTCTTCAACGGTTAATAGTAGGTACCTTGTGGTTGGACTTAATTCATTTATATTGATGAGAACTTTGCACCTATATGGTTTAAAAAGATGGTTTGTAGTAAATCTCATGATGAAGACCATAGGCAGTCGAGGGAACTCCTCAACTATTCACAGCAGCCACCTTGCGTTTGTGCTTGATTAATTCGTATTGATAAGAACTTTGCAACTATGCTCGGTGCCTTTGCTCGGTGGTAGGCCATAACATCAGCTGCCGGCAGAAGTTACCACCCACCAGACAAAATCTTGCCGCCAAGCGATTCGTCGTGTACCGGCCTGATTTCTGGTGAAGCCGTACGGAGGACGGGTCTGAGCAGTTGTGTTGCAGTGTGTGCCGGGTACGATGCGCCAAATGTTGTTGTGCCGGGAGTTTGTTCGTGGAGGGTCTCCACATCAATCTCCCTCTGGCGCAGCGTTGTCGACGCTCAACTGCCGTCTTCCTTCCTATTCACTAAGGTTTTTTAAGTGAATGGGCTTAATAAACTAGCGCGCTTTACCATCAACGATTGCATCACTGCTTACCATCAGTCGGAATTGCAGTCAAGCGCTAGTTTATAATTATTAAAAAAAATATATGTCGGCTAAAATGAATGTTTGTCGGTCGTGGTCTTCATCACCAAATCTACTACAGATTTTCATAATAATGCATATCGGTGAAAATTGCTCATCAATATATATTAATTAATTCCAAATACAAGGGAACTACTGTAAACCGTTGAGGAGTTACCTGAACTGGCCTTTGTATTCATCATCAGAGCCCTAATGACAGTTACAACCCATTTAGGTGTAAAGTTCTTATTAATACAAATTACTCAAGTTCAAACGCAAGGCAGTTGTTGTGAATTGTCGAGGAGTTCCCTCAACTGTCTCCCGACTTCATATCTACTCCAGATCATTACTAAATTGTAGTGCTTTAAAATACTTAATGAAAATAACTAGAAATGCACTAGTTGTCCGTAAAAATTTTGAAAGTTTTCCTTGATTTCTCTAATTTTTAATCATCAGATCCTGGCCTGGTGACTATGGGACCACCCTTTCAAATAAAACAAGAATTTCGTAAACGGGTCCAGGCGTCTTACAGTAATCGATGAACACACATAAAAAAAGATTGCGACGAATTGTGAACCTCCTCTTTTTTTTGAAGTCGGGTAAACACTTAAATTGCCAAAAGAAAATAATTTTTCTGTTGACAATTCAAATTTTATAGGATGTTGACATTGATTACTAACTTTTTTATTGCTATTGCCCGCGCTGCTGCCGATGACAATAGTATCATACTAAGCAGTATACGGTGAAATCACGCAGGAATTTACTAACTACTTTTCTCAAACAATCTGCGGAAATCAAACACATAATTTTCTTTTTTAAGTTCAATAACGAATAATGAACAATAATATTTTTTCCCGCGCTATTATAATGTTCTTTCGTTTTTTTCAATAAACAATCTACTACTGTCTATTTGCAAGATAGTCCAAAATTTGAATAAAACCTTTTATTAGTTACCTCCTTGGTATTCCATGTTTCGAATGCAGTTTTTTTTTTTTCGAAAGAAATTCAAACTAGGACGTTGGAACGAAACGCAAACTCCCTATTTCGAAATTGCGGCCGCTAAAGTTGACATTCCATGTGTCTAACGCGTTCCAGTACCTACCACAAACCATTATTATTCATTCATCATATCATTATTATTCTTTGTAAGATCTGTCAATATTTACCTTTTTTTTTTTTTTTTTTTTTCGGGGTGGAAATCCTCATAGGATGTCCGCCGCCCTAGGGTGGGCGACGGGGTCTGTCAGACTTTTACTAACTAAAACCACCCCGGTGTCTCTTCTGTCACGAGCGCGCGTAGGGCCGCGGGAGTCTAAATTCTTCCGCAGCCCCACACTCTCGTGCCGGCCCGGTCTGCCCGGGCCTCGTCTCCGGCACGGGGTAGTGGGGTGTTAAGCTACCCCGTGCATCGCCTCAGAGGCGCGCGCTGACACTCGCGCGCGCCTCCGCCTCGGGGTCCATCGAATAGGGGGCGGGGACTTCCCCATGTCCCTCGCCCCTAGACCCATTCATGGGGGGCGGAAGAGGGCGTTATCCGCCCTTCTTCGGCGCCCGGTGCGTCTTCTGCGGCCCGGGAAGGGAGTTGAGATCTCCCTCTCCCGTTCCGCAGCTTCCTTCTGCGACATCACGTCCTCGCAGAAGGACACCACTGCGTCCCACGACTCTGCGCTGCCGGCCATCCTCCGCACTACTGCCGGCAGCGTCAGGTCGCCTCCTACTTCATTTGTGAGGACACGGCGCTGCTCCTCCCAAGCTACACACTCGGAGAGCGTGTGCTGCGCCGTGTCCTCCCCGCATTGGATGCAGTGGTGGCACCGAGCGTCCGGCTCCCTGCCTAGGCGACACAGGTACTTGCCGAAGCAGCCGTGCCCCGACAGCACCTGAGTCACCCTGAACGACAGGGAGCCGTGGCTTCTCCCGAGCCAGTAGTCGAGTACTGGCCGGATCGCCTCGACGGTAGCGAGGCCGGCGGTAGGGCGCATAAGCCTCTGCCGCCAGTCCGCCACCAGGACCTGACGGAGCTCCACCACCATGCCCATGGCCTCCGATTTGTCAAGGGCCACCTCCAGGCCCAGGCGCCGGATGCGGTTCACCACCTGTGACACCGCAGCCGTGGCTACCAACGTCGCTTCCCTGTGCGAGCTCCCCCGGGCAGTGACAAGCGTGTCGTCCGCATAACACGTCAAGTCGGCGCCCGACGGAAGCTCGCCTCTCAGCACCCAGTCGTAGCCGATGTTCCACAGGAGCGGTCGCAAGACCGATCCCTGTGGAACACCGCACGACATTTGGTGCCGACTGGCACCGTCACGTCCCCGATAGATGACGCATCTATCCTCAAGATAAGCCCCTACTATGCGGCGGAGGTAGGGAGGCACCCGATGGTATTTCAGGGCCTCCATAATACAGCTCCAGGGTAGGGTGTTGAAGGCGTTGGAAATGTCTAAAGACACCGCCAACACCACCCCACCCCGGGATACCGTATCCTCCGCCAGGGCTCTCACGCGCATGATTGCGTCTATGGTGGAGCGCCCTCGACGAAAACCGAACTGGTTGTCGTCCAGGTTCGGCCCGTCTCCGCACAAGTGGCCGACGAGGCGATCTGCGATTATACGCTCAAAAAGTTTGCCCGCCTCGTCGAGCAGCACTATG
Organism: Sesamia nonagrioides; assembly: GCA_017933935.1. NCBI lineage: Eukaryota > Metazoa > Arthropoda > Insecta > Lepidoptera > Noctuidae > Sesamia > Sesamia nonagrioides. The sequence goes on from JADWQK010001195.1 coordinate 16,936, forward strand.
GGCCGATACGCGGACGGCGAGTCTGCGGGGCGCCCCTCCTTCCTGAGCAGGACCAGCTTCCCCTCCTTCCACACACTGGGAAACTGACCCTGGCCGAAGCATGCCGTGAAGAGCCCCCTCAGCTGGGGCTCTAGCTCCTTCAGAGCCAGGACGAGAGCTCGGCCAGGAACTCCGTCGGGTCCGGGCGCTTTATTCTTGGCCCGGAGCCGCGACACGGCCGCTCCCGTCTCTGCTTGCGTCACCTCAGGGACATCGGTGCCCTCCTCTTCTGGAGAGTCTGTGGCTGAGGGTGAGACCATCGCCGGGGGAACATGTCCCGCCCGCTCAGGGAAGAGGGTGATACCACCGCCTCTAGCAACTGGGGTTGCATACTTTGCACCAGTGGGGGCGTCCAGGGACGCAACTTGCCCCGTACCCAACGGTAGGGGCGCCCCCACGGGTCCCGATCTAGGGACCCCAGCAGCTCTTCCCTGGCCCGCGACTTAGAGTCGCCGATGGCCAGCCACAGAGTCCCCTGGGCCGCGCGGTACCCCCCATACCGCGCGGCTTCTCGAGCTGGATCCTGTCGACGTGTCGTCTCAGGCGTGTACTGGCGGGCGAGCCAGTGACGCACCGACGCGCAACGCGCAAGGTGGTCGCTCCACCAGCACAGTTACGCCCGGACTGTTGGCGGACGCGGGGCATGGACGCGTCACAGATCTGCGTCATCGCCCCGCGAAACCGCAGCGCCTCCGCTTCGACGTCGACGGGGCCGTCCGTCGCCGACTCCCAAATCCAGGACTGGACTATGGCAGCTTCCTCGAGTAGTTCCCTGTCGAGGCGCTTAAGCGCCCAGCGTGGGCCGTCGTTAATCGGGGCTCTTGGATGGCGGCCGCTCGCGGTCTGGGCGGAGACGTCGAACCGGATATACCGGTGGTCCGACGGCGTCTCCACCTCCACGGCGACACGCCAATCATGGACACGGCTGGCGACAGAGGGGCTAGCGAAAGTAACGTCCACTATCGACCCGCCCCTCTGCCGCACGCACGTGTATACAGAGCCCCGATTCAGGACGACCAGACCGGTCGCCACCACCCACTCCGCCAGCACCTCGCCCCGAGGGTCCGTCACCGGAGATCCCCACGCCGATGACTTGGCGTTGAGATCCCCGAGCACTAGAACGGGACGAGGGTGATAGCGGCCTACGACGGCGCCCAACTCGACAAGGAACCCCTCGAAGTCGGCGAGACTCTTGTTGGGGGAGAAATACCCACAATGACGATGCCGCCCGAGACCGCAGCAACCCAGCCGCGGCCCCGGGACGGGTCGATCAGAGTCCCGCCAATAATGGCTACCGAGCCGTCAATGCATCCGAGCCAGTCGCCACGGGCGGGGATGAAATACGGCTCGGCGACCACAGCCACTTGGATCGACCACTGCGCCATGCTCTGGAATAAGAGATCCTGAGCTCTGGCGCAGTGATTGATGTTGCCCTGGAGGAAACGGAGTTGTGCCATTATTGACACTCCATTCCCTCGGCAACGGTCCTGGGCCGGGAGTCGGCCGCGGAGCTGTTAGCCTGCGGGGGAGGCGAGATTTCCCCGGCAGGCTTAGGGCTCCTCTTCTTCTTTTTGGTGGCCTTCTTGCTGGCAGGCGTGCCACAGGCCCCTCCACCCACTCTGTGTCCCGCTGGCTTCCCTGCAGCCGAACATAAGCTGCAGTTGAGCGCCGCGGAACACTGGGCCGCCTTGTGGCCGGGCTGACCGCAGCGATAGCAAAGATCGCTACGGTCCACCTCAGCGGTGCATTTGGCCCGGACGTGCCCCTTCTCCAGGCACCGGAAGCACCGCAAAGCCCGGGGCTGCAGAAGTTTAACCCTCGCTGCAACCCAGCCTACCAGCAGTCTGCCACTTGAGGCGATTTTATTCGCCGACGCCACAGGGCACCGAACCCAGACCGCACCGAGTCCGGTGGCGTCGGTGCGAATATCGCCGGCCCGCACCTTGCCCGGCGGACACTCTCCGCTTCGAGCAACGGCCGCCACCACCTCCTCAGGAGTCACGGACTCGTCCAGACCGGCAATCCGCACCTCTGCGGTTTTTTCCGGCCTGGAGATCCGGACGTCCTCAGGGTTGAGGACCTCCCTCAGCTTGGCAGCCAGAGCGTCCGCCTTCTCGGCATTGCCGCTCGCAGCACCAGCCACCTCAAACAGCTGCGCACCCGTGGCAGCATGCCTGATGGTGACGGACTGAAGGCCAAGATCCGACAACTTGATCTTGGCCTTTGCCTCGGTAAGGACCGAGCGGTACGTTACGCCGCGCCCCGCAGCGCCACGCTGAAGCGTGAGCGTCACGGCCTCGGAACGCGGGGCACGCACAGCCGGTCCCTTGCGACCGCTTTTGCGGCCGCCATTGCCAGTCCGCCGCGCAGCCTCCGGAGCCGCCTTTGCAGTTTGACCGGAGGCGCGCGCTGGTGCTGCTGAGGCCGCCTTGGCGGCCTTAGCGGCTTTGCGGGCCTTCTTGCGGCCCACGACTGTCGCCCAAGTCTCACCCTTAGACCCGGCCGTCGTGGGCTGATCGCTCACTGGAGCTCGCTGAGGAGCAGTTCCCGGCGTCTCCTCAGCCCTTCGCCGTTTGTCGGCGGCTAGGGGCGGGCGGAGGTTTTCCTCAGGGAGGCGCCGAGAAAGCGCCTCAAGTTGGGCTTTGACCATGCTCCCGCACTGGAGCATGCACATACGGACGATGCGCTCAAGGCAGGATGCGCTCAACTCATCGCCCGCACGTGCCGGTCTTGGTGCGGGAGCCGGGGCCTCTTCGGAAGCGGCATCGGCGGGCGTGTGCCGCTGCTGCTGCTCGCTCAGCGCAGCGACTTGTCGCCGGAGGTCCTCCAGATCATCACGGAGGCGGCTGTTCTCCTCTTGCAACTTCACGACCTCGTCTGAGGCCGTCGTGTTGGTCCTACAATAGGCCTGTCTCATCTGTCAAATAACAGATTTATAATTTCTATCTTCAATTACTTGGTTGCGATTAAGAAGTTCACCGAAATTATTTTTTTTTTTAATTTTAAATACGTATTTCGCAAGAAACATGCAAATAAAAATTCAAAATTCAAATAAGCCGCCGATACATTTTGTTCAGCAATATAGTGCAGCCTTGTGTAGCCTTGTAAGTGACGTCATAAGACGATATAAACGATTTTCGGTTCCGCAGTGGTGTTTGTATTTATCTGTTATTTGTTGTTGTTTATATAATAAAGCGGCTTACAAGTGGTGTGCTGTACCGGGTTGTACAAATACATCGATAAAACACCTGAGAACACAGAACAACAACAAGCGCTGATGCGCGTATGACGACATCGACATTAGCCAATCCGGATCGTTTCACAATATGTGGCGCGATATACAAAAAGTCAAACATATTTTTGTGTTTTTGGACATATTAATTGTTATTATTATCATTAAAAGTCATGTAAATGACATAAAGAACCCTGATTTCATGCATTTAAAGCAAATAATCACAAAAAAAATCATACTGTCAAAATAGCCTATTCATATATATACACACATCAAAAGTGTCTAGGGATCAAGCATTTTTATGCGGATTTCTTGAGATTGAGATGTGGCTTTGTAATAAATTTATGATTTTATAAATTTATATGGATCCTTTTTGGTGCATTTCATAATTTGAATCAGGAACTGTGAATCAAATTCGAGTAAAAGATGAAAATCAGCTGTCAATATTTTCCCTATAAAACATACAACGCATTGAAGACATTATTAGTGCTACTGTTTCCCTACTACTGATTAAAACCAACGTTATTATGGAGCGGCGACGTCATTTAAGCAGGGAAGAAATGCTCAGAGCCATGGGAATGATAGAAGCTGGTTCCCGGCAACGTACTGTGGCTTTAGCTCTGAATACAAGTCAGAGTGTTATCAGTCGACTTTGGACACGTTACCGAAGCACTGGTACCGTGGCTGAGCGCCATGGAGGACGGTATCGCTGCACCACACAGAGACAAGACCGATACATTCAAATCTTAACTCGAAGAGCTCCAACAATAACCGCCATGATGTTAACCGTGAGGCTTCATCACTCTTCAGGGAACTTAATTAGCGACCAAACAGTCAGAAACCGCTTGCATGAAGTGAACCTTCATTCCCGAAGACCGCTACGGGTACCACCAATAGCAATGCACAATCGTAGGATTCGATATCAATGGGCTCTTGAACACAGAAATTGGGCAGAAGAACAATGGCGTTTCGTGTGCTTTTCTGATGAGTCTCGTTTTGGTATGAGACCGGATACAAGACGTATACGACACTGGAGAACCCCTGGACGCCAACAGCGATTAAAATCCTGCCAGGAAGTGCATCCTTATAGTGGTGGAACCATCATGGTATGGGCGGGTATTTGGATCGGCGGAAGAACTGAGTTGATTTGGATCAGAGGCAACCTCAACGCTCAAATTTATGCTGAAACGATTGTATCAGACGTCATCGTTCCTCTCTAAGTGCAAATCGGTCCCTTATTTCAGTTAATGCATGATAATGCACGACCGCACACCGCAAGAGTTGTAAGACAGACTCTCGCCGCAGCTAACATCAATGTCCTGCCCTGGCCTGCTCAGTCGCCAGACTTGAACCCGATTGAGCATGCATGGGATATGCTACAGAGAAGAGCTCTGCCGAATATGGAGGGTATCCAGTCGCAAGAAGACCTTTTTTTGTTGTTGCAACGAGCATGGGCGGCCATTCCACAGCGTGATTTGGATGAACTCATTTTGAGTATGCCAAACCGATGTTCTTGTGTTGTTAGTGTTCGCGGTAGAAACACGGATTATTAATTGTTTAAGTTACCCAATAAAATTTTAGAGAAAACTGTTATTTCAGTCTTTTTTTCGAACTTTTGTGTTAGTGGTTCAAATGTCAAATATCACTTTATTAGGAAAATGGCAAATTTCTTTATTAATGCAAAGGTGACTTGGTTTATCGTTACTGTGACAAACGAAAACACTTTATTTGATGAATCCTTAAAGAAAATTTTAATTAATATCAATCAGGAGAAAAGTTATTGCAAAAATATATGTTGATCCCTAGACACTTTTGATGTGTGTATATATAATATATTTGTCGACCTCCGTGGCGCAGCGGTCAACACGCCTGCCTGCGACGCGGAGGCCCCGGGTTCGATCCCCGGCCAGGTCATGATGGAAAACGATCTTTTCCTGATTGACCTGGGTCTTGGATGTTTATCTATATATGTATTTATTATAAATATGGTATCGTTGAGTTAGTGTCCCATAACACAAGTCTCGAACTTACTTTGGGGCTAGCTCAATCTGTGTGATTTGTCGGTATATATTTATTATTATATTTATTATTTATTTATTATATAATACGTCTCTGGCTGTTAGGGGATTTTCTTCCAAGGACACGGTAACTTCTGATTTTAATTTAATAGTTGCAGGTAGAAGCAGTAAGTACTTCACACCTGGGCAGCTTCTAATGTTATACAAAGCACAGGTCCGTTCGTGTGTGGAGTACTGCAGCCACATTTGGGCTGGTGCTGCCAAGTGTCACCTGGCTACTTTGGATTCAGTGGAGAGACGTGCAAAGAGGCTGATTGGTGACCCTGATCTAACTCGAGTTGGTCTCCAAAGCCTAGAGCACAGGCGTAGAGTAGCCAGCCTTTCGGTGTTCTATAGGATGCATTTCGAGGAGTGTGCGAGGGAATTGCATGATTTAATTTCCCCATCTCCGTTCCAACAGCGGACGACCCGTCGTACGGCTAGTTTCCACCCTTACGTTGTTGACACCACTACGATCCGGACGAAGCGTTTCGCCTCCTCCTTTATACCGCGTACATCGAGGGACTGGAACAATTTGCCAGCGGCGGTGTTTCCGTCGGACTACAATTTGAGTGTCTTCAAGGCTAGAGTGAATAGGCTCTTAATAAACTAGTGCTCTTTACCATCAACGATTCCGTCACTGCTTACCATCAGGCAGGATTGCGGTCAAGCGCTGGTTTATAATAAGTAAAAAAAAATGGTATTTTTGACTGACAATGCCTCTCTGTGAATACTACAATGCGTACACATTCTGGTGTATAAAGCCCAGTCGAATGCCTGATATTGCGCGTGCTCCACTGAAACTCAATCTCAATCTGTTTATCAAATTACCAACAGAATTGAATATACCTTCGTATATTTAATACTAGCTGTTGCCCGCGACTCCGTCCGCGTGTTGGTATAAAATAAGTGCCTGTTAAAATAATGGGAGCAATATTGTACGTTCGCGTTTGCCCCCGTTTTCTCAACATTTTTTGTTACTGCACTGCTCCTATTGGCCATAGCGGGATGTTATATAGCCTATGTCCTTTCTTAGGCTCTAGACTATCGGTGTACCAAATTTCATTACAATCGGTTCAGTAGTTTTGGCGTGAAAGCCGGACAGACAGATAGACAGAGATACTTTCGCATTTATAATATTAGTATGGATTATTGCTTTAATAGTTATCATATTCATATTTTATTTCCTCGTTGTTCTTAGACACTATTGTCTACATTTCTGTTTTACTTCTCCTTTCGCAGGTCTGCTGGAAAAAAAATCTTAAGAAATAAGCAGCACCTTTGTACTCAGATCTTAATTTTGTCGTATCTTTATGTATTTTATTGTGTGTACATAAATAATGAAATAAATATTCAGAATTTGAACATATTCAAAAATAAATTCAGGGATTTGTTACTAACAAAGCCTATTACAGTATTGACGAATTTTGTAATGACAAAAGCTATTATATTATATTGTAAATTAATAATTATATAAATAACTAAAAAAATATAAATTAATATTATATTGATATTAAACTATATTTGTGTGTAGGTTTAGTTTGATTTTTTTTTTGTTTGACTTATAAATATTGTTTTCTTTTTCTAATTAATTATCCGACTTAATTGTATTTTTGTGGTAGTGCTAGGAGCAATGTATAAATTGCTATGTACAATTACTATGTTTGCTATGTATAAATACTGCACTTTGAGATTGGTTATACAACGTGTAACAAAAAGGGTATATACATACCAAGGGCATGGCATCTTTAGATGATATCAAACGATATCGGAAGGGTTTCAACTCAAAATAAAATACTCAAAAAATTGGTACCAAATTTCAGGTTTCGTGTGTTTCTTAAAATCAAATCATAACAAACGTGGCAGCACACTACATACGTTAATAACTACTCGTTACCCGTCACGTCACTTGCCAAAATCCGACAAATGTCTTCAATATTTGTGTGCGACTAGTATGATAGTAGCCTATCACAGGCGGTGTTCTTCCTCTTAGCTTCCTAACATAAAGAGATAGGATTAAAAAACCCTTCCAATATCGTTTGATATCATGTAAAGATGCCATGCCTTTGTTATGTAGGTATATACCCTTTATGTTACACGTTGTATATTAATATTTATGTTGCTTTTTCTTGTATACCTAATGTAAATATTTCAACACAAATGTATTTTTGTTATGAAATAAAGAACTTGAACTTGAACTACAGAATAATAGGCATTTATTAATTTTGACAGTACAACAATATTCATTGCGTTATTTACGTTGTTGAACAGACATATTTTTCGAACATATGGAGCAATGGACTATTAAGCAATATGTTTTGAAATTATTCCAATTGATAGTAACAGTGTGTTATACAATTGATAGTATCAGTGTGTTATGCAATTGATAGTAACAGTGTGTTATACAATTGATAGTAACAGTGTGTTATACAATTGATAGTAACAGTGTGTTATACAATTGATAGTAACAGTGTGTTATGCAATTGATAGTAACAGTGTGATAAGCAATTGATAGTAACAGTGTGTTATAAAATTGATAGTAACAATGTGTTATACAATTGATAGTAACAGTGTGTTATACAATTGATAGTATGTAACGCTATTTCTTTAGTTTAAATTAACTCAGGGTGGCTAACTCCACCCTTACCCGGCAGTTACAGTAAATTTAATTATGTAAATACTTGGTAGCTAGGAGCATTAAATAAAACAATAAATGGATACAATTACAAATTAATTTTATAATTACCCTGTGTCATAAATATATGACAAAACAATCTCCTAACTTACCTAGCCGATTTCCTGACTCACTCCGTCTCGGGTCGGAGTGGGACAGGGAATCCACATGAGACAATTCAGCAAGCTCAGGGTCGCTTGATGAAGGATTCGTGAGGTGAACCGTTGTGATCACGGCTCAGTCGTTACAAAAGTATCTCAGGTTATGCACACAATATCAAGCCAATAGCCTACTTACACGCAACCTGTTGGAAACCCACTCTCACTCACTAGATACATCAAAGCAAAGAAACAAGGACAGGGAGTCTACGTTTCGGATTAGCTCTCCTGACTAACGCTTCTGGATTACGGTACAAAGACCCTTGGCTTCACTAACTGACGGATGTCAGATTAATGCACGGTTGAACGCGGCCTGCGGGATTAGGTATTTCGGGAACACCCGGAGCAAAGTAATCATGACAGCTTATACCTGTCTAGTCGTCGTCGAAAGAGAATTGGATGTGCCGTACCATCAGGGTTCAGCCACTTCCACTCCAAACAAGCCTGATCCAATCGGAATCAAGGCCACCTGAGATAAGTCATGACGCGACGCCTCCACACGGGTTCCCACCCTAGGCCCGCCAAAAGAGCCAAATAGAGAGATGAGCCAAACTGCTAGACGCACAACCCCATGGGGTTTATTGCGCACACACGCCAACCTTGCGTACCAGCAACCAGCCACGCCGAGCAAACTTCCATCGTTCTTCTGCTGCTATATTTTGCTACGTGACAAGTAACAGTGTGTTATGCAATTGATAGTAACAGTGTGTTATACAATTGGGGTGCCAATTGTAATCATTTCTGTGCTGCGATTTAATTGAAACTTTGCTTTGAAATACTTTGCTGGATATACCCACATCATGCTTTACTCAGTTATCCTTTAATCTATAATAATATATAAAGCTGAAGAGTTTGTTTGTTTGAACGCGCTAATCTCAGGAATTACGGGTCTGATTTGAAAAATTCTTTTTGGGTTGGATAGCCCATTAATCCAGAAAGGCTTTAGGCTATATAACATCACGCTGCGACTAATAGGAGCGGAACACAACTACCTCCACGCGAACGAAGAAGCTGGCGGCCGCTAGTAAGAAATAAAACTAATAAAATGGGAAAAGTTTCACCACAATTGCTCTTAAAACGTTGAAGAAAAATGTCATAAGGAAACCAGCACGTCCTAGTACAAAAAAAATAAACCTGTGACATCTGCTAACTCGCACTGTTTCCTTCTGTGGGAGCGTCGACCTCTGTGGCTGGTCGTCCTCCGCTGGGTCTTCCCCAGAAAACTGGGGGTTTGACCTGCCGAGGACAGACACAATTATCGTGAAGAAAGCAGAATTTAGAGTACGTTCTGTGACACTTACCCATTAAACGATTTAAGAACCATATATAGGCCAAACTTTGCAAAAAGGGGTATTATAAAATCACAGATTATTTAGAAGACAAAAAAGCTTGGGACTGAGCTGCTCATTGTTATTAAGCAATATGCGTAATTATAAGGTAAATTATTGTAAACATTTTCATTTTTAATGTCTGGACTTGAAAAAAGACGGTGATCCCTGAGTTTGTTTCGGCTATTTCTTCTCAGAGGTAGTCAGTTAGGAAATGCCAGCATCATCTAGTTAAAAAAAAAAAATAAACATGACGTGTAAAAGTGATCAGTGATCCTACTTGCTTAATAAACGATTTCATTTCACACGCCTACAGAAAAAACTTACTGCAACCACTCACATAGACGCGCCCAACTCACACGCGTCAAACATCCTGCAGGCTCTTGTTTCCAACAAGGTGAGTTGTCCACAGTAGCTCCAAGTCCGCAACCAGGGGGAAAGAAGCCCTGGCGTCGCTCGCCACGCCCCCTTACGGGGGTTTAGCCATCTGGTCCGCAGTGTTTCCGGGTTGTAAATTACAGCCCACTCCCTCTCATAGAAAGGAGACCTGCATCCCGGCGTCGAAACATAACTGGTTGATTATGAGGTAGGTACATTGAAGGTACGTAGTAGGCACGTAGGAGATACGTAGTATAGTAGGTACGCAGTAGGTACGTAGTAGATACGCGTCAAGTTACTCTTTATTTATTTTATTATTTGTGTACACACAATAAAATACATAAGGATAGGTAAAACAGAAATGTAGACAATAGTGTGTAAGAACAAGGAGGAAATAACATATGAAAATGATAAGTATAAAAATAATTATATATGTATACCTAAACATTTAATCCAAAAATACAGACAAAAAAAGACATAATACACCCGCCACACATAATGCACCCCCGAAAACCCCTGTCACGACACCCATGTCAAAATATCATAAAATTGGTGTCGGCCATCTTGGATTTCCAAAATGTCTTCATTTTCGGGAGCAGCACTCCCAAAAACCCCTTTCACAAAACCCATGTCAAAATATCAAGGTACCTATTCGCAAACAAACGTAAAAAAATAATTAGACTAGCAAAATACAAAAAGTTCCCTGGGGCGCTAGACAGTCTGTTGCACAAAATTTGTCGCGATGTCTCCGTCTTGTGACCCGGGAGAACTCGCTAAGTGCCTGGGAGCAATAGCACAACACTAGCTTTGCTTACATTAGCAGCGTATTAATAATTTATAAAAAAATAGTGTTTGTTTTCAAATTAGTTTTAAAAGTGGTTAGATGGAATGTATGGGTTGTGACTAACAAGTGACATTATTTGTGATGATCTACAGCATGGGTAAACAACAAATATGACGAATTATTAAGCCAAAAACAATACAGTGCAAAGCGGTCTAATTACCTTAATAATTTGTACAAGTTAGTAAAATAATACCTTCTTGCCTTATGTGACGGCTAAATAATAACCTTTAGTGCAGTTTAACATATTCTTTTCAAAAATATAAGAATCGAAAAAATCTTTTAAGCAATAGTTTTAAATATTGAACTTTGGACTCGTGTCAAATGTATGACAACTAGCGCTATAGTGGTAAGTAGCCTAACAAAAAAGTACGGCTACAAGCCACCAGAGGGCGTAGAATACTAGTTGGTGTTACCATAGAAAAAAATATATGAGTGTTTGGTAGAAAATTTCTTATTATTGGGATAATAATAATGGACGAAAATATTACTTACCGCACCCGTAAAATATTCAGGACAAGCTCACTTTGCCACATGACTGCAGATAATTCTGCTCTATTTGACGCGACTATGATGAGTCTACCAAATATCTCATTAAATAACAGCCAAACAGTAATATAAATGCAGGAAAAAAATAAACAGTTGTCTGATGACTTACAAAGCGCTCATCAAGAGATAGAAAATTTAATTTCTGAAAATTACAGGCTTAAAACTGACATACAAAAATACATTCAAATAATAAATGCATATAAGGACATAAATTGTACTGACTCAAATAACATGACTCCGCGCTCAGGGCGCAAACGCAAAAGAAACGAAAACAACAAAGCAACACCAGTGACGAAACACAAACAATCAAATGTCAGAATACAAAATAAGGAATATAACAAATTAGTTGATAACGTGACATTACCATTAAAACTGACTCAAAATACAACTACGGTAGGGTTGAAACAGACACTAGAAACTGAACTAGACTTCACACCGGGGCACAACATTACGCAGAACTGCCTTCTAGAAAGTTCTTCAACTGGACGTAACGAAACGTCATTGCAAGATACAAAAATGGAACCTAACGTGACTCAGAATGACATGATAAGATCAGTTCGCCCCTCAGACGTAACGGCTTTGACTACACGACATAAAATTAGAGTGAAAAACACGCCTCAGAATAAATTATGTATATTAAGTGACAATAATGTTTGTAATGACATATTAGAAATTGCCGAAAATAAATTTCCAAACAAAAAAATTTGCCACTATTGCATGCCAAAGGCGGGTATAAAGGATTTATTTGCAACATTTGATACAAAACTAGTAAATTACACCCTTAATGACTATTGTATAATTTTTCTAAGTGAAAAGGACTTCTTAATATCCAAGAACTATTCAGAATTAGTGGATTATATAAAATGTAAACTTAAAAACATATTACATACAAATATCATTCTATGTTGTCCTACCTTCAAATTAAGATGGAACACAAGCTTGTTTAACAACCGAATAGAATCTTTTAACCGACTGTTATATCAGAGTAACCGGGTTTTTAAATATGCATACACCTTTGATACAAATAAAAAACTTGACTATTCATATCACATGTTCTGTAGGTATACTGGAAGAATTAACAATACAGCAATGAATAATGTCTTTGGGAACTTGAAAAGCTATTTGGAACTATTTAAACAGTCAACACATCAAGACATATGTTATTATAATAATTTTAGTTTTACACAAACGTATGAAGAGGTTAAAAAATGTCAGTGGAAACATGGGACTATTCCCTATTACTTCAAGAAAAAGGACTCAAATTCACTTAAAGTTATATCTAATTGTAGCACAGTAATTAACGATAGTGAATTTTTTCGTGCCTAATCTAGTGTCAAATGTAGTCTGCAAAAAAAACTATGATGCAAAAAACTACTTGCTTAGAAATATTCCATCAAAATGTATGTGGAATAAATAATAAAAAAACTGAGCTCAAATTATACATTGCTACCATGGGTACTCATGTAGACTACCTATGTATAACAGAACATTTTTTAAATCCACAATCTGCTCAAGTGTTTACTTTATCTAATTATAATCTAGTTTCATACAACACAAGAACGAACAAAAAAAGGGGAGGTAGTCTAATCTTATCACATGTAAATAAATATTGTGAAAACATTGATTGTGTTGAAAAATTATATAAATCAGATAGTTTTGAAATATGTGGAGTTAAAGATCTTGAAACAGGGTTGCATATCTGCTGTTGCTATAGAAGTCCGTATAATAAAAATTTTGAAAATTTTATACATTGTTTGGTAAAATTATTGGAACATTTTATTGCCAAGAAGTGTATCATATGTGGCGATTTTAATATTGACATACTTGTTGACAGTAAGAAATCTGATGAATTTTCTAGTATTTTGACTTGTTATAATTTTCGGTATCTGATCAATGCTCCTACGTTTATTCGCAACAACGCATATTCTTGTTTAGACAACATAATTACAAATCTCGATGATGATGATATAAATCAGTGTTCAGTTGATCACAATGGCCTAGCAGATGGTCATGGAGGACTATTTTGTAATGTGCTACTAGAGAAAATGAACAATAAACAAATATCTGAACTAAGTATAGTAATTAAAAGAAGAATTTTTAATGACAAAAACAGCAGTGCTTTCAAAAATTCAATTAATAATAAGAATTAGTCTAATTTAGGTATAAATGGTTTTATAAATTGTATTGGTGAAGCATTCCAGAAATGTTATCGAAAGAAGATAATTAGAATCAATCCATTTAAAAATAAAACAATAAAGTGGATTACTAAAGGACTTAAAGTTTCAAGTCTAATGAAAAGAGTATTATGTACCGGAACGCTGAAAAATGACAGCATTATAAAATATAAGAACAACTATATTCGAATTTATAGAAGAGTTATTCAGCAAGATAAGATAAGATAAGATCATTTATTTGTATAAACACGTGTATGTGAAGTTGGAGATAATGTTAATACAGTTCAACATATTTTGCCGTTAATGGCGTACAAAATTATTTCAGAACATTTCTTTTTTTCTTTCTTTTTTTTTTCTTTTTTATTGACAAATCACACAGATTGAGCTAGCCCCAAAGTAAGTTCGAGACTTGTGTTATGGGATACTAACTTAACGATACTATATTTTATAATAGATACATATATAGATAAACATCCAAGACCCAGGCCAATTAGGAAAAGATCGTTTCCCATCATGACCTGGCCGGGGATCGAACCCAGGGCCTCCGCGTCGCAGGCAGGCGTGTTGACCGCTGCGCCACGGAGACCGACAAATCAATTTAATCAATTTAATTTTAATAATATTTAAATGAGAAAAAAACAATTAATATAAAAGAGTCAGAACTTAGATTCAATAGCAAAAAGAACATAATATTGAAAATTGAATTACAATCAATACAGGAAATAGTCAATATTTAATTACAGTCAATATAGAAAAAAGAAATGTCAGAATTCAATTACAGTCAATACAAAAAAAAAAAAATATTCAAAATTCAATCAATTTAATTCCAGTCCATAAAGAAAAATGATATACCTAATTGAAATTTAATATGTATTTAATAGCCAAAAGAGATGCCTTGATAAATAAATTGAATAATGCTAAAGACATAACAAGATTGACGTGGAAAATTGTAAATGAAAATACAAAGAAAACAACAAATAGGCAGTATAGGACTATAATATTAAAAGTAGGCAATAAAGTGACAACTAATCCCCAGCAGGTCGTAAATCAATTCGTTGACACTTTTGTGTTGAAATCCTCTATGGGTGACAAAGAAAAATTAAGGGCAATGTCCTTCCTTTTTGAGACTACTAAAAGAGTAGATAGTGATTTAATTTTTTATCCGACGACACCGTCGGAAATCACAAAAATTGTTAGTAGGATGGACAATAAAAAATCTAGCGGTTTTGATGACTTGCCGATTTCGATAGTAAAGCAGAACATGGGCTTTTTGGCAGATCCTCTTTCTGGTTTTTTTAATAAATGTTTTGAAGAGTCAGTCTTCCCTGATCAGTTCAAACTGGCTAAAGTAATCCCAGTATTCAAGAAAGGCATGAAGACTGATCCAAAAATTACCGACCTATATCCCTTCTGCCAACCTTATCCAAAATATTTGAGAAAATCATTAAACAAAGGCTAATGGTACATTTGAATGTCAATAAAATAATTAATAAAAGACAATTTGGATACCAGAAAGGCGTTGGTTGTTCTGATGCCATAAACACTCTTATATATGACATAATTAATAAATTAAATGACAAAATGAAAGTGGCTGGACTATTTATCGACCTCAGTCCGGCTTTTGATACTATTGACTATGAATTATTACTGACTAAATTAGAACATTACGGTATCAGAGGCAATTCCTTAATTCTCTTGAGATCCTACCTACATAATAGAAGAATGTCTGTAGAAATTAAAAGCATCGATAGAAACAATCACGAAGTTGTATACACATCTAAAATCACAAAGATACAACGTGGTGTACCTCAAGGCTTAATTTTGGGGCCTATCCTATTTATCATATTTACAAATGACTTGCTGAACTTTATGCATCACACTCAACCTAATGTAAAACGGGTCGTCTTTGCGGATGACACTAACATAATAATAGGGGCTAATGACTTAAAAGAATTGACTCAAGTTGTAAACGAAACACTTAAAAATCTTTACGATTGGTTTACAGCTAATAACCTTTTGCTAAATACAAGTAAAACCAACATTACTTTATTCAAGACAACAACTCGTAACAATGACAATCTAGACGTACAAATTAATGGAGACAAGATTGACTTAGTAGATAAAGTCAAATTTTTAGGTATTAACATAGATGTGAACTTAAATTGGAAACATGAGCTAGCTGCTATTGACTCTTCTATTTCATCAGCATGCTATGCACTCAGGAGCCCTAGAGATATTTTAGATTTAAAGCATCTAAAGGCTGTATATTATGCGCTTATCGAAGCTAGATTGAGGTATAGCATCATGCTTTGGGGTAACAGCTACGACTATAACTGTCAGAAAGCGTTCATCTTACAGAAACGTGCTATAAGGACTTTAGTAAGGATCTCACAAACAGAATCATGTAGAGAGCATTTTAAAAAGTTAAATATTTTGACAGTACCAAGTTTATATACATTGGTTATACTTTGTTACTTTGCTAAGTATATTCATCAGTATGAATCACAAGAGGAACGTAAGGTAAGAGAAAGCACAAGAAGAAAGGAGTTTAGTACACAAGTTGTCACCAAATTTTAACGTGGTCCTGACCAAGATTGCTCCAGATACCAAGCAGTTGAATTATTCAATAGGTTGCTAACTGATTTGAAATTGTTAATATATAATAGTCATTTATTTAAAAATAAATTAAAAACCTTCTTGTTGGAAAGATGTTTATACTCAGTATCGGAATACATGTCAAATGATATAAATAAATAAAGTACTAGTGAATACGCTTTCGACTGAATCCTTAACTTTGACTGTAACATTATGCTTTGACTATAACTACGCATTTGACATTATTTATTTATTTTTATTTTTTTAATTTTCTTGTAATCATATCTGACATTAGTTTATATATCTATCAACATACGTATAATTGATTGACTTGTTATGTTTGTCTGTGATTATGTTTTATTTATATTCCAATTCGACATTTTTCATTTTTATAGCCGCATGTGGTATTTCTATTTTAATTTTATATACAATGTTCAACACAATGTAAATTGTTATGAATAAATAAATGATGATGATGAATAACTCACCTTCCCTTATAGAACTCTACATGTTCAGAAAAAATTGGCAAACAAAAAAACTTTAACAAATCAAATTAAAGACAACTGCAACAATTCGACCCTATATTTAGATCCAAAATTAACTCCATTTAATAATCAATCACCAAATGATTTGTGTTCACATGTAGAATCTAAATTAAGTGAAGGTGACATCAGAGGAGCAGCTAGGATATTATTAAGCAGCGATGTGGTGGCGCCTTACTCTACCGAAACTTTTACAGTTCTAAAGAGTAAACACCTGGCGCCTGTGGATGATATCACTCTCCCCGACCCCCCTAATACTCCCGCCCTAAATTCAACCTTTTTAAATATTTCGGCCCACCAGTTAATTGCAGCCGTAAGCTCTTTCCGAAGTGGTTCCGCCGGCGGCCTCAACGGTCTGACTCCACAACATCTCAAAGATTTGTTGAGTCCAGGCGCCGGAGAAGCTGGTGAGTTACTTTTGAAGGAGCTTGCGGCTCTCATTAACCTCATGCCCACCGGCGGTGTGAACGAGGCCGTCCTGAATGTCTGATGTAGGGTGAAAATGTGGGTGTATGAAAGTGTATTTGAGAAGCTGTATGTATATGCGTATGGGAGGGTGTGTGTGTATGTAAGTGTGGGGTGTGTCTGTGTATGAGGGTGTGGGGTATGATGGTGTGGGGTGTGAGTGTGTGTGGATGTACGGGTGTTGGAGGGGCCAAGTGGCTTCGCGAGATTTAATATACCTTCCTTCGATCTAGACTGTAATTTGTAAAATAGTTGAAAAGAAAAATGGCGTCACTGTCGCGCTGTAAACTCTTAACCTAGGAATGGGTTATGGAGTATCATGCACCTTACCTCTCTTCACGGGCTGTTCCGTCGTCTCGTAGGAGTTCGATCAGTCCACTTTGTCTTCGACGGTTCTTCACCCTCGCAGTTCGGCACAAGCTCAACAAAACACACGTGGTTATCAAGTTCTCCGCTAACAGCTTTGGTTTCTTTTCTTGAAGCCACAAAGACACGTCTCCAATTGAGCGGTTGGATATAACTTATAATCGCTTGATTATATCGTTTAGCGAAAAGGATTCACACAGCCATGCTCGCGGGAGCGGAAGCGATACTATTACGGTGACAGCGGGTAGCGGATAGGATCACACCGCAAAGCAATGCGAAACGCGGTTAGCGGATCGAGCTCCAATGGATACTAAACTGTGTTCTTTCACGCACGATTCGACGCGTCCACGATCAATAGCGAACAGCGCCATCTCACAGGCAGCGGGTGCATGACGTGATGTAGGTTACGGGGTAAAAGGAAATTAGCTAAGAGATTCTGCGCAACAGTTCCATTTATAAACGCCAATAGATGGCGCCAACAGGTGTAATTGTTTAACTGATTATACTTCTACGATCTTCTCTGTTTCGTCATATGAAAGGGTTTTCAACCACTCGGGCAACTTCCTCTTTAACTCCATTCTCGTTAAGCTATAAATGTTCAAAATCCTGTTTATTTTATTATAAATTTTAGAGCTGACGAATGTGAAGTGTCTCCTCGCTGCCACCGCTTTACAGGGTATAACTTTACAGACTCTATCAGAAAGGCGTCTTGTGGTAGATACATTTCGGTCGATGGGTATCAAGCTGTGTTTACTAAGTACAGTCTGCAAAATGAAAATCTTTCTAATCGTAAGCACATTACATTCCACGTAGAGATCAGCAGTTGGATAGCGGAATGGTTTCTTAGCGAGCACCTTTAGCACAGCTCTTTGTGCCCTTTCCAGCCGAAGCATGGAGGTTTTGTGGGCTCCACCCCATGAGGTTACGCAGTATCCAAGAACTGATTGGGCGAGTGCCAGATTAACCATAATGAGGCATCCAAAGTCAGCGACCCCCCTAAGCTTTTTAAATATATAAATTAATCTTCGAACACGTGTTACTAGGAAGATAATTTCCATTTTCCATTTCAAGTGTTTATCGATGATTACCCCGAGATATTTGATATTATCAGTACGCTCTATGGATGTGCAGTCGCAATTGTGTGAGTTTTTAGGTGAGCAAACGTGCGCTTTGAGTCTTAAAGAATTTGGGGGCTGGCTGAGGATGCCCGGACTAAAAGTTATATATTTTGTCTTGCTGATGCTGAGGGTCGAAAGATTAGTATTCAACGAATTCATGACAGCCCTGAGAACATTTTCTGCTCTATTAAAAGTTTCAGGCCAGTCTTTTCCGTGGAAAATAAGGGCTGTGTCGTCGGCGTAAGCAACTAATTTAGAGTTGGGTGGGGACAATTGGCACAATTCGTTCACGTAAATGAGGAACAAAGTTGGCCCGAGTACACTGCCCTGAGGCACACCGAAAGTAAGCTTAATCTTTCTACTGGTGAAATTATCAATTTTAATGACCTGTTGACGATCCTCTAGGTAACTGCGAAAGAAACTCCAATCCCCTCCAGCTTAGAGAGAAGTCTGGGGGCGGAAACAGTATCGAAGGCTTTGGATAGGTCCAAGAAGATAGCGATAGCTTTTTGTTTATTATTTAGACTGTTCACTATTTCATCAGTGAGTTCAAGAACTGCATCATCTGTAGATTTTCCAGTCCGGAAACCAAACTGGTTGAAGGCTAAGATCTGATTTTTACTAAGATAGTTCATAAGTCTAACGTTAATTACTTTTTCGAATATTTTGGAAAATGTAGAGAGAACCGATATAGGCCTGTAGTTAACGACACTACTCTTATCTCCAGTTTTAAATATAGGATGAACTATTGCCGTCTTGAAAACATCTGCGAAGACTCCCCTCGTCAGGCACATGTTAAAAATATGCACCAAAACAGGAACGATAGTGTGCCGAGCAGCTTTGATAACGGAAGCGGAGACACCATCGATACCTACAGCACACTTATCTTTTAAGTTTAGGATAATTTTATCTAATTCTTCTCCGTCCACGTCATATAGAACCACTGATCCTAGTGGCGCAGATATGCCTGGGCCCATACATTTAGGACTTGAATGTTTATTTGATGATAATGGATCAGGTTGACTGATTTTAGAAGCCAAATTACTGCCGGTTGCCGGTTTACTTCGTTGACTGAATCCACAGGATCATCACAAAGTTTTAGCAGCTCTAGAGCAGATGCCCTGTTACACTGCTCGAGGTTTGCCACTTGTCTGACAAGTTGCCAGGTCACTTTAGGATTATTCCTGGCCCTCTGGAATTCAGAAGTTTCATGCTCTTGCTTTAGTTTTTTAAGAAGATTATTACAGTCGTTTCGATACCGGAGGAAAATAAGTTTGTGGGTGTGGTTGTCAGGATTTTTCAAGAGCACCCTGGAAAGTTTATCTCTATGTCGTGTACATTTTAGAAGGCCAGGGGTAATCCATGGCTTTAAAATACGGAGTCTACTAGGGATAAGTGATGCATGAGTGTGAGATTTTATGGAAGTAGACAAGAGAGACACAAGGGATTCAGCAGCTATGTTTGGGTCAGAACAGTCAATAATGGAAGAAAAGTCCATATTATTCAGGTCAGTTATAACCTTAGCAATGTTCGTTTTAGAGTAAATTCTTTTGAGGGGGTTACTGCAATGTTTTGGTCACAGAAAAGAAGAACTGGGTGAAGAAGAACGAAATGGTCTGTTATGGGGCAGTCAAGTACTAGAGTAGTAGCAGCGCGGAAGGAGACTTTCGAATTACATGGTCCAAACAATTTGTGAGCCTTGTAGGGAAAGTGTGAGCCGGGAGCATTGCATGTAACGCTGTCATATTCAAGTATTCGTCTGCATTTGAGTCCAAACTGCTGGGCACAATATTTATGTTAATATCTCCGATAAGAGCAATTGTATTATATCTCGCAAGCTGAAGTAGTAGCTCATCGAGGCTACTTAAGAAAGGCAGCAAGTCTCTATGAGAAGGAGATCGATATAGTGCAACAAGAGCGACCTTGTCAGGAAATTTAAGCACAAGGCAATTTGAATCATTAAGTGATGGTTTTTCAACATAACATTGTAACTCAATTTTAGTATAGGCAACTACACCATCATTCTGGTTCTTAAAAGAGGAAATGTGGCTTTCATATCCTGGTAGAGATGGAATATTAGGACATTTGCTCAGCTAGCATTCTGATAATATAATCACGTCAAGAGAGAAAATTAGTCTGCTGATAAGTACCAAGAGTTGGTTGAAATTACAGTTAATGCTACGAATATTAACGTGGAGTATTTTTAAAGCGGAAGCTTCGTCTTTAAGGTAATCACTGCTAATCTCAAGTGAGGAAATGTAGGAATTGGAGACAGAAATTTGCTCAATCTCAGTGCTAATGGAATTTTGATCATTCATTTTTTACTATTAGTCAAAACAAAGGAGTGCAGATAAAGAGACAATACACGAACGCAAAGATACTCTATAGATACGTAGAATTTATGTATAGGGTAGAAACATGGATGTTTTTTTTTGTAGATGTTGTAAAGTGTTACTTGACGGTAGTGTAAAATAATATTCTTGTAATTGTGTCTGTAGAGTGTGACTATGTGTAATAAAAAAATAAACAATGCAACAAGTAATAGTGACAAAAGGTGCGACATTATCATGAGAAATATTCAAAAAAATACAGCAAATAGTACAGTACAGAGTTCTGGTAATTATTTAGAATAATAAAGATTAGTCATGCTGTTCTTTGGATGTTTGTAAGGTCAGCTTCACATTTGACTTCAAGATGCTTGCAGCCAATTTTTTCTCGAATGTATATCTTACCATGTTTCACCCAGCAGAACTGGTAGTTATTAGATTTGGCCGCCTCACGAGCGAGGAAAAAGAGCCTTTTATTCCTTGCGGATAAATTTTCGGATATAAATATCGGTTTCGGAGGGCCAGCTATTTTCAGATCCTTTGTGGTAATCTTAAAACTTTCCTTTATGTGTTTCCTGAATTTTGCCAGAAATTCCTCTTTACGCAGGACCGTAGTGAAGTCCACGATGATGGTCTTATTAGCCGGGTCTTTCGATTTTATACGAAATACGTCGTTTATCTCAAGCGGCTTAACTACTTCATGGTTAATAACACTGCCTGTGTGAATCACCGTATTTAGCAGCGATGCCTTAGTTTCTGATACGCCGACAGGGATGTTACGGAATTCGAGACAGCTGGATCTGGTACTTTGCTCGAGGTATTCCAATTTAGTTTCCAGCTTATTTATGTAGGAGGTGCTTTCTTTGCGCTCCTTCTCCAGGAACTCCACTCGAGAGGCAAGTTGGTCAAATTTGGTAGATATGAAATCTATGCTTTTTTTATATATCTGCCTTTTACATAATTATAATGTTAAGAGATAATAATACTTGATAGTACATTACGATATTAGTGCGTAATGATGGTTATAACATGCGAGGCGGAATTTCAGCCCGAGCCGAAGGCGAGGGTGTAATTGAGCCGAGCATGTTATAACCAATACGCACGTATATCGTACGACGTTTTTTAACACACTTGCGAGGAAACCGGAAAAAAAAGTATTTTATATTTTGTTCATTTTAAATAAACCCAATCTGTGAATGCACACTGTTGCTTTCCCGCCATTAGTATTATTATTTGCCATTTCAAATATGGAACAGCGCGCAGCGCAAGTCGTGCGGCGGCGATCAGTTCCATATTTACTTGAAATGGAAAATAATGCTGTTATGGAATTTGTATGGACTATAACTTAACTATTTGCTTTGATAACACACGCGTTTGTTATGGCCCGCTTTACATATTTATAACCGGTGGAATTACATCAGCTTTACGAGCAAGGGTGTTAAAAAGTAATTAACGTTATTTTTTTATATTTTAGACTAACTATATAGTACACATAAGTTCAAAATGTAAGCTTAATAAATATGTTTTATTAAATTATTCATTTGTATTTTATTGTTTTATTATTCCTATTTAGTTATTTAGGGTTCAAAAAGAGACAATAAATATATTCAAGTGAAACTAAAATATTCCTACGGTTTTTTGACAAAATCGTAAGTTTAAACGCGAGTAAAACCGCAAGCAAAACCTATTGCTTATTAAATGTAAACTTAATTAAATATATAGAGTATGAACTATGTTGGTGCAAAATTTCAACTGTTTATCTTGAAAAATAAGAAAGATATAGATTTAATCAGCAAAAGACTCATATTTTCCATAGTGGGGCGCCCAGGGACGCAACTTGCCCCGTACGTACCCAACGGTAGGGGCGCCCCCACGGGTCCCAATCTAGGGACCCCAGCAGCTCTTCCCTGGCCGATGGCCAGCCACAGAGTGTCCTTGGCCACGCGGTACACCTCAAACCGCGCGGCTTTCTCGACGGGGTCCCATCGACGTCGTCTCCGGTACCGCGTGTACTGGCGCCAAACCGCGACGCAAACAACGCGCAGCCGCGCAATCTCGTCGTTCCACCAGTACACTTGGCGCCTTCTTGTGGACTGTTGGCGGACGCGGGGTATGGACGTGTCACAGATCTGCGTCATCGCCCCGCGAAACCGCTGCACCACCGCTTCGACGTCGACGGAGCCGTCTGTCACCGACTCCCAAATCCAGGACTGGGCTATGGCGGCTTCTTCGAGTAGGTAGTTCCCTGTCAAAGCGCTTAAGCGCCCAACGCGGGCCGTCGGTAATTGGGGTTCTGGGATGGCGGCCGCTCGCGGTCTGGGAGGACACATCGAACCGGATATACCTATGGTCCGACAACGTCTTCACCTCTACAGTGACACGCCAGTCACGGACACGGCTGGCGACAGAGGGGCTAGCGAAAGAGACGTCTACTATCCACCCGCCCCGCTGCCGCACGCAGTGTATACTCTGAACCCCGATTCGACCAGACCGGTCGTCACCACCCACTCCGCTAGCACCTCGCCCCGAGGGTCAGTGACCGGAGATCCCCACGCCGATGACTTGGCGTTGAGATCCCCGAGCACTAGAACGGGACGAGGGTGATAGCGGCCTACGACGGCTCCCAACTCGACAAGGAAACCCTCGAAGTCGGCGAGACTCTTGTTGGAGGAGAAATACTCCCCCACGATGACGATGCCGCCCGAGACCGCAGCAACGGCGGGCGGCCCCGAGACGGGTCGATCAGAGTCCCGCCAATAATGGCCACCGAACCGTCAATGCATCCCAGCCAGTCGTCACGGGCGGGGATGAAATACGGCTCGGCGACCACAGCCACTTGGATCGACCACTGCGCCATGCTCTGGAACAAAAGGTCCTGAGCTGTAACGCAATGATTGATGTTGCCCTGGAGGAAACGGAGTTGTGCCATTTTTAACACTCCATTCCCTCGGCAACGGTCCTGGGCCGGGAGTCGGCCGCGGAGCTGTTAGCCTGCGGGGGAGGCGAGGAACTTAACCTAACCTATCTCTTATACTTTTTTTTTTCATTTTTCGACGCTGAGGTAACGCATTTACGCACCCCGCACATACCCCGGTGGGCGTGTGTGGGGCTCGCCCAGCCGAAGCCGGGAATACCCACTAAACCCACAGCGGCACAACGACATCGCCTGAGTGGCGGGATCATGGGAAATCGGCACAGCCTGAACAACCAATCCCCCGCTGGCGATTCCCGCCAAAAGGCGGGCCCACAATGGTCCCCCATAAGAAGGGGCCGGACTGGGTACGTCTTCTAGTACGAGAAGACGCAGCAGCCAATGGTTTTTTTAGCGAGGTGTCCTTCCTCTTAGCCCCACTAGTTTGCCCGAAAGCAAACGGGGCCCCCAGCTCCTCTCAGTGAGGAGACCGGGTTGCCCGATGGTGACCCGGAGTTCGGGTCATGTCAGCCACCTGGAGTGGCGGCCGACCCGCCGCACGTGTGACCGCCGAAGCGGTCCCCGCGTCTGGTTTTGGTCCGCGCCGGTAAATCGGTAACCCTCAGGGCCGTTCCGCTATCCGCCACCTGGGGACGCGTCCGATGGCAGTCCAGAAACTGCACACGGTAACCTATCTCTTATACTAACTTAACCCAACCTAAACCTATCTCCTTTCGTCTCCCGCGTGAACCGTCACTAGGAGGATGATTTGGTACAAAGCCATGATGTGGCCACTATGCTACAATATTTAACTGTTCTTTATGAATTATTCACTGAATGCACTTTTTCCTACATAAATCACGCGTTTTTATTTAGTAAACGACACTATAAATAATTTGAAAAATCCAATGAAAAATGAGCATGGCACTTATATTAGCTTCCCGCCAAAACCTCCAGATTATTTCAAAATTCATTAGTATTGTCACTATGATGATTATGTAAAATTTCATATTTTATTCGGTCATGTGTATACCTAACATTTATTATCATTTTGGGTCGGACGGGGTTTTCTGTACATATTGTATAAATATGAAGAGACAAAGTATCGTTGATGTTGACGTTGATGTTGCCCGTTATGTTTATTATTATCAAAGTCTTGCCGCCAAGCGATTCGTCGTGTTCCGGCATGATGTCTGGTGAAGCCGTACGGGTCTGAGCAGTAATTGTGTTGCGATGTGTGCCGGGTACGTTGCGCCAAATGTTGTTGTGTCGGGAGTTAGGTCGTGGAGAGTCTCCAGATTAATCTCCCTCTGGCGCAGCATCGTTGGTCGTGTTGGTCTTGGGTTTAACATTGTATCACTGTATCACACATCATGACATGCCGTCATCCTTCCTATTCCTAAATTTTTTAAGTGAATAGGCTTAATAAACTTGTGCGCTTTACCATCAACGATTGCGTCACTGCTTACCACCAGGCGGGATTGCAGTCAAGCACTAGTTTAAAATTATTAAAAAAAAAATTATAATATTATAGCCATCAAATATCGTTGTCGATGATAGCCTGAAACACAGGTTTAAATGAGCCTAGTTTGGGTGGTCCCAGCATTAGTTTTAGAACGTAACTTTAGAGGTTTATATGACCTGTAGGGTCAGGGTTACGAGTTGGTTAAAAAGAAACCGTGGCCCTTGCGCATAAAAGGGTACAGATAAACAGAAAGAGAGTCCAATTAAGCACTGCAAGGAAATAAAAGGAGCCATTAGAACCCAGAGACATGCTAACAGCTTGCTCTTGATGTTACTATGCTATCATGTGGTCAAGCAACACCCTTAGGGCCTTTTAAAATAACGCATTTAACAGAAAACCAACCAATTAACTTTGATCCTATTGGAACTATTCAAATTATTGATAATGAATGGAAGCTTCGAGTATACTACAACCTAACGACTTTCTGAGAAAGTACAAAGGAAGTCAAGAAATTCGTGAATCGTTTAGCTCACTTATGCGACACAATGATGCCTAACGAGCCAGGTCAC
Source organism: Sesamia nonagrioides (assembly GCA_017933935.1). Lineage (NCBI taxonomy): Eukaryota > Metazoa > Arthropoda > Insecta > Lepidoptera > Noctuidae > Sesamia > Sesamia nonagrioides. The sequence goes on from JADWQK010001195.1 coordinate 42,724, forward strand.
TCTATGATCATCATCATCAACCTTTTATCATCCCACTACTGAGCACAGGTCTCCTCTCATACAAAGAAGGATTAAGCGTAATCACCACGATTGCTCAATGCTGGTTGACGTTTTCAGACTTAAGGTCCAGATGCCCACTCTACGATACTACAACTTAAATTCGAACTGAACCGGTTGAACGAATATACCGCATTGGTACGAAGGCGTCGTGACTACATTAACGATGTCTACATTAATACTTTCAGTTGGCAAGTATGACACTAACCTAGACTTGTTGTTTACTAACTTAAGTAGTACTTTGTGTAGAATAAGTAAATGTAAGGTATTCTCGGTGGTAGGCCATAACATCGGCTGCCGGCGGAAGTTACCACCCACCAGACAAAGTCTTGCCGCCAAGCGATTCGTCGTGTTCCGGCATGACGTCTGGTGAAGCCGTACGGAGGACGGGTCTGAGCAGTTGTGTTGCGATGTGTGCCGGGTACGATGCGCCAAATGTTGTTGTCTAGGGAATTTGGTCGTGGAGAGTCTCCAGATCAATCTCCCTCTAGCGCAGCATCGTTTGGTTGTGTTGGTCTTGGGTTTAACATTGCATCACCTCGCTCAACTGCCGTCATCCTTCCTATTCCTAAGTTTTTTAAGTGAATAGGCTTAATAAACTAGTGCGCTTTGCACTCAACGATTGCATCACTGCTTACCATCAGGCGGGATTGCAGCCAAGCACTAGTTTATAATTATTAAAAAAAAAAAAATTGATGTTGGATGTTTCTGAAAATAGATTCCTAAATGTTAACAAAACTAAATTATGAATTAAAAATGTTTACAAAAAACTTTAAAAATTGTAAGTATATTGAAGTAAACGAGCTAAATGTCAGCTATACTAAGAAATTATCATTTTTAGATATAATCGCTTATAAACTTAACATAGAAATTGACTTTATTGAATACGAAAATAGTTTTTTAAATCCAATAATTAGGCCACAAAATCCACTGCATGACCACAATAAAAATAATGATACATTTTTTCGCTCCTAACTCCACCCCACAAATAAAACTACAGTAAATTACTACCAATCTAAACAGGTGGGTAGATATAAAAAACTGAGAATTCTACACCAAAACATAGCTGGTATTTGTAACAAATTAGATTTGTTAGAATTAACTTTATTAGAATTAAAGGAGAATAATAAGGAGGTTGATATACTATGTTTTAGCGAGACATTTGTTAAACAAGGTATGGAATCGAACATTAAATTAAACAATTTTAATCTGGCTGCAATATTTACTCGAGACAAGTGTAGAGGTGGCACATGTATTTTAACTAGTAAAGTATTTAAGACTAAAGCATTAAATATTCCGTCAAATTTATCAACTAAATTTTATTTTGAATGCTGTGGTATAGAGATTATTGGTCTAGGCGTAATAGTTATCAATATACAGTATGTTAAATAACAGAGGGCGTTCCCTTAAACTCGTTAATATATATCATTAATAGATTAAAATAAAAATATCAGCATAGAAAAATAAGCATAAAAATATCCGAATAAAAAAATTCTAATTGGAAATAAATTTGAAACCTCCTGTTTTAAATCAAAATAGTAGTCGTCATGTATAAATAAATTGCGACGTTGCCGTCTTTCATGTTTGCGTGTACAGTGTGTTTCTTTTACATGTCAATTTAAAAATTTTATTGAATATTTTCTTATTGGAAAAATTTTTAAAACATTTTGTTTTCGAATGGAAATATTTTTTTTAGCATGTATGTATGCTATACTATTTAGGGTTAACGGGAACGCCCTCTGTTAGTTAACATACTGTATACAGAATACCCGATCAGAGAAAAGCTCAAACAGGTATATTTCTTCAGAAACTTGATAACTTATTAAATTACATAACGGACCAATATAAGAGAAAGAAAATTATTGTATGCGGTGACTGGACCATTGACCTAATAAAGAGCACTACAACAACAAAAGAACTCATAAGTTTACTTCATAACTATAATTTTGAAGCTCATATAAAACTGCCCACTCGGGATAACTCTTGCATTGACCAGATAGCTAGTAACATAAAAAATGTTCAGCCGGAAATATGTCACCTAGGTCTCTCAAATCACGAAACAGCACAGATGGTGACCATAACAGTTAATAATCAAAAAATAATAACTAGCTGGTTTGAATTAAAACGTGACTACTTTCGAAATAATCTTCAGACTTTTTGCAGTTGTATGGCATCCCTCTCGTTCTCAGAAATTTATGAATCAGATACATTAACAGAAGCTTTTACTATTTTTATGATGCATTCAAACTATTCTATGATCTGTGTTTTCCTGTAATTAGGGTTAAAGTAAATAATAAACCAACGTCACTAAACTGGGTAACTAAAGGCATATGAAAATCCAGTAAAACTAAACGTCACCTATATTTAAAATTTAAAAGTAGTAACGTAAACAAAAAGCAAAACGAGAAAAAATATAAACTATATAATCATATATTTAAGCATTGTGCACATAAAGCTTAAGAAACTTACGAACACGAGAAGTATACAAAACCACAAGAATAAATGTAAAGCCACTTGGAATGCAATCTCATCAACCATATGCAACAACAGTCTTAATAGAGATAATATAGAAAAAAATCATCTTAATAATGTGATATATAATAATCCAATAGATATTTGCAACACTTTCAATGACCACTTCATTAATTCAACGTCTAAACAGCCCATAAATTTCAATAGCAATATTACACTTGACCAAAAAAAACAGAAACTGTAATACTATTTTCCTTAATCCTACAGATGCAATGGAGGTTCACAAAATCATAATGTCTCTGAAAAATAGCAAAACATGTAGATATGATGATATTACTACACGGGTTTTAAAAGAATGTGCTATTTGGATATGTAATCCATTAGCGCACGTTATCAACTTATCGTTTCTGGAAGGTAAATTTCCTGAACAGTTAAAAAAGTCCATTGTAAAACCAATTTTTAAAAAGGGAGATAAATCAGACCCGAGCAACTATCGGCCTATATCTATAGTTCCTATTATATCGAAAATTCTGGAAAGGGCAATTCTCTGTAGGTTAAATAATTTTCTCTCAACACATAATGTATTACGTGAAGAGCAATTTGGATTTCGCAAGGGAAGTTCAACTGCCTTAGCAATCTTTAACTTGCTAAAACTTGTAGCACAGAGCATACACGATGGTAATCCAGCGGTATCTCTTTTTCTTGACATGATCAGGGCTTTTGATTTTGTAAATCATGCAAAACTTTTACACAAGTTAGAAGAGGAAAAGCGCATGAATGGATATCCAGCTATTTACGAAACAGGAAATAGTACACAGAGATATCCAAAGTCATAATGGAAAATAGTAAAAAATATTCTAAAAAGAATTTTAAATCAGTTGAGATATTCAACAGAAGTGGTGTTCCGCAAGGTAGCATTCTCGGCCCTCTGCTTTTTTTGATATACAGTATGTTAACTAACAGAGGGTGTTCCCGTTAACCCGAAATAGTATAGCATACATACATGCTAAAAAAATATTTCCATTCGAAAACAAAATGTTTTAAAATTTTTTCCAATATGAAAATATTCAATAAAAATTTTAAATTGACATGTAAAAGAAACACACTGTACACGCGAACATGAAAGACGGCAACGTCGCAATTTATTTATACATGACGACTACTATTTTGATTCAAAACAGGTGTTCAAGACGAAATCATAGCATTAAAGTAAATAGTGCAAAAGTTTTACATCAAGCTCGATAGATGGCGTTGGCGTCGAGTTACAACTCGCTATGGTTTCGTTACCACAGTTTAGTTAGGGTTTCTCATTATTTTTTAAATATACGAGCTAAGATCAGGACACAGTTGTGGTTTTATTTCAACCCGATTAGTGTTCACACGAAGTGAGTTCAAACCTTTACTACTCTGTAGTAAATAGAGGTGGTTAATATAGCGCATAGCGCCATTCTATAGCACGCTATTTTTTCATAGCGCATAGCGCACGCTATGTAGGTGGACGTTAAGACGCTATGACGCTATAACGCTATTTACGCTATGAATGAAATTGATCTAACGACTCGCACAGCGCGCGCCTGCTCTCCGCGGGCGCTGCCCGCTATCTACGCTATGCGCTATGAAAAAATAGCGTGCTATAGAATGGCGCTATGCGCTATACGGGCAGTCAGTAATCGCGTGAGCGCTGTGGACTATAAATGTATGTTTGTTGTCGGAGCACGCTATTTTCATCGCGCGCGATCTTAATTGTTAGTGTAAATATTAGTATAAAGTTCTGTTGAAAAACGAACTAGTGACGATTATTTAGTGTCTGCAAAGGTATTATTAGTGTGTGTAAATATTAATATATAATTCTGTTGCAAAACGAACTACTGGATATTATTTAGTGTGTACTCTATGTAAAAATGTCTAATCGCAAAGGTGGTGGTTTGCCAATCTGGAACTTTTTGAAAAATCTGCAGACGGCAGCAAGACTGCTATTTGTAATTATTGTCACTGACAGTTGTCCTTTAAATTTATTTTTTCGAAATCAGGATATATTATCAGTAATCGAGGAACACGCTTGTCTACTACAAAAGTAGTTCAACTAATGTTTTTAAATGTAAATAAAATATAAATTAAAGAAGAACTACTGTATATATCTGTGTATAATGCTAATAGTTGTTTTTTTGTATATATACAATCAATGAACTTTTAAATACGCCTATATTTGATTTACGATTTATTAAAATTAATGTTAGAATAACCTTTACCAATTATAGACAGTCCTAAGCCTGAAAAGTATGAAAGAGAGTTCATTGATATCTTTTTATATTGCTTTTTTTAGCGTTCCGTTATAGCATGCAGTCTATGTATCGAAGAACGCTATGTAAAGTAACACGCTACGAAATGTAGCGTGTTGCAAGAATTATCGCGCCTGCTGGACGTCCACGTGCTTTCTTATTTATAGCGCGCTATAACATAGCGCATTTAATAGCGCGCTATAAATTAATAGTTTATAGTCTGTAGCGTGCTATTTTTTTATAGCCGTTTTGAACAACTCTAGTAGTAAACATTGGTCCATCGAGCGCGGATAACATTTTTGTGTTAGCGGCCCCAGCTTTGGGTCCGCTCTTCCCGTGGTACTCGCACTGGATCGCTGCGGCTAGAGTACCCGGCTACTCGCGTCGGCAGCGACAGCTTTGTCCAGCCCGGTTGGCGAGTTCAGTAGCAGCGGAAGATAAGTGGTGAGTGGTGACCGTAGCGTGTACGTACCCCTCCCAGTTCAACGTGTAGTCGTCAGAAGTACGTCACACAGTAGTTCAACGTGACATCAGAAGCCTGACGTCACATCTAGTTCATCGTGTCGCCACCAGAGGGCGCCACATACATCATTCATCGTGTAGTGTGAGTGAAGTGCAAATTGTGAGTACGTTTATTATTATGAACAAACTAGTTAAAAGTCAAGCCATTTTGAACTTTATTTATTCCAAGTTTTTAACTTTGAAGATTGTCGAAGAATTTTGGACTTATAAAATTTTAAGTAGATAATTATTTAGACTTAGAAAAGTTTTATTTAGCTATTACAAATTGAGCTATTTGTGCATGTTTAGCTTAGGACTTAGAATAGTTTCTTAAAAAACGACGGAACGGGGAACCTATGTCCGATTTCCGCCAGATTATAAATAATTTAAAACACTTGTAAAATTTTGTGCCACTAAATGGGACTTAGAATATTATTGAACCATTTTACTTAGGTTTAGCTTGCTTTGCAGTAGAACTTACTTATTTACGTTGTTTAAACTTGTTGATTTTTTGTATACCTTAATTTTATTTGTTTGTTATTAAAATTATTATTCAGCTCAAATATGGAGGGATTGATAAATGTGTTGAAAGGATTCCAAAATGTTATAAATAAAGGATTAGTTAATTTTAAAAAGTGTCCCAAAGAAAGGTTAACTGTCGAATATATTGAGACTAGACAAGAATTATTAGAAAAAGATTGGAATTCTTTTAAAGATACCAACACCAAAATTTAGCATAACTCCAAATTTGATGATGTAGAACAAAGGGTTGTTGATATGTATGATACGACCGAAGACACATACATCACTTACAAAACTTTAATGAAATCAACGATTAATAAACTAAAAAATGTAGGAGAAACAGGACAAAATAGGGATGGTTCTTCTAGTAGTCCATCTAAGTCAGCAAGTTCATTCGTAAAGTTACCAAAAATTGCTATTCCAACGTTTTCTGGCAAATATGGAGAGTGGACGACATTTCACGATCTTTTTGTGTCCTTAATTCATAAAAAACCGGCCAAATGCGAGTCGGACTCGCACACCGAGGGTTCCGGTACAAACGTAGCGGTTTACAATTTATGACGCTACTACTAGCTTTCCGCCAGCGGCTTCGCCCGCGTGGAGTTCGGTTATATCGGGCTGTTTAAATTCCCCTCGGGAACATCAAATTTTTCCGGAATAAAAGGTAGCCTATGTTCTTTCTCAGGGTCTAAAGATTGTCTGTGCCAAACTTCATCAAAATCGGTTGCGAGGTTTAGGCGGGAAAGCGTAACAGACAGACAGAGTTACTTTCACATTTATAATACTAGCATTGATTTAGAATTTTTCACAGTTTAGAGGCAATTAGATTTAAGAAGTGTTTGATATGAATTTCAACTTTAATATCTCTACGCGTTCATGTGAAAAAGGGTAGGTAGTAAGTTTATAATTATTAAAAAAATATTTTACGTCATGTAAGCAAAAATAATATTTTATGTAACTTCAAATTTATTATTTTCACAATTTTTCCTTTATCTGTCTGTACTATAATATAACGTTGCTTCGTGCCGAATTTCAAGATTCTGAGTTAACGGGAAGTACCTTGTAGGTTTTGATTCCCTAGCGTGTGACGGAAATTCGTCTAAGGTGTCGGTATAAACTGCTGTATCTTTTGATTGCTTTAACTTAGAAGTTTGATTTTTTCACAGCTTAAAGGGACAATAGACATAGATATTTGGTATAAATTTCAATTTGATACCTTTATTAGTTCGTGAGAAATAAGGTAGTAAGTTTCATTTTATTAAAATATGTTTATTATATTTTATAACTAAAAAAAATTTGATTTTCGCAATTTTTCCTATATTTGCATTATATGACAATCCTTCATGCCAAATTTCAAGATTCTGAGTTTACGGGAAGTATCCTGTAGGTTTTGATTCCTTTGCGAGTGTCGAAAATTTGTTGAAAATATCGACATATCGGCTGTGTCTTTTGATTGGCTTGGCTTAGAAGTTTGATATTTTCACAGCTTAAAGGGACAATAGACCTAGGTATTTGGTATAAATTTCAATTTGATAACTTTATTTGTTCGTGAGAAATAAGGTAGTAAGTTCCATTTTATTAAAATATGTTTATTATATTATATAACTAAAAAAATGTGATTTTCGCAATTTTTCCTATATTTGCATTATATGACAATGCTTCATGCCAATTGTCAAGATTCTGAGTTTACGGGAAGTATCCTGTAGGTTTTGATTCCCTTGCGAGTGTCGAAAATTTGTTGAAAATATCGACATAATCGGCTGTATCTTTTGATTGGCTTGGCTTAGAAGTTTGATATTTTTACAGCTTAAAGGGACAATAGACCCGAGTATTTCATGTGAATTTCAGCTTGATACGTCCACGCGTTCTTGAGATAAAGGGTCTTGACAGACAGACAGACAGACAGACAGACAGACAGACGGACAACAAAGTGATCCTATAAGGGTTCCGTTTTTTCCTTTTGAGGTACGGAACCCTAAAAATGAGTTATTAGATAATGTACAAAAATTGCACTATTTGAAAGGTCATCTTACTGGTGAAGCTGAACAACTCATACGAAATACTCCAATTACTGAGGCCAACTACAGTCAGTGCTGGGACCTGCTAAGCAAGCGTTACAGTAACAAAAGATACCTTGCTAACTGTATTTTGAAAACGCTTTTTGGTATTAAACGTATGCAAGTTGAATCGGCGACATCGTTAAGGGAGCTTTTGGATACCACCAATGGTTGTTTAAATGCACTGACAAACTTAGGCATTAATGTGAGCACATGGGATGTTATTATCATCCATATATCGACATTCAAGTTGAATCCTGAAACGCGTAAGCAGTGGGAATTAAGCGTCAGTAGTTCTAGTAATGACTTTTCTACCTTCTCGCAATTTAAAGTTTTCTTGGAACAACGTTTCCGTGCGTTGGAGTGCATAGAACCGAAAAGAGTAGCAAGTCACCAGTTCAACAACAGTTCAAACGATCACACGCCTAAAACAATGCTAGCTACAAACTCGTCGTCACAAATGAAATGTGAATTCTGTTGCGAGAATCATAAGCTCTGTTTTTGCAAAAGGTTTGCTAAACAACCACTCGAAGCTAGACGTGAATTTGTAGGTAAACATAAATACTGTTTTAATTGTTTAGGCAGTAATCACATAGTTTTCAATTGCAAGAAGAACACCCGTTGCAGAATGTGCCAGAAGCGCCACCACTCTTTGCTACATATCAATACCGAGTCAGACAGCAAGAAACAAGAACCTGAAGACAAACTTACTGCTGATAGTGCTAGTCCTTCGACTAGTGCTACTCAGATAGTCTCTTGCTTGTCTACAGGAAATATATCAAGACCCAGACAGGTGTTATTAGCCACTGCGCTAATAAAGGCCTCGTCCAAAACGGGTGAATATCAGACGGTTCGAGCTTTACTCGACCAGGGTTCACAGGCCTGTTTTATTACCGAGGCCACAGTTCAATATCTTCGGCTTAAAAAGATTCCCATTCAAGGGTTTGTGTCGGGATTAGGAGATAACAGGTTAACCATGACAAAATACATGGTACAACTAACAATCAAATCTCGTGTCGACCCTAACTTCAAGTTTGTACTAAGCGCTTATGTGTTGAACAAGATTGCGTCTTATCTACCAGAGCGAAGTCTTAATTTAGGAACCTTCGACTGGTTAGACATAAATAATCTGTGTCTAGCTGATCCAGAATTTAACACGCCCAACAAAATCGATGTTCTGTTGGGCGCGGATGTGTACAGCTGCATCATTAAAGAAGGCTTAGTGAAGAGTCCTTCTGGTACCCTAATTGCACAGAGTACTACGTTAGGATGGGTATTGTCGGGTGCTACTGCTCCTGAAAATAATCACAGTACAAACAGTGCATCAAATAACATAAAATTTATGCACTGTCAGGTCAAAAATAAGGAAATATTAAAAAGAATAGATACAATTGAAAGAACTAAAACTAAAAACCAATTAGATCAAACTAGTACAACTAAGGACAAAACAATAGAACAAAAGAATATCATTCACAATAATGAAGAGAACATAGACTATAAAGAAGAGAAAGGGTTAGACATCAAGTTAGATAATACTATAAAAATCTTGGGCCTTACCTGGAATCGCAACGACGATACCTTTCAATACTCGGTGAATCTTTCCCCGCTGACAACTGCTCCTGTAACTAAACGGTCAATTATTTCGGACATAGCTCGGTTATTTGACCCACTAGGCTGGTTAGCTCCTAGTGTGGTTCTAGCAAAAGTATTCATACAAAAATTGTGGCTTGCAGGCGTTAGTTGGGATGAAGATTTAAGCACTGAATTAATCAAAGAGTGGAATACTTACCGCAATGAGTTGTCACAACTTAGCCAAGTTCAGATACCTCGGTGGCTCGGCACGAAGTCAACAGACGATCTTGAGTTACATGGCTTCAGTGACGCGTCCAAGACGGCTTATTCAGCTGTGGTCTACTTAAGAGCAATAGATGCTACAGGCAAAATTCACATCTCGTTGCTGGTTGCAAAAACCAGAGTCGCTCCAGTGAAACAAGTAAGCATACCTCGTTTGGAGTTGTGTGGAGCAGTGTTGCTGTCAAATCTTCTGACGGAAACATCAGAGGTGTTAAAAATTCCGAGCGATAAAACTCGGGCATGGACGGATTCCTCCGTAGTGTTAGCATGGCTTAACAGTCATCCCAGTCGATGGAAGACATTCGTCGCCAACCGTACCTCGGAAATATTGACCAACATGAAGGCATCTCAGTGGTTCCATATCAATTCCAAGGACAATCCAGCTGACTGTGCATCAAGAGGTATCTTACCAAGCGCATCTATAGAACAGTATACAGTAGTTGTTTTATTTTGATTACGTCAACCCTACTTGTATACCAATAAAGGTCAACTTTTAAGTACTGGGTACCTTCGCGGTGTTCGGTATTTAACATTGGTCCTTCGAGCCGGATCAGACCCAGAAAGTCTGAAGTTTTTGGAAGTCCGCGGTGCCAGTTTAGGACCGCAGCCCAGTGTACTCGCAGTGGATCGCTGCAACAGGAGTACCAGGCATCCCGCAGTGGCAGCAGCAGCAGCCGCGGTGGATTTGTTGGTTCAACGTGACGTCACAGAGGGCGCCACCAGCAGTTCAACAGAAGATCAGTTTTCGAGTTCAGGCGGCAGCTTCGTTCAGCAAGGTGAATGAAATCGACATCAAAAATCGGCAGTTATAGTTCCAAGTGACGCCACAGAGGGCGCGAGTTGAAACCTACCTGCATGTGTGTGAGTGAAGTGCAAACGTGAGTACAATTTTACGAATAATAGTAGCAGTGATTTAGAAGATTTTGCCAGTCAAATTTGACTTTATTTTAAAGAAGATTTTTACTTATATAAATATTTGGACTTAGTTTTAAATTGTGCATGTTAGTTAAGGACTTAGAATAGTTTTCCTAAAAACGGTGGAACGGGGAACCTATGCCCGATTTTCTACCAATATTCATTTTAAAAAACACTTGTAAAATATTTCGCTATTATTGAGACTTAGAAAAATTTAGTACATTTTGCTCAGTAACATTGTTTTTAAGTTTTACGTCTCAATTTAGGTTTTCGTGTATAAAGTTTGGTTGAACTTTACTTACATAGTTTCTTTTAAGTTTATTTTTAGTATTTTAGTTATTGTTCATGATGGAAGGTCAAGTAAATATATTGAAAAACCTCCAAAATGTTATACAAAAGGCTTTCACTAATTTTAAAAAGAGTCCTAAAGATAGATTGACAATAGAATATATCGAAACAAGGCTTGAATTACTAGAAAGTGATTGGTCTTCATTTAAAGAAACCAAATCTCAACTCTATGGTAGTTTTAAGATAGAAGACATAGGTCAAAAGGTGGACGATATATATGATGCCACTGAAGATACATATATATCATGTAAATGTCTGATGAAATCAAAGTTAAATAATATGATTCCTAGAGGACCGGTAGCAAAACATAGTGGATCGAATGATAATAATTACTCAAAGACATCCAATTCATTAGTTAAGTTACCAAAGATCACAATTCCTAATTTTTCAGGCAAATACAGTGAATGGACCGCTTTTCACGATCTTTTTAAGTCACTAGTACATAATAACACATCTTTAGATGATGTGCAAAAACTGCACTATCTTAAAAGCCATCTCACTGGTGAAGCCGAACAGTTGATTAGGCATACACCAATCACAGACGCCAACTACAGCGCATGTTGGTCTCAATTAGAAAAGCGTTATGCTAATAAAAAGTACTTAGTTAATTGTATTTTAAAAAGGTTGTTCAGCCAGAAGCGATTAAATGTAGAATCAGCTACCGCATTAAAGGAGCTGTTAGACACAACTTGTGATTGCCTTAATGCACTTACAAATTTGGAGATCAATGTGAGCACATGGGGCGTTATCATCATTCATATAGTAACGTTCAAATTCGATAATGAAACGCGAAAACAATGGGAGTTAATTAATTATAACGATTTAAGTAACAAGTTGCCCACCTTTGAGGAACTTAAAATATTTATGGAAAATCGCTTCCGTGCATTAGAATGTATAGAGCCAAGAAAAGTCGCGGCTCACCAGGTCAGCAATAGTTCACAAGTTCATAGTTCGAAATCGATGCTAGCTACAAAGTCATTCAATATGCGGTGCGAATACTGCTCGGAAGTTCACAAACTATGTTTCTGCAAGCAATTTGCAAATCTCTCTATAGAAAGTAGACGCGAATTTGTAGCAAAAAATAACATTTGTTTTAATTGTTTGGGTAGCAATCATAGAGTACACGACTGTAATAAGCAGACCGTCTGTAAAATTTGTAACAAGCGCCACCACTCATTGCTGCACCTTAACGGACAGTCTTACAAAGATAACGAAAAGCTGACTACGGATAATATTAGTTCTTCAACTAGTGATAATCCGATAGTCACATGCTTGTCAACGGGCAAGGTCTCGAAACCCAGACAAGTCTTATTACCCACAGCATTAATAAAAGCAGAGTCCAAGACGGGTGAATTCCTAACCGTTCGAGCTTTACTAGACCAAGGCTCACAAGCTTGTTTTATTACAGAGGCCACAGTCCAATTTCTTAGATTAAAGAAAATTCCAGTCAGAGGTGTCGTATCAGGTTTGGGTGATGATAAATCAATAACCGCAAAGCACATGGTTAATCTGACAATTAAGTCAACAATTGATTTAGATTTCACACTTAAAATAAATGCCTACGTTTTGAGTAAGATCACCTCCTGCTTGCCTGAGAGAAGTGTAAACACGAGTTCAGTAGATTGGATAGCTAACAACGATCTGTGTCTAGCAGATCCTAATTTTAACACATCAAATAACATAGATATTCTTTTGGGTGCAGATGTTTACTGCTACATTGTGAAGGAAGGTATAGTTAAGAGTCCATCTGGCACTCTCATAGCTCAGAGCACCACGTTAGGGTGGGTCCTATCAGGTGTAGTTAGTCCAAGTGGTGAAAGTTCAAAAAATCACATTAAAAATATACAGGTATGTTGTGCAAAGTTTAATGAAGTTGACATATTAAAAAAAAAGTTGGGATGAATTAGGTACGAAATTAATATCAGACTGGAGTACTTACCGTGTAAAGTTAAAATTACCACCAAGTCGTTCGTTGTTGGGACGGGTTGTAGAGAAACACCCCGGTGATAATAACTTTACCCGTGTGGTCACATTGCGCACCAAATGCTCTACAATTAGGACACTAATTTCATGATTATGTGTATTACCTGTAGCTCAATAAGTTGTTTAATTTTCATTGTTATCCTTAGTTTTAAGATCTTTTTTTGCTTATACTGTTTTTAAAGTGCAAATTTTAGACTTAAGTGATATAATTTAAGAAGGACATTCCGTCACTAAATGTCCTTGGTGGGCGGTATGTTCAAGACGAAATCATAGCATTAAAGTAAATAGTGCAAAAGTTTTACATCAAGCTCGATAGATGGCGTTGGCGTCGAGTTACAACTCGCTATGGTTTCGTTACCACAGTTTAGTTAGGGTTTCTCATTATTTTTTAAATATACGAGCTAAGATCAGGACACAGTTGTGGTTTTATTTCAACCCGATTAGTGTTCACACGAAGTGAGTTCAAACCTTTACTACTCTGTAGTAAACAACAGGAGGTTTCAAATTTATTTCCAATTAGAATTTTTTTTTATTCGGATTTTTTTATGCTTATTTTTCTATGCTGATATTTTTATTTTAATCTATTAATGATATATATTAAGGAGTTTAAGGGAACGCCCTCTGTTATTTAACATACTGTATATCAATGATCTTCCAGAAAGCACCTTGCAGAACTGCATCCTTTTCGCGGATGATACTACTATTGTTATAAAAAGCCAAGATAAAAATGCATACAAATCCGTTACAGAAAAAGCTCTTTTAAGTGTAGATAACTGGATGAAGGATAATAATTTAAACATAAACATAAGTAAAACTAAATTAATTGAATTGCAATCTTACAACGCCAAAAAAATAGATTTAGATATTGCATATGAAGATAAAAAGGCACAATCTAAATAGATTAAATTTTCTAGGACTTCATGTTGATAAACATCTAAACTGGAAAGTACCTACACATTGAATCCATATGTCAGAAACTGGATAGATTTGTGTTCGCGGCTCTATCAGCTTACCATGGCTACGTGTCATCTGTACTAAGTTACGGTCTTATAATGTGGGGAAATTCAGTCGACACCGACAGAGTTTTTAAAATACAGAAACGGTTTATCCGGGTTATTAATAAAGCATGGTTCTTAGACGACTGTAAACCTCTATTTCAAAAATGTAAAATCCTTCCTCTACCTTGTATGTATATAAAAGACATCTGCATTTTTACCAAAAAATACATGCATTATTTTAAGTTACGCAGTGAGGTCTTGACAAGACAAAAGAGGAGTAAGTTCGAAAACTTATTATATCAACCACCTTGTAGAAAAGATATTTATAAGAAAAATGTATTTAATATGTGTATTTTAATTTATAATAACATTCCAAGTAACTTGAAACTGTTGGAGGGTGGTGTTTTTAAAATGAAATTGGTAGAGTGAATCAAAAATATTCTTTTTATAGTATTAAGGAATTTTTGGAACATAAAAATTTAAATGTTTAAGGATAATTTGAATAGATATAAATTGTAAGTAAAAAGGAATAATTATTGTATAACATCAAACATTTGCACGCTTGCATGCAGGCAGAGTACTATAACTTTTAGGTTTTAAGAACTTACCTTTATAAAAAAATGTATCTGTAGCAAATAAACGTATGATTATGATTATGACGTAGGAAACATTGCTCGAGCCCTGTTTGGTGTCCTGGATAGCGATTTCGCCAAAGAATACTCCCAAGACATTCAAAAAATCAAAACGAACGAGCAATATTCACTAGAGTTAATAAACAATCAGAAATCGATTGACGAAGCAGAAAACAAAGATCATAAAGAAAAGTGAAGATTTTGTAAATAAGCAACTAGGAGTAATTTAGCAATTCATGAACGAAACAAAATACAATATTGCAGTATTAGACAACAGATTTCGAATCATGCAAACAATGAATGACGTAAACGCTGGAGCGCTAATGACGTCAACACTGGAGCGCTAATGACGTCAACGCTGGAGCGCTAATGACGTCAACACTGGAGCGCTAATGACGTCAACGCTGGAGCGCTAACTGCCAGCTTATTACTCACTGTATTGAGTAGAAACCAAGAAATGCTCATTTACGTCAAAGCACGGCTAATGGAACGATACCTACTATTCGAACTATATATCCCGATACTAAGCGATGACAAATATACATTATATCATAATATACCGATACCTAGACTGCACACAACTAACCAATGTCAGGTGATAGCGATAACAACAAAGTACATCGGAGTGAACCTCGCAAAAAATACTTACATACAGAAGGAAGAGGCTGATGTCCAACGATTTACAAGAATGGAGGCGGACAACTATATCTGTCACGCCTACATAAGTATTAGCAACTTGCATGGAACTTCAATCTTGCGAGGCGCAAATGCTTAGGCAGAATGTAAATAATCTCACATGTGATTAGGTAGGCACCACAACAATGCTCTGACCAATGGATAAAACTACAGAGACCAGAGCAGAGAAACATATGGCTGTATAACTGCATCAATGAGTGCACGCCACGAATAGTGTGTGGGAATCAAATTACAACCAAGTCAGGACTCATGGCCCTAGGTCAGGATTGTATACTACAACACAAAGATGATACAATATACTCACATAATGTTATTAGTAGCTATATAAATATGTAAAGGAATGAGGTTGGAGGTATCAACTACTGATCCACCAAATGACATAATGGAAAACGATAAAGTACATACACAAAGATCGTGCTACCTAAGCTAAAATTATCAGAAGAACATAGATTACTGGACAACCAGATAATCACACAAAAACAACGAGAAAGCCTACCGAACGAGTTAAGTATCCACGACATCGGCAACTATACGATAAGCACATTGCTGGTGGGAGGAATCGTCGTGGCTATTGCAGTATGACAAATAAGAAGATATCTTGCCACACGTAAGAAAAGCGGTACCTTCACAATGAATAAGAAACAACAGCAACAAGATATGATTTGTCATTCAAAAGTCTCAATACTTCCACCGAGTTACGGACGCGATAGGCAAACTTGTGCAAATATTCTCCTTCAGAGTTGTTGATTTTTGCAAGGGCACGAAGGGCTGCAACCTCTTGTAGTATTATATGTTCAGGTTTCCCGAATCTAATTGCAAAGGCTTCCATCACTTCGGAAGGGTCCCGCGCTGAAACTAACAGTACAGAGACCGCTTCCCGAGCTGCTCCTTTTAGCGCTAAATTGATGCGCGTTAAGTTATCTGACACCAAATACATTACCTTTGTGTCTTCGTACGTTCTATTTAGTATTAACCAATCCATGGCTTTTCCATCAAAAGATGGTAGACGTCCGTCCCCAAATTTGGGTCTGGATGTAGGTATTATTATTTGACAGTGATGCTATCGCTTGAGCTAATTGAGCTTTTTCTGTGGAAGGTAGAATTATATTATTAGAGGAACATGTAGGGTGTTTTAGGTTACTAGGGAGTCTAGGGACTGACGGGTTAGAAGTATTATTGGCTATAGAGATACAGCTGTTATTAGGTACCTCTACTGGAGATACCGAGGCAACCGTAGAACGGTGTGTGAAATGGACACTTCGTCTATTGACAGACAGATCTGTTAAAATATTAACGTTCTGTGGCTCCTTTGTTATATCTGTATCTGCTACGTTTCATTTAATCATTTACCCATTTTTGTATATCCCCGTGGGAAACACGACTTGACCGACGACTTCTATCAGTACACATGTTACCTGTTTCTTCCAAAGCAGCAATTTCTGCCTGCTTACGTAGCTCTAAAGCGGCGCGCTCATGTTCGAGAGTTATACGTTCACGATCGCGCTCATGTTCGAGAGTTATACGTTCACGATCACGCTCGCGCTCCGCTGTAGCTCGCTATAACATTAAAATTTTTTGAGCGTAGTCCGCTTCAATGAAAAGGCTACGGCTCCTTACCGTACCAGATCCTGAAACAGAGCTGCTTCCGCAGCTGTGTAAACCAGCTGGTTTTTGAACCGTAGTTGCGGTTTCGTTTTTGTTTCCAAAATTTTTGGAAATATTTTGAGTCGCACTCGCGGCTTTCATTTTAGCGGCACTTGACCGCGTCCCTACCATGGCTTAAAACGGGTGAAGGACCACTATATTAATTGTGTGATAGATATTTTAAGGACTGTAAGAAAAGGCCTCTGGTAGGGATTATTATTTATTGTCAACTGACTAAAAAACAAAAGCTTATAAAAAACATAGAGAATAAAAAACACACCAGTAGTAATAAACGAAGAAGAAGGTACGTTATGTTGAGGTTGAATTTGATTATTGTCTCTGGCAGCTAACATTTTATAAATAAATTAGATATATTTGAGTTTAGAATATTAGGCAGACAGATGAAAAATGCTTGATTGTTTTTTAGTGAAGAGAATTGTTTCGGTAACAGCAGTTGTAGCAAGAAAATGTTCAGAGTATGGTTTAAATTTATATATAAAAAAATTATAAGATGTGTTTTTTATATATAACAGTTTATTTATAGAGTCGTAATAATAAAATATATTGTGAAAATGGTTTCTAAGTGATTTATTTCTGAGAAGTTTTACAAAAGGATCCCAAAAGGTACTGCACCCCTTTATTTTACATAACGATAACAGGTTATGGGCCCAACACGCTTCCACTGCGCAAAGCACACAAAGCAAGCACACAGGTATTATCGTCAACGGCGAAAAAAACCAACACAGTCAATTTTTTTAAATTACATTTTCAACTTTATCGCTCAAGGTTGATTGGGAATATTTGAAATTTTCGGGACATACCATCAGTGAACTTTTCCAGCTGTCTCACAGTGCGAAATCTCGCACAACACGTATGAAATAATCAAAGCATAAACCACGGGGGGGACTTTTAAATAAACCACGCAGTAGACACTGGCAAAATGTACGGTGTAATTGTCAAAAAACCGCGGGCGACTATAGCGTACAAATATTACAGAATCTAGCAGAGCATTTTAACGCTTGCGTTCGGCTGTAATCGTTATTCTTCGGTATGTAGTTTTTTTTTTTTTTGATAATTTAATCTAGTGCTTGACTGCAATCCCGCCTGATGGTAAGCAGTGATGCAATCGTTGGTGGTAAAGCGCACTAGTTTATTAAGCCTATTCACTTAAAAAACTTCGGAATAGGAAGGATGATGGCAGTTGAGCGAGGTGATGCAATGTTAAACCCAAGACCAACACGACCAAACGATGCTGCGCTAGAGGGAGATTGATCTGGAGACTCTCCGCGACCAAACTCCCGACACAACAACATTTGGCGCATCGTACCCGCCACACATCGCACCACAACTGCTCAGACCCGTCCTCCGTACGGCTTCACCAGACATCATGCCGGAACACGACGCATCGCTTGGCGGCAAGACTTTGTCTGGTGGGTGGGGTACGTAGTTGCGAGCGATTAGCATTCTTTTTTTTAAGATTCGGCCCTAATAATGGGATTCCTCCCAAGGTCTGGAGCTAGGTACGTCCATGGACTTATTCAAAACATCTAAAATTTGTATAGTACGAGATTTTGCGATTCTGTAGACATTCCTCCATGAAAACTTTGGTGAGTTAAGTGTAGAGAGAGCTGTTGTTCTAGCGAGCTCTAGGAAATGACATAGATTTTGCGGACGCTGGGGACACATGAATCGAAAGAGTAACTTGTGACCAAGCTTAATCGTCTTTAGCTATGATTATAATCGACGTTAATGTATGCCTGATAATTGGTCCATTTTCCAACCATCGTTGTAGAACAACTGAAGAGACACTCTTATATGCACTTGCAAGTGTATAAAAAGTTATTGGAAAAATTCCATCGTTTGAATATGACTGAGTCCGTTCGTGTGTGGAGTACTGCAGCCACATTTGGGCTGGTGCTGCCAAGTGTCACCTGGCCACTTTGGATTCAGTGGAGAGACGTGCAAAGAGGCTGATTGGTGACCCTGATCTAACTCAAGTCGGTCTCCAAAGCCTAGAGCACAGGCGTAGAGTAGCCAGCCTTTCGGTGTTCTATAGGATGCATTTCGGGGAGTGTGCGAGGGAATTGCATGATTTAATCCCCCATCTCCGTTCCACCAGCGGACGACCCGTCGTACGGCTGGTTTCCACCCTTACGTTGTTAACACCACTACGATCCGGACGAAGCGTTTCGCCTCCTCCTTTATACCGCGTACATTGAGGGACTGGAATAGTTTGCCAGCGGCGGTGTTTCCTTCGGACTTCAATTTGGGTGTCTTCAAGGCTAGAGTGAATAGGCTCTTAATAAACTAGTGCGCTTTACCATCAACGACTGCGTCACTGCTTACCATCAGGCAGGATTGCGGTCAAGCGCTAGTTTATCTTTATATATATAATTCTGCTGTACGTGTGTATGTCATTAAACTCCTCCTAAACGGCTTGACCGATTTTAATGATTTTTTCTGTATGCGTTTGAGTGGACCTGGATGGTTTAGATTCACAAATCAGCCCGGCAGATGGCGCTAATCGCTTGAAGAAGCATGTGATCTCGGAAACGGCCCTAACGATTTCGCTGAAATTTAATATGTGAGGGTTTTCGGGGACGAGAAATTGATCTAGCTCAGTTTTATGTCTGGGGAAGCGCATATTTTCGAGTTTTCTCTTTCGCAATATTTCACGCATAATATGGGCGCTAATTTCGCGCAGCTTGACATAGCGGCTGTGGCGTAAGCGATAGTGGTATGGTCTACTCGCGATGGCTGGTGTTCCTCGGTTCAAACCCGGGCAATCACAAGTTTTTTTTTTGTTTTAGACAAGTTTATAGTTTTTTTGAAAATTGTACATAAGAACTAAAAGGGAAAAAAATAAAAAATAATATTTTCATTTTTTTTATTTAACTAAAATTGTACTTATGAACTAAAAGAGAAAAAAATAAATAGAAATAAATAAATATTTAAGATTTTTTATTTAATTTGCTGAAGAGTGTGCCTCCTGTATTTATAGATAAAGCTCCGCTTAAGAAGGTGTTGCAAATTAAATACTTAGGTCACATTCTTACAGCTGACCTGAAAGACGATCTGGACATTGAGCGGGAGCGGAGGGCGTTGTCAGTTAGGGGTAATATGATAGCGCGTAGGTTTGTGCGCTGTTCGAGGGAGGTAAAGATAACGCTCTTTAGAGCTTACTGTACGTCCCTCTACACGTGCAGCCTGTGGGCTGATTATACCCGTGCAGCATATAGCGCCCTCCGCGTCCAGTTCAACAATGCGTTTAGGGCGGTGCTGAGGCTGCCTCGCCACTGCAGCGCCTCGGGCATGTTCGCAGAGGCTCGTACCGACTGCTTTCACGCCACAATGCGTAAGCGGTGCGCGTCTCTGGTGCACAGAGTGCGGGGCAGCGACAACACCGTCCTCGCGATGATTGCCAACCGACTGGATTGTCTGTACATCCAGCAATGCTGCGGCAGACATATTATTGCCGTGTGAGGTTCTTGTTTGTTTTAGTTTATAAGTTTGTGTTTTATTTATAAGTCTCTTTTGTTGTTAACTATGGATATTTTCTGAAATAAATGATTTGATTTGATATGATTTGAGGAGTAGCTAGAGAGGCGCCACTGCGTCCTCACCTTCCGACTGACGTAGGTCCTCACCGGACACGGCTGTTTCGGGAGGTTCCTGTTCCGTATAAGGCGGGAGGAAACGCCAGGGTGACCACTGTGTGCATTGCCCTGAGGACACGGTGGAGCATATGGTGGAGGTCTGCCCGATTTGGGTAGAGCACAGCCGTGTCCTCGTGGCGGCGATCGGCTGCGATCTCTCGCGTCCGTCCCTGGTCCGGGCCATAGTCCGGAGCAAGAGTGCATGATGGCAAGCTTTCACCCCCTTCTGTGCAGCAGTGATGCTGGCAAAGGAGGAGGCGTAGCGCGTGAGGGAGCGGCAATCCCACTACTCTCACGCCTCAAACCGCCGCAGGAAGCGCCCTGGTCGGGTGGCAACATCGGACTCCCGACCACCGTAGGCGCGGGCTTGCGGGCGGCGAGCGATAGGCAGCTCGCCTCCTGGTAAGAACCAGGCCCGAGTTGACGGCGCGTTGTGTTTCACACACGCCTCAAAGAGATGTCAGCACACCTTGACGGGGTCTACGAGGACTGGTCCACAGGGTTGCGGGTTGGTTAAAAAAGAAACCACGGGACTGGCCGTTGCACAGGCAAGTGAAGGACCCGGGTGGGTTTTAGTCTAGGTAAAAGTCTGACACGCCGTTCCACTCCGCCCGGAGCGGGAGAGGTCATTTGATGATTTCCCATCCAAAACAAAAAAAAAAAAGAACTGAAGAAGAGCAAGAAACTGCACTTGAAGAGCGCAGCCTTAGTATGGCTCGACTTCGTGCTTCTCACTCACCAGAACAAAGGGAGGCAGCCCATGAAACGGCTCAGTTGGCAATGCGAAATCGTCGAGCAAACCTCAGAGATCAAGCGCTAGATAATAATTTACGAAGCACAAGAAGAAATTCATCAAATACTGATTTGAATCGGGCAGCGTTTCTATACGCATATAATATAGCGCAATGACGTTCGCATTAGGCCAATGGATGTTGTTTCCGAGTAAAGATTTCCGGAGAACCGCCAGGATTGTGCTCCCAAATAAAGAATCATTGAATAATAATATTTATTTATTTAAAATTATCCTAATTTAAAAAGTAGTCATGTGATATTGCCTTTACGAACGAAGTTCGCCGGGTCAGCTAGTAATATAATAAAAAAAAAAAAAAGAGTGTCATTAAATGTATAGAGTGTGTAATTTCCAAACACTTTGATTTATATTGTGTCAGAATATAACAAATTATTAACAATATTTATTGAAAAATATATGAGTAATATACGTATCTTGCGGTTTTCGTTTATTTTATGAAGACTGAATATGAATAATAGAACTTGCAAAATATAATGTTTGTGAGAAAAAGAAAGATAATTAATGTAAAAGAATAGTGTATTGTTACGGGCTAGGGGTACTAAAATGCCGGTTAAGGGTTACGAAGTTTATTGGCAACGAAGGTACAGTCGATTGTAGGCAATGACAAGTAGAACGTAGCTGATGTCGTACCGAAGTCTTCTCTTACGTCCACGAAGTCCGTGAAGTAAACACATAATAACGCTACAGATGTTTCTTCACGTAGTACTTACAGTTCTCGTTATAATTGTCGCAGTAGGTCTTCTTTAAGATTGCTTCTTAACTGTCGCTGTTTTCGTATCGCTAGTCGAGTGTAGACTGCCTGTGCGCTGGCGTCGCGGCGCCTTATATAGCCCAGCTGATCGAACATTCCAGATTCCTCCAGACGTAATAATAATAGCACATAACTTCGAGGTCACTCGGAAGTACCTACGGTAATTCCCGGAAACGGGTTTCTCGAAATTTCGATGTCGACACTTTGTTGACAAAACTGTTGAGACCTGTGCCATTCGATAGGCCGTCCTAAGTCTAGCAATGCGTTTTATTATTGTACCTAGAAAATGTCTAGATCTAGGAAAAATAGGGCTTAAAAGTGACACACTGCATGTCACGCGATATTGAACCTTATGCCATCGACATAAGGTCCATTCGTAACATTGCCCCCTTCTTAGTCATGCTCGTCCCGAGCATGATTTGATCCATTGTTGGGGCGTTCTACGCTCTTTACGTAGTTATAGTTATGCATGTCTTACTGTTATTTAATACTCATTTAATTTGAACCTTACTTAGTCGCACAATACACTTACAGTGGAACACACGTCTTTTAATTCTAAATATCCCGTACAAAGTAAAACCCACCTTATTACCTTCATCATATGGTCGTATTCGAGCCGAACGTGGAAATTACGAACCGGTAAACATCGGGCCGCTTGAACAAAAGAATCGCATTCCAGAGATAAGGATTTTTAGAAAAATCACCTCGGATTATTGCTAGTTATATGAAAGTGTTTACAACAAACTCGTTAGTTAATTTGCTGCTATTGAACATTGCAAGTTTTTTAAACTATAATATTGAAGATTGTTTAGAGTGATATTCAAACAGTGGAAGAATAATGTGTACCACGCAAGAACAACAACAATATCTCTCTGCCTTAGAAGA
This sequence comes from Sesamia nonagrioides, assembly GCA_017933935.1. Taxonomy (NCBI): domain Eukaryota; kingdom Metazoa; phylum Arthropoda; class Insecta; order Lepidoptera; family Noctuidae; genus Sesamia; species Sesamia nonagrioides. The sequence continues at coordinate 65,785 of JADWQK010001195.1, forward strand.
TGGCGCAAATTTACTACGGAAAACGCAAATAAACTTAAAAAAGTGTCCGAAAACTAGACTAACAAGGGGATATATAGAAGCACGCTTGAAGATTATTGACGAGTATTGGGTATCATTCAAGAAAGCACATGACGCGTTAGTAAAAATAACCCCCAAAGAACTAAAGGGAAGTCTGCCATACTTTTTGAACGAAGAATTCTTTATTTATGAAGATTTATACAACATACTGCAGGGTGATTTAAAGGATATGCTTACGTCATTATCGGAATCGTCATCAGTGGATTCAAAAAATGCAAATTTAAGTATGAACGTATCCCATGCACAGCAATATTTAGTACATTTACCTAAAATTGAATTACCAAAATTTAATGGAAATTATGAAAGATGGCCGACTTTCAAAGACCTGTTTACTTCTTTAGTGCACGAAAATAATAACCTCAGTGATGTACAAAGACTACATTATTTAAAATTAAGTGTTAGTGGAGAAGCTGAGGCGTTATTGACCCATATACAAGTGACATCCAGTAATTACGCAACTGCATGGAATGTTTTGAATAAGAGGTATGGTAACAGACGTATAATATTAAACTGTATTATGAAAAGATTATTTCACCAGAGAAAAATGACTTCGCAATCAGCCGCTCAATTAAAAGGCTTGTTAGATACCACTACAGAATGTCTAAATAACTTGGAAAATTTAAAAATAAATACCGCCTCTTGGGATCATGTAATAATATTTCTGCTCGTTCAGAAGTTTGACCCGGAGACACATAAGGACTGGGAAGGATTTGCCTATAAAGAAGACAGCGAAGCATTGCCAACATGGAGTGAAATAAAGAACTTCATGGAGTCCAAGTTCCGCACCCTGGAGTTAGTTACAGGCGTTACGTCTAACAATAATTCAAGAGAGAAACAAGTTAAGGAACGTTCTTATCATGTTGCCACACCAATCACAGAGAAATCATGCATCATGTGCGAAGAAAATCACACGTTGTGTCACTGTAAGAAATTTATTGATATGAAACTAAAGGAGCGAACCGAGTATGTCAGAAACAAACAGTTATGCTTTAATTGTCTAGCACTTGGACATTCGGTGAAGAGATGTAGACTACCAGTGTCTTGTCAGAAATGCCATCGACGTCATCACTCTTTACTGCATGAGACTAAGAACACAGAACCAGCGGCTACACCGAGCACTACACAACCGTTGGCTTCACAGCATGTAGTAGAAGAAAAAGAACCAGTTCAAGTGAACACAATGATCGCGTCGCATCATACAACTAGACAAGGAACAGCACTTTTAGCGACTGCTGTAGTGGAAGCAATGAATGCAGTAGGCCAAATCATTTCACTACGCGCGCTGATAGACCAAGGTTCACAAGCTACATTTATAAGCGAGAAAGCGACTCAACTTTTGAAACTAAAGCGACAACCATTCAAAGGAAGTGTTGTAGGAGTGGGGTCTGCGAGAACAGAAATCAAACACGTGGTACAGCTTACTATAAGATCACAGTGGGACCATACCTATAGTTTACCGATCCAAGCCTACGTGATGTCGAAACAACTGACCACTAAGATACTCACCAAAACAATTATTAAACAACCATGGCCCCACATTGACGGGCTTAACTTGGCTGATCCGAGTTATTTAACACCTGAATCTATAGATCTGCTACTAGGAGTCAAAGAATATGCACAGATTATAAAGCCAGATATAATAAAAGGTCCACCAGGTACCCCAACTGCTCAAAATACAAATCTGCTTATGAAACAAATTGGGCGAGCAATGAAAATTCCTACTTCAAATATGTATGCATGGACAGATTCGTCTATAGTAATAGCGTGGCTATGTGGTGATCCCAACCGTTGGAAAACGTTTGTAGCCAACCGCGTCGTTGAAATAGTAGAAAACATAAATAGTAAACGCTGGTATCATGTACAATCGAAAGAGAATCCCGCAGACCTAGCCTCTCGAGGAATGTTGCTTTCAGAACTAAAGAATTGTGACTTGTGGTGGAGAGGCCCAGCTTGGTTATCTGAAAAAGAAATAAAAGTTAGTAAACACGAAAATATGACAACGGATATAGAAATTAAAACAACCAATGTTATTACTTACCTTAGCACAGCAGAAAAAGAAAAATCTTTAACTACCCAATTTGAGAATTTTAACAACTTGACAGAATTACTCCAGGTTATTTGTTACTGCAAAAGATTCTTGAACTACAAGGTCAAAGTGGATATAAATAAACAAATAACAACACAGGAATTAGAAGACGCACTGACAATTTGTATAGAAAAGGTTCAAAGAGAAGAATATCCGGAAGAAATAGAAAGATTAAAAGGAAATAAACAAGTGAAAAAGAGAAGTCCGTTGCGATCCCTCAACCCCTTTCTTGACGATAAACATATCCTCAGGGTGGGCGGTCGCCTCAGACACGCAAATTTACCACAGGACCGGAAACACCCAATAATTCTAGGGAATAAAAACCTATTAATACCTTTAATTATAGCCGACGCACACCTTAAGACGCTTCATGGAGGAACTCAATTGATGTTATGTTACCTTCGGTCGAAATACTGGATTTTAAAGGCAAAATCAATAGCAAGAAAACATGTACACAAATGCCTCATTTGTGCTAGACTTAGTGTCAAAAGTGGCAGTAACATAACAAGAAGAACTATAACTAAATTATGTCCGTTGCCTCTAAATGAAAATTAAAATTTGTTTTTAAGTATTAGAAATGTAATTAACTTAATTGTTTGCTAATTAATTCTGTTTCAAATTGGCTATATTTTAAAATGCTGTATTAGTTAGTTAATAGTTGTTATATGCATGTCTAAACATTAATTTTACTACCCCCACCTACAGATTTATATAACGTTGTTGTGTTGTAATCTCATACTTACTTTTATATCATTGTTTCTTAAAAGTCCTATAGGCCTTTTGGTGGGCGGTATGTTGGGGCGTTCTACGCTCTTTACGTAGTTATAGTTATGCATGTCTTACTGTTATTTAATACTCATTTAATTTGAACCTTACTTAGTCGCACAATACACTTACAGTGGAACACACGTCTTTTAATTCTAAATATCCCGTACAAAGTAAAACCCACCTTATTACCTTCACCATCCATAATAGCGAGCTAGGCGGTCTACGTGTACGATCTTCAGCTTCCCTCTAGGTCCTTTCTTTATCCGGTAGGTGACATCGTTTATCCTGGTTACTATCGTGTACGGGCTCTCCCATTTGGCTTCAAATTTCGGACTCTTTCCTTTTCTCCTTATGGGATTATGTAACCATACCAAAGTTCCCTCTTCAAATCCGGGTACGTTAGCTTTGCGGTCGTATCGGATCTTCATTTTCTCGCTGGTTTTGAGACCATTCTCTCTCACTAGCTCATGTATTCTATCTAATTTATGCCGCAGGTCAGCCACATAGTCGACGGCTAGGATAGGAGTATCGGGAGGTGTTCCGGTTAGTGCATCTATGGGTAGTCTAATTTCTCGGCCGAAGTTGACTTTCGCCGGTGTGCAGTTTGTGCTATCATGTGTTGCTGAGCGGTATGACATTAAAAAGAGTGGAATGTATTGGTCCCAATCCCTTTGGTGTTCTTCCACTACTTTGGCCAAATGATTCTCCAACGTCTGATTGAATCTTTCGACCATTCCATCTGACTGTGGGTGATACGGTGTTGTACGAGTCTTATGTATCCCGAGTAGTTGGCAAACCTCTTGAAATAGTGAAGACTCGAAGTTTCTACCCTGGTCAGAGTGTAACTCCAAGGGAACGCCAAATCGACAGAACACCTCGTGAACTAGTTTTTTTGGCGACTGTATGAGCTTCCTGGTTAGGTACTGCAAAAGCTTCTGGCCATTTGCTGAAATAGTCTTGCATGACGATGATATACCTATTCCCTTCTTCAGTAACAGGGAATGGCCCAGCTATATCGACAGCAACTCTTTCCCATGGCGCACCAACATTGTACACTTTAAGTCGACCTCTGGCTCTCGTTTGCGGTCCCTTTACTGAAGAGCAGGCTACACATTTTCTACACCAGTCCTCTATGTCCTCGCGACAATGCACCCAATAGAATCTTTTTCTCACCTTCTCCAGGGTTTTCTTTACTCCTAGATGTCCTCCGGATACTCCGTCGTGCACCTGTCTTAGCACTGACGCGACTTTATCACCGGGAACAACTATCTGTAAGGTGACCTCCTGTCCACTGGGTGATTCCCATTTCCTCTTGAGAACTCCATTATCAATTATCAGGCTGTCCCACTGAGCCCAGTAACTTTTTACTGTTGGGCTAAGCGCTGATATTTCACTCCAAGCGGGCCTCTGGCCACGTTGTTTCCATTCGATTACTGTCTTCAAGTCACTATCTTCCTTTTGTGCGTCTTCCAATGATGGATTATCCCAGTCTTCGTCCAAAGCATTCACCTGGATAATCCTTACGTTCTCTTTCTTTTCCTGTTTGGTACAATGTCGGCAAGATTCTTCGCAAGGTCGTCTAGACAAAGCATCAGCATTATTATGTGACTTGCCTTTCCGATGTTCAGTGACAAAGTCAAATTCTTGCAGCTGCTCTATCCACCTTGCTACTTGTCCTTCAGGGTCTTTGAACTGGAGGAGCCACTGTAAGGCAGCGTGATCGGTACGAAGTGTAAACTGTCTCCCAATCAAATATTTCTGGAAGTGTTGTAAGGTCTTAACAACGGCTAGAAGTTCTCGACGGGTAACACAGTAATTTCTTTCTGGCTTGGAAAGGCATTTGCTGAAATATGTGATAACGACCTGCCTATCTCCTTGTGTTTGAGAGAGAACTCCTCCAATACCAACATTGCTGGCATCTGCGTCTACCAAAAATCGGCCTTCCCTACTAGGGTAACCTAATACAGGAGCCTCACACAAGTGAGTTTTCAGTAGCGCAAATGCCTGTTCGCAGTGAGAGTTCCATTCAAATTGGCACTTTTCCTCTGTTAAACGATGCAACGGTTTCGCTAACTCTGAGAAGTTCTTTACAAACCGACGGTAATATGCACACAGACCCAAGAAAGAGCGTACCTCAGTTTTATTACGAGGGGTAGGCCACTTCGACACGGCTTTTATTTTTTCAGGGTCTGTTCGAATTCCTTGCGACGAAATAATGTGTCCCAAGTATCCAACCTCTTTCTGGAATAGTGTACACTTACTAGGACTGAGTTTTAAATTTGCTTCACGCAGTTTCTGGAAAACTTTCTCCAAATTGCGTAGGTGCTCTTCGAAGCTTCGTCCCATAATGATGATGTCATCCAAATAGACTAGGCATGCATCACCAAGTAACCCCACCAAAATGCGCTCCATTAGGCGCTCGAATGTAGCAGGAGCATTGCACAGTCCAAAAGGCATGACATTGAATTGCCAGAGACCGTTTCCAGGACCAGTGGTGAAAGCGGTCTTTTCTTTGTCCTGCTGAGAGATTTCCACTTGCCAGTATCCACTTTTGAGGTCAACCGTGGAGAACCATTTCATGCCACTTAGCAAGTCTAAAGTGTCATCTATACGTGGCAGAGGATAACTATCCTTTTTCGTGGCATCATTCAACATCCTGTAGTCAACGCAAAACCTTGTACTGCCATCCTTTTTCTTGACTAGGACAACTGGAGATGACCAAGGGCTGGTGGATGCTTCTATAATCCGGTTTTTCTCCATATCTCTTAACATTTCCGTGACTTCCTGTTCTCGTGCAAAGGGGATACGACGTGGTCTCTGTCTTATCGGCTGTGTATTACCCGTATCTATATGGTGTTTGACGAGCCCGGTCCTTCCCACGTCACCGTCGGTCTTCCAGAAGATGTCATGGAAGTTATGCAGCAGTTGCTTAACTTTGTGACTTTCGAACTTGTTTAAATTACCCTTACAATTTTCGAGTAGTGTCGATACATGTTCCTGCCACTTCTTATCACGTCCCTTTTCGTGCGCCTCTGTTTTTCTCAAAGACGCTACATGATCGCACACACCCACCATGCAATTCTTTTCAAGAATTATTTCTTTGTTACTAACGTTGATAATTCGTACTTTTGGTTTATCGAAAATCATCATCAGTGTCCTTGCTGTTATCCAGTCTGGGTGATCTCCAGAATCTTCTACTATAATGCAACGTTTACGGCATCCTATTGGTGATAGTCTAACATCTACTAAGGTTTCTGATCTTGGTGGTAATACCGTTCTTCTTAAACAGTGCACTGACCCTTGTTTTCCGCCTTGAAGAAATACTTCTTGTTCTGGGAAACTCAATACTCCTTTTGCTACATTAAGGACGCACTGCTGTTTCTTCAAAAAGTCCAGTCCTATTATGCAATCATCTGTAATATTCGCTACTAAAACAGGGTGCGTAAATATCTTATCACCCAATTTCAAGGTCACATTCGTTTCACCAAGGACGAGTACTGGTTGGCCGGTGGCGGTTTGTAATCGGCATTGTGAAGACCCTCTTTTCCAAACTATGGTCCGAGGAAATAGCTCCGGTCGTGCAATGGTTCTTGATGCACCAGTATCCAATGTGAAACTGCAGGATTTACCATTCAGTTCTCCTTCTATAATGAGACTGTTTCCGTCACCCACTTGTGATACTGTTATAATGGGGGCTACATGTCGACCAGCCAGTACTCGCCCCATAGCCCTGGCTGTTCCTAGTTTAAATCCTCGGCTTCCACCTGTGTCCCAGAAGTGCTTCTTCCCTTAGCCTTCCTGGGACAATTGATCCGAATATGCCCTTTTTCACCGCACTCATAGCATGTTGGCCCTTGTCGGGGTTTCATTTGTGCGATTACCTCACGAATACGGTGGTGCGGTCGGCCGTCTTGGCGTACTGCTTCCACCTCCAGAGCGTGTGTCAAGGCTGCCTTCAGAGTCTGATGGTGCCCCAGACGAACCGCAGCCCTGACTTCCGCATCTCGAATTCCATCAGTAAAAGCTTGCACCGTAGTAGCATCAATTGCTCCCGGCGTTGAAGCATACGCCCTCCGAACAATACGTTCTATTTCCGATGCCCATTGTTGCAAACCCTCACTGCTTTTCTGTGTGCGGTCGCGGAGTTGAGCCCTGTAGACATGTTCCAGGTGTTTCTCTCCATATCTAGACTCCAACGCTTCTAACAGGCAGGCTAGGGTATTGCAATCGCCGGAAATATTTTCGAGGATTTGGACCGCCTCACCCCGCAGAGCAAGCGTAAGGGCGGTTACAGCTTGATCGTCGTCCCAATTGTTGCCTTTTGCGACTTTTTCAAACTGTAGACGGAAGGCCACCCATGACGTTGTCCCGTCAAAATGAGGCACCTTGAAAGTCGGTAAAGCACTGGGTACCGGTACCACACCTTTAATAACTCCTTTCTGTACCGTTTTATGGAGAAACTGTATTTCTTTCTCACACTCCATGATGGTACTGTCCAGTTTCTCTATACGCGCATCTTGTTTGTCTATACGCATGTCTTGCTGGTCCATACGGGCATCTTGTTGTGCTGTTTTTATTTTAAGCTCGTTAACCTCTTCTTTGGTTTTTTCCCACTTTTCATTAAGGTCTAACACAAGCTGCTGGGATTCCTTTATTTGTGCCTGGGTTGCTGCCTGGGATTGTTTTATTTGTGCCTGGATTTCTGCCCGGGATTTTGCCTGGGATTCTTCTACTATGCCTTTTAATTGCGCCTGGGTTTCTGCCTGGGATTCTGCTATGCTCAGCTTTATTTGCGCCGTCAAGTGAGACAGTAACGCCGATAAATCGGATCCGCTGTTTCCAGGAATAGTGGTGGTAGCGGGTGCACTCACATTCGTCGGTGTTACGACGGCCGCATCTTCTACGGGTGCAGGGACACCAAGCAATTCTTCCTCTTGACGCGCCAAATCCATCGCTGCTTGTCGTCTCGTGCGAACTCTTTCGTCTTCCCTTGGCGTGACCGGCATGCCGCTTCTGACACCAGTTGTTACGGGCTAGGGGTACTAAAATGCCGGTTAAGGGTTACGAAGTTTATTGGCAACGAAGGTACAGTCGATTGTAGGCAATGACAAGTAGAACGTAGCTGATGTCGTACCGAAGTCTTCTCTTACGTCCACTAAGTCCGGGAAGTAAACACACAATAACGCTACAGATGTTTCTTCACGTAGTACTTACAGTTCTCGTTATAATTGTCGCAGTAGGTCTTCTTTAAGATTGCTTCTTAACTGTCGCTGTTTTCGTATCGCTAGTCGAGTGTAGACTGACTGTGCGCTAGCGTCGCGGCGCCTTATATAGCCCAGCTGATCGAACATTCCAGATTCCTCCAAACGTAATAATAATAGCACATAACTTCGAGGTCACTCGGAAGTACCTACGGTAATTCCCGGAAACGGGTTTCTCGAAATTTCGATGTCGACACTTTGTTGACAAAACTGTTGAGACCTGTACCATTCGATAGGCCGTCCTAAGTCTAGCAATGCGTTTTATTATTGTACCTAGAAAATGTCTAGATCTAGGAAAAATAGGGCTTAAAAGTGACACACTGCATGTCACGCGATATTGAACCTTATGCCATCGACATAAGGTCCATTCGTAACAGTATTATTGACACGATGAAATGTTTTAGGAAACTTGTTATTTTAAAAATTACGTACTGCTGTATTAAACCTTTTTTTTGAGGTTTCAAATAAATTTAAAAAACATATGAAAGGATATCTGAAAAATTTTGCACACAATAACAAACACGTAGTATAGACATGTAAAGGAATTATAATGAAAAGGAAATATGTATGACAAAAATTTTAATGTGTATTATATTAAATGATTATTTATTTAGAAACTAAAGAAAATACTAATATAAGTGTAATATAATAAAAAAAATAAACAAATATTCATTAACAATAACCGAGTGCAACTATAAACCTCATTCTTCATCTGACTCTTCATCGATGAAGCTGCTCTCAAGCTTGACGGATTCGTCATCTTCATTTTATTTATTAATTATCTCCATTATGTCATTATTTGTTAAAGGTATCATCAATATATTCTATTCTATTGGTTTTAAACAGTTTTCGAAAAACCAACCGCAATTTGTAGGCTCTAATTTTACGCAATCTGGCTCTGTCCCGTAGAGCCACATGGAATTTACATATACAACGTGTAACGTAAAGGGTATATACATACAAAGGGCATGGCATCTTTACATGATATCAAACGATACTGGAAGGGTTTTTTAATCCTATCTCTTTGGAAGTTATGAGAAAAAACACCGCCTGTGATAGGCTATTACCGTACTAGGCGCACAGCATTATTGAAGACATTTATCGCGATTTTGGTGAGTAACATGACATGTAACGAGTAGTTATTGACCTATTTTGTGTGGTGCCACGTTTGTTATGATTTGAATTAAAAACACACGAAACCAAAAATTTGGTATCAATTTTTTGAGTATTTTATTTTGAGTTGAAACCCTTCTGATATCGTTTGATATCATGTATAGATGCCATGCCCTTGGTATGTATATACCCTTTATGTTACTCCTTGTATTGCGCACAGCAATATTTTTTTATTGTAATGACATCCAGCATGGTGGTATGCAATTTAAATCAAAACTTTTAACTTAAAAAAAAAACAATATATTCTTTAGCTGCAAAATTAAAAAAAATAACGATACATGGACACTAGTGCAATTTCTGATACCATATATGGCGCAAGTAAATTTTTGTATAATTTTAATTTTTTCATCAAATTCAAATTCATTTATCCTTGTGAACACAGGGTACAGTTACGCAGATGTCGTGCCGTGATCCAAACGGCATACAAAATATCATAGGAAGCGAATGTAGATGTCACAGTTTCATGCAAAATAAATATGTCAACAAATTAAGACGGCACATTAACTCAATAGGCAGCAGCACACAATAGAGTCTTAGAAACAATTAAATAAAATGTCAGCAAATTACAATTTTTTAAATATTAAACAAAAAATAAAATATAGTCAACAGAGTCAAGAGTCGTCAAATTTAGATAATATCATACAAATTTATGTTAATTAACAAAGTTTGTCATTAAGATATTCATTGACAGAGTAATATTTCTTTTCAATAAGTAGTTCAAAAAGCTGACGCTTAAAAATATTCACTTTTTAGCTGATACAATTTGTTTTGGTAATTTATTGTATATCTTTGGAGCCATTATGTGTAGAAATTTAGTATTTGTGAAAAGCAAATGTAACTTATTCGAGCGGCGTTGGCTTTCGACAGGTCTTTAAATATCCTTATTATTTTTAATAAAAATACAGGCCTCATAGATGTAGAGGGAAGGTACAGTCAATATTTTTAAGTTTTTAAAATGTGGCTTGCATGAATCGGTCCGTTTTATTTTGCATATAGCTTGAATGCATTTTTTTTCTGCAATCAGTACTTGCTCAATGTTAGTACCATTGCCCCAAAATATCAAACCATATCGCAGGGTAGAGGCAACGTAACCGTGATGAGCTGCTAAGAGTGCGGTCATTTTTGCAACTTTACCAAGCATCCGAAGGGCGTAGGAGAACTTGCCAAGTTTTCCACACACATTGTCAATTTGCGTCCTCCAAGACATATCGTTGTCAATGTATAGGCCAAGAAATTTTGTTACATTCGATTGTAGTATTGGAGCTCCTTTGTAAGTGATTTTAATTTGTGATTAGCCTTTTTGTCCAATTTTGAAGCTCATAATTTTAGTTTTTGTCAGATTAATTTTAAGATTATTTGCATTTAGCCAGTCAATAATCGTAACCAAACTAGCGTTAATGTCATTCTCTATTTCTTTACTACCACTATTATAGATAACCGCAAATAAAGACATCTGAGCCTGTAGCCAATGTAACATCGCTTCGTAGCGAAGCGAAATCGAATACCATTATATAATCGAATAGAATAATTGCTTGGGGAAAGTCAATTGCAATAGGTATCAATTTCAGCAGTTAATGACGCAAAAACAGTTTGGTGTGTGTCATTTGAGGAAAATCTATACTAATATATAAAGCTGAAGGGTTTGTTTGTTTGTATGTTTGTTTATTTCTTTGTTTGTTTGAACGCGCTAATCTCGGGAACTACGGGTCCGATTTGAAATTTCATAGAATAATTTTCCTGTTTTTCTCACTTTCAACAGTGTAAATTTTTTAAACTTCAACACTTGAAAACCCTAATTTCTGACAAGGTTTTCATAGGCAATCGTATACCATCATAATCATCAATTTTTTTATTTTCCCACTGCTGGGCACAGGTTTTCTCTCATACACATAAGGATTGAGCATAATTACCACGCTTGCTCAATGCGGGTTGGCGATTTCAGACTTAAAGTCCAGGTTTCCACAAGATGTTTCTGTGATGTGTCCTTCACCTTGTAATCAGTCATTGATGTCCAACATATACTTAGAAAGTACATATAACTAAGAAAAATTACATTCCTACCTGCCTGACCTGGAATCGAACCCGCGCCCGAGAGGCTGGTGTTTAACCACTAGGCCACAACGACTACATTGTCATCCATCTTTATATTTTACATATTCTATAGACTTCGGACTTTCAATTGGTGTTAAATTTTTTTGGTTACTCGATGGGTAGAAAAATTTAACTTTTATATAATTAATTCAATATAATAAAGTCGTGGTGGCCTAGTGATTAAAACACCAGCCTCTCAAGTATGAGTGTGCGGATTCGATTCCAGGTCAGGCAAGTACCAGTGTAATTTTTCTAAAGTTATATGTACTTTCTAAGTTTATCTTGGACACCAATGACTGAAGGTGAAGGAAAACATCTTGAGGAAACCTGGATTTTATAAGTCTGAAATCGCCAACCCGCATTGAGCAAATATGGTGATTACGCTCAATCCTTTTCTGTATGAGAGGAGACGTGTGCCCAGCAGTGGGACGATAAAAGGTTGATGATGATATAATTAATTAAAAATATCCTTAACAGTATTTCATCAGGCAACCCATCACCGTTCCATTCATAGACATATTTTAATTTGTAAAAAACACTCCGTCCTTTCGTTCGTTTCTCGATTAGTGAAGGTTATTTTATATATGGATCCTGTACTATTTATTAGGAATTGCAGAAGATTATACCAAAATAATACCTAATGGTTAACATGAACTTATTTTACAAAAAAAACAGCTAATCATTAAACTGGGTGCCTATGGGAAATGATGTCTTAAAAATAGATCTACAAAAAAACTTTTTGACAAAAAAACAACCGACTTCCAAAAACCACTACAAAGTGAAAAATAACTAATGTCGAAAGTCGGTGTCTTTGGTTTTGTATATTCGTATTTGACACCGACTTCCGAAATTAGTTATTTTTCACTTTGTAGTGGTTTTGGAAGTCGGTTGTTTTTTTGTAAAAAAGATTTTATTTTACACTTTTTAGTTGTTAAAAGTACTATGTATTCAGTTGCATTCGGTCAGACTGGAAGCTGACGCAAATATAGTTGGGAAACGACGTAATTTTGTTTACTTTAATTTTTACCCGAAAGTATTCCCTCAACTGCTCAACTGGTCTCATCAATATAAATGAATTAAGTCCAACCACAAAGTAGCTACTGTGAACCGTTGAGGAGTTCCCGGAACTGGCCTTTGTCTTCATCATCAGAGCTCTTATAACAGTCACAACCCATCTAGGTGTAAAGTTCTTATCAAAACAAATTAATCGAGCCCAAACACAAGGTAGCTGCTGTGAATTGTTGAGGAGTTCCTTCGTCTGTCTCCCGGCTCCATCATCAGATCTACTCCAGACCTTTATTAAATTGTAGGTAGTGCTTTAAAATACTTAATGAAAATGCTAAGAAATGCACTAGTCGCCCCTGCAATTTTTGAAAGTTCCCCTTGTTTTCTCTGGGTTTCCACCATCAAACCCTGATATCCTTGTCATGGAACCACCTTGGGAATGTCTTCTTTCCAAAAGAAAAAGAATTATCAAAATCGGTTCATAAACGACGAAGTTATGCGCGAACAAACATAAAAAAAAACATATATACGGTCGAATTGAGTAACCTCCTCCTTTTTGAAGTCGGTTAAAAATACATGGATGCGTGCCGCATGTCAAAGTTTCTGATCGTAACAAATTATTATTACCTACTATAAAAGTTTGGAGTTTTCGCCCCGTGTGGTGCCGGGCTTAGAGTAACACCAACCCATATCCTCCCGTGGGTGTCGTAAGAGGCGACTAAGGGAACTCTCACCAGGGAAGCGGGCAGCAGCGCTTCTCCTGTGGAATATCAAATCACTGCGAGAAGATTGTCGAACTGGAGGAAGAACTGAGCCGGTTGCGCTGGGACATTGTGGGGTTATCTCTACAGATACGGACTACTCCGAAGAGAGGGAGAGGACTCGATAATCCTGAAGTCTCGCAACCTGCTCTATTTCCGGGAAGGCGACCAGCTGTCCCAGGGTGGCGTAGTGTTTATTGTCCACAAGTCCCTCGTGAACAACGTTGTTAAAGTCGGGAGCCTTTCGACTCGGGTGGCGTACCTTGTACTCAAAATAACCAAAAGATATTCGTTAAAGGTTATACAGGTCTACGCTCCGAAGTCTAAACACTCCGACGATGAGGTGGAGGCTATGTTCGAGGACGTCAGTAGAGCCATACATTCCTCCAAAAGCCACTACACTGTTGTCATGGGGGACTTTAACGCAAAACTGGGCATGCGAGAGGCGGACGAGACGAAAGTGGGGCAATTTGGAGTTGGAAATCGGAATCCCCGAGGTCAGATGCTATTGGATTTCATGGAAAAGGAAGAACTCTTTGCGATGAATTCTTTTTTCAAGAAACCATTGCACCGCAAGTGGACCTGAATTAGCCCCGATGGTCAGACCAAAAACGAGATAGACTTCATAATGTCAACGAGAAGGCAATGATGATGTTCAATGATGTCTCCGTGATACATGCGGTTCAAACCGGGAGTGATCACCGTATTGTTAGAGGCATCTTGAACCTCAATATTAGGCTCAAACGCTCTCGACTTAAGAAGTCTACGCTCCGCCCAGCGTCAACCCAACTCCAAAACCCCGAAAGCTTTCAGATCGAACTGCAAAATCGCTTCGAATGCCTCGGTGAATGCGTAGATGTGGACGACTATAACAACAGGTTTTTGGAATCTCACTAAACGGTAGGGTCCAAGATTTACAAAACCCTCCGTTCAATAGGGCAGAAGATGATCTCCGGTCTCACCCATCAGCTAATGGAAGAAAGACGGGAGGTGGTCTTGAAATCTCCTGATGACGCTTCGCGTATCAGATGCCTTAACAGACAAATCTCAAAGTCTCTGACTCGCGATATACGCCAATTTAATACGAATTGTATTAAATAGGCCATCGAGCGGAACAAAGGCTCCAAAGTGTTCGCACGAGATTTGTCTGTTGGACAGAGCCTACTTGCGAAGCTGAAGACTGGGGATGGTAGGATCGTCACTTCCAAGCCCGAGCTTTTGGGTGAGATTGAGAAATTCTACGGAGAGTTATATACATCAACACGCGCACCTGTTGTAAGCCTGGCTAACGATCTTAGAGCCAGACTAACCCGACACTACACCGACGATATCCCGGACGTCAGCCTGTACGAGATTAGTATGGCCCTGAAACAGCTCAAGCACGATAAGGCGGCCGGAGATGATGGAATTGCGGCTGAGCTTCTGAAAGCGGGTGGCCAAGCGGTTTTAAAAGCGCTTCAGAAGCTATTTAATTCCGTCATACTTAAAGGCGAAACGCCTAAGGCGTGGCACAGGAGCGCGATGGAGTTGTTTTTCGAAAAAAGGTGACAATACCCTCCTGAAAAACTACAGACCGATATCCCTCCTGAGCCATGTCTATAAGCTGATTTCTAGGGTCATCACGAATCGTCTCGCTCGCAGGTTCGACGACTTCCAGCCTCCCGAACAAGCAGGCTTCCGAAAAGGTTTTAGTCCATAGACCACATACATACGCTGCGGCAAGTTATACAGAAGTCCGAGGAGTATAACAAACCACTATGCTTGGCGTTTGTGGACTATGAGAAGGCTTTCGATTCGATCGAGACTTGGGCGGTGCTACAGTCTCTCCAGCGGTGCCAAATCGACCATCGATACATTGAGGTGATAAAGTGTTTGTACAAAAACGCCACCATGTCAGTCCGTCTCCAGGATCAGGACTCGAAACCGATCCAACTCTGGCGTGGAGTGAGACAAGGAGATGTCATATCTCCCATATTATTCACTGCTCCGTTGGAGGATGTCTTCAAGCTCCTGGACTGGGAAGGACTTGGCATCAACATCAACGGCGAGTACATCACTAATCTCCGTTTTGCAGATGCTATCGTGGTCATGGCTGAGACCCTGGAAGACTTAGGCAAAATGCTCAATGACCTCAGCAGAGCTTCCCAACAAGTGTGTCTAAAGATGAACATGGATAAGACGAAGATCATGTCGAACTCTCATGTCGCACCCACTCCAATTCTTTTTTTGGCTGCTCTGCACTCGAAGTTGTTGACGAGTATAAATACCTGGGACAAACAGTCCAACTAGGAAGGTCCAATTTCGAGAAAGAGGTGTCTCGTCGAATCCAGCTCGACTGGGCAGCGTTCGGGAAGCTACGCTATATCTTCTCGTCGTCCAAGATCTTCTTCGTCAAGTCTTTGACCAGTGATGACTTACGGAACTGAAACGTGGTCGCTCACAATGGGCCTCATACTAACGCTCAGAGTCACACAAAGGGCAATGTGTGATCGAATCAGAAATGGGGAGATCCGCAGAAGAACCAAAGTCACCGACATAGCTCTGCGAGTCGCTAAACTTAAGTGGCAGTGGGCAGGGCACATTGCTCGTAGAACCGATGGCCGATGGGGTAGTAAGGTTATGGAGTGGCGGCCACGTACTGGAAGACGCAGCGTAGGGAGGCCCCCAACAAGGTGGAACGATGACCTGGTGAAGGTCGCGGGAAGCCCATGGATGCGGGCAGCACAAGACCGGTCAACGTGGAAAGCCTTGGGGGAGGCCTTTGTCCAGCAGTGGACATCTATAGGCTGAAGAAAATAAAAGTTTGGAAACAGATCGGTCCATACAGTTAACATTTAGAAACTGGGATTTGTAGGAATACCCACTATTACTGAAAACCTGAAGCATTTAAGGTCGGTGAAGACAACTTCACAATTAGAAAAACCTAGGTTTGTTATTTTAGGTTTGGAAACTAACCCAAAAGCGAATAATACAATGAGTTCTTCCTTATTAGATTATTGTAATACTTCCAATCTATACTAATATATAAAGCTGAAGAATTTGTTTGTTTGTTTGTTTGAACGCGCTAATCTCTGGAACTACTGGTCCGATTTGAAAAATTATTTTTGCGTTAGATTGACCATTAATCCAGGAAGGCTTTAAATCAAATGATTCCTATGAATTGAGAATGTCCTCCTTTTTATGTTCCTATTAGTTGCTATGGCTGTGCAGAAGAATATCTTCACTACATATTATAAAACAAAGTCACTTTCTAATTCTCTATGTGATCTATGTCCCTTTGTAAGACTAAATCTTTAAAACTACACAAAAACAAACAAACTAACAAACGGATTTTGATGCGGTTGTTTTTGACAGTTGATTAGTGGTGATTGAAGAGGAAGGTTTATATGAATCATCATCATCTTTTCAGCCGAAAGAAGGTTCTCCACGACGACCGGTCCTGCGCCTCCCGCATTCAGCGGTTTTCCGCGACCTTCACCAGGTCGTCGGTCCACCTTGTCGGGGGCCTACCCACGCTACGTCTTCCGGTGCGTAGTCGCCACTCGAGAACCCGTCGGCACCATCGGGCATCGGTCCTACAGACAATGTGTCCAACCCAATGCCACTTTAGTGTTGCAATTCTTCGGGCTATGTCGGTTACTCTCGTTCTTCTGCGGATCTCCTCATTCCTGATTCGATCGCGCATTTAAACCCCAAGCATAGCCCTCTCCATTGCCCTTTGAGTGACTTTGAGCCTTCTTATAAGGCCCATTGTTAGCGACCACGTCTCAATTCCATAGGTCATCATCGGCAACACACACTGGTCGAAGACTTTTGTCTTGAGACACTGCGGTATTTCGCACGAGAAGATTTTACGTAGCTTCCCGAAAGCAGCCCAGACGAGTTGGATTCGACGATTGACCTCTTTCTCGAAGTTGGACCTTCCTAACTGGATAGTTTGTCCCAGGTACACGTAACTGTCAACAACTTCGAGAACGGAGTCTCCAATCTTTATAGGAGTCGGTACAACATGGGCATTAGACATGACTTTCCTCTTGTCCATGTTAATTTTAAGACCGACTCACTCGGAGTCCCTACTGAGGTCTTCGAGCATTGTACTCAGGTCCTGCGCGGTCTCAGCCATGACTACGATATCATCAGCAAACCAAAGGTGTGTCATGTACTCGCCATTGATGTTGATGCCCAGTTCTTTCCAGTCCAGAACCTTGAAGACATCTTCCAATGCAGCGGTGAACACTTTCGGGGAGATAACATCTCCCTGTCTGACACCACGCTGCAGAGGTATTGGTTTCGAGGTCTGGTCCTGTATTCGGACTGATATGATGGCGTTTTCGTACAAACCCTTTAGTGCTTCAATGTACCGATAATCTACTTGGCACCGCTGGAGAGACTGCAGTACAGCCCAGGTCTCGATCGAATCAAAGGATTTTTCGTAGTCCACAAACGACAAGCAAAGGGGTAGGTTATACTCCTCGGCCTTCTGTATAACCTGCCGCAACGTATGTATGTGGTCTGCTGTGCTGAAGCCCTTTCGGAAACCTGCAGGCGAGACGATAATAATAATAATAATAATAAATTTTATTTGCATTGTTAGTAGGTACACAATAAAGATGTTCAGTTATTCGACGATCCATTACTAACTACTTTAAATTAGGTATGCAAAACAGATTTTAAATTAATGTCGATAATATACAAAAATAATGTCATTAAAATTAAAAGGATGTCATCAAAAAAATATCATGTCATGTCATGTCATGTCAGGTGAAATAAATTTACAAAGAAAATAGATAAAATAAAAAAAAAAAAGTACAGTAAAATTAAAAATGAAAAAGTCAGGATCACAACTTCTCATCGTTTATGTATTCGTCAATGGAATAGTAACATTTATTAATTAATAAATTCGACAATCTCTTTTTAAAAAGCGGAAGTGTCTCATTTTTTATTTTACTGGGTATTTTATTATAAATTGTCGGGCCCATACATACAACACTTTTTTTTACGATTCGTGAGGACTCTCGAAAACAACTTATAGACATGACTCAGAAGTGAGATAGATCTGTAGTTTTTCAAAAGGGTGTTGTCACCCTTTTTGAAAAGGAGTGCCACCACACTTCTGTGCCATGCTTGTGGCGTTTTTCCCTCGACTATGACGTAATTAAATAACTTCTTAAGGGCCCTAAGGATCGGTTCACCACCCGCCTTCAGGAGCTCAGCTGTTATTCCGTCATCGCCCGGCGCCTTGTTGTTCTTAAGCTGTTTAAGAGCCAATCGCATCTCCTGCAGGCTGACGTCCGGGATATCTTCGGTGTAATGTCGGGTTAATCTTGCTCTAGGGTTTTCAGCAAGATTTAATGCGGGTTTAGTCGTCGAAGTGTAGAGCTGTCCATAGAAATTCTCGAATTTCTTCTTCTTCGGTTATAATCTTGCCGTCGTCAGTCTTCAGCTTACTTAGCCGGCTATGCCCAATAGTCAGATCCCTAGCGAAAACTTTAGAGCCTCAGTTTCGCTCTATAGCCTCCGTTATACGCTCGGTATTATACCGACGTAAGTCACGCTTCAGAGACTTTGAGATCTGCTTATTGAGCAGCCGGTATCTGCAAGCATCACTTGACGAACGCAAAACCATCTCACGTCTATCCTCCATGAGCTCGAGAGAGTAGTCAGAGAGCTTTTTAGTTCTATTTGTACGGCGGGTCTTAAAATACTTAGTCCCGACCGTACGGACAGCTTCTACAAACCTGTCATTGTATTCGTCCACGTCGCCACTTAGGTATTCGAAGCGATTTGGGAGCTCGAGCTGGAAACCTTCGGAGTTATGGATCTGGATGGGTGCTGGCCGGAGCGTAGACTTCATCAGGCGAGATCTTTCGGACACTATGTTCAGATTCAATGTGCCTCTGACCATACATCATTGAATATGTGCCTTTTTGTCGTCATAATGAAGTTTATCTCATTTTTAGTGACTCGGGACTGATCCAAGTCCCCTTCCGCTGGTCACGCTTTTTGAAGAAGGAGTTCATCATAAAGAGTCCCTCCTTCTCCATGAAACCAGCTAACATGTGGCCTCGGTGGTTCCGACGCCCAAATCCAAAATTTCCCAGTCCGAGCTCTTCACCGCTCCGTTTCCCAAGTTTAGCGTTGGAGTCCTCCATGATAACGCTGTAGTGAGTTTTAGAGCTATGTATGGCTTTAGAGATGTCCTCATACATAGTCTCTACTTCCTTGTCGGAGTGTGCCGAGGTCGGGGCGTATACCTGAATGACCTTCAGCGAATACCGTTTGGTTATTCTGAGCACCAGGAACGCCACCCTGGTCGACACACTCTCGATCTTCACTACATTGTCCACAAGGGACCTGTGAACGAGGAACCCGACACCACCTTGGGAGTGATGGTCGCCCTCCCGAAAATAGAACAAGTTACCGGATTTAAGGATTATCGAGTCCTCACCCTCTCTTCGGAGTTCCGATAATCCCAGGACACCTCATCGTAACTTGCTCAATTCTTCCTCCAGTTCAATAAACCTCTCGTCGGTCCGAAGTGTGCGCATGTTCAGTGTTGCCAGGTCGATCCGTCGTTGTTTGTGGTAGCCGGATCTCTTCCGGAGATTCTTCGCACCCCTTGCCCCGACGTTACCTTGGCCGCTACCACAATGATCAGGAATAGCGGAGCTGCCGGGGACTAGGGGCCTTGGCTTAGTCGTGTGCATCATTGGGGGGGTTTGCCATAATTCCCACGCTTGCCGGGCGGGTTGGGGATCGCTGGATTTGATATTCCACAGAAGAAGCGCTGCTGACGCTTCCCTGGTGAGTTCCCTTAGTCGCCTCTTACGACACCCACGGGAGGATATGGGTTGGTACTATTCTAAGCCCGGTACCACACGGGACATTTACATGAATAATAACGTCTATTACCTAAATTGTGGAGAAATACTATTATTTTTGGGATTTTTTTTTTTATTCTACATTTTATTAAGGGGCTTTTGTCCAATGTGGGTATGTCAGCCCCATCGTACCTTAATATACAAATTATTTAACACATTTAAACTTATAATCTACAATAAAAAAAACTAAACAAACAATTGATTCAGTATGACGAATCATTGCTGAGCGACCGCTATCAAATGACATAATTTTCTGGCTGCCTCCGATTTCGGTTTTGATAAAATACTTTGGATCAGACCCACATTTAATCTATTTAATTTCAGTTCGCTCAGCAATGAGTCGCGTTCATCTTTATTTCGAACACATTCCATCAGCAAATGTTGAACATCTTCAATTTTGTTGCAAGTTACACAGTTAGGAGAATCAGTCTTCTTCATTAAGTATGCAAACTTTGC
This sequence comes from Sesamia nonagrioides, assembly GCA_017933935.1. NCBI lineage: Eukaryota > Metazoa > Arthropoda > Insecta > Lepidoptera > Noctuidae > Sesamia > Sesamia nonagrioides. The sequence goes on from JADWQK010001195.1 coordinate 86,345, forward strand.
GGATGGAAAGTGTCCGGATCTAAGTTTAAGGGCTAATTTTATATAGTGTCTGTTTAAGTTAGAATCATCAAACCAGGGTAAACGAGGAAGCTCACCCTGTATGGTTTTATACCAAATGCCTTTTTCTACCGATTTACTATTGAAATGTGTTTTCCAATCACTAAAGCATATTGTTTGAAACTTTGGAATTAATTACCACTGATATTTTTGAGATTTGTAATGTGATGTTGTAAATAATTAATTTTTTTCCGCGTTTGTAGTGAAACGCAGACTGAACACTACGAGATTTAAAAAAATAATGTACTAAGTAGTGTACTCATTGAAAAGGTCTATAAAAAAGTCTACGATGGTATATGTCTATCTCTTATGGATATCACACAATAATATTTTTATGTCATTTACTTTTTACGATAAATACCGGCTAATTTTCGAAGCGATTTTAACCAATACAGCATTAATCTTTTTTTTTATATATATAAATTACAAACTAGCGCCTGACTGCAATCCCACCTGATGGTAAGCAGTGATGCAATTGTTGATGGTAAAGCGCGCTAGTTTATTAAGCCTACTCACTCAAAAGAACTGAGTAAATAGGAAGGAAGACGGCAGTTGAGCGCGGTGATGCAATGTTAAACCCAACAACACGACCAACGATGCTGCGCCAGAGGGATATTGATCTGGAGGCCCTCCACAACCAAACTCCCGACACAACAACACTTCGCGCGTACCCGGCACGTACATCGCAACACAACTGCTCAGACCCGTCCTTCGTACGGCTTCACCAGACATCATGCCGGAACACGATGAATCGCTTAGCGGCATGACTTAATCCTTTTCCAATTTAATACCTTTAATACATTTTTGATTTAACATAGATTTATATCGCCCTTTACAGCATATGATTTAAAAGAATAGTTTTGAAGATATTACAAATTTAAAAATTGCGGTGCATCGCGTCCGGACCGACTAGGAGCGGCGCGCCGCTATGTTTTTTATACAACGTTCACAGTTTTTCTTTTTTTTTTTAATAGTTATAAACTAGTGCTTGACTGCAATCCCGCCTGATGGTAAGCAGTGATGCAATCGTTGATGGTAAAGCGCACTAGCTTATTAAGCCTATTCACTCAAAAAAACTGAGTGAATAGTATGGAAGACGGCAGTTGAGCGAGGTGATGCAATGTTTAACCCAACAACACGACCAACGATGCTGCGCAAGAGGATGACCTGGAGACCCTCCACGACCAAACTCCCGACACAACAACATTAGGCACATCGTAACCGGTACACATCGCAGTACAACTACACAGACCCGTCCTCCTTCTGTAGTGTATTTAGTACCCATCAGCATTGCACCCGTGCAAAGCCGGGCGGGTCGCTAGTATATAATAATTTGAAAAACAGGAAAAAGCACTGATATCTTAAGGAGTCGGTTGCAATATTGCTATTTATATGTTTCTTTCCTCTGCTATAACACATATTGTAACTGTTTATTGTCCCTGAATAAATAAAGTAAAAATTCAAATAATAAAACTTAATTCTTTCGGTTTAGAAAAAGTTTGGATAAAACATAAAGGTGTGTGGACTTTGCAATACCTAATGACAGTGTTCAAAAACTTTTTACCCGACTGCCAGGAGGGTTATGTTTTTAGCTCCTATCTTGTATGTATTATTCTTTATTACCTAGTATCTCCAGAACCGCTGAACGGATTTTCACATTTGAGGTATCGTTAGATTTGACTAAATTGCCCAACTGCTACTAGATAGGTGACATTTTAAAAAATCCAAAATGGCGGATGTATGACGCCATATTGTGAGATATAAAGAAATAAATTTCTACCAAGCATATCGAGTGGGATATCAAAATGAAGGATTTTAAACACTGATTCTAAATATGTATATAACTTAATATTAAATGGAACAAACAAAAAATTACATGTTTTTTTCTGCCAAGCATATCGAGTTGGGTATCAAAATTAAGGATTTTAATCACTGATTATAATAAATATATTGATTCTCAATATATTTTCTATAAAAAAGTCTTTAAATATAAAATTGCCGTTTAATAGGAAAAAAAACCTTTTGTAATAATTGAAGTAAAAAAGGAGCCCGTTCACCTTGGCTCCTACTTTTCAAAATGTATCCTTGGACTGTACCGACCGCCTTCAGCTTTTGGGAGTTGAGATTTCCTCCACCCTAAACTTTGGGCGGTTCATTGAGTCCAAAGCCAAGGTGGCTGCCAAGGAACTTGGCGTTATCGCAAGGGTCCGGCGGTACTTCACACCCGGGCAGCTTTTAATGTTGTACAAAGTACAGGTCGGTTCGTGTGGTGGAGTACTGCAGCCACATTTGGGCTAGTGCTGCTAAGTGTCACCTGGCCACTTTGAATTCAGTGGAGAGGCGGGCGAAGAGGCTGATTGGTAACCCTGACTTAACTCGAGACGGTCTCCAAAGCCTAGAGCACAGGCGTAGAGTAGCCAGCCTTTCGGTCTTCTATAGGATGCATTTTGGGGAGTGTGCGAGGGAATTGCATGATTTAATTCCCCCATCTCCGTTCCACCATCGGACGACCCGTCGTACGGCAAGTTTCCACCCTTACGTTGTTAACACCACTACGATCCGGACGAAGCGTTTCGCCTCCTCTTTTATACCGCGTACATCGAAGGACTGCAACAGTTTGCCAGCGGCGGTGTTTCCGTCTGACTACAATTTGAGTGTCTTCAAGGCTAGAGTGAATAGGCTCTTAATAAACTAATAGTGCACTTTACCATCAACGACTGCGTCACTGCTTACCATCAGGCGGGATTGCGGTCAAGCGCTAGTTTATAATTTAATTTAAAAAAAAAAATCTATTCAAATTCTGAAAAAAGTAGTAGTCTGTAGGCGAAAGGTCTAGTGAGTAGGGCGGATGATGAAGAGCCTCCAACCCCATCAACCTTTTATTGCAACTTGAAGAATGTCTGTTGTGCGGTATGAGGTCGCGTGTTGTCTTGCAGGAGCAGCAGAGAGGAGTGATTGACCAATGCTGGTTGGAGATGTGCCAGTTTCTCCATCATTGTGTTCAGTTCTTCACAGCACACATCTGCAGTAATGCTCATCCCGTTTGGTAAGAAGATGTGATGAATCACACCGGGTAGACCAATAAACAGGGACCATCGCTTTTCTAGGGGTTTGATTTCGTTTGGGGCATTGTTTAGGTGCTGAACCAGGATCTAATCAACTTGCTAAGCGCTTGCGGTTAGCAAACAGAAACCATTTTTCATAGCAGGTAGCAATGTTTTTCAAAGTTCCTTAATTTGTTTGTCTGTTGAGCACTGCCAGGCACGTCTCGCGTACTTCGCGCTGGCGATCATTGAATTCGTGGGGCACCCATTTGGCAAGATATTATACCTTGCCAATTCAACACATATGGTCCAATATAGTTTGTATTTTTTGTTTGTTTTGTCGAAAGCTGCTGCTATATCAGCCGTAGATTGTGTATCATCAGTTTCCACAATATCGTCTTCAATTCGTCATTGTCGACCTCGGGGTTCATTTTTAAAGTCAAAATTCCCAGAACGGCAGTGAGCAAACCAATAACAAGTGCTGCGTTGGTTTGTAGTGTTAGCTCCGTAAACGTCGTAGATGTTGCGTGCCGCTTGTGCCGCGTTGTTAGCATAATGGTACTCATATTCCATAATTACTCGATTTTTTTACGTATCCATAATGACGAAAAAGACTGAAATGTGATTGAAATGTACCACTAATCAATAAACAAACGACTACTTTTGGATAAAAAGAGCTCCATGTTGAAACAAACAAAAAAGCAAGATAAAATGAATTTGAAATTAGAATTATTAGCCAAACAGGTTTTTTTTTTATTTGAAATGGCCAGTACTGCAGAATGGCAATTTCATAAGTAAAGAACTATTATAACGTGTAATATAAATTATAAATGGAAAGAAAAAAAATCTGCTAGGTACATTAATATGTATGTAACGCGACCATGACAGAAAAGTTAGAAAAGCTCACAAAAGGTATACAATGTTAGTGCTGTAGACATCTCATTTGATCCTAAAATATATGGTAAAAACCACGAGAGGAATACATACCTGAAGATCCCAATAAATCAGGTAGTATACCAAACCAACTCAAATTAGGTATAAGCTCTCGAGCCATGCTAAGACGGAACATCAATGCTAACCATGGGCTGGTTAACGGTGCTATGGGTAATATCCGATGAATAGATTGGCCAGCACTACGCAGAAAGCAGTTGGAGCCAGGAAAACTACCACAAGCGGTATTTGTCGAGCTCGATAACACAGGTATAGCCAGCCTCGTGCTACAGAATTTGATGCTTTACGTGGTAAAGGCAAGATTGAGCCACGAATGTTTCCCTTAATTTTATGCTGGGCAATGACGGTGCATAAACTACAGGTCACAATTTTAGACCCAGCAGTTGTAGATTTAAGTAGAAACTTATTTACAAAAGGTCAAGCTTACGTTGCTTTGAGTAGAGTGAGGACTCTTTCCGGACTTGATATCAGTTTTCTCAACCCTAACAAATTGCTAAATCAACACACATGACATAAACTCATTTAAGGAATTAATCCGGTTACGTAATATTTCTTAACTAAAAAGACATAATTTTATTAATAATTAAATAAACGAAAAAACCACTTACATGGATAACTACAATTAAAAATCAACTGAAGAGACTAAAACAAGATGAAAATTCAATGATAAGGCATTAAAAAAAATAACAATGATAAATCCAGAAACCTACATTGAATCAGTACCAAACCTATGTACAGACGACATCACATCAAGCTACTTCAATCATTCAGATTTCCTTATTAGATTTTCAACTTTATCTCTACAGCATTAAGGCTGTATACTGATTGGAAATATCTGACCGTTTGAGGTAGCTTGACCTGCTGTCGTCCGTACCTACGTAATTAATGAACACTTAGAAATTTCAGCACAAAAGTCAGTCAGTTTCAATTTTTTGCAAAATTATAAACAGAATTACATTCGGAGGCATGCACAAAGCGCGTATATTGTATATGTATATGAATGTATGTAATATTCTTTATTATTTTGTATCGCCAGAACCGGCTAACGGATTTTCACATTTGAGACATCGTTAGATTTGTCTTAGACGGTGACATTAAAAAAAAAAACAAAAGGGCGGATGTCTGACGCCATAATTATGAGGTAATTATTATCAACCAAACTTATCGAATTGGTTTTAAAATGAAGGATTTAAAATACTCATTAGAAAATATGTATATAACGTGCACTTTTAATATTAAATGCAACGATGAAAAGAGAAATTAAACAATTTTTTTAAGTTTTCCAACATTAGAAACATAATTTGTTAAAACTAAAAAGATAGAAATAAAAAATATTATTTAAAAACAAAAAACCCGCCTGCATAAAACTCTAACGAACTGAAAAGGTAGAAACAAGTTGAACAATCGCAGTTGGGGGACTTCTTAGCTAGATAAACAAGTATTCTATAGAACAGTCCCCCAACTGCGATTGTTCAACTTGTTTCTACCTTTTCAGTTCGTTAGAGTTTTATGCAGGCGGGTTTTTTGTTTTTAAATAATATTTTTTATTATAAATTTATCTTAAATACAAAAAGTATTGATGCAGTGATATTGAGCATGAAGGAAGTTCACGAAACTCTGGTGTTAACCATAAGATACACTACGTGTTCGGTGACGGCAGCATCGTTGATATACGGAGTGGTCTCATGGTGTGTTCTTGAAAAGTTCAGAAATTACAGAAACTACGTGTGCCTTAACGCAATTTTGGCAAATCTTTTATATGTTACCCTTTATGTAAACTTCCATAATATATTGTGGCTTATAACAGGAAAGGATAATATTAGGATCGTATATGCAGCAATGAGTATTGTGACTGATTTCCTAGCTGCAGTGAAGCACCACTGGTTGGTAGTGCTATGTCATATGTTTTACGTCGACGTTGTTAAAGTTTTTAATGGGGATATACAAGGAAGATATTTGAAAAGCAGCCTGTTTGGTTGGGTTGCACCACTCATTTTAATTGGTATACACGTTTCAGTTGGTTTTATTGTACTTTCAAATAATATTAACATTTATGACTGGCCTGTACCTTTTATTATTCCTATGTTACCCTTGTTACTGAATGTTTTATTGTATATTGTAATCGTGTTTACCCTATTTCGTGGCTCCAAGGCTACCACCCTAGCTACTAACAAATGGCGCCGGTTTTATATCGCTACCTTGATATTCATATTGAGTGACGTTGTAATGTTATCTACATATGCTTTTGTGTTTTTTAAACAAGATTTAATAAACGGGGATTTACATTTTCCTGTTAAGGATGCGGAACCGAATTTTTACTTAGCTCAAGGATATGCACTCCTGTGGTCTCCTAGTCTTATAATAAATAATCTTATCGGGCACGGAACATTATACGAATATGTAGAATTAGTGATTTTTTTCTTAAATCCAATAGCATTGGCCGTTTTCTTGGTGACTGTAAAAAGCAATCGAGCGTTGTGGTATGAGTTTTATGTGAGTAGATTAAATGAAAGGTTATCAAAAAAGCATCTCGATATCAAAATGCAAGAAAGAGTTGTTCGAGAGCCTGCTGACAGCCGACCAGTGCCAGCGGTGTCAGTTATACAGAATCATAATTGTGTAACACATTTGTAATGGCCATTCAAGTGTTGGGCCATTGAAGTCATGTAGGTGGCCTAGTGGTTAAACCACCAGCCTCTCAAGTATGAAGGTGCGGGTTCAATTCCAGGTCAGGCAAGTACCTATATAACTTTACTAAAGTTATATGTACTTTCTAAGTATATCTTGGACACCAATGACTCATTAAGGTGAAGGAAAACATCTTGAGAAAACCTGGACTTTCAGTGTGAAATCGCTAACCCGCATTGAGCAAGCGTAGTACGCTCAATGCTTCTCTGTATGTGAGGAGACCTGTGCCCAGCAGTGGGACAACAAAAAGGTTGATGATGATGATTCGAATGTTACGTAATTACTCAGTAAGTTTAAAGACAGTTCGACATAAACGTCAAAGATAAAAATCACGTGACTTAACGTTAACTAAGGTCCGTATTACAGAACGTCACTCAAAACTCAAGCATTACTTAAGTCTCGTTTGAAGCCTTTTGATTGGTTGAAACTAGTTTTAAGTAATGCTTAAGCAGAGATCAATGCTTGAGTAACGTTCTGTAATACGGACCTAAATGTCTGTTTATTTTGTAGTCAATGTTAACAAATTGTTAAAATTACTAACTACTTCATGGTTAATTTTTAGCAAAAATGTGTGTTTTTAATATACTTTTAATTAATATAATTGTTTTTTTTTCTAATGTTAATTTTTTAACTAATCAATCCAATGTATCAAAAGTTAAACAATATTTTCTATGAATATATTTAAAAAGACATATTTTGCTGAAAATTAACCATTACTTACTGTGTATTGTTAACAATTGGTTGAATTATTGGTTTAGTTATTGGTTGTTTTAGTTATTGTTAGGCAATTAATTAATTTCTTTCCTTTCTTTATTTAATACTAACATAGTTTTTAAGTTGTACACTAACAATATATGGGCATGTTGCCTGAAATAAATAGATTTTATTTTATTTTTGTTTATTTTTTATTAACAACGTCATACGGATCGAAAACTTTTTTTTTCCGGGGTAGAAAATCCTCAATGGATGTCCGCCGCCCTGGGGTGGGCGACGGGGTCTGTCAGACTCCTACTGACTAAACACCACCCCGGTGTCTCTCCGGTCACGTGCGCGCGAGGCCGAGGGGGGCTTTGATTCTGCCGCGGCCCCACACTCTCGTGCTGGTCGGCTGGCCGGTCTGTCCGGGCCTCGCCTCACGGATCGAAAACCTTTTTTCCTCATGGATGTCCGCCGCCCTGGGGCGGGCGACGGGGTCTGTCAGACTCTTACTGACTAAAAACCACCCGGTTGTTCCTTCTCACACCTACACCGGGGGCTGCGAGAACTAATACTGCTCCCGCAACCCCCGATTGGTGCTGGCCCACCACCGTAGGCCTCCTCGGGTCAAGGGGGGGAGTGAGGTGTAGGACTCCCTCCGTGACGTCTAAGAGTAGCGCGCGTGGAACACTTCGCGCCGCCACCTCGGGTCCTGATGTTTGAGGGGCGACAGATGTCCCCGAGTCCATCGCCCCTGAACCCATTTAGGGGGGCTGGAAGAGGGCGTTATCCGCCCTCCGACGACGCCCGGTACGCCTGCTGCGGGTCGGGTGAGAGGACGAGATCTCCCTCTCCCTTTCCGCAGCCTCCTTCCGCGAGACAACTGTTTCGCAGAAGGAAACCACCGCATCCCAGGACTCTTCGCTGCCGACCATCGACTTGATTACGGCCGGCAGCGACAAGTCACTGCCTATTTCAGAGATGAGGACACGGCGCAGCTCCTCCCAACTGGCACACTCTGCCAGCGTATGCTGCACCGTATCCTCCCGGCAGTCGACGCAGTGGTGACACCGGGCGTCCGGCTCCCTGTTTATGCGACACAGGTACTTTCCGAAGCAACCATGCCCCGAGAGCACCTGTGTCACCCGAAACGTCAGGGAGCCATGCCTTCTCCCGAGCCAGTCCGCCAGTACCGGCCGGATGGCCTCGATGGTGGTGAGGCCGGCGGTAGGGCGTGAAAGCCTGTCCCGCCATTCCACCACCAAGACCTCGCTGAGCTGCGACCGACGCTGCTCAAGCTGACGCTGCATCGGCCGTTCGCCCCGTTCTCGCGCCTGCTCACGCCACCGGTACAGAGACGCGAGGACCCTCGCCTCCAGGTCCCAGGGTGGGGTTCCAGCCAGTAGGCAGGCCGCCTCATAGGAGATCGTGCGATACCCATGTATGACTCTGACGGCCATCACTCTCTGCGGTATTCGCAGTACAGCGATGCTGCCGGCCGTCAGGTCAAAAGCCCACACCGGGGCCCCATACAGGGCCATCGATCGCACGATTCCCATGTAGAGCCGCCTGCAAGCGGCGCTCGGTCCCCCCAGGTTGGGAAGCAATGTTGAAAGCGCCCTAGCCGCCCCCAACAACTTGGGCGCCAGCCGCCGGAAGTGGGGGCCGAAGTCCCACCGGCTGTCGAGCACCAATCCTAGGTACTTCATAGTGGACTCGACAGCGATCCGAATCCCCCCGATCACAATATGTGAGCTGAGTGGCGGCGCCCGCCGGGGACCATGAAACACCATGGCCTCCGACTTGTTGAGGGCTACCTCCAGGCCTAGGCGACGTATACGGCCCACCACCTGTGATGCCGCAGCCGTCGCCAGCAACGTTGCTTCCCTATGCGAGCTCCCCCGGGCGGTGACCAGCGTGTCGTCCGCATAACACGTCAGGTCTACCCCCGGTCTGAGCTCGTCTCTCAGCACCCAGTCGTAACCGATGTTCCACAGGAGCGGGCCTAGGACCGAACCCTGTGGAACACCGCACGACATGCGGCGCTGGTGTCCGCCATCACGTCCCATGTAAGTGACACATCTCTCGGACAGATAAGCCCCAACTATTCGACGGAGGTAGGGAGGCACTTGATGGTACCGCAGTGCCTCCCGAATACAACTCCAGGGTAGGGTGTTAAAAGCGTTGGAGATGTCCAAAGACACCGCCAACATCACCCCGCCCCGGGACACCGCTTCCTCCGCCAGGGCTCTCACGCGCGACAAAGCATGTATGGTGGAGCGCCCATGCCGAAACCCAAACTGACTGTCGTCCAAGTCCGGCCCCTCTCTGCACAAGTGGCCGACGAGGCGGGCGGCAATAATTCGCTCAAACAACTTACACACCTCGTCTAGTAGCACTATGGGCCGGTACGCGGACGACGAGTCCGCAGGGCGCCCGGCCTTCCTGAGCAGGACCAGACGACCAGATTTCCACAAAGTGGGAAACTGGCCCCGCTCAAGGCACGCTGTATAGAGCCCTCTAAGTTGGGGCTCGAGTTCCTGCAGAGCGAGGGCTAACACGCAGCCGTGGATCCCGTCGGGCCCCGGAGCCACATTTTTGGCCCGGAGCCGCATCACGGCCGCCCTCATCTCTGCCTGTGTCACCTCTGGGACGCTGATGGCGTTCTCCTCTGTAGACTCTGTGGCTGTGGGCAGAGCCAGCGACGGTGGCGTATGCTCCGCTCTTGCCGGGAAGAGTGCTGCGACCACCTCCTCCAGCAGCTCGGGTTGAAGACTCTTCGTAAGTGGGGGCGCCGTGGCTCGAAGTTTCCCTCGGACCGCGCGATATGGACGCCCCCACGGATCCCTGTTTAGAGTCTCCAACATCTCCTCCCTGGCTCGCGTCTTCGCTTCGTAGATGGCCAGCCACAGAGCCTTCTTTGCCGCGCGGTACACCTCATACAGCGCGGCTTCTTCGTCAGGGACCCGACGACGTCTCCTCCGGTATCGGGTGTACCGGCGTCGAACCGCCACGCACTCAACACGTAGCTGCGCGATCTCGGCGGTCCACCAGTACACCTGGCGCCTTGCCGAGTGCACGTGGATCCGGGGCATGGACGCATCGCATATTTGCGTCATTGCCCCGCGAAACCACAGGGCCTCCTGTTCGACGTCGACGGGTCCGTAGGATGCCGACTCCCGGATCCAGGCCTGGACAATAGCGGCCTCTTCGAGAAGCTCCCTATCGATGCGCTTACGCGCCCAGCGCGGACCGTCTGCTCGCGGGGCTGATGATCCGCGGCCGCCAGCGGTCTGGGCGGAGACGTCGAAACGGATGTATCGATGATCCGACAATGTCTCCACCTCCGCGGCGACATGCCAGTCGCGGACACGGCCTGCGAGAGCGGGGCTAGCAAACGAGACGTCCACTATAGACCCGCCCCGCTGTCGCACACACGTGAGAACCGAGCCCCGATTTAGGACGGTCAAGCCAGTCGTGACCAACCACTCCTCAAGTACCTCGCCTCTATTGTCGGTCACAGGGGACCCCCACGCCGCAGACTTGGCGTTGAGATCCCCCAGTAGCAGCACCGGGCGAGGGTGGAGTTGGGCCACTACGGCACCCAACTCGATAAGGAACGTCTCGAAGTCAGCGAGACTCTTGTTGGGCGAGAAATACTCCCCAACCGTACCAATACCGTCCGCGAGGGCGGCCACCCAGCCGTGACCTCGGGACGGGTTGACAAGAGCCCCGCCAATGATGGCCACCAAACCGTCCAGATCTCCCACCCAGTTATCCCTGGGCGGGATAAAATACGGTTCAGCGACCACAGCCACGTGAATCGACCACTCTGCCATGCTCTGAAGTAAAATATCCTGAGCTCTGGCACAGTGGTTGATATTGCCCTGGAGGAAATGGTAGAGCGCCGTTACGCGCAATCCATTCCCTCCACACCATTCTTAGGCCGGGAGTCGGCCGAAGGGTTGCCAGGCTGTGGGGGGTGTAAAGAGCCCCCGGCAGCCTTGACAACCCTTCTCTTCGATTTTCGGGTGGGCGCGCCACAGGCCTTCCCGCCCATTCTGTGCCCAGCAGGCCACCCTGCATCTGTACAGAGGCTGCAGTTTGGCGCCGCGGAGCACTGGGCCGCCTTGTGGCCGGCCTGGCCGCAGCGATAGCACAGTTCGCTGCGGTCTACTTCAGCAGTGCACCGTACCCTGATATGTCCAATATCAAGGCAACGGTAGCACCGCAAGGCCCTGGGATGCAACAGCTTCACCCTCGCTGCAACCCACCCTACCAACAGACGCTTAGTGTCGGCGATTCTGTTGGCCACCGCCACCGGACATCGCAACCAGATCGCGCCGAGTCCGAAAGCATCGGCGCGGATCTCGCCCGTCCGCACGTCCTCGGGCGGACATCCACCAACTCTGGCAACAGCCGCCACAACCTCATCTGGAGTCGTTGCATCGTCCAGTCCGTCTATCCGCAAATCAGCGGTCTTCGTCGGCCTGGATACCCGAACGTCCTCCGCGTTGAGGACCTCCCTCAATCTGCTGGCCAGGATGTCTGCCTTCTCGGCGCTAGAGGCACCCGACACCTCGAGTAACCGCGCCCCCGTCATTGTCGGCCTCATTTTAAGGCCGGTCTGTGTGCCAAGATCTGGGAGCGCGACTTTCGATCTAGCCTCCATCAGGACCGCCTTGTAAGTCAAGCCCTTTTTAATGGCTCCGGGCTGCAGTGTAATGACTACAGCCGAGGAGCGAGGCACTTTGGCCCTAGGCGGTCCCTGCGCCTTCTTGGGTGCCGTTGCTTTCTTGCGGCGGCCCTTCTTGACGACAGTTGTCCACGTCTCCGTGGGTGCGGTCACCGGAGGTGCGGTCGCCTGGGAAGTTGACGCGTTCTGCGCAGGTTTTTTGGGCCTCCCCAGAGACTTTTTAGCTCCTTTGGATTTACCGGCTGCGGATGCCGGGACCGACTTAGCAGGCTCCTCCTTTCTACGCCTGTCTGCAGCCAGCGGCGGGCGGAGATTTTCCGCCGGAAGGAGCCTCGTCTCCAAGGCCTGCAGGCGGGCATTTATGCTGCGGACGATTCCCTGAACATCCTTCCCCGAAAACCTGCCCTAAGTCAGTCAAGCAGTAGTTTTGTTCACCTTTTGTTAGTTACCTTAACTGATAGAGTATAGGTTGTCGTGTTGCACAGGAAAAATTAATACGGCACAGCATAGATACAACTTCTTACGCCAAGTTATCGCCAAGTCGCCGAAATTTAGGCTTGAAGTTGAGGACAGTGTCTGTAAGCTGAATAATGGGTCTTGGTGTAGTAAAATATGTTCAGAACAGCGCCTCATAATACTAGAATGCGTATTATGACCTGCAGGAATGAATGATATATAAGTATGAAGAAGTAAGTATATGTAGGTAAATTACTTAACACTACATTTTCTTGGGCGCCAAACTGACGTATTACGTAAGGTAAAGAAAAAGGGAAGAGGGAGACAAAGAAAGAATTTATTAAAACACAAATAAAAAAGCAAGTAAAGATAAAGTATAAAAATTATAATGGATGAATGAGGTGGGTGAGGTGGATACAAGTATAAGGTAAAAGTAAAATAAAAAAAAGGACAGCGCGGTCGGCGACAGCAGTAGAGGAGCGGCCCCGGCGGCGGAGGACCAGCACAGCAGCGGAGGAGCGAGGCGGCCGAGAGGGCCGCTAACAGCAGCGGAGGAGCGGTCCCAGGGGCGGAGAGGGCCGACAACGGCGACGGCGGAATGGCTCCGGCGGCACAAGGCCGGCGACAGCAGTAGAGGAGCTCAGCGGCCGAGAGGGCCGACTACAGCAGAAAAGAGCGCCTCCGGCAACAGCAGCGGAGGAGAGGGCCGCTAACAGAGGCGGTACCGGGCAGCAGAAACAGCAGAGGAGCGGCTCCGGCATAGTAAGACAGAGGAGGTTCCCCTCTCCGCGAGGGAGAGGGTACCCCTAGGAGGGCTCTGGAGGAATAAAAACACACAATTATCATACTTTCACGAATGTAAACACTAGACCGAAACTAAAGCTGAACTCTCACTCCTCAGCGAGGGCTTCCGAAGAAACCTCGGAGAACAGCTTTTCAACGAAATTTAAATATTTAAAAAATTATGAGCAATATAAAGTATCTTAAAGGAGTTCGGATAACAAATCCGGTAGAAAACATAGTAGGCAGTCAAGAATTTAGAAGAAAAAGGTTGTCATTAGAGACATAATCAACAGCGTTGTCGGAGTTTTGGCAGGAAGCTAAGATGAGTGCCACGATCATTTTTCATTGGACTTTTAAATTATTTATAGTGTCGTTTACTAAATAAAAACGCGTGATTTATGTAGTAAAAAGTGCATTCAGTGAATAATTCATAAAGAACAGTGAAATATTGTAGCATAGTGGCCACATCATGGCTTTGAACCAAATCTTCCTCCGTGTTCGGTTCGCGCGGCCGTCTTTTTCGACATGAATAATTCATTACGTGACATTGGCTAAATGCACAAACCGTGCGAAGCCAAAAGAGAAAGAAAAAAGAAAGAAGAACAGCGTTGTCAAAAACTGTCATAACAAAGAAAATATTATTGTGAATATATGCAAATATAAGTAAATATTAAATTATAGCGTTGTGTTGAGTAGGAAAAATTAATACGGCACAGCACAGGTACAACTTCTTACGCCAAGTGTTCGCCAAGTCACCGAAATTTAGGCTTGAAGTTGAGGACCGTGTCTGTAAGATGAATAATGGGTCTTGGTGTAGTAAAATATGTTCAAAATAGCGCCTCATAATACTAGAATGCGTAATAAGACCTGCAGAAATGAATGATATACGAGTATGAATATAAATAAATATGTGGGTAAATTACATAACACTACATTTCCCCCCGACCCTGGAAATTTTTTCAACTACAGAATTTTTTTAAAAAGATATTCTAAAGGGACCGTAAAACATCACTTCATATCTCTTACAAGCAATCTTCTTCATACAGGTATGGGTGTAGTTCACAATCGATGACTGCCACTCATAGAAGTGTTTTAAAATGACGACAAGGCTTATTTTTGGAGTTGTCAGCCGCTCCAGACTGGAAGGAAAAAAAAGACATTTGGTGTAGGCTTACTTAAGGAGTCACCAGCCGCTCCTGCATTGGCGTATTACAGAACGTCACTCAAACTCAAGTTCTACTTAAGTCTCGTTTCAAGCCTTTTGATTGGTTGAAACTAGTTTTAAGTAATGCTTAAGCAGAGATCAATGCTTGAGTTTCCTTCTGTAATACGGACCTAAAAGTTGTATTTATAAGTCTTTCTGCTTTTAAATAATGCCTAAATTAAAGTATTGTCTCTTTGTAATCATTTTTATTCTTTTATTATATCACTTTATTAATCTCTAAATAAATAATTTTGAATGTACTTTTTTTTTGTTTCATTTGTAGTTGTAGATGCATTTATGGTACAGGATTTTTCTTTTCCGATTTTTTTTAAACATGCGCGATTCCGCAATAGGGTATTAGACTAAAAAAAACTAATTAGTCCGTCAGACAGACTTTCAAAAAATACTAGACATGTATTTTTTCTCTTTCGAAATAAACAAAAAATATACAAATATAAAAGGCAAGATCAGGAGTGGTCAAGCGTCAAGTGACGTCACACTAGTTTTCAACGCGCTGTGCCGTCTTCATTTTTTTGTTTATACGAAAAAAGAAAAAACACTGGTCTAGTATTTTTTTTTTTAAATCTGTCTGACGGACTAATTAGTTTTTTTTAGCCAAATACCCTTTTACTAGCATTCTGAGGGACTTAGTCCTCTCAGTACTTCAAATACATGGATTCAAATTTTGTTGCAAGATTGCATTCCCTACTTGTAAGTTTCGAACAAAATCTCTTTATTTTTTTTTTAATTTCTTTATTATTAACCTGACAGTTGACACATCAGTATAAGAATAGTAGTAATCTAATACATTTTTATGTTTGTTAATGTCTCAGGACAGTATATCGTACGAAGAGGCATCCCGCTCCATTCCTAGCTCCAAAAAATCGTACTCACAAGTAACCCAAATTGCGATTCCATCTCAGTCTTCTTATTCTTCTTCCCAACCCCCTATTTTCTCCTCCCCTGTCTCTTATAAAAAAACTTTCTCTTCTACTCCTAAACCTAGAGCTCCTCTAGGCAAGTCTTATGACAGGGCCTCGCATAATGCTATCGTTGCTGAGGTTCCTTCTCCATTACCAAATGGTTTCTCTCTTTGTTCGCAAAATTCTCCTCCCTTAAAATCTCCACAAGAAGACAGCCTCTTAGAGTTACTTCTATCCCTTTTGATTAGTTTAGTTTCCCGTGATAATTCCACGTTACCGCCCCACGTTGCTCATAAACTTTCCCTGCTCCTCTCTAATAATAATAATGGACCCAGTCTCCACACTTCAGTGGAACTCTCAAAGCCTTCGGCCGAAGAAGCCTGAACTTTTATTTTTAATTAATAAATTTCACCCCTCTGTCATCGCCATTTCGGAGACTTGGTTGGTGCCTGGTTCTCGCTTTCGGGTCCCAGGTTACTCCTGTCTTCGTGATGATCGAGCTGACGGATATGCGGGTAGCGCCCTTCTTGTGAGGCGCTCCCTCCCTTTTTCTCTAATATCTCTTCCCCCTTCTTCTCCTGATATTAACATTGTTGCTGTCAGGGCTTTTAATATAACTTTTCTCTCCGCATACATTCCTCATCCTCATTCCAGATTAATTCCTGACCTGCTTTGTATTTTTTCTTCACTTCCATCTCCAATCTTTTTTATGGGTGATTTAAATGCTCACCATCGTTCATGGGGTTCGAGCCATGACGATAACTTTGGTCGTGCCCTCCTTGAAATTTTTGATGAAGTTAACCTATGTGTCATTAACAATGGTTCGCCCACTAGGAGGGTTCGCCCTTCACAAAATCCAATCTCGGCTGTGGATATTACAGCATGTTCTGCCTCTCTTGCCCCCATTCTTTCCTGGAGTATCTTGCCTCATTCCTATGGTAGTGATCACTTCCCTATTATTGTAGCTATCTCCGATAGAGTAGTACCTGCGCGTAATTTTAATCCCACTTTTAAATATATATTAAATAATTCAAAATGGTCTTCTTACTCCGACTCCCTTGAAAACAACTTGCTTTCTCTTCCCCCCCCTAACAGTAACAATCTCGTTGAGTGTTATTCGAAATTTGTAGATTCAATTATTTCAAGTGCTGATGACAATTTTCCTTATAAAAAACCTCACAGTTTCAAAGTCTCGACTCCTTGGTGGGACTCAGACTGTACTTCGGTTGTCAAGGAAAGAAAATTAGCAGAAGTGCAGTATTCCAATTCTATGACTCTTCAAAATTTTTTAGTGTACCAAAGAAGAGCAGCCTTTGCTAAAAGGACTCTCTCCAAAAAGAAAAAAGAAGGTTGGCTGCGCTATTGCCAAAGCCTATCCCCCTGTTCCCCTTCTTTCCTAGTATGGAAGCAAATCAAAAGATACCGAGGCTCCTTCAATTCTGTTGATTTATCAGCCAATGATCCTTCTTCCTGGATTGAAGCTTTCTCGGACAAACTGTCTCCTCCTTCAGTTCCTAGTTTGAACTCCTTTCCCTCTTCTCCGTGTTTCCTTGCTTCCGAAAATAATTTCGATGCCCCCTTCTCTTTTTCTGAACTCCGATTGGCTCTTGATGGACTCGTTGATTCCTCTCCTGGTGCAGATGGGATCCCTTACTCTTTTCTGAAAAATGCCTCAAATAGTACAAAGCAATATTACCTCGATCTCTTCAATAACTTTTTTGAATTCGGTTTGGTTCCTCAACAGTGGAAGCACCAGTTAATTATCCCGATCATTAAACCAGGCAAAAACCCGACAGACCCAAACAGCTACAGGCCTATTGCTTTATCGTCTGTTTTGTGTAAGGTTGCAGAGCATATGATGAAGCATAGACTTGAGTGGTTGGTGGAGAATAGGAACTTGTTGCCAACATCCCAGTTTGGGTTCAGAAAAGGAATGAGCACAATGGATAGTCTCAGTATATTAATTTCTGATATTCGTATTTCTTCTCTTCGCAAAGAGTTTTTAGTAGGAGCCTTTTTGGATATTACCTCAGCATATGACAATGTTTTGCTCCACGTGCTCAAGGATAAACTCATCCATCAGCTAAATATTCCCGTAAAATTGGTTCGCTTCATTTGCAACTTATTAATGGAGAGATCCATCTCCATTAAAACTCGAGACTCCTCTCTCCCTCCTAAGACTATCTGGAAAGGCTTACCTCAAGGTTCAGTTTTGAGTCCTCTCCTATTCAGCCTTTACACTTTCGATTTACACCTTTCTGTAGATTCATTTTGTCAAATATTGCAATATGCTGATGACATAGCTTTATACTTTTCTGGTAAATCTCTAGATGAGGCTAGTTCCCGTCTAAACTCCGCTCTGGGGTATCTATCCGTTTGGCTTTCACAGCATGGCTTAGCCTTAGCAGCCTCTAAGAGCTCTGTGGTAGTGTTTACAAAAAAAAAGATTATTCCTCCTGTTGACATTAAAGTTAACGGCGAAAGTATCTCTAGGATGGACAATGTTAAATTTTTAGGAGTTTGGTTAGATACAAAATTATCCGGTATTCCCCACACTGACTTTGTTTCTCAAAAATGCGAAAGAAACGTTAATGTTCTTCGTTCACTCTCTGGGGTTTGGTGGGGTGCTCACCCGTATACTCAAAAACTAATCTACAACGCTATAGTTCGTAGTCATTTTGACTATGGCATGTTTTTATTAGACCCTTGTAACAAATCTGGTCTCCAAAAATTCGATAAAATTCAGGCAAAGTGTTTACGTATTATTCTAGGGGCGATGAAGTCGTCCCCAATTAATGCCATGCAAGTTGAGTATGTTGAACCTCCCCTCTCAATTCGAAGACAATTTTTGGCAAATAGATTTATTTTTAAACTTGTGCAAAATTCTAATCATCCTCTTCTTGGTAAACTGGACCAATTATCATCCATCTTTGACTCGTGTCGTCATCGTTCTAATATTGAGCTTCCTTGTCTTCTTCGTGCCTACCTTCAATTCTCGCGTCTTCCTAGTCCACTTTTTCAAAACCCGATTTTATATCTATACTCGGTGCCGTATAATGCCCTGGTATTCCAACCAGAGGTCGTTTTGGACTTTGGGATTAGCAAAAATACCCTCGAACCGTATAAGACATTTGTGCAAAAAGTTTCCTCTAATTATAAGAACTGGACTACTTTATTCACTGACGCCTCCAAATCCTCTGATGATAGCCCGGTGGGAGTTGCTGTTTGGATCCCTCATACAAAAATTATTCTAAATTATAAGTGTCCTTCAGTTACATCCGTCTTTACTGGTGAATCGATTGCTATTTTCGAAGCCATTTACTTTGTTTTGTCTCATAAATTGAATAACTCCATAATTTTCTCTGACTCAAAAAGTTGCCTTCAAGCCATTCTATCTAATCCTTTTAGATCTAAGTCGAGATTCCCTATAATTCTTAAAATCAGAGATTTGCTGTTCAAGTGTCATGAACTTGGCATCCATGTCGTCATAGCCTGGATTCCTGGTCATGTCGGTATTCTTGGTAATGAGTTAGCTGACTCTTGCGCCAAAAATGCTGTTCGCACTGGGGCTCTTGCCCACTCTGAAATTTATTCCCATGATATTTGTACTACTCTTCCTCTAAATTTGTTTAAATCTTGGTCTAAAGTTTGGCAAATCTCTAAGACCGTAAAGGGTAAATTTTATGGAGATATTCAACCTGAAATACCTCACAAACCTTGGTTTTTTAAGTATCAATTGGGCAAAAAATCCACAACCTCAACTATCTGTCGTATACGGTTAAATCATTGTTGCTCTCCCCATTTCTTGGCCAAACTTAGGATTAAGGATAGCTCTCTTTGTGAATGCGGTTTAGATGAAGGAAACGTCGACCATTTATTTTTCTCCTGTCCTAAATTACGCTTCTCCTTTCATGAAATCATTCCCCCTCATATTCCTCGTCCTACCTCGGTCAAATGTCTACTATCTTTTGTGTTTACGCGTTTTATATTCAAATTAAGCAAATTTATTGAAATTAATAAAATTAAGCTATAACTCTAAGCTGTAACCATTATTTTTTTTTCTCTCTCTCTCTCTCTTCCTTCTTCTTCACTGTCCATCGTGATATATCGTAAAGTCATTTTCGTATCCATTATCTGTGATCTTCTGTCAATCTGCGAAGAAATATTTTATTCTAACACAACAAGAATTATATTAATATTATTTTAATTTGCGCTAAATACTCTCCAGCGTTTGATGGTTTATTAATCGTTCGCACGTGTTCTTGGCAAAATTGTGGCGTTTCTCCCACAAAGGCCATTAATCAAGAATTGAATTGAATTGAATTGAATTACATTTTTATATATATATATATAATTATGTATTCTTGGCCAAAATTAGGGTCAGGGACCATTCTCTTTGTGAATGTGGTCTTGAAGAGGGATCTTTAGAACATTTATTCTTTTCCTGTCCTAAACTATCTCATCCTCTATATGATCTACTTCCTAAACATATTCCTCGTCCTGTCAACCTACCTTTCCTTTTAACTTTGGCTCATACCCCATTTATTAAAATCTTATAAAAGTTTATTTCCCTTAACAAAATCAAAATTTAATCTCTTCCAACCTTTATGTTTACTAATATTTGTGTCGTCTTGTGTTTGTTTTAGCCCAAAGAAGAACCATCGCTAATAATACTGATCAACAGTCGATATCCACTACGTATAATAATATTAAATTAGTTTATTTCTCTCCACCTTGACGTTGGCAGAATCATCGGTCATCGATGGGGCCAAACTCATAAAAAAAAAAATATACTTAATTATGATTAGACCATAGCGTAACACAGATTCCACATACGCATGGTGTGTGGTAATTGCTGTTTTGGTGTTTGTTATCTTTCTGATCGGTCTCAGTGCGTATAACTTACTATTTTTATTGGAAACTTACTATTTTTTTTGGAAACTGTAACAACATGTGCTTTCCAATTGAAGTCTTCATCCAAAGTTACGCCTAGAAATTTAGTTTGAGCTACTTCGTGAATTGAAATTGGATATAAAAGGAGTTTTTTAGATTTAAAGACAAATTATTTTTATTCAGCCATTCAAGCAGTCTTAATTGTATTTTTAGTCTTATTAGATGTCACAATAATAGTGATGTCATCAGCGAATAATATACATTTATGATTTGTTATATTAGTTAAAGAATTTATATGTATATAAGAGGAATAAAATAGGGCCCAGTACGCTTCCTTGCGGGACGCCATATCGGTTAGATTTGATGTTAGAATAGTGCGATTTCATATCGTTATTACTATCCATTCTTGTAATGGCAACACGCTGCTGTCTATTTTTTAAATAAGAAGATGAATATTATAGATATACAATACAATATCTACAATAGCGATGCAACCGCGTGCCGCGTTCCCTGCCCCCCTTCGCTCGCGCATGTATTGCCTACTACACATGTATGTATTAAGTTTCCTCTTTTTGAGAAATAATATTTATTTTTTTAGGGTTTTTTTTAAGTTTAACTCTGCTTCGTAGGCATTAGTAGAATCAGTTATCGATACTTAACAATAGCTTCACGGATCGGACAGAGTTTTCTTTAAAGTCAAAAGTCACAGAAATTTGCACTCTACAAATACAACTCGACATCATCAACAGCGAAGGCCGTCTCTGGAAGAGTCAGTGTCACTTCCTATATGATAAATTGCGCGAATTTCGCATGACTTATTCGGGAAGCGGCAAAACAAGTAATGGAAGGAAGAATTAAATGTGAAGTTTACGATCTGAACGCTAACCTGCACCTGTCGGAGAGAACACCCGATGATGCGATCGTCCTGAGCTGGTCAAATGTCAATCAATGTCATCTGCGGCATTACTACATACAGAGTGGTGCTGACAATACGACAATAAATTAAACATCGTGTACCTCAACACATTCTCAGTCTACCCATAAAAAAATATCCATCGGTTTAGTCACAGGAAATTATTTTTCATTTTTCACATTTTCTACATGATGTACATGTTGATAAGGAAGCGCTTACAGGTTGATGACCGCCGCATCCAGCGGTATTAAACTTTAATAATAATGGCGCGAAAAAGCAAGTCGATACAGGAACGCGCTGTCGCCCGCTGATCAGAGGTCATTGAACCAATATTTTAAAGGATGTTCTAATCCGTTTGCAATTTTTTGCGATTTAGTTTGTTTGAAATTTTTATTTTTTTATTTTTGATGCTAGGTTTTCTTCAATGGTTCAAGATTATTCCTATGAACCAGCATGGTCTGTGTTTTCATTTATTGTCGTATTGTCAGCACCACTCTTTATATGTCCGTGCGTTTTAGTAACGGAGACGCATGCTTTGAAAGGCTTAACAATCTCATTGAAGAAGGCGTGAGCTTATTTGGCGAAGTACACTGCGGGGTACTCTCTACGTCTACAACTATCTCCCAGATAAGTTCATGACTATGTGATCGATTTTAGATTTCCTTAATGAGAAAGATTTTAATGTTCAAAGGGAAGAACCACAATACATATTCCTAATAAAATGTAATTCTTTATTCTTATCCTTATTCTTACTTTTATACTCAACAATTTTTATGTACGTTTGTAACGCTCAATTTTAAATTTATTGCATGCCGATTGGTAAAATATGGCTGATCATACTACCTTTATTTATGTAACAACATTATTGTACCCATATTTGCAAAACAAATTGTCTTTGTCTTATCGAGATCGAAAAGGCTCAGACTAAGATGTATGATTAAAGAATCGCTTATTACTAGTTAACTTTAAGTAGTGTTTATAAATAAGGGGGTAAATGTTTGCTTACATTTTTCTCTATCAGCAATCATCTCAATAAGTACCTAGTTTATATTTTCATGGGCATAATCTTTTTCTAGTATGCAGAAAATAACTACATGGTTTAATGAGCTGATTAAAATGACAGGATCCTTTTAATCTTGCCCCTAATTCCATATTTTTAATAATTCATCATAAATAGGTAAATCTTTAATGTTTCAAGGTCAAAAAACTTTGATACCATTTCTTTTTTCTTAATAAAATTTAGATTACACCTAGCCCTGCATCTTTTTAACCGACTTCAAAAAGGAGGAGATTCGACCGTACCTATATATGCATTTTTTTTTAAGTTTGTTCGCGCATAACTTCGTCTTTTATGAACCGATTTTGATAATTCTTCTTCTCTTGGAAAGAAGACGTTCCCAAGGTGGTCCCATGATAAGGATATCAGGGTTTGATGGTGGAAGACCAGAGAAAACAAGGGGAACTTTCAAAAATTGCAGGGGCGACTAGTGCATTTCTTAGCATTTTCATTAAGTATCTTAAAGCACTACAATTTAATAAAGGTCTGGAGTAGATCTGATGATGGAGCCCGGAGACAGTCGAAGGAACTCCTCAACAATTCACAGCAGCTACCTTGTGTTTGGGCTCGATTAATTTGTATTGATAAGAACTTTACACCTAGATGGATTGTGACTGTCATAAGAGCTCTGATGATGAAGACAAAGGCCAGTTCCGGGAACTCCTCAACGGCTTACAGTAGCTACTTTGTGGTTGGACTTCATTCATTTATATTGATGAGACCTTTGCACCCATTGGGTTAAAATAATGGTCTGCAGTAAATTTGATGATGAAGACCATAGGCAGTTGAGGGAATACTTACGGGTAAAAATTAAAGTAAACAAAATTATGTCGTTTCCCAACTATATTTGCGTCAGTTTGCAGTCTGACCGGATTCAACTGAATACATAGTACTTTTAACAACTAAAAAGTGTAAAATAAAAACTTTTTTACAAAAAAACAACCGACTTCCAAAAACCACTACAAAGTGAAAAATAACTAATTTCGGAAGTCGGTGTCAAAATACGAATATACAAAACCAAAGACACCGACTTCCGAAATTAGTTATTTTTCACTTTGTAGTGGTTTTTGGAAGTCGGTTGTTTTTTTTGTAAAAAAAGTTTTTTTAACATATCACTCAAAAAACTGCTCTGCTCACCAACAGCAGGATCTTTGCCGTGTGC
The DNA here is from genome assembly GCA_017933935.1 of Sesamia nonagrioides. Taxonomy (NCBI): domain Eukaryota; kingdom Metazoa; phylum Arthropoda; class Insecta; order Lepidoptera; family Noctuidae; genus Sesamia; species Sesamia nonagrioides. The sequence goes on from JADWQK010001195.1 coordinate 109,868, forward strand.
AGAATGAACATTGAAATCCATCTATTAAACAATATTTAGAAAAAAAAACTAACAAGATCCTTTGCTAAGGAGGAGGAGGCCTTTGCCAAGAGGCACACTGAACTCAGATATATTTTATAAGTAAAGAGACAACCTCAACATAAAAAATAAAAGAAGAAAGCAGTTCAGGATAAGAGGCTTATTATTATTATATAACAAGATCCTTACTATGTGTTCCAGGTGTCATGCTTAGGGATTCCCATGGAGTTGAACAAGTCAGATTTGTTACTGGCAAGAAGATCCTGCGTATCATGAAAACCATGAGTCTCGCTTCTGATCTATCGGAGGATTTGTACTACCTAATCAAGAAAGCCGTTGCCATGAGGAAGCACTTGGAACGTAACAGGAAGAACAAGGACAGCAAATTCAGTCTGATTCTTGTAGAGTCCAGAATTCACAGGCTAGCCCGTTACTACAAGACAAAGAGCGAACTCCCACCTAACTGGAAGTACGAATCAAGCACCGCTTCAGCTCTTTGTACTACCTAATCAAGAAAGCCGGTGCCACGAGAAAGCACTTGGAACGTAACAGGAAGGACAAGGACAGCAAATTCAGACTGATTCTTGTAGAGTCCAGAATTCGGAGGCTAGCCCGCTACTACATGACAAAGAGCGTGCTCCCACCTAACTGGAAGTATGAATCAAGCACCGCTTCAGCTCTTTGTAGTACCTAATCAAGAAAGCCGGTGCCACGAGAAAGCACTTGGAACGTAACAGGAAGGACAAGGACAGCAAATTCAGACTGATTCTTGTAGAGTCCAGAATTCGGAGGCTAGCCCGCTACTACATGACAAAGAGCGTGCTCCCACCTAACTGGAAGTACGAATCAAGCACCGCTTCAGCTCTTTGTACTACCTAATCAAGAAAGCCGGTGCCACGTGTAAGCACTTGGAACGTAACAGGAAGGAAAAGGACAGCAATTCAGGCTGATTCTTGTAGAGTCCAGAATTCACAGGCTAGCCCGCTACTATAAGACTAATAACTTTTAAGCACTATATCTTGAGTCCTAGGTATTACAGAGGAACAATATAAAAACGCATTACTAGACTTAGGGTGGCCTATCGAATGGTACAGGTCTCAACAATTTTGTCAGCAAAGTGTCGACTCGAAGTTATGCGCTATTGTTATTGATTCTGGATACATCTGGAATGTTCGATCAGCTGGTCTATATAAAGCCCCGTGACGCCAGCGGGCAGCCAGTCTGTATTCGACTAGCGATACGAAAACAAGCGACAGTTAAGAAGCGATCTTTGAGAATACCTACTGCGACTGCGACAACTGTAACGAGAACTTTGAGTACTACGTGAAGTAACATCTGGTAGTGTTATTTGTGTGTTTACGACACGGACTTCGTGGACGTAAGGGAAGACTTCGGTGCGACATCAGCTACGTTCTACTTGTCATTGCCTACGATCAAATGTACCTTCGTTGCCAATAAACTTCGCAACCCTTAACCGGCATTTTAATACCCCTAGCCCATATCAATACTTAGTTTCTTATTCTAAATAAAACACTCCCTGTGACGTACGTACCTTTGTTCTCGGATGAGAAGTATTAAAATGACCTCTCCCGTTCTGAGCTGAACAGAAAGAAGTACCTTCTTCAGGCGACCAAAGAAGCGCTCCTTCAACGATTGCTTCAAGTCAGCATCGTTGATATCTAACGCTTCCGACATGCTCAAATATTTATAGCTTTCGAATAAGGAGAGAGATCTAAGGTGTAGGTATGGAATTCGGGAGTATAATTCCCTCGGATTACATAATCTCCTCCCGCTTTACATGCATGACTGCACATATGTCCACACCGAATTCCATCCTGATGGCACTACTAAAAGTTTCAGTTACTTTCACTACCTAGCTTCATCAGATGCAATTTGTTGGGGGCAAAGAGTTTCATATCATCCATGTAGAGGAGGTGAGATATGACCTGACCACCTCTCTTCAATCGATAACCCAGACCTGAATCCCCCAGCAGTGTGCTTAGAGGATTCAGAGCTAAGCAGAACCAAAGTGGACCTATATACAAATATTCATTCTATCTACAAATATTCATTTGGGTCACAATATTGTAAAGGCTACAATTAGGGTTGTAACGGAAGCTTGTTAGCGGAGGCGGAGGCGGATGCGGAGGCGACGAGTCTCACCTCCACGGATGCGGAGGTTAACGGAGGCGGAGGCGGAGGTGAAAGTACATATAGATAAAATTGAAATGTATGGTTAATTAAAACAATTTTTTTTATTTTAAATACGTACATTAAAAGTAGTATACTTGGTAAAAAAAAATATTACCTTCTTGTAATGAAAATTAAGGAGAAACAAATAGTGCTTGCCGCATTCCCGCCTCGCACTAGTTGAGTCTTGACCATTTCGCGCTCAAACGCGGCCGGACTATTTATTTATTGCATAAATACGTAAATAAACCTCCGTTATAACTCCGCTAAAAATTGTGCGGAGGCGGAGGCGGAAGCGAAGATACGATTTCATGCGGAACTTCCGCAGTAACGGAAGCGGAGGCGAAGCTCCGTTACAACCCTAGCTACAATCATGACTGGAATGGCATAAGGACAAAATGTCTTAATTCCCCGTATTCCCATCAGCCCGACTGATTTGCCATTTCAATTTAAAAGAGTGCAGTTCCCTCTGAAAGCAGCGTTTGCAATTAACAAAGCCCAAAGTCAGACGCTTAAAGTTGCAGGAGTTCATTTAGAAACAACATGTTTTTCTCATGAGCAACTCTATGTGGCATGCTCACGTGTAGTGTCGAATCCAGAAAATCTTTATGTTTTGGCAAAAGATAGCAAAACATAAAACGTTGTTTCTAAAACCGCACTTACTTAAATGTGCTCATATTTTATCAAGCATACTTTTTAACCCTTATTTTCATAATATACTAAGCGTATCCAAAACACCAATCAACGCAAAATGATTTAAAGTATGATATTTGATGTTTCTTTTCTTTGTTTACTTTTAAACCCGGTAAAATTAAATCCTACTACTTAATATTATAAGCGCGAAAATTTGTCAGGAAGTTTATTCGTTGCTCACGAAAAACTACTGAATGGATTTTGAGGAAACCTTGCAGTAATGTAGGCATATATCTTGGCATTCCCACGGAAGCGGGAACCACCGCGCGCTGTAAACTGAAGTCCACGCGGACGGAGTCGCGGGCAACAGCTAGTTTCTAAATATATTTGGGAAAAATTATTGAAATCAATTCAGTTGCTTATTCTGAACAAACTATATTTAGGTGCCGCATAAACAAAAATTAACATTGTATAGCAACTATAAAGGTGTTTTAAGGTAGATAATAAAATAAAACAGCACGTTTATAAAAACATATTCGTTATATTCGGTGTCCGACGTGGTCAGTTACAATATATCAACAAAGCTAAGTGAAAGCTGCGATATCGCCTTTGTACACTTACATACGACACTGTATGTGATGGTACAATGCATTGTTTAAGTTGAATTCCGGTAATTCCAAGGCCTATTCCTAAGAAATCTCACTATAGAAAAGTGAAGCAAACTCTCTAGCAAGCTGTTATCAAAAAGTAATCGGCTGTTTCACCGATATCTGTAATACGATTTTTATACAGAGTGGTGATGACAATACGACAATAAATTAAACATCGTGCACCTCAACACATTCTCAGTCCACCCATAAAAATCATGGAAATATGTCCATTAGTTTAGTCACAGAAAATTATTTTTAATTTTTCACATTTTCTACATGATGTACATGTTGATAAGGAAGCGCTTACAGGTTAACATTTTGAACGCCAATCACTTCTATACAAGTTCGAGATTTTTGTGCCCTCAGCGCCACTACTTGATTAGAAGTAATCACAGTATAAAATAAATTTACGACTTTTACAAGACCTTTTATTTTGTTTTTATGGAAATTTGCCCTGTTATCAACCATATTTTTAACTTTTTCACGCATAATAAGTTCTTATTTGTTTAATTTTCAATAGAAACAAAAACGCCAGAAAATATTTTAATGCCCCCAGCGCCAATTACTTGATATCAAGTAAGGCAGTGATGGGACACGACGAAGACCTCGCTATATTTCATCTCGTCGAAATGATCATAAATACTATTATTGCAAGAAAATGACGTAAATATATAATATTTTATGAATATTGTACACTTTAAACTAGGTTTTATTCACCTTAATCAAGAATTAATAAGTTTTCTAATCATTGTCGATAGTGAAACCCCGTTTGAAAAACCCATCCCTACAAAGTTAGTTAGTTAGCGGTCCGTACGCACCACCGACGTGTATAGAAGGAAATCTGTGACGTCATAAGCGGACGGGTTTCAAGGTCATAGTGACTGTGCATTTTAGTGTAGTGCAATGTTTACATCTTGAGTTGGCGCACGTGTTCTTATAAAAAACATTGTGACTGTGAATATGACGAATTATTGCGAGTTGTTCAAGTCTGAATCAGAATTTTGAAATAGTTCGTCGTCTTGACATTCCGTTAAGTCGTCAACTTCCGTTTCGGGAATTTTCTTCAGTTTTCTATTAGTTTCTACAAACCAGACAAATAATTGCGAGTATTTAGCGACACCATTAAAAAAAAGGTCTTGTGTAAAACAGACACTTACCCTCCATTTTATTTTATTTTTTAAAACGTAGAAAACCACGTAATTAGCTTCTATTAATTGTATTTGTTGTAAGTAAACGAAATAAATTATGCAGGAATCGGTTGAGTTTATGCACGTGTAACTCAACCACAGTAAATATAAAATATATACCATAGAAATCTAGACATCCCTAGAACAGAAAGGATTTTGACGTGCCTTGAGCGCCAACTACTTGATATGAAGTAGAAGGATTACATTTGGAGACAAATAGAGATGTGCCTAGTAGAACACACGTCTAATAAATTTAAAATTCTTTTCTTTATTGTGGGGAATATATCCAGGTTTTCATATTGTTTTTTTTTTATGAAATAAAATAAAATATGAAATTACGATTACAGTTTTTATTTAGCTTCGTAAATTGGTGAATAAACATTATTTTAAATGTATAATATTATTTGTCGATAGGACACTAATCCCATCCCTACGTTTTACTATACATACGTTATACATTTGTAGTGTGGCGCAGGAGGACACATCGCGTATTATATAGATGGGCGTTCAAAAGGTTAATGACCGTCGTATCCTGCAGTACCAAACTTTAATAATAATGGCGCGAAAAAAGCAAATCGATACAGGACCGCGCTGTCGCCAATCGGAGGTCAGTGAACCAATATTTTTAAAGGATGTTCTATTCCGTTTGCAATTTTATGCGATTTAGTTTGTTTAAACTTTTCATTCTTTTTTATTTTTGATGCTAGGTTTTTTCTATGGTTAGGATTATTCCTATGAATTAGCATTGTTCATGTTTTCATTTATTGTCGTATTGTCAGCACCACTCTGTATAAATTTGAACTCTGACAAGTTCAGAACAATGTACTAGATAAATAATTACCATAGATAAGTCCCACGATGAAGCCCCTGTATAAGTACTTTCATTTAAAACGCTTTATTCCATCACATATCGGCCGCAAAACTTGCAACACTATAATATAGATCTATAGTCTATTGGTATACATTTACAACTTTATTGGAGCGGCCTGTAGACGTGTTGACACAAGAAGAGGTACCTAATCATTACCAAACGTATTCGATTATTGAAAAGTTTTGTAGAAATCGATTGTTGTTGTTGGCTATGGGTATGGGAGAAATGTCAGGAGGTTACGAGTATGAATGCCAATGGCTAAAAGGGCTATATTTCACCGGGAAAACGTTGAAACGTAGTACTTTAGAGTCGATGATCGATTGTATCGATAACATGTAGGTACAAAAATAAACGTACGTTTACGGTAGGTGTTTAAATGTCTAAGGGTGTTACCACACCAATCGATCGATAGTCGATCGATGCCATCGATCGACATCGGTCGATGCCGTCGATCGACATCAGTCGACGTTAATCTATTGGCGTGGTAGCTTTAATTGATCGAGGGATACCGGTCGATGGCATCAGTCGACGGATACCGGTCAATGGCATCAGTCGACGGGTACCGGTTGACTAACCAATCGATCGATTGCCGGTCGATGGCATCGGTCGACGGCATCGGTCGACGGCATCGGCCGACGTATATCGATTAACCCCGGCTATATTCCATCAGTTTCTTTCGAAATGTATTCACAAGAGAACGCGTTGTTGTTGCCCAGTACGATGTTGCTCGTACTATTTTTACGGAGACGCAAACGTCGACTTATCCATTTACCATCAATCGATAGCATCTATCGGCTCTCGATTGGTGTGGTAGAAACTATCGATCGACGTCGACCAATCCATTCTACCATCGATCGATGGCATCTGTCGGCTATCGATCGATTGGTGTGGTAGACACTATCGATCGACGTCGACCAATCCATTCTACCATCGATCGGCTATCGATCGATTAGTGTGGTAGAAACTATCGATCGACGTCGACTAATCCATTCAATCAGCGATCGATGGCATCTGTCGGCTATCGATCGATTGGTGTGGGTAGAAACTATCGATCGACTTGGACTAATCCATTTTACCATCGATCGACGATCGCTCGATTGGTGTGGCAACACCCTTATGTTTTTACCACTTCCGAACCATAACCGAATAAGAATCCTTCAATAGAATTTAAAACTTTAGCGCGATACGAAATGGGATCGAAAGTAAACCACAAAGATGGATTAAATTAACATTTTTAGAGTCAACACGAATACGGTATATACAATATAAAGATACACTTTATTTTAAATATATTTCTTGTCAACATGTTTATAGTTTGTATTTTATATGAAGGTCGTGATTTTAAAACCACTTTTCTGCTTCAACTTTTTCCTACAACACGAGAAACATTTTTTTTTTTTTTTACATTTTCCAACCATTTAATATCACGACCTTTTTAATTTTAATTTCAGAACAGTTTTTAACGTGCTTTGCTTACGAGAATGTATTTTAGATTTTGCATAGGTACTTTGTAATATCTTCTTTGCAATATAATGGAATGAATAAATATATTTCTAAGATTAACCGGTTGAAGTAAGAAAAGTAGCTAAGAAATGGAGCCAATATTACATTTTGTTTGTAAGGTTTCATAGGTAAAGTATACCAACGTCAGGGTGGAAAACTAGAAAGAAAAACGCTTTCAGAGGTAACTTTGCTTAACTTTTGAACTGTAATAAGTAAATAATTGTAATTCACAAAAAAATCAGTGTACTAAAATAACCATTATGACAATAAATAATAATAATTATATTACGGTATTATTTATTTCAGAAAAAATGTCGGATTAATACATTAGGTATTTTCCGCCGCTTGTTGTTTTCTATTAATGAAAAAACAAATTGCTTTTTACAATATAAAAAACTGTTTTTACCCGATTGTGTCAAATATTACACAAATATTTAAATAATAAAAGTTCGACTGAACATAGGCCGGTTCTTTTATGTTAATTTTATAAATAGTTAAATCAATTTTCCACATCAACCGGTTAATGCAAGGAATAACTGCGCACATTTACCGTAATATCTTAATAAACACACAGTTATAAAATTTTACAATAATAATATCGAATTCACGAAGAATACGGAATATTTACAAAAATATTAAAGCTAAAGGAGTAATTTATATAAAAACTAAGTGATTTTAAATAAATATAAACGTTATTTAAAACAAAAAACATAATTTCTGTCATAGTGGTGTAATAATAAACTTAACAAATTAAAAACTTAAAACAATTATAAAAACATGGCTTCCGATTATTAATAGGAACTTAAAAACTATGTACAAACATATGTAAACAATAATAATTTACGCGGTATACAACACAGTAAATACAGATTCAGCATACCAAGTTACCCGTCATCATCATCATCTCACCGTTAATTAATCCCAGTCGCATCCGAAGCTTTTTTTCAGCTTTCGAGTTTCGGGTTCCGCTTTACCAGTCTAACTGCTGATTTTTTGCTAAACTTCGACATTTTCCGTGAAGCGACTGCCGTCTGACCTCCACAACCCGAAGGCGATATCGAAGCAAAATAAAAAATCAAAATTGTTTATTTCAAATTAACCGCACCAACGGATGTGGTGCTTTTGAATAGTCAATGTCGGTCAGTCCAAGAAAAGTGAAGCTAAATTGCACGTTCCAAAGCGTAGATCTCTATAGAGAAGAACGTGCAAGAAACTCCATGGACACTCTTTTAAAATCATATTATGGGTTACATTTCTTCGTTACATATTTCTGTGGCTTATATCAAGCATTGCAGTTAGACCAATTGTTGGACTTTTTAGTGCTCCTCGGATAGTGGAGATCAGACGGAAGTCGCTTCACGGAAAATATCGAAGTTTAGCCAAAATCAGCAGTTAGACTGTTAAAGCGGACCCCAGATTCCAAAGCTGAAAAAAGCTTCGGATGCGACTGGAATTAACGCTGAGATGATTATGATGACTTTTACGTAAAAGTCTTGTATTTCATTACTAAAATAAAAGATATAAGAAAAAACAAGCGTCCCGAATTGTGACTTCATTGCACCCAAGGTTTTTGCGTGAAAGTGTTAGAAACACACATAAAGCTTGCATGTTTATACATGAAATCGTTTATTACGCAAATAGAATCACTTTTACACGTCATATGTTTTTTTTTTTTTTCAAACTAGTTGAAGCCGGCATTTCCTAACTGACCACCTCTGAGAAGAAATAGCCGAATCAAACTCAGGGATCATCGTCTTTATTCAAGTCCAGACATTAAAAATGAAGATGTTTACAATAATTTACGTTAACAATGCTTACCAGAGCGAGCAACTCAGTCTCAAGCTTTTTTATCTTCTAAATAATCTGTGATTTGATAATACCCCTTTTGCAAAGTTTGGCCTAAATACAGTTTTTAAATCGTTTAATGGGTAAGTTTCGAATGTCATGTATAATATTAGTAGGGCTAGCCGTTTCCAAAGACCTCAATATGATTGAGTATCCGCGCAGATTATTACTATCTACATACAGAATAAAATCAATCTACCACAGAACTAATTCAATAGTGATGTATCCAAGGTATGAAAATCAAAAAAATAATTAGTCCGTCTTATAAATAATAAAAAAAAATGAAGACCCGTATTTTTTATTTTGTCGAAATTACCAAAAACTACTGAGATATAGCGTATTACAGTTACGGAGTGGGGGGCTAATTACGTCACGCCGTGGTATATTTTGTACCACGCCGTGACGTCATGCGACATTTCAAATCAATATAACTTAATAAGTATTTGAATGAGTGAAAAAATAAAAAATACGTGTTCAATATTTTTTTATAAATATATCTGATGGACATTAAATTATTTTTTAGGATACAACCCAATTATAACCTCGCCCTTATAGGGGACGCACTGAGGTAGCTCGCGAAGTACGAATATTCTTACATTTTTTGCAATTACCAGACCAGGATCCTTATGCGTAACACTGTTGCTACCAATTTGAAGCATATTACTAAACCAAAGTTCAATATACAGTACGGACTTGATTATCTGGACCTCAGTTATAAACCTCCTTATTAATAAACAATGTTTAAAGTTAACTGGTGATTAGCAATTCTTTAACCATACATTTTAGGCATTTGCACGTGACTTAACTTTAATCCTCTTAAATGAATAAACCCCTTAAACACTGGTGTGTTTACTTATAAACGATGATTAAAATTAATGTCGTGGTGGCCTAGTGGTTAAAACACCAGCCTCTCAAGTATGAGTGCGCGGGTTCGATTCCAGGTCAGGCAAGTACCAATGTAACTTTTCTTAAATTATATGTACTTTCTAAGTATATCTTGGACACCAATGACTGAAGGTGAAGGAAAACATCTTGAGGAAACCTGGACTTTAAGTCTGATATCGCCAACCCGCATTGAGCAAGCGTGGTGATTACGCTCAATCCTTCTCTGTATGAGAGGAGACCTGTGCCCAGCAGTGGGACGATAAAAGGTTGATGATGATGAAAGTTAAGTGACGTGCAAATGTAGCATAATAATGGTTATAAACTAGTCCTTGACTGCAATCCCGCCTGATGGTAAGCAGTGATGCAATAGTTGATGGTAAAGCGCACTAGCTTATTAAGCCTATTCACTCAAAAAAACTGAGTGAATAGGAAGGAAGACGGCAGTTGAGCGAGGTGATACAATGTTTAACCCAACAACACGACCAACGATGCTGCGCCAGAGGATGATCTGGAGACCCTCCACGACCAAACTCCCGACACAACAACATTTGGCACATCGTACCCGGCACACATCGCAACACAACTGCTCAAACCCGTCCTCCGTACGGCTTCAAAGCTAGTTTTCGCATAAACAAAAGATAAGGTTGTATATGATTAAAATTTTATAATACTTAGATCAACATATGACCCGATACTAGGGTTGCCATCTCTAAAATTTGGAAAACAGGACAAGACGCGTGAAAACCCCGAATTTTAAAGTCCGAAAGCCGGACATATCAACAAGATCTTTTAAACGTATTCAATGCAATAAAAAAACATTTGAAAATGTAATAAATTACATTTTTATTTTTTTTAAACTCGGTCTGCAAATGAAACCTTCCCCGGACGCTCCCCGGATGCCCTTTAAACTAGGATAAATCCGGGGAAACCCGGACGGATGGCAACCCTACCCGATACTGACCTGAAAATTGCAAGAAAACGTAGGAAAGTTGAATTCGCGGCCTACCCCGACGCCTTCGCCTTAAAATTATCTTATTCAAAATGCGTTTAAAACATACAGATATTATGAGAAATACCTGGGCAAACTGTAAAGTATGTTACATGAATAATTAGCATGTAAATAGTACCAAAATTGTAATGCAAAATTTCATGAAAATTATCAATTAAACGCGAATAATAATTTGAAAAAAAATTGTTTAAAATTTTATTTTTCGTTTTTGATAAAAAGCAGCGAATGTTACATAGATTAATTTTATACTTCTTCAATTCAACGTGAGGTAACAATTTCTATAAAAGCAATTTGCTTTATTTATAGTGAATATTTTCGCTAATAATCCCTTATATAAATGCATTAGGAAGTGACACTTTTGTATAGTATTTCAATACAATATGTAAAGAAAACCCCGTCCGACCCATAAAGATAATAAAGGTTAGATAAACACATCACCAAGTAAAATATGAAAGTTTACTTAATCATCATAGTAACAATACTAATGAATTTTAAAATAATCTTTTTTTCCGCGAATTAATTCCAACTTCCCCAAAAGTGACAACACCATTTTCGACGGTATTATTAGGAGCGATGCGACTGCGTGCCGCGTGCCCTGCCCCCCTTCGCCCGCGCATGTATTGCCTACCGCACGTGTATTAAGTTACCTCCTGTTGCAAAAAGATATTAATTTTTTTAGGGTTTTTGTTTTGTAAGTTTAGCCCGGCTTTGTAGGCATTAGTAGAATCAGTTATCGATACCTAACAATACCTTCACGGATCGGACAGGGTTTTCTTTACATATTGTATATGGCGTCGTAGCAAAAAAAAGTACCTGTCGACAAGCTTATATGGCAGTCCATACAACACTGCCGATCGTGCCTAAAGGGGCCCATACATTTACAGTCCGCCTGCAGTCTCTGGTCCTAACGGGCGGCTTACCGTCCAAGAGCTGCATACCTCACTCACTAAAGCAATTATTGGGTTGTATCCTAAAAAAATAATTTAATGTCCATCAGATAGATTTATAAAAAATATTGAACACGTATTTTTTATTTTTTCTTTCATTCAAATACTTAGGAAGATATATTGATTTGAAATGTCGCATGACGTCACGCCGTGTCACAAAATATACCACGGCATCACGTAATTAGCCCCCACTCCGTAACTTTAATACTCTATATCTCTGTAGTTTTTGGTAATTTCGACAAAATAAAAAATACGGGTCTTAAATTTTTTTATTGTCTTTAAGACGGGCTAATTATTTTTTTGATTTTCATACCTAGGATACATCCCCATTGCCTGTCGGCAAAGGTTGAACAACGGCTCTGAGTCTACACACTAGCAGGCGGCAGTCGACAGTTTCATCACGGACTGTCCGGCTGATACCTGTCGACGCAGGCCTGTGACGGCAAGCGGCCACATACTTTAGGTTCGCATTGACCGTCGATACGAAGTCGTCAGGGGAACTGCGTGTCTGTGATCTTTTCCGGTTAACTGACAGGCTGATATCCGCCGGCGAACTGTTAATGTATGGGGCCCTTTAGCGCGACAAACAAAATCTTTCGTTTGCACACACAAAAGATCTTACTCTGTATCGTAAAGTTCTTACTCTGTAGCGTAAAGTTGTTCAAATTGGAGATCCGAACATTACCGAAGCGCAAAGCTTACTCCTGTATCTCCATCTGTGTACGGACGACAGCTCACCAAGCCATTACAATCTGTCAGATTTCTTTATTAAATTTTCAACTTTGTCATCATCATAATCTCAGCGTTAATCCCAGTCGCATCCGAAGCTTCTTCAGCTTTGGAGTCTGGGGTTCGCTTTACCAGCCCAACTGCTGATTTTGGCTAAACTTCAATATTTTCCGTGAAGCGACTGCCGTCTGACCTCCACAACCCGAAGGTGGTATCGAAGCATTGCAGTTAGACCAATAGGGTATTTGATTTTTTGTTTATATGAAAAAAAGAAAAAATACGTGTCTAGTATTTTTGGAAATCTGACTGACGGACTAACTAGTTTTTTTTTAGTCAAATACCCTATTGTTGGACATTTTCATCAAAACTAATTAAGGCTGACAGTTTCGGGTATCTTGACCTGCTGTCTTCCGTACAATATTTCATACATTAACAGAAGTTGCAGGAAGTAGTCTCAACAGTTTCCGATGTTATCGCGGCTTTGAAGAGCAATTCGAAAATTCGGTGGGAATTAAATACCATTTTAGCAAGTCTACAAGCTATTACCAAACATCATACGATCATCGTATAAACTCAATCTATTATTTTCACTTGCGCGTCCCTTCTGTAGCGCTCTATCTCTTCTTGCCCTTCTGACAGCAACAGGGAGATCTCCAGGCGTTTTAACCCGCCCTGCCGGGTTCAGAAGATTAATGTCCCCAGCAGAAGAGAATATTTCCGAGACTTGTTCTAGAGAATGCTGTCTTTTAATAGCTAGGTTTTTTAATGTGGGTTTCGGGGAGCGGTTTCCAGGGTACTTCAATTCCGCTGTATCGATCTCGCCATTTAAGGCAGCCAAATAAACTGGATTATCCCCGCTGTAACCATTCACTACATTTTCTTTATCATTAGGATCGCTAAATTCGTTATCAAAATTGGTATATTGATTCTGGAATTTGTTGAATGTGAAGTCTGTTACTTGGCTGGATTCCTTTAAGACTTCATTTTGGTATTGTCTCTTCTTTTCCGCTTCTGTTTTAGGTATGGTTTGCATTGTGATTTTTGAGCCTCCGTTTTCGGATAGGAGCATTAAATGCTCGTCTTCGCTGCTTGAGCAGTCGGAGTTGATGTCGAAAGGACTTATGTTGCCGTTGTAATTGTCTTGTGTGTCTATGTACTGCAGTTCTAAGTTGATACTTGCTCTAGAAGAGCTACCACTGTTTATAATTCTGTTGTCACAACTCAGTCGTTTTTTAACGGTCGAGTCTTCGGATTCTGAATTCGATTTTAAGATACTTTGCGAAGAAAGAGATGTTCTAACAGATCTCTTGTTCAGACTCTCCGAACTACCTTTTTTACTGTTCATTTCGATGAAATCTGGGTGTTTCGCTTTAGGTACTATAACTGCGAAGATTTGGTTCGGTGTTCGCGCTTCGTGCTCTCTGTTCGGCAACTCTTTGAACCCGAAGACTTTGTTATCAGATTCCAACATCATAGTCGGTGATAAGGTTTTGTTTGGTGGTGATAGCGTGCAGGGTCCTTCGAAGTTATAAGGGGCCCTGTCTCGGCTTATAGTTAGATTCGAGGGGCGATCTCTATCGGCAATATTCGATGGTTTATCAACTATCGATGTCAAGGTTCTTTGAGAATTCTCAGCTAGTTTGACCTCAGTCTCTTTTCTGTTTAGTTTTTCAAAGAATTTTTTGATGCCCCATTTTGGCTTTTCTACTTTGACATCTTGGAGTAGGTTGGTTTGTTTCGGAGCCCTATCAATGTCATGGGTGGTAACATCATTTTGTACGTAATCTAACGGTCGTTGGTAAGATCTTACTTCGGTTAGACCGGAGTTTTCAAGTAAAGGGAGTCTTGTATGACTTGGAACGCGAGCTACGGAAAGACAGTTTTCTCCTATATTTGGTACTCGAGGAGTCTCTATTGGAGCTGTGATGTCTTTGAGTGATTTGTGTATAAGTTCGACAGTAGCTTGTTGTGTGTTTGTATGTGTGTTGCGTTCTATGCACGCGTTGCGACCTATGTGCGGTTGGGGGAACAGCAGGGGCGTGTGAACGTCACAGTTTTGGGTGGTGGTACAGTTAGAGTTTTTGTCAGATTCCGGTGGGGGTTGTACGTTGGAGTCCGCTGTGGAAGAAGAAAACAGAATGTGTTAGTTGATTTTTCCATTTACAATCTACAGACTATGATGCTAAGTTTTATCTTATATATAAAATTCTCGTGTCACAGTTTTCGTTCCCATACTCCTCCGAAACGGCTTGACCGATTCTAATAAAATTTTCTGAGCGTATTGAGTATGTCTGAGGATCGAACATCTATTTTTCATCCCCGTAAATGTTAGGGGTTTAGCCAACATTTTTAGTTTCTATTTTTTTATGATACAACATACAAAAATACATACAATCATAAATGTTCACCCTTCTACGATCAACCCTTATTTTTTAATAGCCATTTCAGTAATTTAATCATTTTTCATCTCCGGTCGAAAACTGATCAATCGTCATTTAATTAGTTTTATTCCCGAGGGAAATCTATAAAACGCGATATAACCGAATTCCAGGCCGGCGAAGCCGCGGGCGGAAAGCTAGTTTTAATATATTTTTCTAGGATTGTGATAAAAGAGGTATTACTATACAACATTCGTTTTTGTTTATGCGGAACCCGAAACACGTGTCCAGTATTTTTAAGTAAAGAATCTATGTACAAAATTTAAAACCGATAACATGAAACCCACAAATTTATGAGCTTGTTATCCTACTTGGCTGTCGCAACAAAAATATGGTCTACGCTCCGCTCGCGCTCGGGCAGACGAGCGGTTCGTTGACCTCTGGCGTCAGCTGTTGCGCAGACCAGAGAGGTTCAGAGGTTTAAGCGGGAAAGCGTAACAGACAGACAGACAGAGTTACTTTCGTTTTTATAATATTAGTATGGATTTGGGAAAAAATATAACATGGGTGTAAAAATGGTTGGAATCGATTCAGTTGCTTATTCTGAAGAAACTATATTCAGGTTTCGCTTAAACGCAAAATAACGTTGCATAGCAGTTTTTTTAGTAATTATAAACTAGTGTTTGACCGCCATCCCGTCTGATGGTAAGCAGTGATGCAATCGTTGATGGTAATGCGCTAGTTTATTAACAGCCTATTCACTCAAAAACTCTGAGTGAATAGGAAAGAAGACGGCAGCTGAGCGAGGTGATGCAATGTTAAACCCAACAACACGACCAACGATGCTGCGCCAGAGAGAGATCGATCTGGAGACCTTCCACGACCAAACTCCCAACACAACAACATTCGGCGCATCGTACCTGGCACACATCGCAACACAACTGCTCAGACCTGTCCTCCGTACGGCTTCACCAGACATCATGGCGGAACACGACGAAGATAAAAGTTGAATTTTGGTACTTACCACCAGGTTGATGTGGATGAAGATTGTTGTCATGTATAAGGGGTCCCTGGGAGTGTAAGATCTGTTTCAGTTCAGCCATGCGTTCTTCTACGCAAACTGCAGTTAATCTGTGGAAAGAAGGTAAATTTTAGCCTTTTCTCAACCATTTTTTGGTGGTCAGCTTCCAGTCTAACCAAATGAGCGGTCAGATGACTTCCTTTCGAACTGGCAAGCTAGCGAGTCAAGGCCACGATCTTTTAACGGTCACAAAAATATTATTAGTTTTAAGCATCGATCACTTATACACTAGATACACAGTCTCGAACAAAACTCTAATCAAAAATGGCGACAAGTATGGTACATCAAACATCAAACCAAATTCAACCTTACACGCATGCATTAAAGTCAGTTTTATAAAGTAAGTACTAAATGAAAGAAGCACCCAAGTGCTGTGTTGTGCGCTTGTTCAGTTCAACCATCTTTTTACGCTGATTGTGAATCTAGAGTATAAGTGGTCGATGGTTTTAAGTATTTAAAGTTACCCCCAGGAGGATTTAGACCTCGAAATTCAAAATTAATAAAGTTAGGGAGTCTGCCGGTGAATTGTGGCGACGTGCGTCTCTCGTGATCTGGTGTGGTCTACGAACTCCGTATCTGAAGGTTGGAGGTAAGTAAGTGGTTTGCCGCATTTAGCACCTTAATCAGAGTTTTTTTTTTTTAATACTTATAAGCTAGTGCTTGACTGCAATCCCGCCTGATGGTAAGCAGTGATGCAATCGTTGGTGGTAAAGCGCACTAGCTTATTAAGCCTATTCACTCAAAAAAACTGAGTGAATAGGAAGGAAGACGGCAGTTGAGCGAGGTGGTGCAATGTTAGACCCAAAAACACGACCAACGATGCAGCGCCAGAGGGAGATTGATGTGGAGACCCTCCACGACCAAACTCCCGACACAACAACATTTGGCGCATCGTACCCGGCACACATCGCAACACAACTGCTCAGACCCGTCCTCCGTACGGCTTATAGTTTCTACATAAAGATACTTGTACATTGGCTGTAGTTCCGACTAATCGATCGAGCACATTATTAGTAACACCAGCAATTCTCTTCTTCATAAACCAAACATAATTTAAGTTCCATCAACATCATTTCAGCCGAAAGACGTCCACTGCTGGACATAGACTTTCTCGGTGGTAGGCCACAACATCAGCCGCCGGCGTAAGTTACCACCCACTAGACAAAGTCATGCCGCCAAGCGATTCATCGTGTTCCGGCATGATGTCTGGTGAAGCCGTACGGAGGACGGGTCTGAGCAGTTGTGTTGCGATGTACGTGCCGGGTGCGATGCGCGGAATGTTGTTGTGTCGGGAGTTTGGTTGTGGAGGGCCTCCAGATCAATATCCCTCTGGCGCAGCATCGTTGGACGTGTTGTTGGGTTAAACATTGCATCACCGCGCTCAACGGCTGTCTTCCTTCCTATATACTCAGTTCTTTTGAGTGAGTAGGCTTAATAAACTAGCGCGCTTTACCATCAACGATTGCATCACTGCTTACCATCAGGCGGGATTGCAGTCAAGCGTTAGTTTGTAATTTATATATATACAATATGTAAAGAAAACCCTGTCCGACCCGTAAGGATAATAAAGGTTAGGTAAACACATGGCCAAATAAAATATTAAATTTTACATAATTATCAAAGTAACAATACTAATGAATTTTGAAATAATCTTTTTTTGTCGCGAATTAATTCAAACTTCCCCCAAAATATGGTAATTTTTAAAAAGTGACAACACCATTTGGAACGGAGCGAATAGCGATGCGACCACGTGCCGCGTGCCCTGCCCCCCGTCACCCGCGGATGTATGCCTAACGTGTTGTCTACCGCACATGCATTAAGTTACCTCGCTTTTTCGAAATAATATTTATTTTTTTAGGAGGTTTTTTTTTTTAAGTTTAGACCGGCTTTGTAGGCATTATTATAATCAGTTATCGATACCTAACAATACCTTCACGGATCGGACAGGGTTTTCTTTACATATTGTATATAGGCCTCCCCCAAGGATCTCCACGACGACCGGTCGAACCGGCGGTCTCATTTGACAGGACTAAATTGATATTTATCTTTTTACCTTTTCTTAACGAAATTGTGGAGGCATGAGGAACAGGGAGTAAAGTTCGCTCATCCTCCATAGAAAAGGGAGGTTCCTCCGACCAGACGGGTGTTTTGTCTGGCGGGTACTTGCCCGATAGTTGATGTTGAGAAGTTTTTTTTTTTTTTATATGTTATAAACAAGCGCTTGACCGCAATCCCGCCTGATGGTAAGCAGTGATGCGATCATTGATGGTAAAGCGCGCTAGTTTATTAAGAGCCTATTCACTTTAGCCTTGAAGACACTCAAATTGTAATGTGAAGGAAACACCGTCGCTGGCAAATTGTTCCAGTCCCTCGATGTACGCGGTATAAAAGAGGAAGCGAAACGCTTCGTCCGGGTCGCAGTGGTGTCAACAACGTAAGGGTGGAAACTCGCCGTACGACGGGTCGTCCGATGGTGGAACGGAGATGGGGGAATTAAATCATGCAATTCCCTTGCACACTCACCAGAATGCAACCTATAGAAGGCCGAAAGGCTGGCTACTCTACGCCTGTGCTCCAGGCTTTGGAGGCCTTTTCGAGTTAAGTCTGGGTCGCCAATCAGCCTCTTCGCACGCCTCTCCACTGAGTCCAAAGTATCCAGGTGACATTTCGCAGCACCAGGCCAAATGTGGCTGCAGTACTCCACACACGAGCGGACCTGTGCTTTGTACAACATTAGAAGCTACCCCGGTGTGAAGTACCGCCGGGCCTTTGCGATAACGCCAAGTTTTCTAGCAGCCACCCTGGCCTTGGACTCAATGAACCGCCCAAAGTTAAGGTTCGAGGAAATCTCTACTCCCAAAAGCTGAAGGCGGTTGGTGCACTCCAAGGATACATTCGGAAAAGTAGGAGCCAAGGTGAACGGGCTCCTTTTGGCGGTGAAAAGACACGCCTGTGTTTTGGCGGCATTGAATGCTACAAGATTGGCTTTGCCCCATTCGGAGACTGCCTGTAATGCAGCATTCGTATGCTCTACCATAGCTCTCGGACCAGATTGCTTCATTACTAGTCCGAGCTTCCGGCAGATATCTCTCCACAACTGTGCTGTCATCTGCATACCCATAGATACCTGTATCTTCTTCTTCTTCTTCAGCCTATAGATGTCCACTGCTGGACAAAGGCCTCCCCCAAGGCTTTCCACGCTGACCGGTCTTGTGCTGCCCGCATCCATCGGCTTCCCGCGACCTTCACCAGGTCATCGGTCCACCTTGTTGGGGGCCTCCCTACGCTGCGTCTTCCAGTACGTGGCCGCCACTCCAGAACCTTACTGCCCCATCAGCCATCGGTTCTACGAGCAATGTGCCCTGCCCACTGCCACTTAAGTTTAGCGACTCGCAGAGCTATGTCGGTGACTTTGGTTCTTCTGCGGATCTCCTCATTTCTGATTCGATCACGCAGAGAAACTCCGAGCATAGCTCTTTCCATTGCCCTTTGTGTTGCTCTGATCCTTCGTATGAGGCCCATTGTGAGCGACCACGTTTCAGTTCCGTAAGTCATCACTGGCAACACACACTGGTCAAAGACTTTAGTCTTGAGACACTGTGGTATCTTGGACGACGAGAAGATGTAGCGTAGTTTTCCGAACGCTACCCAACCGAGCTGGATGTATGCTGCACGGTAAACTCTGATTGCGAGATGTAGAATTCTGGTGACGTCATTATGACGCGTTGTTCGCAAGTGGCGTTTGTAGGTACCGCTACAAAAGAAAAAGGTCCACTTAACTTAAATTTAGTTTGTGCACAAGAGGACCAGCCCCAATATTACCTGGCCTCAGCGTCATGATCCCAGCATTCATCGCACGTGTCAGCAGCGATCTTCAGAGCCCGAGACTGTTGTACCGGGCCCTTAGGTAGCGGGGGCCGTGCCTTGTTGCGGGATACTAGGCTCTGTTGGATGAGAAATACAGTTTAAAATGTATTGCAATACGACTTCTACGAAACCAGATCTACTTTTTTTTCTTATAATTAAATGATTTTAGGGTGAATACGAGCCCTTATTACGTCCGCTGCCTGTTTTTTTTAACCGTTATAAACTAGTACTTGACGGCGATCTCGCCTGATGGTAAGCAGTGATGCAATCGTTAATGGTAAAGCGTATTAGTTAATTACGAGCCAATTAACTATAGCCTTTAAGAAACTTAAATTTTAATCAGACGGGGAGAGTGCCGCTTGCAAATTATTCCGGTCCGGTACTATCAGCTGTAGAAGTCCATTCCCACCTTAAAGACTACTGTCGCCTGCGCTAAACCGGCCACGCACACTAACGCATTATTTTTTTTATCGCAGTCTTCGTCTTTCTTTAAAGTAATGCAAAATTTCGTTACTTCATTTGAAGTTAAGTTAGCGGCCGCACTTAACCATTGTTAAGTGCGGCCGCTCGGCCGTCTATCATAAGCGAGCGATTGTGGGTTCGATCCTTAATAATGAAAAATCTTTTTGTTGTTTCATATAATTTAAAATTATGATAACTGATTTGTATTTTAAAGTAAAAATGTCTGCAAATAATATTTAAACGAATAGGAAAATTTACTGAATATTTATACCAAAATAGGTTTTTATTATATTTTTTAGTTTACTATAGATGTAATATAATAAAAAATATATAGAAATAAAACAATAAGCATATTAATGCAATACAATATGTAAAGAAAACCCTGTCCGATCCGTGAAGGTATTGTTAGGTATCGATAACTGATTATAATAATACCCACAAAGCCGGTCTAAACTTAAAAAAAAATCCCCCTAAAAAAATAAATATTATTTCGAAAAAGCGAGGTAACTTAATGCATGTGCGGTAGACAACACGTTAGCCATACATCAGCGGGTGACGGGGGGCAGGGCACGCGGAACGTGATCGCATCGCTATTCGCTCCATCACAAATGGTGTTGTCACTTTTTAAAAATTACCAAATTATGGGGAAGTTGGAATTAATTCGCCACAAAAAGAGATTATTTCAAAATTCATTAGTATTGTTACTATGATGATTATGTAAAATTTAATATTTTATTTGGTCATGTGTTTACCTAACCTTTTTTATCCTTACGGGTCGGACAGGGTTTTCTTTACATATTGTATATTATAAGGTTATATATTATTCGGTATACGGTTTGCATCTTACCCAAATAATAATAAAAACACCTTACAAAAAAGCCGGTTTCATATTATGATATTTGAGATATATTGCTGCATATGCCTGCATATTGATTAAAAAAGTAAAACTAATAATATGAACTCGTAACTATATGTTCACCAGCTAAGTAATATTATTTGAGTTATTGTAGTTAATAATAGTTATTGTAGGTAGTGGAATATTTTTTGTTCAGTTTGTTTCAAATCTACCGTCATCTTTTTATAATGACTCTAATATAGAAAAAATCTTAAAATAAAGTTGTTGACGCCATCTATTGGCGTTTATAAATGGAACTGTTGCGCTGTAAATCTCGAGCTTAATCCTTGTCCCCGTAACCCTCTACCACGTCATGCACCCGCTGCCCGTGAGATGGCGCTGATCAAAAACAGCGCCTTTATCATACGAGAGAAGAGAGATTTTAGTGTGTCCCATGGAACCTCCGCGCGTACGCATCCCGTACCGCGCGCTAACCGCTGTTTAAAACCCGCATTCGCATAGTTCTGCTGTGTGAATTTATCGCTGAACGATATAATCATTCGATTATAAGTTGTAACCATCCGCTCAAATTGGAGAAGTGTCTTTGTGGCTTCAAGAAAAGAAACCGAAGCTGTTAGCGGGGAACTTTAGAACCACGTGTGTTTTTTTGTTGAACTTGTGCCGAACCGCGAGGGTGAAGAAAGTCGAAGACGGAGTGGACTGATCGAACTCCTACGAGACGACGAACAGCCCGGCGTAAAGCGAGGTAAGGTGCATGATATTTCCATAACCCATTCCTAGGTTAAGAGTTTACAGCGCGACAGTGACGCCATTTTTTCTTTTCCATAAAAATAACAGTCCATATCGAAGGAAGGTATATTAAACCCCGCGAAGCCACTTTGGCCCCTCCATAATTGGTCCTTCGAGCCGGATCATAATTGGTCCTTCTAACCTCGGATTATCCAGTATTCCGCCTCCCCTTTTTAGGGCACCTATTAGATTAGTGGTAAAACCCGCCATTTGTAGGTTTGTTAGCCTATATTTCGCTGTCACCTACACCATTACGCAAGTAAGCGCTGACGTGTAGGTAATTAATTCATTCGATACCGCTTTACACTAAATAGGTACTATTATATATATTTACCCGCTGTTATACTAATATTTATCTTAATATTCGCTGTAAGTAATAAGTATTCATACTTCCAGTAGAAATCAAAAAGTTTCTATTTCGATAATTTTCGCTAAGATTCGGAGGTATCTACAAAACATTGTGATCACAAGCCGAGCGCAGCGCTCGCTAGAAAATACATTGTTGGATACCCACCCGCTAGTATTTATTTTCATATTACTCGCAAATTAATCAACTATTACTATATTTAAAATTCTCATTTCATAATGAAGAAAGCTATTAAGTCTGATAGTACAGAATTAACGCTGTCGGCGTTGGAAGCAAAGCGAAATGCATTATTTGAGTGCTTACAATCAGCCCACGACTTATCAAAAAACATCAAAGACGATGTGGATAAGAAGGAGGCATTTTTAGACGCTAGCTCGAACATTGACACTATTCGCTCCGAATTTCATCAGGTTATGGATCAATACAATAGTTGTCTAATAACTAAAGATCCAACAACCCACGCGGACTATAAGGCTTTGGTCTCTTTCGAGCAACTGTATGACAGACTGAAACGCTTAGTAGCTTCCAACACCGCAGATGATATACCACCCGTCGTGGAGAGGGGACCGTCCATGATCAAGTTACCACCGATTGAATTAATGAGTTTTAACGGTGACATTCGCTCATGGCCATTGTTCTACTCAAATTACAAGTCAGCCGTTCATGATAATCCATCTCTCTCGGATCATCAGAAACTACATTATTTACAAGGTAAGCTAACTGGCAAAGCCCTAGCGGTATGCACCGGCATTGTGCACCGCAGAAAATTATGAACTCATTTTTAAATCGCTAGTGAGTAGGTATGAAGATAAACGCATGCTAGCGTCCACATATTTAAAGCAGATCTTGGAATTTAAACCGCTAACTTCCGCTACTTCAAATAATTTTGACATGTTTAATGATAAGTTTGTCAGCGCTGTTCGCGCATTACAACATTTAAAAATTCCAGATTTATTGAATCTAATCTTCGTACAATTAGCTATTACGAAGCTAGACAGTGAAACTGTACGTAACTTTGAAAACAGTCAGGATCAATCTGATGTCCCTGCATTTGATGATTTAGTAAACTTCATCAATAAACAAGGTAAAATATTGTATCGCGCTCACGCCGTCAGCGTAACACCGGCTGAGCATTCTCGCATTTCTAATAACAAAACTTCGCAGTCCTCCGCACGCTGCAATGCCTATGTCAGCACAGTCGAATCTACTGACAAATGCTTGTGTACTAATATCGCACATCAACATTTGTTTAAATGTCCCGCTTTTCATAAACTGGCTCCGTATGAACGCCTACAGATTGTTAAGAAAATTAACGGTTGCGTCAATTGCTTAAGCGTTAAACACAAGATGTCGCGTTGTCAATCCGTAACTGGATGTAGGACGTGTAACCAGCGTCATCATTCTTTGTTACATTTTACCCGGGAATCGAACCCGCGCACCGGAGCAAACAATTGCACTCAGCCGTCTACGAGCGAGCCGCCCGACACAGCGGCGCCTACGCGGGCTGGCGCAGCGGTCTCTTTCGACCCCACGAGCACGACAGAGACAGAGCAACCTGCCGCGCGGTCTGACGTAGCATTGTGCTCGGTGTCTAAAGACGCGCCGCGTTATTTAACCCCAGATACGGCTTGTAGCGGGCCGTCGCAATGTGATGCATACACCACTGTTCTACTCGCCACCGCGCAAATCACGGCCTACGACAGTAATGGTCGTGAGCATTTGCTGAGAGTTCTGTTAGATTCGGCGTCTCAAAGCAATTTCGTCACAAAGGAATGTTGTGACCGATTATGTTTACGTCAAAACAATACACAGTCCACGACTGTACGTGGTTTCGGACGCACAGAGAAAACGTCGTTCGGAACAGTAAATTTAACCATATTTTCACGCTTTAATAAAAATATCCGATTTGATATCGACTCGTTAGTAGTCGATCAAATTACGGATAAGTTACCTTCTGCTTTTGTCGATATTAAGGCCTTACCTTATTCGAATAAACTTCAGTTCGCTGATGATAGTTTCGCTATTCCTAGTAAAATTGATATTTTAATTGGAGCTTCGCTATTCCCGCATTTACTTTTGCCTGGCGGGATTCCTGGAGGCCCGTCAGTGCCCGCCGCTGTCAATACGGTGTTAGGCTATGTACTAATGGGAACTGTGCCTACACTTAGTAAACGCCCAGCCTGTATTACATCATGCTGAGTCATAGTCCATTCGCCTATGAATAATAATAATAATAATTCTATTTCCCGCCCATTCAACATCCCGTTGATGTTGAATGTGACTTACACCATTACGCTTGTTTGCGTTGACGTGTAGGTAATTAATTATTTCCCGCTTCTGGGAACTTAAAGAAGTTCCCGGCCCACCCATTCAACATCCCGTTGATGTTGAATGTGAATATTTTTATTTCCCGCTTCTGGGAACTTAAAGAAGTTCCCGGCCCGCCCATTCAACATCCCGTTGATGTTGAATGTGAATATTTTTATTTCCCGCTTCTGGGAACTTAAAGAAGTTCCCGGCCCGCCCATTCAACATCCCGTTGATGTTGAATGTGAATATTTATATTTCCCGCTTCTGGGAACTTGAAGAAGTTCCCGGCCCGCCCATTCAACATCCCGTTGATGTTGAATGTGAATATTTTTATTTCCCGCTTCTGGGAACTTGAAGAAGTTCCCGGCCCGCCCATTCAACATACCGCTGATGTTGAATGTGAATATTTTTATCGTTCAACTACGCAACGGGACCCAGTTACTGGTCGCTATACCCTAGGTCTACCGTTTGATAAAGATGTGTTCACACTAGGTGACTCTTTCAATGTCGCTCGTAAGCGATTTTTGTGCTGGGAAAGGAAGCTTGAAGCTTCACCGGGGCTGCGCGCCGCTTACGACGAGGTCATAAATGATTACCTTTCTAAGGGTTATCTCTCGCCCGTCTCAGTTCTCCCGCATGAGACCGTAGACGTGTATCCTACTTACCGTTGGCAAACGTTTATTGCCAATCGCGTTATTAAAATCACTAATAATATTTCCGCAGATAACTTCTATCACGTAGCAGGGATTGACAACCCGGCAGGCTGCCTTTCACGTGGTGTCTCTCCTGCTAAATTGTTAAACCACCCTCTGTGGTCTCAGGGGCCCCCCTGGCTAATTTTACATTAGGCACTAGTTGTCTGGCATTTTTGCTGAACTGGGCCTTTTTGGCGCAGCCGGGAGGCACACATAAGGCTCGGTTTTATCAAATTGACTTTATTTTATTAGTACTGTTTTACTATCTGATGTATTGTGTGTCTTTTAGTTTGTGCTAAATAAATGTATTTTCTTTCTTTCTTTCTTTCTTCTTTACATCCGTCACAGTGGCCTACCACTGAATGTACGGAGCCGCTCTCGCTGAACGAAGTACCTGAGCAAAGAAAGCTCGTTCACACTGTTTTAACTCCCGCAGACAACTCCCATGTTTATGATGCTCTCTGCCGTCTTTCGTCGTGGAGTAAAATACTCCGTGCGATGGTCTAAATTCTCAAGTTTGCTAGATTGTTGCCACGTCGCGATTCCGTACAAACAACCGCAGCTGATTTGAGTTTGGCAGAACACAAATTACTGAAACTCATCCAGCATAAATATTTAAAAAAAAAAACCGCCATATTTTAAGCGCATTTAAACAATTTTGTTCCGCAGTGGCCCTGTCTAAGTAATGCACTCGGACAGAGGCAACAATTTTGTAGTCGCTAATTCTTAATTATATAACGACTTGGTCAGAGTTGGTGGACGACTCACCCATCCTGATCTAAGTTATTCACAGCGGCATTCTTACAAAGAGCTAGTTACAGTACTCACTCAGAGCGAGTATCTGTTAAATTCTAGGCCTCTCACAGTTTTGAGTGCTGATCCCGCAGAGCTTACCGCATTGACTCCGAGCCATTTTTTGCATACCGCACCTCTGCTTTCATTGCCCGCACCTGAAGTAGAATCAAATAATCTCAATCTGCTTCAGAGACATTCTCTACTTGATAAGTTAGTTCAGTCCTTTTGGAGAAGGTGGAGAATGGAGTATTTACACGGTTTGCAAACTCGAGAGAAATGGACTACTCCGACTGTGCCAATCAAGGCTGGCATGGTCGTAATCATCATAACCTTTATCGTGGCCGTTAGCGATTATGGAAAGGACGCTTCCTTCCGACGATGAGGTAACGCGTGTAGCTTCTGTAAGAACCGCTAAAGGTACATACGTACGTCCGGTCGTGCGTTTGTGCCCACTACCTACACAGTAGGATTATTAATTTGATAAATACAAGTACTTTAAGTGTTAGCAGTTAGTTTAGTATTATCGCAGTTATTTATATAAGGTCGCAGTTTCAATATTATATTTTCGCAGTTTTCGCTGTATTTATGATTGGGTTTTGAAGGTGACCCTTCAAAAGGGGGGAGGATGTTGACGCCATCTATTGGCGTTAGCATCCCGTAGCATCCCGTACCGCGCGCTAACCGCTGTTTAAAACCCGCATTCGCATAGTTCTGCTGTGTGAATTTATCGCTGAACGATATAATCATTCGATTATAAGTTGTAACCATCCGCTCAAATTGGAGAAGTGTCTTTGTGGCTTCAAGAAAAGAAACCGAAGCTGTTAGCGGGGAACTTGATAACCACGTGTGTTTTTTGTTGAACTTGTGCCGAACCGCGAGGGTGAAGAAAGTCGAAGACGGAGTGGACTGATCGAACTCCTACGAGACGACGAACAGCCCGGCGTAAAGCGAGGTAAGGTGCATGATATTTCCATAACCCATTCCTAGGTTAAGAGTTTACAGCGCGACAGTGACGCCATTTTTTCTTTTCCATAAAAATAACAGTCCATATCGAAGGAAGGTATATTAAACCCCGCGAAGCCACTTTGGCCCCTCCAAAAGTATCATCTTTAAGTTGCGGATCGGTATTTTTACATATTTTGTGAATGTTGAAATTAGTAAGTAGTACCTAACAATCATAAGCGGGCAGCAAGTTGTCAAAGTGTATGAGTGTGTATCAAACTTTATTATAGAAGAAGGTCGTAACTACAACTAGTATTGCTTGGCCATAGTTTTGTGAGATTGTAACTCGACTTTTGGTCTTGACTGTACGCCTGTTACGTCCGGATCGTAGTGGTTTCAACAACGTTACGTTACGTCGTTCTACGGGTACCGTCCGATGATGGAACGGAGATGGGGGAATTAGGTCATGCAATTCCTTCGCACACACTCCAAAATGCATCCTATAGGACACTGAAAGGTTGGTTACCCTTTTTTTGTCACCGGGCTATATGTCATGAGCTGTGATAGTTACACAGTTGAAATTTCCAAAAGTACGTATTTTGGTTGCTCCTATTAAAAACCAAAAAGTGAAATTTTGTACCAGCATCGCCCGCGGTTTCGCCTGAGTAGGTTCCGATTCTCCACAGCACCAGCCCCAGCGGAACACGTACCTGCATCATGGCCAGACTGGGTGTCGGCGGCAGGCTGTGGTGCTGGTATGGCGGCGCGTAGGGCGGCGCGGGCCCGGCGTGCGCCCCGCTCGTCCTCCACAACATCTCCCACAGCACCAGCCCGAGCGCGAACACGTCCACGGCACACAGCGCGGCGCGGGCCCCACACAGGTCCAGGGCTCCCTCCAGAGCCTCCGGTGATAGGTAGCGCAGCGTGCCGGCCTGACGATTACATCCATCACAAACTTAACTAAAATTGTATTTCTGTCTTTAAAAAAGGATAAAAGACAAAATATAAACTTCTACTTCTTCTTCTTCTTTAGCCTATAGAGGTCCACTGCTGGACAAAGACCTCCCCAATTGGCCAAACCAAAAAAAGGGGGGGGTGCTTGCACAGACGAGAGCAGCTTGCAGAGAAGTGTTTTAGTCAGTAAAAGTCTGACACGCCCTACCGTTCCGCCCAGAGCGGGAGAGGCCATTTGATGATTTCTCATCGACACCAAAAAAAAGTATTGATTTATTACTCAGTAGTAAACACACATAGACAGCCTCCGTGGCGTAGCAGTAGCAAACGCGGCCGCTGCGCAAGGAGGGGCGGGTTCGATCAGCGCGCAGTGTAAATATTTTTATGCATGAATATGAATATTTGCACTGGTCTGGTCGTGCCTCAGAAAGCACGTAAAGTCGCTGGTCCCGGTTGCCATACGAACATCTAATGGCAGTCGTTAGGGGTTGTTAGAGCTCTCAAAAGTCCAACAATTGGTCTAACTGCAATGCTTGGATATCGCCTTCGGGTTGTGGAGATCAGACGGCAGTCGCTTCACGGAAAATATTGAAGTTTAGCCAAAATCAGCAGTTGGCCTGGTAAAGCAAACCCCAGACTCCAAAGCTGAAAAAGCTACGGATGCGACTGGGATTAACGCTGAGATGATGATGAGTAAACACACATATACCTCAGTGATCCTCGTCGGCGTGGACCGGTCCCTGGTGGAGTGCAACAGCTGGGCCAGCCCCAAGTCGGCCAGGCGCGCCTCACCGTTAACTGTCACGAGTACGTTACTGCTGTTGACGTCACGATGAACCACGCACGGTTTGTTACCAGCTACGGAGAAATATTTCAATTTATATTTGAGTGTTAGGTTTTATTTTCGTTACGGATTTTTTTGATTCGGTCACCGCGCTCAAAGCCCGCGATAAAAGCTATATTGCATAGCTTTTATGGCGGGCTTTGAGCTTGGATTAAATGTTTTTTCTAATATCTATGGCCCACGTGAGTTTTGATTCTGAGGGAATAAGAGTATAAAAAGTATCCTATACCTATACAATCGCCTAGGGCCATAAAGAATAGAGGTAAACAACCAACTTAGGGTTATCACAACTCACGTTTTACAAATCTCCTGTTATTTACATGATTATCGACTCTTACATGATATCTATTTATTAACAATTCCTATAGCAGAAAGGATTATTACTTTTATTAAAATTATCTATGTAAAAAAGGTTGTTAACATCTGTCTTTTAGGCGTAACCTACTCGTTGCCTAGCAACGGTTTGTTTACCTCTATTCTTTACCGAATTTGCCTCAACTATAGAACGCTACTTAATTCTTTAATTTAGTTTGTTCAGAATAAGCAACTGAATCGAATCCAATAATTTTTACACCATATAATATTTTTTTTCAAACACTTTTAGAAATTGTTGGAGTGTGGTTACCGAGCGCGAAAGGTAGTTCATAGTATGCCGCGCTCGCGCAACAGCTGATGCCAGAGGTCGACACACCGTTCGCCCGCCCGAGCGGAGCATGGACCATATTTGTGTTGGGACAGCGAAGTAGGATAACAAGCTCATATAGCTATAAGCTCGTTGGTATAGAAATAAAATTCATTTTATATTGACCAAAAACCGCGAATAAAAACTTAATTACTTACTGGGAGTATGCAGGTGAGCAAGAGCGGAGGCGAGTCCGTGAGCGATGTTAGCGAACTCGATCCATGCCAGAGGAGCTTCCTGCAGGCGAGCGCGAAGCGTGCTCGTACATAGTTCTACTACTATGAGATGTTCACGACCGCCTTCGGTCAGGGTTGCTCGACTGTCGCTGCCTGGAAAAGAGAAATGAAAATCTTCTATAAAAACTCTAACATCCTAACGACCTTACAAGCATTAGGACGAATGTATAGCTCGACCTTAGAAGCATTAGGTCGTATGTATAGCTCGACCTTAGAAGCATTAGGTCGTATGTATAGCTCGAACTTAGAAGCACTAGGTCGTGTGTATAGCTCGACCTTAGAAGCATTAGGTCGTATGTATAGCTCGAACTTAGAAGCATTAGGTCGTATGTATAGCTCGACCTTAGAAGCATTAGGTCGTATGTATAGCTCGACCTTAGAAGCATTAGGTCGTATGTATAGCTCGAACTTAGAAGCATTAGGTCGTATGTATAGCTCGACCTTAGAAGCATTAGGTCGTATGTATAGCTCGACCTTAGAAGCATTAGGTCGTATGTATAGCTCGAACTTAGAAGCATTAGGTCGTATGTATAGCTCGACCTTAGAAGCATTAGGTCGTATGTATAGCTCGATCTTAGAAGCATTAGGTCGTATGTATAGCTCGACCTTAGAAGCATTAGGTCGTATGTATAGCTCGACCTTAGAAGCATTAGGTCGTACGTATAGCTCGAACTTAGAAGCATTAGGTCGTATGTATGGCTCGACCTTAGAAGCATTAGGTCGTATGTATAGCTCGACCTTAGAAGCATTAGGTCGTATGTATAGCTCGACCTTAGAAGCATTAGGTCGTATGTATAGCTTGAACTTAGAAGCACTAGGTCGTGTGTATAGCTCGACCTTAGAAGCATTAGGTCGTATGTATAGCTCGAACTTAGAAGCATTAGGTCGTATGTATAGCTCGAACTTAGAAGCATTAGGTCGTATGTATAGCTCGACCTTAGAAGCATTAGGTCGTATGTATAGCTCGACCTTAGAAGCATTAGGTCGTATGTATAGCTCGAACTTAGAAGCATTAGGTCGTATGTATAGCTCGACCTTAGAAGCATTAGGTCGTATGTATAGCTCGACCTTAGAAGCATTAGGTCGTATGTATAGCTCGACCTTAGAAGCATTAGGTCGTATGTATAGCTCGACCTTAGAAGCATTAGGTCGTACGTATAGCTCGAACTTAGAAGCATTAGGTCGTATGTAGCTCGACCTTAGAAGCATTAGGTCGTATGTATAGCTCGACCTTAGAAGCATTAGGTCGTATGTATAGCTCGACCTTAGAAGCATTAGGTCGTATGTATAGCTCGACCTTAGAAGCATTAGGTCGAATGTATAGCTCAGGGTTCGAAGGATATATATCAATTGATATATATCATGATATATATCCGATATATATCTGTAAGTTGGGCGGTGCCAGATGCCGCACAGCATGCACACATGCCTCTCTCTGCCACGTGCTGCAGTCAGAGTATAGTTAGACGACTTATATTTATATCACTCACCATAAAATCTCAGTAAGTTGGGCGGTGCCAGATGCCGCACAGCATGCACACAGGCCTCTCTCTGCCACGTGCTGCAGTCGGAGTATAGTTAGACGACTTATATTTATATCACTCACCATAATATCTCAGTAAGTTGGGCGGTGCCAGATGCCGCACAGCATGCACTCAGGCCTCTCACTGCCACGTGCTGCAGTCGGAGTATATTTAGAGGACTTAATATTTATATCACTCACCATAATATCTCAGTAAGTTGGGCGGTGCCAGATGCCGCACAGCATGCACACAGGCCTCTCTCGGCCACGTGCTGCAGTCGGAGTATAGTTAGACGACTTATATTTA
The DNA here is from genome assembly GCA_017933935.1 of Sesamia nonagrioides. Taxonomy (NCBI): domain Eukaryota; kingdom Metazoa; phylum Arthropoda; class Insecta; order Lepidoptera; family Noctuidae; genus Sesamia; species Sesamia nonagrioides. Next base: position 141,422 of record JADWQK010001195.1, read on the forward strand.
TATCACTCACCATAATATCTCAGTAAGTTGGGCGGTGCCAGATGCCGCACAGCATGCACACAGGCCTCTCTCTGCCACGTGCTGCAGTCTGAGTATAGTTAGACGACTTATATTTATATCACTCACCATAATATCTCAGTATGTTGGGGTGTGCCAGATGCGGTAGAGCATACACACAGGCCTCTCTCTGCCACGTGCTGCAGTTGGAGTATAGTTTGACAGCTACAGGAGTGTTCCCTAAGCTTCCGCGCCATACTGAGCCGAATTTGCCCTGACCTGTTTGAGAAAATAATGTTTTAGAAGTGAAAACTTCTTTAGCGACATTGAATACTTTTGTTGGATGGGGGAAAAGTATAGAATTCGCGTGAGTGTGACCGACCCGACACAGAGACCTTTTTTTTTTTAAAATATCAAACTAAAAAGATAAAAATAATTTTTAAAAAAGTGTGAGGCGCTTTTTGCCATATTTTTTGTATATTAAGCGCCTCGCGCTTTTTTTAAATTATTTTTAACTTTTTAGTTTGATATTTTTTTAAAGCATTTTATTTTTTTTAGTTTTTTAAACTATATTTATTTTCAACATTTTAGTTCGATATTCTTTTAAAAAAAAACGAACTAACGAACGTATTGAAAACGGTGAAACATTTTACAGTAACGAGCCGCTCACTCGTAGTCCAAAGAGTTAGAGACGGACTAACAAACAAATAAAAAGCATGTAATAAATAAAATAGGAGGCTTTTTGACAGATTTAGGCATTTGACGAATTCTGGTAATTTTGAGACTGTTCACAGTCTGATCTAGAATGTGAACAGTCTCAAAATTACCAGAATTATTCTTTTGGTTCCCGAAGAGTTTATCTTCTCTTCTTCTTCTTCAGCCTATAGAGGTCCACTGCCGGGCAAAGGCTTCCCCCAAGGCTTTCCACGATGACTGGTCTTGTGCCCGCATCCATCGGCTTCCCGCAACCCTCACCAGGTCATCGGTCCACCTTGTTGGAGGCCTCCCTACGCTACGTCTTCCGGTACGTGGCCGCCACTCCAGAACCTTAAAGCCCCATCGGCCATCGGTTCTACGAGCAATATGGCCCGTCCACTGCCACTTAATTTTAATAACTCGAAGAGCTATGTCGGTGTTTATCTTACGGAAGATATTTTGTTTAAATTGATAACTGTATACTGAGGACCTCCAAAACCACGCCCTAGAGAATCAGAATTAAATTGAGACTCACCTATGTGTTCAATAAGCGTCAAATTATCGACACAGGACAGTCCCGTCGCCAATGCATCTGGACCGCTACCCATTACATCTCCTGGCAAACAAAAATACATTTACATAATAGTCATACATTGGTCTACATTCCCTTGTTTACAAACTAAACCAAATTTAAGTTCATTGCATCTTATTCTTTCTATTCCCATAAAAAGGACAAAAGATAAAATATTTCTCGTACTTAGAAGCTAATTTTTTTTTTTTTTTTATGTATTATAAACTAGCGCTTGACCGCAATCCTGCCTGATGGTAAGCAGTGACGCAATCGAAATTTAGCTCGACGTAAGAAGCAGTAGGTCGTATCTATAGGTCCGACGATCTATACATACGACCTAATGCTTCTAAGGTCGAGCTATACATACGACCTTATGCTTCTAAGGTCGAGCTATACATACGACCTAATGCTTCTAAGGTCGAGCTATACATACGATCTACTGCTTCTAAGGTCGAGCTAACTATACAAACTAATACTTCTAAAGTCGAACTATACATACGACCTAATGCTTCTAAGGTCGAGCTATACATACGACCTAATGCTTCTAAGGTCGAGCTTTACATACGACCTAATGCTTCTAAGGTCGTGCTATACATACGATCTGCTGCTTCTAAGGTCGAGCTATACATACGACCTGCTGCATCTAAGGTCGAGCTATACATACGATCTACTGCTTCTAAGGTCGAGCTAACTATACAAACTAATACTTCTAAAGTCGAACTATACATACGACCTAATGCTTCTAAGGTCGATCTATACATACGACCTAATGCTTCTAAGGTCGAGCTTTACATACGACCTAATGCTTCTAAGGTCGTGTTATACATACGATCTACTGCTTCTAAGGTCGAGCTACACATACGACCTGCTGCTTCTAAGGTCGAGCTATACATACGACCCGCTGCTTCTAAGGTCGAGATATACATACGACCTAGTGCGTCTAAGGTCGAGATTTGTTTAGTCCTGTGTTTCTTTATAGGTACTTATATATAAATTGATAAACTAGTGCTTGACCCGATCCCGCCTGATGATGGTACAAAAAAAACGTTAGCATCATGCACAGACTAATTTGACAGGACTAAATTAATATTTGTCTTCTGTCCTTTTCTTGCTTAAATTTAGTTTAATTTGTGAACAAGGGAATCCGGGTTGGGAAAGCAATTATGGCCGTACTCATGGTTCTTTGTAGGCTTAACTCCTTCAAGGAGGCTGTAAAAAACTAATAACAAATATTGGGGGCTCCCCATACTTAGAACTGAAACAGAATACATCTACCTACCAAGTTTCAACAGTATAGCTCTTATAGTTTCGGAAAAAAAATGGCTGTGACATACGGACGGACATACGGACGGACAGACATGACGAATCTATGTTTAAGGGTTCCGTTTTTTGCCATTTGGCCACGGAACCCTAAAAAGCCTACAATTGTCAATTCAACCTCCGTCTATTCTTACCTTTCTCAATGTGTGATGTGTCAGTATCGTCATGAGGATGTCTGTTACTGCGACAGTAGAGCTTGGCCAGGAGTAGCGCCATGACCAGTATAGCCACCAGCGCCAGTACGGATGAGGCGACTATGTTTGGTGAAGCCACCATGTTCTGGGCGCCACTATCCATTGTGGATTCGGCTTTCATTGTTACCGTTTCTTCTTTGAGGGTTACTGGGGAGAGAATATTGATATAGGGTAGTTGGCTAAAAAAAATTAGTCCATCAGTCAGATTTCCAAAAAATACTAGCCAAGTATTTTTTCTTTTTTCATATAAACAAAAAATGAAGACGACGCAGTGCGTTGAAAACTCGTGTGACGTCACTGCACGCTACACTTTTTAGCGAGCAGTTACGTCACCAGCCACCACTCCTGATCTTTGATGCCTTTTATATTTCTCAATTTTTATTGATTTGATAAAACAAAATATACGTATCCAATATTTTTCTATAATCTGAATGACGGATTAAATAGAATATTTTTTTTATTATACCCAGGGAACATCCCTATCAGTATGCTGGGGTCGTAGAACTGTTTTTTTTTTACAATACATAAAACATCATTTTTTTTTTCAATTAAGATCTGAGTACAAAGGTTCTGCTTATTTCCTAAGAAATTTCTTCCATATTTGTTCCGTGCGAGAATCGAACCCGCGACACGCAGCACAGCAGTCGATCGTTCAGCCTCTACACCAACCGTGAAGTAATTTAATTTAATGTTCTATGTTTTGTTATAGATTAAGCATGTTAATCTATACTAATATATGTCTAAAGCTGAAGAGTTTGTTTGTTTCAACGGGCTAATATCAGGAACTACTGGTCCGATTTGAAAAATTCTTGCTTGCTTTGGATAGCCCATTAATCCAGGGAGGCTTTAGGCTATATAACATCACGCTGCGACCAATAGGAGCGGAACATATAAAAAATTTAAATGTATGCTGTATATTTTGGGGTTAAAACAAAATGTTTAAATAACTAACTCCACGCGAACGAAGCCGCGGGCGGCCACTAGTATTGTATAAAGTCAGGTGTTTTTTTTTTTAACTGAACAGACAGCTGTGCTGCTGGGGAGTTTATTCCGCCATTTCTTCTTCCCAGCGAAAGCACTAGGAAGTGGCGAAGGGCGGGCGTTTTGGGGGACTGTCTTATGTAATACTAGCTTTCCGCCCGCGGCTTCGCCCGCGTGGATCTCGGTTATATCGCGCTTTTTAGATTTCCCTGGGGAACATCAATTTTTTCCGGGATAAAAGGTAGCCTATGTTCTTTCTCAGGGTCTAAAGATTGTCTGTGCCAAATTTCATCAAAATCGGTTGAATGGTTTAAGCGGGAAAGCGTAACAGACAGACAGACAGACAGACAGAGTTACTTTCGCATTTATAATATTAGTATGGATTGACGTTCAAAAAGTGCTAATTCTCAGCCTAATTTGAATAAATTATTTTTGATTTTGATTTAAGATGTACACTTTTTACACACAACAGGCACTATACACTAATGCTGGGAGCGGGCGAAGATTCGTGTCGCGTTGGCGCGCAAAACATCCGTTGTCGAACATACATAGGGTTGCCAACTATACTGTTTTGAACAGTATTATACTGTTTTTCACTAAATTATACTTTTTACTGTTGAACAAAAATAAAGTATAAAAAATACTGTTTTCAGCATGCAAACACATTATGTGATATACTTAAACGCTCACACATTTTTATTTAGTCAGAGGGTGCGCGCGCGCTCAGTGCAGTGCAGCGCAGCCACCAAACAAATCATGAGTGCCAAGCGGCGGGAGGACAGAAATAGAGCATCAATAAATTTGATTAAAAATGAGCTCCTCATTTATTTTAATTTAAACTAGCTTTCCGCCCGCGGCTTCGCCCGCGTGGAGTTCGGTTATATCGCGCTTTTTAGATTACCCTCGGGAACATCAAATTTTTCCGGGATAAAAAGTAGCCTATGTTCTTTCTCAGGGTCTAAAGATTGTGCCAAATTTCATCAAAATCGGTTGAGAGGTTTAAGCGGGAAAGCGTAACAGACATACAGACAGACAGACAGAGTTACTTTCGCATTTATAATATTAGTATGGATTGAGGCGTACGAAATATTCAAAAACGATTTAAATTTAGTAAGTTGTGCTAGTGTGAGTGAGTTCCAAAAAATATGTACTTATGTAAAAAATTAAATAAATAAAATACTGTTCATTTTTCTAAAATACTGTTTAAAATTCTTCACGGACCTGAATATACTTTATTCCTTGTAAAAAAAATGGCAACCCAAACATACACGATGTTTTTGTCTACATTGGCGGGCGAAGATTCAGAAAGCGGCCTATGGCGAATATTTGTTGTTTATTTGTGCGTCCAAGACTATGGAGGAAGCAGTGGATTTGCATTATATGTCAATAAATTATTATTTATTACATGTGTACAAAACATAAACAATGAAAAATAAAAAATGCAAAAAGAACGTCAGTCCCGTTTCAAAGTCTGGACGTCACTGAAGTGACGTAGGTGTGGCCACTCAAGCGAATATTGTCGCTACAAGTCCTTTGAAACGCGCCACTCTACGGACAGTGCCCCGATGCTACATCGTTTGCGCACGAATACATTGCGTTGCAACGGTGTATCCGGTCACATACATTGCCGTAGCCCGAATATTCGCCGTAGCCCGCTAATGTAGCCGGGATAAGGGAGCGAAACAGCGAGTTAAAGCTATTCAACATATACCTAGTAGAGGAAAACTTACAAAAATCAGCATTGCAATATGTATTGGTGCAGCAGCAGAACTTGGTACCAGGGAGTCTTGGTGCCGAAACTCGGGTGCATCTGTCACATGAACTGCGCCCTTCCGTCTGGGACGAGCGCCAGCATCCTGCAGAAGAAAGGTTGAACAAGCTTTAGGATGATCTCCCAATTCCCTTTCCTTCCCAAACCTCACATCCTCAAAAGCCTTGTATCCAAAACCTGCATCGCCCCGCGGCTGACGGTGAAAGTAAAAAACAAACGATTGAAATCCAATTGCCGGTCGGTTAACAACTTCTTCCGCGCGCGGAAATAAACTTAAAATCATCAAACAATACCGCATGAAAACCCAGTGAAAGTGATGGCTTGACTCCCAGTGTCCTGTAAGTACTTGATTTTCCAATTTACAATATCTTATAGCTTGTTCTAACTTTTATGTGGCGTCATACACGCCATATCCATTCAATGGTTAGGTAAAGACAAAGCATTGGCGTAGGTTTTGAGGATGAAGTCCTTAGCATGGGCGTACCCAGGGGGCCGGGGGGCATGGAGTGCAGGGGGCAGCGGGGGCAACTCGAAGGACATGTATGAACTCCCCTAATTACTAATCAAAGTATAAACAGGAACTTATACAGGATCATTTCCGTCTATTTGCCTTACACACTACACTTTGGTTTTACAAAGGGTCGTTCAACTACAGATGCCGTCGTGGCGTTGCTAAAGAACATATTTGGGGCCTAGGAGGAATCGCAAGATGCTCTTGGTATTTTCTGTGATTTGTCCAAAGCCTTTGATTGCGTACATCATGATACTCTTATTAGGAAACTGTACCATTATGGTTTAAGGGACAGAGCTCTCGACCTTCTGACTTCTTATCTGAATAATCGAATTCAGAGGGTTGATGTTAATGGCAAGAGATCTGCAGGATCTGTGGTCACCATGGGCGTTCCGCAGGGCTCAATTCTAGGTCCATTCTTCTTTTTAATTTATATTAATGATGCCTCACGATTGACGTGATGCCTCATCACGTGAGGGATAATCACAACATAGTATTGTTCGCGGATGACACTTCTCTTATTTTTAAAGTCAAGCGTCAGCTAACAAATTTTGACGAATTCAACAATGCACTCTCTAAAGTTGTTCATTGGTTTAATGTAAATAACCTTCTTTTAAATGAAAAAAAAAACTAAAGTCATTAAATTTTCTACGCCAAATGTCAGGCAGCTAAGTACCAATGTTCAACTGAATGGAGTAGAGTTGATCCCTGTCGAGTCGACAGTTTTCTTGGATTAACTATTGACGCCAAGTTACAATGGGGTCCTCACATTGAGAAGCTGTCGGGTAGACTCAGTTCTGCCGCCTTTGCTGTTAAGAAAATTAGACAGATAACTGATGTGGATACAGCCAGAATTGTTTATTTTAGTTATTTTCATAGTCTTATGACTTATGGGAATTCTTCTCTGGGGAACTTGTGCGGACATCAATACCATCTTTGTTTTACAGAAGAGGGCTGTTCGAGCCATTTACAACCTTGGTCCTAGAGATTCTCTTAGAGAAAAGTTCAAAGAGGTGAACATTCTGACTGTAGCTTCACAATATATATTTGAAAATCTTATGTATGTTCATACAAATATCTCAAATTTTAAGAAAATAAGCGACATTCATAATATAAATAGGTACCAGGAACAAACACAATCTTGCTGTACATCACACTCGTCTCCACAGAGTAGGCAACTCGTTCATGGGTCAATGTATACACTTTTACAACAAGCTTCCCATGGACATTCGAAACTTACCCATTAAACAATTTAAGAACCATATAAAGGCCAAACTTTGCAAAAAGGGGTATTATAAAATCACAGATTATATATTTAGAAGACAAAAAAGCTTTGGACTGAGCTGCTCGCTCTGGTAAGCATTGTTATTAAGCAATATGCGTAATTATAAGGTAAATTATTGTAAACATTTTCATTTTTAATGTCTGGACTTGAAAAAAGACGATGATCCCTGAGTTTGTTTAGGCTATTTCTTCTCAGGGGTAGTCAGTTAGGAAATGCCGGCTTCATCTAGTTAAAAAAATAAAATAAAAAATAAACATGTCGTGTAAAAGTGATCAGTGACCCTACTTGCTTAATAAACGATTTCATTTCATTTCATTTCACTACAAATACCTATAAGCCGGCCAAATTCGATAAAGAATAGAGGTAAACAAACCGTTGCTAGGCAACGAGCAGTTTACACCTAAAAGACAGACTGATGTTAACAACCTTTTCTAGATAGATGATTTTCATAAAAGTAATAATTCTACTTCCTACTAAAGTAAACAGTTTATTTGTTTAGTTATTTATGATTTGCATAGAACGATAACCGATTTGAATGAAATGTGACACACATGTAAGCTAATTTCCCAATAGGTTAAATTTTTTGATACATAATATTATACTTAGTCCATACAGTATTATTATACTCTTTGGTCCATACTTGAAAGTACTACAATGCATGTGTTATGCAGTTGATTTGAAAGTAATTAAAATACGCAAAATTATATTGACAAATGCTTCAACTTTATTCATTGGTTGAATTCCACAAAATGTGTTTAATACCCGGATTCCATCCATCTTTCTTTTTTTTGTAGGGCTATCACGTAAAATTAATGTCGAGTTGTTAATGGTTTTACGAAATACATACCAAGTTATTATGCATATTAGTTTAGTGATTCTATTGAAATATGCTGCATTAAGAATTGTTAATAAATAGTTAGCATGTAAAAGTCGATAACCATGTAAATAACAGATTTGTAAAACGTGAGTTGTGATCACCCTAAATTGGTTTGTTTACCTCTATTCTTTATGGAGCTTGGCGGGAATATAGGTAAATGTAATAGTAATTGTTCATTCAATTTTGTTTATTAATATGACATGATTTTGTTTAAATAGAGTTAATAATAAATACATAATGAGAACATAATGTTTAATGTAGATATGCTTATGTAGTTTCTAAGACAAAATAGCCGGGGATGATTCAACCCCCTAATCCCGACTTGCCCTCCTCAAAGGCCAGAAGCTGGGTGCGCCCTTGCCTCTTAGCATGAAAAATACATCAAATAGTTTGTTTAGGAATTAAGACTTTTGTTGTTGAGTCTTCCTTCTTAATGAGAACTTAGCGTCGGTGTTCACCGATTTATAGCAGTCATTTTTAGTTCCGTCCCACCACATTGATGGATAGTATTTAATTTAACCCTACCCCTAAGTAGTAAGTTATAGTTTATATTTTGTTTTGCTTAGCTGGTATTTTGGCGTGGTAGCTGGCATATGGTAAATAATTTCATTGTTGTTGTATTTTCTTGTGTTCATCACTATACATAATAAGTATTGTATAAAGTCATGTTTTTTTTAATGAACAGACAGCTGTGCTGCTGGGCTGCGAAAGCATTAGGAAGTGTCGATGCGTGGGCGTTTTGGGGGACTGTCTTATGTAATATTGACATTCAAAAAGTGCTGATTCTCAGCCTAAATTGAATAAATGACTTTTAATTTGGTTTACCCATTTTGTTTTTTTTTTTTTGTATTCTTTCTTACCTTGTCCAAGTACAGTAATGTTTGCAAGCTTGTCCTGATGCCACAGAGTATAACAAGATGCTCTGGTGTCCGTGCACTGTTCCACCTGAGCCACCTCACCATTGGGCAGCGTGGTCTCAGATATGGGGCCTGTTTCTGAAACAATAGCTGAGGTCTATAGGATTAGAAGGGAAACTGAACCTAATTTGAATAGGTAAATTTTTGAATATTAATTAATTATAATTATTAATTATTTAACATGTAGATTTTGGAATTTCATTTTGGTTAATGCCTAATCCCACACAGCTCAAATATTTATATTCTTCTTCTTCTTCTTGTTCAGCCTATAGATGTCCACTGCTGGACAAAAGCCTCCCCCAAAGCTTTCCACGATGACCGGTCTCGTGCTGCCCGCATCCATCGGCTTCCCGCGACCTCGCCAGGTCATCGGTCCACCTTGTTGGGGCCTCAATACGCGGCGTCTTCCAGTATGTGGCCGCCACTCCAGAACCTTACTGCCCCATCGGCCATCGGTTCTACAAGCAATGTGCCGTGCCCACTGCCACTTAGTTTAGCGACTCGAAGAGCTCTGTCGGTGACATAACTTATATTATTTGCTTATATTACATAGCATATACAGGGTGTATCTGTCATCGTAACGCAAACTTCGCGAAAAGGCTAGACCGCATGCCACTAATAAAATTATGATAGTCAATTATTTCGTTAATGAACGGTTACAGAATACACACTGTTTAAAAAAAAGTGTCGGCTTGGCTTTTGAACGTTGCAAGCGTGCCGCCAATAAGTCGTGGTGGCCTAGTGGTTAAAACACCAGCCTCTCAAGTATGAGTGTGCGGGTTCGATTCCAGGTCAGGAAAGTACCAATGTAACTTTTCTAAGTTATATATACTTTCTAATATATCTTGGACACCAATGACTGATTAAAAAGGTGAAGGAAAACATATTGAGGAAACCTGGACTTTAAGTCTGAAATCGCCAACCCGCATTGAGCAAGCGTGGTGATTACGCTCAATCCTTCTCTGTATGAGAGGAGACCTGTGCCCAGCAGTGGGACGATAAAAAAAAAAGGTTGATGATGATGATGATGATGTTTGATTATATTAATTCTTACAATGATAAACATGATGTTTTAATAATAGTTAAATATAACAAACACTTACAGGTAAATTCGTCATCTTACTAGACAATTACAATATTTTTATTAAGTATTTTTTATAGTAGGTATCTAATTAAAGGTGAAACAAAGAAGTTTACATTTATTTAGTTAACTGTTAGCAATAACTTTGGGATTTTTCATAAGCATTCACTCAATTTTCTCCTCTCCCTTTTGAGTAGAGAATTGAAAATACATCAGTGCACAATTTGAATATGATGAAAGCACTTCTAAAATACTGGCTCTTAATGAAACGTGATTGTATTTTAGCAGGTCAAGCTACCACAAACTGTCAGATATTCCCAATCAACCTTGAGCCTTAATGCTTTAGAGATAAAGTTGAAAATCTAATAAAGAAATCTGACAAATTGTAGTAGTCTGTACATTTATGTTCAGAACAAGCATATGTACCCTTTTTAATGTACCCATTATAATGATTCAAATTCAAAGATGTACATATCATTATTGGATAATCTCTGAAATAGGGTAGTTGAATAAAAAAAAACTAATTAGTCTTTTTTCATATAAACGAAAAATTAAGACGACACAGTGCGCTGTAAACTCGTGTGACGTCACTGCACGCTACACTTTATAGCGAGCAGTGACATCACCAGCCACCATTCCTGCTCTTTGATGCCTTTTATATTTGTAAATTTTTATTGATTTGATAAAACAAAATATATGTATCCAATATTTTTCTATAATCTGAATGACAGACTAAATAGAATATTTTTTTTTTTACCCAGGAAACATCCCCATTAGGCAATGTAGAGTGTAGCTACCTCAAATTCTCAGCAGGACTGTGTGGTGTTTGCATTCAACCAAGGTCAGAGAGAAGACGACTCTGAAGATTGCAGTTCACTGCGGGACATATGCTCTTTAAAAGTGCATCAAAACAGCCTGTCATGTAGTCTACACCAGCCCATACTATGCTATTACATGCTTTTTATTAGCTTGTTTGTTTGTTTGTCCGTCTCTACCTCTTTGGACTCCCACCGTTTTCAATATGTTTGTTTGTTTTTTTTTTTTTTTAAATATCAAATAAATAATTTAAAAAAAAAGCGTGAGGCGCTTAATATACAAAAATTATGGTACAAAGCGCCTCACGCTTTTTTTAAAATTATTTTCAAATTTTTCGTTTGATATTTTTTAAAAACATGTTTTTTTAGTTTTTTAAACTATTTTTTTTTTTTCATGTAAGTTTGATAAACTCAAGCATCCATTTATCACATTATATGTATTTTTTATTTAGAGAAAATTCTGGTCCATTATTGACAAACATTACAAAAGTGCCAAGATACACCTGTATAAATATAGTAACAGGTCAATGAACTTTCAAGGAAACCTTTGAATTTAAAATACTTTGCAGCAAAGCAAGTCTATGATAACAGCAAGCATCTTATCTATTGCATTTTTTTAATACCTATTAAATTTTAGATTCATCATCATCATCATAAACAAACTTTTTTTTATCATCCCAGTGTTGGGCACAGGCCTCCTCTCATACATAGAAGGATTGAGCATAATCACCATGCTTGCTCAATGCAGGTTGGCAATTTCAGACTTGAAACTCCAGGTTTCCTCAAGGTTGTAATCAGTCATTGGTGTCCAAGATATACTTCAAAAGTACCTATATTACAACTTAGAAAAGTTACATTGGTACATGCCTGACCTAGAATCGAACCCGCACACTAACACTTAGAGGCTGTGGTTTCAACCACTAGACCACTGCAACTGTCGTGATGATTTCATTTATTGCATTTTTTTAAATACTAAATTTTAGATTCAGTAACAAGATATACCTACCAAAACTATCATTTTCCACCATCAGTTGAGCATTTCTTTCATCTGCGTATGATGGAGTGACACTCATTGCCACACTATCATGAATTTTATACAAACATGAGATTGTAGGTCCCATTGTTGTAGTCTTTTCCGTCGGTCTCAAAGCCGCCTTCACTTTATAGGACTTTATATCATTGGCCAAACCATTCTTTCCTTTATTTTCTTTACCAGAATTTATAGCTTTTTTCTCAAAAGAGCTAACAATGTTATCTCTTACAGTGTCAGAGGTGAACTGGCTGGGCATATTCTGCATTTCCTGAGAGCTGCCCACAAACTCATTTGAATTTGGAATCTCAAGGCTTCTTTTAGAAATTTTTGTGTTCTGTACTGGCCAGTATTTATGCTTGAGAGTATCTTTAGCAACTCTTTTGAGAATATCATCAGATATGCTGCGTTTTTTCAATAATTTTGCATGTTGATATGCTTTAGAAACACCTCTGACTTCTACATAGTTTGTAACAGGATCAGCATTTCTTTTTCCTAAAACTCTTTGCTGGTCATTAATTACTGGCCATTCATTATTCAAATCTTGCTGATTATTCCATTGTATTGTCCTTCGGTGGTGGTATTTGGTGAAAGTTCTTACATAGTGTGAAGGCTTTAGGTGTTGAATGCCATTCTTTAGGTCCTGAGATTCTTGAGGCCGAGAAGTGAGTACCTTTGCCGTAAAAATAAACAAGAACAACACCATGCATTTGAGTAGTGGTGTCACTCTGTTAGATATTATTCCTTCCATCATTTTTTTATTGGAACTTTGTAACACGTTGTCTCTCACGTCATATTAAAAAAAAAATATCCTTATGGGTTTATGTTGCACTGCATACGGTAATTCACAGCCTAGCAACGGAGACACTGCAGAAATATTGATTTTTTTTTTTTGCGTTCACTATCATATGGTCTGATGCAGTAATATAACACGATTTACACCAACTTTTTTTGTTATTTAACTGCACATGCACATTTCAAACAAAGGAATTTGTATTTAATATTAGAAATAGATCAAGAATTATGAAATAATAATTATTTTTATGTCGCAGTAAGCGAGTTTTTGTGAAAGTATCAATATTTACATGTTTTTACATCTAGTTGCACTTTGTTTCTAACACAGAAGTGGTTAATTAAATTAATAACGACTTGCGATTGATTTTTATGTTGTGTTGATTACTTAACTTTATTTATTTAATAAAACAAGAAAAATCAATAGTATGTTGACAAACACATTTCGCCCGACATATTGCGGGACGTTTCGTTTCCTCGTTGTCATGTCTCTATGGGAAACATGCTACGTTTAGTTTTGTCACTGAAACAAAATATTAAACAAAACAAAATATTACTCTTGTAAGTTTTATAGTGTGAATAGTTTTATTTCTTCGTAACTTTGGGTAGGTAGGTAGGATTAATGAGAGTTTCGTGGATAGTTTCAGATATGTAATTTTAAACTATGGTAGTTTCTTGCCTAATTTGAATTAATTCTAATTGGCATTCGAGGCTGATCAGAATCTGATTAACTTTTATTGCATGAAGACTCATCTAGGCCTGGGTGTGGGTAATATTGGTTTTACTCCATAGTATATATAGAATGTCGGATTCAACATCTATATTTTTTATCGGACGGGTCGTCCGATGCAGGAACGGAGATGGAGGAATTAAATCATGCAATTCCCTCGCACACTCGCCAAAATGCATCCTATAATTCTTAAAGAACACAAGGCTGGCGCTACTCTACGCCTGTGCTCTAGGCTTCGGAGAAATTTTAGTATCTTAGAGTTTAATATATATCCACAAAAGTAAAAGTATATAAGAGAGAATCGATTCAAATCAAGACCTGTGTAGCTACCATGAGTTTTCATTACGAGACTCGATAGTCGATATCGACCGTGTTTCTCGCTCTCATTGGTTGAGAGTTCTTACAGCCATAAAGCGGGCTAATCGATGAGTCAAACGCGTTCGATATCGACGATCGAGTCTCGTAATGTAAACTCATGGTTGCTATATACACTGATTCAATTTGCACCGAATATCACTAGACTAACTAATTAACTATGCGATAGATATCAGTATAATGTGTTGTTCTACTTGTTCTGTGACTCATTGCGCTATATTAGATATGCAATATTAGCTGTAAAACAGGTACGTGGATACATTATACAATAGATTCAGTGCCGTCCGATATATAGGTATTGGCTATTGTCCCGATACTTTGTATTGTAAGTGTAGGTTTGTATCACCTACCTACTCCTAGTTCTACTATAATGTTATAGTCTTTGTCCAACTGGGAACGTCACTAACGTCTGTCGATCTTCCGTCATTCGAGAGGCTTGGTCACTCGCTAAATTTATAATAAAATATACGAATTCTTCATATTCTTAACGAATTTGTGCTTCCATTTTATACTGTCTATTAATATAAGAGTTTGTGTGTGCAAAATATTCTTCGAGAAATGTCTTCTACATCAGCAGCGGACGAAATTGATGAGGCAAAAGAGCGAGAACACTTTCGCGCCGTTGTCACCGCTTTCAAATATTATAAGTAAGTAATTATTCAATTTAAACGCGCATAATACGCCTTTTAAGCCCTTGAAAATCGTTTGTGGTCGATCTATAAATAGTTTGAGGCGAGAAACAAAGTTCATATTCTGGGTAGCAACTAGTTCTTTGTTTGAGCAAATCGTACGATCTAATTAACCTATTTTGATAGAAACCAAAACTCCTTTGTTTACATCCTCTTTGCCGTAGTGTAGCCTCTATGGTGCTGGTCTATAAGGGTGGCATTTTCGCGGTATCACTTTAGAAATATTTATTGAGTGTAAATGGTACCTATTGATAGTAATTTTAGAGAAATAACATTTTCAAATCGCCGAGAAGTGTAATTGCTGTATTGTAGCCTAAAATAAAGTGAAATACTTATGAGTTGCTTACACCCCTTTCTAATACCACATAAGTTTCTTGCTATATTTTTTTTTTTAGAAAAACAGCAATCTTTTAAAGTGTACTTCGAAAATGTGTATCCAAATAGCTATTGAATTAATATTCTATTGTGATTATTTCCCGTTTTGAGTATACAGCACTGGCTCAGTTATTTCTAGCACAGTCTTTAGGATTATAAATTTTTATGCATATGTAATGCTAAGTGGTCTATTATAACAAGTGATATTATTAAAAGTTTTTACTTTCTTTAGGCATTTTTTATTTATTTATTTAATGACAACTTACAGCTAAAACAAACAGGATAAAAAAAGATGTATGTCAGACTGACAGCCAACTATAAGTCATCCCTTATAAAAAACAGGTTGTAAAGAGATAGTGTGGACAACACAACACAGCTACCTAACTTATAAAAATAAAAAATATAATAAAAACAAAGACCACAAAAAAAAAAAAAAAACAGAAATTAAAAAACAATCAATATAACATTACAGCCTATGTTACACACAAAGATAACAATGCTAAAAAATAATAAAAAAATACCTAACACACATAAAAGCGTCAAACAAAAAAAAAATTTTTTTAATTATCCAAACATACCCAAAAATTAATGTTTTAAATTAGCCAGTCAAGTACTTATCTGTATTTTATTAGTTAATTATCTGAAGTGTTACTGTTTTTAACTACTTACAAACTTACTATAATAATATTATTACACAGGAAACAATATGAACATTCAGTTTACAGATATGTACTAAAATGGGTGTTAATCACATTTGGTTAACCTTTTGAACGCCAATCACTTCTATACAAGTTCGAGATTTTCGTGCCCTCAGCGCCACTACTTGATTAGAAGTAATCACAGTATAAAATAAATTTACGACTTTTACAAGACCTTTTATTTTGTTTTTATGGAAATTTGCCCTGTTATCAACCATATTTTTAACTTTTTCACGCATAATAAGTTCTTATTTGTTTAATTTTCAATACAAACAAAAACGCCAGAAAATATTTTAATGCCCCCAGCGCCAATTACTTGATATCAAGTAAGCCAGTGATGGGACACGACGAAGACCTCGCTATATTTCATCTCGTCGAAATGATCATAAATACTATTATTGCAAGAAAATGACGTAAATATATAATATTTTATAAATATTGTACACTTTAAACTAGGTTTTATTCACCTTAATCAAGAATTAATAGGTTTTCTAATCATTGTCGATAGTGAAACCCCGTTTGAAAAACCCATCCCTACAAAGTTAGTTATTTAGCGGTCCGTACGCGCCACCGACGTGTATAGAAGGAAATCTGTGACTTCATAAGCGGACGGGTTTCAAGGTCATAGTGACCTTGTGCATTTTAGTGTAGTGCAATGTTTACATCTTGAGTTGGCGCACGTGTCCTTATAAAAAAAATTGTGACTGTGAATATGACGAATTATTGCGAGTTGTTCAAGTCTGAATCAGAATTTTGAAATAGTTCGTCGTCTTGACATTCCGTTAAGTCGTCAACTTCCGTTTCAGGAATTTTCTTCAGTTTTCTATTAGTTTCTACAAACCAGAAAAATAATTGCGAGTATTTAGCGACACCATTAAAAAAAAGGTCTTGTGTAAAACAGACACCCTCCATTTTATTTTATTTTTTAAAACGTAGAAAACCACGTATTTAGCTTCTATTAATTGTATTTGTTGTAAGTAAACGAAATAAAGTATGCAGGAATCGGTTGAGTTTATGCACGTGTAACTCGACCACAGTGAATATAAAATATATACCATAGAAATCTAGACATCCCTAGAACAGAAAGGATTTTGACGTGCCTCGAGCGCCAACTACTTGATATGAAGTAGAAGGATTACATTTGGAGACAAATAGGGATGTGCCTTGTAGAACACACGTCTAATAAATTTGAAATTCTTTTCTTTATTGTGGGGAATATATCCAGGTATTCATATTGTTTTTTTTTTATGAAATAAAATAAAATATGAAATTACGATTACAGTTTTTATTTAGCTTCGTAAATTGGTGAATAAACATTATTTTATATGTATAATATTATTTGTCGATAGGACACTAATCCCATCCCTACGTTTTACTATACATACGTTATACATTTGTAGTGTGGCGCAGGAGGACACATCGCGTATTATATAGATGGGCGTTCAAAAGGTTAACATTATTTTATGGTTTGGTTTTTTTTTTAAAATCTAATATACAATATGTAAAGAAAACCCTGTCCGATCCGTGAAGGTATTGTTAGGTATCGATAACTGATTCTACTAATGCCCACAAAGACAGGCAAAACTTAAAAAAAATCCCCCTAAAAAAATTAATATTATTTCGCAAAAAGAGGTAACTTAATACATGGGCGGTAAGCAACCCCATTCCGCGGGCGGCGGGGGGCAGGGCACGCGGAACCTGTGACGTGGTCGCGTCGCTATTCGCTTATAATAATACCGGTGTTGTCACTTTTTTAAAAATGACCAAATTTCGGGGAAATTGGAATTAATTCCCCGGAAAAAAGAATTATTTCAAAATTCATTAGTATTGTTACTATGATGATTATGTAAAATTTTATATTATATTTGGTCAAGTGTTTACCTAACCTTTATTATCCTTATGGGTTGGACAGGGTTTTCTTTACATATTGTATACAATATGTAAAGAAAACCCTGTCCGATTCATGAAGGTATTGTTATTGTTAGGTATTGATAACTGATTCTACTAATGCCCACAAAGCCAGGCTAAACTTAAAAAAAAATCCCCAAAAATAAATATTATTTCGCAGAAAGAGGTAACTTAATACATATGCAGTAGGCAATCTCATGCTCATCCAATATGCTCCTCATATTGGTCGCAGCGTGATGTTATATATAGCCTAAAGCCTTCCTGGATTAATGGGCCATTCAACGCAAAAATATTGTCCAAATCCGTCAGTAGTTCGGGAGATTTGCATGTTCAAACAAACATACAAACTCTTCAGCTTTATACATTAGTATAGATTTTCGAAAAGTGGGGCATCTATCCTGGACTTATCCTACATAATTTCTTCAGTATTGTTGAATGTCTCCCAGACAGGTTACAATAAAAAAGAAAAAAGATCCATGGTTGTATTATGTCAATTAAAGAATCAGTAAATGTTTCTGCAATAGAACATTACATGATGCAAATCCATACCTATATTTCATCATCATCATCATCTCAGCGTATAATTCCGGTTGCATCCGCGGCTTTCGCGTTGGAGCCAGGGGTCCGCTTTCCTACTTATACGCTTCCATTTCTCACGATCATACCTATATTTATAATCCATACCTACTAATATTGTAAATGCGAAAGTAACTCTGTCTGTCTGTCTGTTACGCTTTCCCGCTTAAACCTCTCAACCGATTTTGATGAAAATTGGCACAGACAATCTTTAGACCCTGAGAATGGACATAGGCTACCTTCTATTGAAAAAAAAATGATATTCCCGAGGGAAATCTAAAAAGCGCGATATAACCGAATTCCACGCGGGCGAAGCCGCGGGCGGAAAGCTATATTGTTTTACTAGCTTTCCGCCTGCGTAAATTTCGGTTATATCGCGCTTTTTAGAATTCCCTCGGGAACATCAATTTTTTCCGGGATAAAAGATAGCCTATGTCCTTTCTCAGGGTCTAAAGATTGTGTGCTTTCCGCCCGCGTCTTCGCCCGCGTGGTGTTCGGTTATATCGCGCTTTTTAGATTTCCCTCGGGAATATCAAATTTTTCCGGGATAACAGGTAGCCTATGTTGTTTCTCAGGGTCTAAAGATTGTCTGTGCCAAATTTCATCAAAATCGGTTGAGAGGTTTAGGCGGGAAAGCGTAACAGACAGACAGACAGAGTTACTTTCGCTTTTATAATATTAGTATCCGGATTCTTCGGTCCATACCTATATTTATCAGACGATAAATATACTCATGGAGTTGTATGTATGATATAGATACATTGTATTGCAGTAAAAGTTATATGCTTTTACCTTATGACGTAAATTGGCATGTGTCGAGAATTCGTCATCTCGGAATCATCGATGAGTGGTTACAGTTAGGAAATATGTAATATACAACTCGCGCGAGTTAACCGTGCACCTCGCTTTGTGACGTCATTCCCACGGTACCGTTTGTAAAAAATGAGAAGTATGTTTAAAAAAATTACAATTATTTTTTATGTTAATAAAAGGTCGATTTGATAATAAAGCGTCATAATACTAGGTCATTTTGCTCATGACGTTTTGCGATTAAATTCATACATATGCACTGAAACAATAATGTTAGTGAAACCAAAAGGCTTCACTAACGCGTCGAAAATGTAAAAAAAAATCTTAACAAAGCAAAAACTCCGCAGAAACAGTAATAACAACAGGGGATTTAAACTGTATTTAGACAATTGTAACAAAGATGCTATCGCTACTCAGCGCTTACGGCGAATGCGGGGCGCCGCGCGGGGAATCAGGACAGGGGTCGCGAGTTGTATTGGTGTTCATGAATCCATGCTAGCATGTTACGTGAGTAAACGGCTTGACGTTGTAAGAGATGACATGCGTGCCAACAATCTCTTACCACAGGATGCTATAGATCGCGCGGAATGGAGGAGAATGTGCAGGAGGCTCCAACGCGAGAGCCGCGGATGCGACCGAATAAACGCTAAGATGATGATGATGGTGTTATCATGAACCCCAATTCAAATAATTTATTTACTCAAATCAAAATCAAAACAAAGCATTTATTTCAAATAAACCAGTTACAGGCACTTTTGAATTGTCAGAAGGTCGATCATTCAGTAAGATGAAGCTAGTCGTCCATTCCAAAGAGTAGGTACTTAAGGAGAAGAACGGGCAAGAAAATTCCATGGACACTCTTTTAAATTATCAAGCTATTTATACAAATATTTGATTACATCAATCATGTTGAAATCAACCGTGTGAGAACGATGCATAAATTTATTGTACGCTGAGAGCGTCCATTATGGAAAACACAAACAAAAAAAAAAATCCAGAAATTAAAATACGCCGTGGTAGCTAAGAGATGACCAGTCCCCTCTGACGGCGTACGTTCACGAACATGACATATGGATCAGCATCATTCAGCTCAACCATATTGAAGGGCTTGTGCTTTTTTTGATGATTGCTTCTTATATTTATTTATTTGTAGCTGTACAGACGATATCAAACTACTACAGTACAGTATATGAAATTTCTTTGATAGATTTTCAACTTTATGATAAAGTATTAAGGTTTAAAGTTGATTGGGAAAGAGATTCGGATAGCTTCACAAAAATTTCGAACTGTACTGAATATAATTAACCAATACTACCTACACTATTCATGGGCGTACCCAGCTTTTGGTCTAGGGGGGGAGCAAGTCAGGCCAAACGGAGGGGAGCAAGTAAAATTTTTAGAGTGAGTAATCTTTGTGCACAAAGCTCTTCAAGTCGCTAAACTTAAGTGGCAGTGGGCAGGGCACATTGCTCGTAGAACCGATGGCCGATGGGGCAGTAAGGTTCTGGAGTGGCGGCCACGTACTGGAAGACGCAGCGTAGGGAGGCCCCCAACAACGACATTGTAGACCGATGACCTGGTCGCGGGAAGCCGATGAATGCGGGCATCACAAGACTGGTCATTACGGAAAGGAGGGGCCTTTGTCCAGCAGTATACCTCTATAGGCTGAAGAATAAGAAGAATCTTTATACAGTCAGACGCGGTTTTTTGGCAATTACATCGGACTGTTTGTCAGTGTGTCTTCTACTGCGTGGTTTAGGTACTTAACAAGTTAGAGATAAGTCCTCGTTTATACTTGGTTTAATGATGGTTTAATCACGTCATAGTAGGGCCCCAGAATGGGATAGGTCATTTGATTATTTCTCATTCAGAAAAAATCCTAGATCTTAATATTATAAATCGGAAAGTGAGTTGAATTGTCGTGGTGGCCTAGTGGTTAAAACACCGGCCTCTCAAGTATGAGTGCGCGGGTTCGATTCCAGGTCAGGCAAGTACCAATGTAACTTTTCTAAAGTTATATGTACTTTCTAAGTATATCTTGGACACCAATGACTGAAGGTGAAGGAAAACATCTTGAGGAAACCTGGACTTTAAGTCTGAAATCGCCAACCCGCATTGAGCAAGCGTGGTGATAACGCTCAATCCTTCTCTGTATGAGAGGAGTCCTGTGCCCAGCAGTGGGACAATAAAAAGGTTGACAATGTGTGGAAAGTGAGTTGTTTGTTTTTTCCACTTTCAAGCTGTAACTACTGAACCGATTGCTTTGAAATTTTGCAGACGGAAAGTTAGAAGTCCGGATTAAATAATAGAGTACTTTTTTTCCCGGAAAAAATTGATACTACCGAGGGAAATCTAAAAACCGAACTCCACGCGGGCGAAGCCGCGTGCGGAAAGCTAGTTAATAATAAATCTGCAAAATTCAATGACTAATTGCAATAAGATTAGTGAATCATGTTTTTTCCTTGTATTTGTTTACACGTGTTGATGTTGGACGAGATTTAATTATATAGCGCACGCCATTGTTGCGACAAACAAGGAGTTAGGTGGAGACACATTGTTTTTAATACCTAGCTACTAATTACAAGGTCAATTGGCGTAGTGGCTGACCGGTTGACTACCGCACTGCGTTTCACGGGTTCGATTCACGCACGGAAGAAATATTTATATTGCTTATACAATATGTAAAGAAAACCCTGTCCGACCCATAAGGATAATAAAGGTTAGGTAAACACATGACCAAATATAATATAAAATTTTACGTAATCATCATAGTAACAATACTAGTGAATTTTGAAATAATCCTTTTTTTTTCGCGAATTAATTCCAACTTAATTTTTAAAAAGTGACAACATTATTTTTGACGGTATAATTCTGAGCGAAAAGCGATGCGACCGCGTGCCCTGCCCCTCTTCGCCCGCGCCTGTATGGCCTACCGCACATGTTTTAAGTTACCTTTTTTTGCGAAATAATATTTATTTTTAGGGGGATTTTTTTAATTTTAGTCTGTCTTTGTCGGCATTAGTAGAATCAGTTATCGATCCCTAACAATATCTTCACGGATCGGACAGGGTTTTCTTTACATATTGTATATCAGTTAACATTATGAGCAGTCTTCTATTGTGACGAGTTTAAATAAAGTAAGTTTAGAGCAGTGCTTTAAACGACATATAGAGCACTAGCAAAAATCGATAAAGAATAATGGTAAACAAACCGTTGCTAGGCAACGAGTAGTTTGCGCCTAAAAAACAGATGTTAACAACCTTCTGGATTTTTGACGGGAAGCTAAGATGAGTGTCACGCGCAGTTTTCATTGGACTTTTAAAATTATTTATAGTGTCGTTTACTAAATAAAAGTGCGTGATTTATGTAGTAAATAGTGCATTCAGTAAATAGTGCATAAAGAACATTGAAATATCGCAGCATAGTGGCCACATAATGACTTAGCATCAAATCTCCTCTTAGTCGGCGCACGCAGCCGTTTTTTCAACTGTCATTGGCGATATCCGCCATTATTGTGAAATAATTTTTTAAAGAATTTCTATAATTCGTTACACGTGTTATTGGCCAAAATTGTGGTATCTAACCACAGAGGCCATTGAAGAGTTGAAGTAGTATTCACTCCAAAGAAAAAAAAACAACCTTCTCTAGATAGATGATTTTTGAATTCTACTTCCTACTAATGTAAACAGTTTATTTGTTTAGATATTTATGATTTGCAAAGAACACTTAACCGATTTGAATGAAATTTGACGCACTTGTACACAAAATCAACATATATTATTTCTCCAAGGGTCTAAAACCGTTTTCTCCCTTTTCCTCTCTTTCTATCGAACCAATCTGAACGTCCGACTCACCAATCGACAGATATTCGTCCCTGGTACCATGGAATACTATTTTCAAATTATTCCGCTTCACTTTTTATTTATAAAAACGAATTAAAAATTCTAATTAGTATAGTGCGAATTTTTCGCACGGGTCAGCTAGTTTAAATTATTTCCTAATAAGTTACATTTTTTGATACATATATTCCATCGAAATATCCTGCAATAGGAATAGTTAATAAATAGTTAGCATGTGAAAGTCGATAATCATGTAAATACCTAACCCTAAATTGGTTTGTTTACCTGTAAGTATTCTTTATGGAGCTAGGCGAGAACATAATACAATATGTAAAGAAAACCCTGTCCGACCTATAAGGATAATAAAGGTTAGGAAAACACTTGACCAAATATAATATAAAATTTTACATAATCATCATAGTAACAGTACTAATGAATTTCGAAATAATCTTCTTTTTCCGGGAATTAATTCCAATTTCCTCGAAATATGGTAATTTTTAAAAAGTGACAATTCTGGTATTATTATGTGCGAATAGCGACGCGACCACGTCACAGGTGCCGCATGCCCTGCCCCCCGCCGCCCGTGGAAGGGGTTGCTTACCGCACATGTATTAAGTTACCTCTTTTTGCGAAATAATATTTATTTTTTTAGGCGATTTTTTTATAAGTTTAGCCTGTCTTTGTCGGCATTAGTAGAATCAGTTATCGATTCCTAACAATACCTTCACGGGTCGGACAGGGTTTTCTTTTCATATTGTATATTAGTATAGATATAGATTATTATGAATTTATATTTGTTCCAGGCTATGCAGTTTAGATAGAATCCACAAGTCTGAGAAGATAATATCCATACTACCTCAAAATCACCAACGCCGCCTAGAAAAATACAAGACTTACCTTACGAAGTTTAAGAAATGTCTCGACGTAAACAATAGTGTGGTACACCTAATTATAAAGGATGTTGACACTATGTTTGAGAACGTTGACCACACGGTCACGGACACTTCCGGCATAAATGGGAGTGAGAGTTTTGGATGTAATTATAATAATTGTGAAATCGCGTCGCAGAAACAACATAAAATGCAGCATGACGTTGAAAAGGTATATTTTTATTCTTCTCTTTCCTTCTTTTTTGGCTTCGCACGGTTTGTGCATTTAGCTAATGTCACGTAATGAATTATTCATGTCGAAAAAGACGGCCGCGTGAACCGTCTTACGAGGGAGGTTTGGGACAAAGTCATGATGTAGTCACTATGCTGCGATATTTCACTGTTCTTTATGAATTATTTACTGAATGCACTTTTTAATACATAAATCACACACTTTTATTTAGTAAACAACACTATAAATAATTTTAAAAGTCCAATGAAAAATGAGCGTATCTGCTTGACTTTCCCGCCAAAACTCGTATTTTTATTTGAATGACTTGAACTGCGAAAAGAGTCTTTAGTGCTACGACTTATGGGCGCCGTCAAGTCCTTATTATGGACGTTCTTTGGCTGTATAGCTTGACCTTGATATTGTATAGGTCGTCGAACCTATACATACGGTCTAATGCTTCTAAGGTCGAGAAATAATAGCCGTGATTGTCATGGGTCACATCCATAGGCTATGATCGCGTGAGACGTGTTGTCAGTATTGTGTATTGTGTTAATTGTTGTAATTCTGTGTGCTGTGTGTTGTAGTTGTTGTGTATGTATTGTAATTGTGTCATCATCATCTCAGCGTTAATCCCAGTCGCATCCGTAGCTTCTCAGCTTTGGAGTCTGGGATCCGCTTTACCACAGATTACAGAATACTCCATACAGATACCTGAACGTGAACAACAAAATGACTCCATCTCAAGTCGAGCAGACAGTCGAGCAAAAAAGTTTCTTAAAGAGATCACTAGATGGCCACCAGGGAGCGCTTGACCGGTCGGCCACTACCGCCATATATGTCTTGTCTACATTGTCATATATACATCCATGCGTCGTGCATCGAGAAATACGCATTCTAAAAGAAGATAACAGCAATATAATGGTTAGAAGGCATCTTATCTTAACCTAAAAAAAAATATGTTATGACAGGATTAATTGAGTACACTGCCATCTATTGTCCCGAGTGTAAAACAAAAATCATTGTCAGTACTGAGCCCATTTTACCGTTTTGTTTAATTACGTTATTTATACGTGTAAATATACGGAGTAGCATTAAATAAGTAAATTCAAATAGTTAAAAATATTAAAAAGGCTACAAACTGCACATAAGAGGTTTAAAATCGTTCCTAAGTTTTGGACCGCAACCTATGCTGCCATCTATTATCGTTTGATAAGAACTGAGAGTCGGTTGTACGGGATGATACCCCATGGCTTTACCAATCTAACTGCTGATTTTGGCTAAACTACGAATTTTGTGTGTCGCAATTGGGTTGTATCCTAAAAATAATTTAATGTCCATTAGATAGATTTATAAAAAATATTGAACAGGTATTTTTTATTTCATTGAAATACTTCGGAAGATATTGATTTGAAATGTCGCATGACGTCACGCCGTGGTACAAAATATACCACGGAGTGACGTAATTAGCCCCCAATCCGTAACTTTAAAACGCTATATCTCAGAAGTTTTTGGTAATTTCGACAAAATAAAAAATACGGGTCTTTTATTTATTATCTGTAAGACGGACTAATTATTTTTTTGATTTTCATACCTTGGATACATCTCTTTTGTGTATGTTTTGCATTGAATGTTTCTATTAATTTTGCTTTGATTGAAAAGGTACTGCTAGGAAGATTAATGTTTGTCCCACCATCGCTACTAGATGGCTGTACGTTTTGAAGACACGTAATCCTTGAGATGGACTGAATGATTTGAACTGCGAAAAGAGTCTTTAGTGCTACAACATAAGGGCGCTGTCAAGTCCTTATTATGGACGTTCTTTGACTGTAAAGCCTGGCCCGACCTATACATAAGACCTAATGCTTCTAAGGTCGAAAAATAATGGGGTATGACGTGATTGTCATGGGTCACATCCATCTAGGGTTGCCATCCGTCCGGGTTTCCCCGGATTTGTCCTAGTTTAGAGGGCATCCGGGGAGCGTCCGGGGAAGGTTTCATTTGTGGACCGAATTTAAAAAAAACAAAAATGTGATTAATTACATTTTCAAATGTTTTTTATTGCATTTAATATGTTTAAAAGATCTTGTTGATATGTCCGGCTTTCGGACTCTAAAATCCGGGGTTTTCACGCATCTTGTCCTGTTTTCCAAATTTTAGAGTTGGCAACCCTACATCCATCGGCTATGATCGCGTGAGACGTGTCAGTGCTATGTATTGTGTTCATTGTTGTAATTCTGTGTGCTGTGTGTTGTAGTTGTGTATGTGCTGGAGGGTAATTACGTAACACACAATCAGTTTCATTTTGACAGTTCAGCAACATTCATTGTGTGATTTACCGCGTTGAGCTGACACATTTTTCGAACATGTACAGCAATGGATAACAATATGCTACAAAATTATTCCAATAGCGTGTTACGCAATTAGGGAGCTGGTGTTAACGGAGTCTGGACAGAGATTTTGGAGGGGCGTGCACAGAGATTTTGTGGAGGGTATGCATAAAACTTAAAAAACGTAACGTAGACGTAGTTTCAATTTAGCATAGTCGCGTACTTTTTCGCATGTCAACATTGATTGCTTGATTAATCCCAGTCGCATCCAAAGCTTTGGAGTCTGGGGTCCGCTTTACCAGTCTAATTGCTGATTTTGGCGAAACTTCGACATTTTCCGTGAAGCGACTGCCGTCTGACCTCCACAACCCGAAGGCGACATCGAAGCACTGCAGCTAGACCAATTGTTGGATTTTTGAGGGCTCCAACAACCCGTAACGACTGCCACTAGATGTTCGTATGGCAACCGGGACCAACGGCTTAACGTGCTTTCCGAGGCACGACCAGACCAGTGCAAATATTCATATTCATGCAGACAAATACTTGCACTGTGCGGGGATCGAACCTGCGCCACCTTGCGCAGCGACCGTATCCGCTACCGCTACGCCACGGAGGCTGTCTGTTGTAGTTGTGTATGTGCTGGAGGGTAATTACGTAACACACAATCAGTTTCATTTTGACAGTTCAGCAACATTCATTGTGTGATTTACCGCGTTGAGCTGACACATTTTTAGAACATATACAGCAATGGATTACCAATATGCTTCAAAATTATTCCAATAGCGTGTTACGCAATGGGGAAGAAAACGCAAAGCTATTTGCAGATGTCGCTGATGGCGTTTGACTCATAACAATTAGCTGTCAGTCGTATCACGTTTTATGTTGAGTTTTTTTTTTTTTGTGTTTGACGAGTTTTTTTAGGTAAAGAAGAGCAATGTATTGTACATGGACTGTTTCAATTTAAAAAACGGGGTTAAAAGTCTAGAGGAGCTTCAGTAAAAGGACGAAAAGCTGATCTAATTACCAGGCAAATAACAATGCCCAGACTTTAAACTGAATGCAGACTTATTAGTGTTTTAAGTTACATTAATTTTGTATTAGGTTTAATGTTTCTTTAGTTATATTTAAGTAAATATTAATGTACTTATTATTGCCACATTTTGAAAGTTTCAACCCTATTAACCTAAAATTATTATCCAGACTTGAATCGTATGACCGAAATTTTTACTTCTTTACTTCCTCAAGAACAAGAAATTCAAGAGAAAAAAATGATTTACCGCCCCCAGAAAGCTATAGAGACATCAACATAATCTTTACTGAAATCTATTTATATATTCTGTTCTAAATTGAAATGCATAGGTATCTTTAGGAAAAGGGTGATTTTCATTATTATTGCAACAAATTGCTACACAACGCGGCATATTTTTTATAAACAACGTGAACTCGAACAAATTACAATGGGTTTTGACAGTTTATTTGAGTCAAACGATATCAGCGCCTCTAGTGGCGAGATTTGTCAGTTTTCTTCCCCATTAGGGAGCTGGTGTTAACGGAGTCTGGATGCTTCACAATCACATTGATAATTATAAAAGTGACAGTTTGTGAGTGAGCTTGTGGGTTTGTTACGCAAAACAACTGAACAGATTTGGAACAATGCCACAGAGATAATTTATAACCAGGATTAACACATGGGGTACTTTTTACCCCGATATTTCCACGGGTCATAATATTCATCCATACTAATATTATAAATGCGAAAGTAACTCTGTCTGTCTGTCTATCTGTCTGTCTGTTACAAAAAAAAAAAACTCTCAACCGATTTTGATGAAATTTGGCACAGACAATCTTTGGACCCTGAGAAAAAACATAGGCTACCTGTTATCCCGGAAAAAATTGATATTCCCGAGGGAAATCTAAAAAGCGCGATATAACCGAACACCACGCGGGCGGAAAGCACACAATCTTTAGACCCTGAGAAAAAACATAGGCTACCTGTTATCCCGGAAAAAATTGATATTCCCGAGGGAAATCTAAAAAGCGCGATATAACGGAAATTTACGCGGGCGAAGCCGCGGGCAGAAAGCTAGTAAAATAAATAAATGAGGAACGCTTAGGTGGTTTTTAGCCGTAAGAGTCCGGCACACCCCTCCGCGTCCCCGAGCGGAGGATAGTCCATGAGGATTTTTCCACCTTCGGAAAAAAAACGATGCTGCTTTCTCACACTTTGTAAAAACCTGTTCCAGGTACAATCAGTTTTAAAAAACATAGTTCGTGACTGGAGTTCGATGGGCACAGCAGAGCGGGAGCAGTGTTACAAACCTATCCTGGACGAGATGGAGGAGCGGTTCTCATTGGATGAATACAGGTAGAACGTGCGAGGTCTTTTACAAGACACACACTGGCACAAATTTTATTCCGTGGTGCTTGGCAATCTGGGCTTCTCCCAGTTGCAATAATGTCCCTGGAGAAGGCTCCTAGGTGTACAAAATAATTTAAAACAGTCGAGTAGGTAAATGCGTGTAATTCGTACCAAAACTTATGGGAGACAGAGAATGTTCAAGAAAAGTATGACTAGTGTTGCAAAAAACGGTTTTTTTTTCTAATGTGAAAAAAAAACTGTTTTTTTTTCTGGATCATGTTTTTTTCAAGAGCATGAAATCTGAAACTGTTATGGCATTTACCGTTAAATAATTAATATTTAAGAGTAAATAATAGAGTATTAAGTTTATTCTTGAACCTGCGGTACTTTACTGATAAAATAGTACCAAAATTTCATAAAAATATTGGCAACATACATTGATATACAACAACAATTGAAAAAAAAACATTGAGTTGTGATTTATTGTTGGTAGTAGTGAATTATGAATAAATAATATGTTGATTTATTATACAAATTGAACTAAAACGTAGGCTACAAAAAACAAAAAACAAATTTAGAAAAAAAAACAACGACGCGAAGTCTTTTTTCATGTTTTTTTTTTTCAAGAAAGTGAAAAAAAACAATTTTTTTTTTTACATATTATAAACCAGCGCTTGACCGCAATCCTGTCTGATGGTAAGCAGTGACGCAATCGTTGATGGTAAAGCGCACTAAAATTGTTTTTTTTTTTTTTTCATTTTACATCACTAAGTGTGACATTCGAATAAAACTTAAAAACTAAAAGTTAATCAGTAAACAATCTAACAACGATGAACGTTGTTGCTGGGATGATGTCATCAGGAGCTTCGACAGTCCCTTTGTGCTGATTGGCCTAGTTCTGTTCTGTCTCCTGCTTGTTATGGAGGGAAGTGGAAAAAACATCTTTTTTCTTACTCCTCCGCTATTCTTTTCTGATTAATTTAGTTGCCCAAGACAGTTGAATCGTTTCTCCGAGACTCGTCGAGCTTCATTGCTCGGCGTTTTCCTGGCGGTCTCCACTGCTGATTCTTTTTTTGGAGATTTTATGGCCTGGTTTCTAAGACCTTTAAGCCAAGTCTTAATTATATCTTATCTTCTTTTGTAACTTATCCTAACTTATCCTAAACTTATCCTAACTAAACCTATCTCCTTTCGTTTCTCGCGTGAACTGACACTAGGAGGAAGTTTTGGTACAAAGCCATGATGTGGCCACTATGCTACAATATTTCACTGGTCTTTATGAATTATTCACTGAATGCACTTTTTACTACATAAATCACGCGTTTTTATTTAGTAAACGACACTATAAATAATTTAAAAGTCCAATGAAAAATGAGCGTGGCACTCATCTTAGCTTCCCGCCAAAAACTCACTGCTGATTCTGGCTTTCAGGTGTTGCAGTGGGTGGGATAATGTGTGGCGCGTATAAGACACACACTGGCGCTGATTGTGTTGTTCAGAAACTAAACTAATTTTAACTTAAGTGCATCTTTTTGTTTCTAATTCAATAAGAAAAGGACGAAGATAAAATGTCAGTTTAATCCTGCCAAATTAAGATACTCCATAGACATTTTTTTTTGTTCAATTCTTTCCGTTCTTTTGAACGGAAAAGGCAAAGGCATAGTACGCCATACAGCCTAGTCTTTAGTAAATACATTCTTGAGTAAACTTCTATCCTAACTTATCCTAATTAATCCTAGCTTATCCTAACTAATCTAACTCCTTTCGTTTCCCGCGTTTGGACGATAAGGAGCGGTTTAGCGTAAAGACATGATGCGGCCACTATGCTACAATATTTCACTGTTCTTTTTGAATTATTCACTGAATGCACTTTTTACTACATAAATCACGCGTTTTTATTTAGTAAACGACACTATAAATAATTTTAAAAGTCCAATGAAAAATGAGCGTGACACTCATCTTGACATTCCCGCCGAGCGCACTAATTTGACAGGTCTAAACTGACATTTTATCTTCTGTCCTTTTCATAAAGAATTGGAAAGAAAAAGGACGCACATAACTTAAAATTAGTTTAGTTTGTGAACAACAGAATCGGCGCCAATATGGAAGCAAGTGGAGGTCTATCTACTCCGACTTCTGTTGTCGTCGTCGTCGCCCTTACTATTTTCTTATTGTTTACTACCTATCGTTCAATCACGCCCCCCCCCCGCGCCTTACTATTTTCTTTCGTCCAATCACCAGCTCTGCATTGCCCCCCCCGGCCTTCCTATTTTCTTATTGTTTACTACCAATCGTTCAAACACCAACTCTGCATCCCCCCGCCTTACTATTTTCTTATTGTTTACTATCAATCCCTCAATCACCAGCTCTGTATTGCCCCCCCTCCCCCGGCCTTACTTTTTCTTATTGTTTACTACCAATCGTTTTTCAGAACAATGTTACTAACAATTGAGCCTACTTGCCATAAATAAACAAAATATTTAATTGATTTCCTTAGCTCATTCCAAAATGCTTACTGCTAGAGAAATTCTTCCATTTTTTTTTTCATTCAAATTCATTCCTCAGTCACGCTAACGTATTCATAAGCTTCTACAAGCAATCGATGAGCCTCAGCAGCAGATTTCTTCAAATTAAAGAAGTAACAAAAGTTTCCGCAAATGAGGATTATTCGACATAAAACTTGCCAATTTTGCACAAAAATAATTATGTGATACTGATACACTTACCTGATGCTCTAAGTGTAATGTTATCACCAGATGTCCGAACTTACGATATCACATTTTACATTTTTTTTTTTTTTTATATATATTATAAACTAGCGCTTGACCGCAATCCTGCCTGATGGTAAGCAGTGACGCAATCGTTGATGGTAAAGCGCAGTAGTTTATTAAGAGCCTATTCACTCTAGCCTTGAAGACACTCAAATTGTAGTCCGACGGAAACACCGCCGCTGGCAAATTATTCCAGTCCCTCGATGTACGCGGTATAAAGGAGGAGGCGAAACGCTTCGTCCGGATTGTAGTGGTGTTAACAACGTAAGGGTGGAAACCAGCCGTACGACGGGTCGTCCGCTGGTGGAACGCAGATGGGGGAATTAAATCATGCAATTCCATCGCACACTCCCCGCCCGAAATGCATCCTATAGAACACCGAAAGGCTGGCTACTCTACGCCTGTGCTCTAGGCTTCTGACAATCTCACCTCTTAGTGAGGACATCTTTTGTTAAACGGAATAGTTATTTATGTTACTGCAAGCAATGATAGCTATTGTAATATGAGTGATAGTTTGAGTGAGGGCACAATAGACCGCGAGTTTGTGCCACGAATTTAAGCTGAGTGGCACAATAGATCAGCACGAGTATTACAATAGCTGTTTGCGACAGTGGCATACAAAACTTTTTCTACGACCTTGAAATAAATAAATACAAAAAACCGTCAATGTTGAGAAAATAGCGCGGTGCGCTCAATCAGCGCAATGTTGTTTTGTTGTTATAATCCCACAAATGAAAGGCAAAGGCAATTCATCCATACAGCCTAATCATCATCATCATCTCAGCATTAATCCCAGTCGCATCCGCAGCTTTTTCAGCTTTGGAGTCTGGGGTCCGCTAATTCATTTTCCATATTCCATACAGCCTAATTACATGCCATATTTAGTCGTGACGCAAATACGCGCGCTTATGCCATAGCCATAAAAAAAAATCAAAAATTTTTATTGTAGTACGGTTTACCCGTGTGGTAATGGTCATTGTAACACGTCTTGACAGGAATGAGTACTATTGAGATATGGCTTATGGTTATGTATTAAGCAAATTACCAAATGGTCGTAGAAAAACTTACTTGTACACCTAATAATATCACTTCGTCTCTCTTGCAGCGACCGTTCGCAAGTCCGCGTGCTGGTGCCGGGCGCGGGACTGGGCCGGCTCGCGTGGGAAGTGGCCGCGCGCGGCTATACGTGTCAAGGCAACGAGTTCTCGCTGTTCATGCTCTTCGCAAGCAACTTTATACTCAACCGATGTACTGAGGTCAGTTCTGCTGCCATTTGCGCCTATAAACTTAAGAAAACATCTGGAACTTAGAAGAGTCGGACCTATACATACGGCCTAATTCTTCTAAGCAAACAACAGCAACAGTTGCTCCAATGTCTTGATCGTTGTCATTAGACCTGTTCTTCTGTATGGCAGTGAGGCGTGGCCTGTGCTTGAGCGACCCTTTCCAGGGGCTGCGTGTCACGGAGATGAATATACTGCGGTGGATGTGTGGAGTTACGCGGAAGGATCGCATCAGGAACTCCCGCATCCGGGGCAGTCTTCATATCCGTGATATAGCAGAGAAACTGCAGGAAGGTCGCCTACGCTGGTACGGCCACGTCTTACGCAACGTCAAATGTTACGTGGGTAACAAATGTCTTGCCGTGGTGCCTCCGCCGGGCCGGAAGAAACGAGGTAGACCAATGAAATGCTGGCTTGGCGTTGTAAGAGATGACATGCGTGGCAACAATCTTTTACCAAAGATCACGCGAAATGGAGGAGGATGTGCAGGAAAGCGGACCCCGGACTCCAACGCGAAAGCGACGGATGCAACAGGGATAAACGCTAAGATGATGATGATGAATTGCTCCAATATTTTGAAACTTATGCGGGAGAAGCCGCGGGCGGAACCATAATTAAGAGTTGTTTTTAATGTCCTGTTACAGGTAAATAAATATACAGTCCACCCGTGGGTACATCAGTATGTCAATAACATAACCTGTGAACATCAATTAATATCAGCAAAGTTCCCCGACGTGTGTCCGTCCGGCAACAGACCTAATCACAATTTCTCTATGACGGCCGGAGACTTTCTCAAAGTAAGTGCTTTATTGCTCTAATGTGAACATAATATTCTTAATTGTAAACATCAGTTAATATCAGCAAGGTTCCCCGACGTGTGTCCGTCCGGCAACAGACCTAATCACAATTTCTCTATGACGGCCGGAGACTTTCTCAAAGTAAGTGCTTTATTGCTCTAATGTGAACATAATATTCTTAATTGTAAACATCAGTTAATATCAGCAAGGTTCCCCGACGTGTGTCCGTCCGGCAACAGACCTAATCACAATTTCTCTATGACGGCCGGAGACTTTCTCAAAGTAAGTGCTTTATTGATCTAATGTGAACATAATATTCTTAATTGTGAACATCAGTTAATATCAGCAAGGTTCCCCGACGTGTGTCCGTCCGGCAACAGACCTAATCACAATTTCTCTATGACGGCCGGAGACTTTCTCAAAGTAAGTGCTTTATTGCTCTAATGTGAACATAATATTCTTAATTGTGAACATCAGTTAATATCAGCAAGGTTCCCCGACGTGTGTCCGTCCGGCAACAGACCTAATCACAATTTCTCTATGACGGCCGGAGACTTTCTCAAAGTAAGTGCTTTATTACTCTAATGTGAACATAATATTCTTAATTGTGAACATCAGTTAATATCAGCAAGGTTCCCCGACGCGTGTCCGTCCGGCAACAGACCTAATCACAATTTCTCTATGACGGCCGGAGACTTTCTCAAAGTAAGTGCTTTATTACTCTAATGTGAACATAACATTCTTAATCGTGAACATCAGTTAATATCAGCAAAGTTCCCCGACGTGTGTCCGTCCGGCAACATACCTAATCACAATTTCTCTATGACGGCCGGAGACTTTCTCAAAGTAAGTGCTTTATTACTCTAATGTGAACATAACATTCTTAATCGTGAACATCAGTTAATATCAGCAAAGTTCCCCGACGTGTGTCCGTCCGGCAACAGACCTAATCACAATTTCTCTATGACGCCCGGAGACTTTCTCAAAGTAAGTGCTTTATTACTCTAATGTGAACATAACATTCTTAATCGTGAACATCAGTTAATATCAGCAAAGTTCCCCGACGTGTGTCCGTCCGGCAACAGACCTAATCACAATTTCTCTATGACGGCCGGCGACTTTCTCAAAGTAAGTGCTTTATTGCTCTAAACTCTAATGTGAACATAATATTCCTAATTGTGAACATCAGTTAATATCGGCAAAGTTCCCCGACGTGTGTCCGTCCGGCAACAGACCTAATCACAATTTCTCTATGACGGCCGGCGACTTTCTCAAAGTAAGTGATTTATTACTGTAATCTGAACATGATATTCTTAATTGTGAACATCAGTTAATATCAGCAAAGTTCCCCGACGTGTGTCCGTCCAACAACAGACCTAATCACAACTCAACGACTGGGCGACTTTCTCAAAGTAAGTGCTTTATTGCTCTAATGTGAATATAATATTCTTAATTGTGAACATCAGTTAATATCAGCAAAGTTCCTCGACGTGTGTCCGTCCGGCAACAGACCTAATCACAATTTCTCTATGACGGCCGGCGACTTTCTCAAAGTAAGTGCTTTATTGCTCTAATGTGAACATAATATTCTTAATCGTGAACATCAGTTAATATACAGACCTAATCACAACTTCTCTATGACAGCCGGCGACTTTCTCAAAGTAAGTGCTTTATTACTGTAATCTGAACATGATATTATTAATCGTGAATATTAGTTATTATCAGCCAAGTTCCCCGACTGGTGTCCATCTAGTAAGAGACCTAGTCATAACTTCTCTATGACGGCCGGCGACTTTATCAGAGTAAATGCATATGATAGTAGCGCCCTCTAGTTTGCCTAATGTTTTTTTTTTGACTAAGAATATGAACACATATTAGATTAGTCTTGAATCGTATACCTTTCTGTTACCAGGCAAAGTCTTACCGCCATGCGATTCGTCGTGTTCCGGCATGATGTCTGGTGAAGCCGTGCGGAGGACGGGTCTGAGCAGTTGTATTGCGATGTGTGCCGGGTACGATGCGCCAAATGTTGTTGTGTCGGGAGTTTGGTCGTGGAGGGTCTCCAGATCAATCTCCCTCTGGCGCAGCATCGTTGGTAGTGTTGTTTGGTTTAACATTGCATCACCTCGCTCAACTGCCGCCTTCCTTCCGATTCACTCAGTTTTTTGAGTGAATAGGCTCTTATTAAACTAGCGCGCTTTACCATCAACGATTGCATCACTACTTGGCATCAGGCGGGATTGCAGACCAGCACAAATCTCGGATAAACTCGACCATAATATGAAAAGCGCGTTTGACATATTACATTATGTTTGAAGATGTAACTTTGCCCATCAAAATTCCAGGTATATACAGAAGCAGATGAATGGTCCTGTGTAGCGACATGCTTCTTCATCGACTGCGCGCCCAACGTCATAGAATTCATAGAGAGAATATACATGATATTACAACCTGGTGGCTACTGGATCAACCTGGGCCCTCTGCTGTACCATTATAGGTAAGAAAAAGCGAAACTGTTACTGGATAGTTTATTTTTCGGATGGGAAATCTTAAAATAACCTCTCCTACTCTGGGCGGAGCGGAAGGACGTGTCAGACTTTTGCTGACTGTGGGTAAACACCCACAAGTGTTCCTTCACTTGCCTGTACGCCAGCCTCTCCCACTCAGGGCGGAGCGGAAGGACGTGTCAGACTTTTACTGACTGTGAGTAATCACCCACACGTGTTCTTTCACTTACCTGTACGCCAGCCTCTCCCACTCAGGGCGGAGCGGAAGGACGTGTCAGACTTTTACTGACTGTGAGTAATCACCCACACGTGTTCTTTCACTTGCCTGTACGCCAGCCTCTCCCACTCAGGGCGGAGCGGAAGGACGTGTCAGACTTTTACTGACTGTGAGTAATCACCCACACGTGTTCTTTCACTTGCCTGTACGCCAGCCTCTCCCAATCAGGGCGGAGCGGAAGGACGTGTCAGACTTTTACTGACTGTGGGTAATCACCCACACGTGTTCTTTCACTTAACTGTACTCCAGCCTCTCCCACTCAGGGCGGAGCTGAAGGACGTGTCAGACTTTTACTGACTGTGGGTAATCACCCACACGTGTTCCTTCACTTGCCTGTACGCCAGCCTCTCCCACTCAGGGCGGAGCGGAAGGACGTGTCAGACTTTTACTGACTGTGAGTAATCACCCACACGTGTTCTTTCACTTGCCTGTACGCCAGCCTCTCCCACTCAGGGCGGAGCGGAAGGACGTGTCAGACTTTTACTGACTGTGAGTAATCACCCACACGTGTTCTTTCACTTGCCTGTACGCCAGCCTCTCCCACTCAGGGCGGAGCGGAAGGACGTGTCAGACTTTTACTGACTGTGGGTAATCACCCACACGTGTTCCTTCACTTGCCTGTACGCCAGCCTCTCCCACTCAGGGCGGAGCGGAAGGACGTGTCAGACTTTTACTGACTGTGAGTAATCACCCACACGTGTTCTTTCACTTGCCTGTACGCCAGCCTCTCCCACTCAGGGCGGAGCGGAAGGACGTGTCAGACTTTTACTGACTGTGAGTAATCACCCACACGTGTTCTTTCACTTGCCTGTACGCCAGCCTCTCCCAATCAGGGCGGAGCGGAAGGACGTGTCAGACTTTTACTGACTGTGGGTAATCACCCACACGTGTTCCTACACTTGCCTGTATGCTTGAGAGGCTGGTGTTTTAACCACTAGGCCACCACAACATACACATATACCTATCATCATCATCTCAGCGTTAACCGCAGTCGCATCCGAAACTTTTCAGCTTTGGAGTCTGGGGTCCGCTTTACCAGTCTAACTGCTGATTTTGGCTAAACTTCGATATTTTTCGTGAAGCGACTGCAGTCTGACCTCCACAACCCAAAGGTGATATCGAAGCATTGCAGTTAGACCAATTGTTGGACTTTTGAGGGCTCCAACAACCCGTAACGAATGCCATTAGATGTTTGTATAGCAACCGGGACCAACATTTACCTATAGGCAATATAAATATGTGTGCTGCGTGGGAATCGAACACGCGAGACGCAAAGCAGCAGCCGTTCGCTCAGCCAATCATGTCGCCATTTCTTTCTTTCTTTTTTTGGCTTCGCACGGTTTGTGCATTTAGCCAATGTCATGAATTATTCATGTCGAAAAAGACGGCCGCGTGAACCATCTTACGAGGGAGTATGAGGCAAAGTCATTTGGCCACTATGCTGCGATATTTCAATGTTCTTTATGAAATATTTACTGAATGCACTTTTTACTACATAAATCACGCACTTTTATTTAATAAACAACACTATAAATAAAAGTCCAATGAAAAATGAGCTTGACACTCAGCTTGACTTTCCCGCCAAAACTCTCATGTCGCCATTTCTTTGAGTATTCATATTTTAAATGTTTATTTTGACAGCGACATGCCAACGGAAAACAGTATCGAACCGCCTTACGACATATTACTGGAGATTATTAGAGATATAGGATTTGATATATTGGTGAGTAAATCACTTCACTAAACTCTTGTCCGCGGATCCGTCCGCGTAGATGTCAAAATATAAAGAGGTACTGATAATACGACAATAAATGAAAACATGGACAGTGCTGGTTCATAGGAATAATCCTAAATCATAGAAAAAAACGTAGCATCAAAAATAAAAAAAATAAGATAATTGTAACAAACTAAATCGCATAAAATTGCAAACGGAATAGAACATCCTTTAAAATATTGGTTCACTGACCTCCGATCGGCGACAGCGCGGTCCTGTATCGACCTGCTTTTTTCGCGCCATTATTATTAAAGTTTAGTACCGCTGGATGCGGTGGTCATCAACCTGTAAGCGCTTCCTTATCAACATGTACATCAAGTAGAAAATGTGAAAAATGAAAAATAATTTCCTGTGACTAAACTAATGGACATATTTCTATGATTTTTTTATGGGTAGACTGAGAATGTGTTGAGGTACACGATGTTTAATTTATTGTCGTATTATCATCACCACTTTGTCTACACTTTGCTACCCCAAACTGTCAGATATTCGCAATCAACCTTGAGCCTTGCTTTGGAGATAAACGACAGAATGCCGAAAGGCGACAGAGGACCGAATAGCCTCTTAATAAACTAGCGCGCTTTACCATCAACGATCGCATTACTGCTTACCATCAGGCGGATTTGCGGTCAAACACTAATTT
Organism: Sesamia nonagrioides; assembly: GCA_017933935.1. NCBI lineage: Eukaryota > Metazoa > Arthropoda > Insecta > Lepidoptera > Noctuidae > Sesamia > Sesamia nonagrioides. The sequence continues at coordinate 180,099 of JADWQK010001195.1, forward strand.
ATAATTTATATATTTAAAAAAAAATGTCACGGACACGACGCGGGTAGTTACTATTTCATTTTTTATACTAAACCAAAATATCGCTTTATTTCTATACAATTGGTATTTAATTTAAATGGTTTAGAAAACCGCCCCGTGTGGTACCGGGCTTAGAATAGTAACATCTCATATCCTCTGGTAGGTGTTTAGGTACGTGATCACAATGACGTCACGCGGTCGGCCGGCGTCCTATCCTCAACTATGACTTTACCATCATGTCTGAACTTATTTATTTTTTTATGTTTTCCTGAATGCATATTCTCGTATGTACACACATGTTTTGAGCAAATAAATTTATCTTTATCTTTTATCTTTACAGAAAGACCAAACGGGCGTGAAAACGAAATACGCCCAAAACCCGCACTCCATGATGCAACACGAATACGACTCTGTGTTTTTCGTTTGTCGCAAACCTTACTGTATGTAGCCAAGTAGCAAGTTATAAGTTATTTATTATATAGCTGTTTATGTGTAGTTAACGTTAGAATCTGCGAAAATGTTGTCATTTTTTGGGCAACTGTTGGCCTATTGTTGCGCTGCAGTTGCGACACTTTTTCGTTTAGGAAAAGTTGCGCAACATTGTTACTACGAAATGTATTTGTGTTCCTGGTAACTATTGCATGCCACTTCGCTATGAAGGCGGCTTACACGGGCAACTTAATTGCTCATGCTGAGCAACGTTGCTGAAATAAGACGGCAATATGAAAACTATTTACCTTTACTGCAAAATTAACTTGCAGCAAATGTTGACGATACGACGGCATCATATTAAGCGATATGGAGCAATTTATTCCACTAAATTGCTCCAATACCTGTGTCAATATTTGCTGGAAAAATGTCCTTGTAAGCGTCAAGCAACAAAAAATTATGAGCAACTTCTTAACTTTATAACGAGAATTTAAGCAACTGTTGCATAAAAGTTGTGCCACAGTTGCGCCATTATCGAAATAAGCACAAAATCTTTATGAAGTAGTTGGTGACTACTTGTTAATTATGTGTAGCTACATAGTACATATTAATATGTTATTTATTATTATACCACGTGGGGGCGACAATACGACAATCATTGAAAACATTAATAATTAGTGGACAGCAGTTAGTAAAGTCTAGTAAAGTCGGTTCACTGACGATAGTTGAACGTGATAACGTCATAAGAAAATACTGATGGAATGGTTACATTTTTGAAACCTTTATCGCTGCAATTACCGTTGCTATAAACAATTGACACCACATTCCACTGCACTTCATACTTGACTAAACATGTAAATGTATTATTGTATAGTAGCTGTCGAACGCGGAGGCCGATTGTGCCTCGTTCCACACTTGCACTTCAAGCCTTAAATGGAACGCCTCAGAGCGCGGTAACGCCGCATGAGTCATGTTTTTTCGTGCGTGCAGCCGGCTCCATCGAATTTTAAGACGTTGTCACGTCAAAAGTTAAAAGTCTAAGATATTAAGAGTATTTTTAAACGAATGTTAAAAAATAAGCTATTGATTAGCGATGGGTTTGCCTACCTATAACAAAAATTCCAGTATTACCTGACCTATTTTTTTAGCCTATTTCGTGCCCCACCTTTGGGCAAAGATCTCCCCTTTATTCTTCCAAACCTCCCTGTCTTGTGCTATCTCTGTCCATATTGGCCCTGCCATAATTAATTTTAGTATAATGTATAATTATTTCGCTAAAACTACTTGAATTAATCACAGATTATTTAGAGATTGCGACAATATTTTTATAGGCAACCCATAGATAAATCCATTGCATACCTACTTTAGATTCGTTTAAAAATAGTTTCATAAAAACAAATTAAATACCTGTAGGCTCGATCAGTGGGATCCCATACTAGTATAAACTAGCGGCCGCCAGCGACTTCGTTCGCGTGTAGTTAGTCATGCTCCGCTCCTATTGGTCGCAGCGTGATGTTATATAGCCTTCCTGGATTAATGGGCTATCCAACGCAAAAAGAATTTTTCATATCGGACCAATAGTTCTTGAGATCAGTGCGTTCAAACAAACACAAACTCTTCAGCTTTATATATTAGTATAGTATAGATAGATAATAGTGGTGGACTGTTATGGATATTTCCCGATTATGCTCTCTCCATATGAGGTCGTGTTTAAAAGCTGTTTAAGCCTAAACATCTGCTAAACACTGTTTAGTTGATTGTCGGATTGACGTCTCCACACCCTGTATTGATCGTATTGAAGGAAGAAAGAATCTGGTTATGATTTGCGAAAAAAAATGTATTATTTGATCTTTATGTAGACCTAAATTGTGGCCTACAGATTTTAGTTTTGTCATTACAAGCAAGACTGGTATTAAATATGGTAAGATAGTATATAAAAAGCAATGGCTTCCCATTTTGTAGACTTACGAAAGCCATAAGATGATTGTTTAGGACTGCGATACTCATCCTTCTTATCATTTTCCATCATCGTGAAGCCGTACGGAGGACGGGACTGAGCAGTTGTGTTGCGATGTGTGGCGGGTACGATGCGTCAAATGTTGTTGTGTCGGGAGTTTGGTCGTGGAGGATCTCCACATCAATCTCCCTCTGGCGCAGCATCGTTGGTCGTGTTGTTGGGTTTTACATTCCACTACCTCGCTCAACTGCCATCTTCCATCCTGTTCACTAAGTTTTTTTGAGTGATTGGGCTTAATAAACTAGCGCGCTTTAACATCAAAGATTACATCACTGCTTACCATCAGGCGGGATTGCAGTCAAGCGCTAGTTTATAATTATTAGAAGAAGAAAAAACTATTTTCGACTAGTGTCCGACACTAGTCGAAACTTGTTTTAAAACCGAAACCGAAAACTAATTTCGGCAACGTTTTGGCCGAAACCGAAAGTTCCTTACAAGGATCATATTTTTAAAGACCGACTTACACGGTGCATTTTAATTGCCTATGGCTTCTATGAAGTTGAAGCAACATTAAAAGTTGCATTGTCTAAACACTATTTAGACGATGAAGTCATTTGTTGCATCAATTTTATTGTATGCCGTAGGCAATTAAATTGCACCGTGTAAATCAGTCTCTAAAAATATGATCCTTGTAAGGAACTTTCGTTTTCGGCCAAAACAGACCGTTGCCGAAATTAGTTTTCGTTTACCGTGTAAATCAGCCTTAAGGGAATAAAGAAAACGTTACTATAATCAGTCAGTCGTTAAATTACAAAGTTAAGCAGTGATCGATATTTTTATTTATTGATAGTCGACGTAGGAACTTTTATTTAAAAAAAATATATATTAGTTGGTGTCTCAAAAATACTCACAATAGGTGTTTATTTGAGATTGTGAGTGGATAGGATCTCAATCACTGGATATCTCGCCACGAAAACCAAACAAAACCAAAAGCAAAAACAACCAAGCGAATCACGACATTAGCTCCTATAGGATTCATTAATTCATTCAACGCGCCGAACATGAACGATCACAGCGCGAAAACTCCCGAATGCACATTCGGTTTTGGTCGTACTTTTGGCAAGTTTGCCGTCGAAAACGAAACTGAACCGAAAGTGGTGTTTTTGCCGAAACTCTATCGAAACCGAGCATGCGTTTGGACACTATATTCAACGAATCTCTATACGCGTTAAGGTTAGAAATCGAACGAAACCTTTTTTACTGTCCGTTAAACGATTTTGACTTCTATTCCGTAGTCATAAAGATGGCTTTAAAAGCAAAAATTCTTTAAAACACCAAGTCCCCGGTAATTTTATCGTATCGGCTGATTGTTCGGCTGTTTCATATTACAAAGTTATTGTAATTATTATAATTTAATTGAGTTTCATAAGTGTTAAATATTGTTGTGTCGGGAGTTTGGTCGTGGAGGATCTCCACATCAATCTCCCTCTGGCGCAGCATCGTTGGTCGTGTTGTTGGGTTTTACATTCCACTACCTCGCTCAACTGCCATCTTCCATCCTGTTCACTAAGTTTTTTTGAGTGATTGGGCTTAATAAACTAGCGCGCTTTAACATCAAAGATTACATCACTGCTTACCATCAGGCGGGATTGCAGTCAAGCGCTAGTTTATAATTATTAGAAGAAGAAAAAACTATTTTCGACTAGTGTCCGACACTAGTCGAAACTTGTTTTAAAACCGAAACCGAAAACTAATTTCGGCAACGTTTTGGCCGAAACCGAAAGTTCCTTACAAGGATCATATTTTTAAAGACCGACTTACACGGTGCATTTTAATTGCCTATGGCTTCTATGAAGTTGAAGCAACATTAAAAGTTGCATTGTCTAAACACTATTTAGACGATGAAGTCATTTGTTGCATCAATTTTATTGTATGCCGTAGGCAATTAAATTGCACCGTGTAAATCAGTCTCTAAAAATATGATCCTTGTAAGGAACTTTCGTTTTCGGCCAAAACAGACCGTTGCCGAAATTAGTTTTCGTTTACCGTGTAAATCAGCCTTAAGGGAATAAAGAAAACGTTACTATAATCAGTCAGTCGTTAAATTACAAAGTTAAGCAGTGATCGATATTTTTATTTATTGATAGTCGACGTAGGAACTTTTATTTAAAAAAAATATATATTAGTTGGTGTCTCAAAAATACTCACAATAGGTGTTTATTTGAGATTGTGAGTGCATGAGAGCTATGGAAATAGCCAAAGTACACTAAATGGGCCGTCTCAACATCAGTCAAATTACGAATTGTTCTAACTGCGTATGCAGCAGAACTTAGTTTTTTTGTCAATTTTTCTATATGTGGACCCCATTGAAGCTTAGCATCCAGAGTTATACCCAAGAATACTGTGCTGTCTTCAGATTTCAATTCTTCGCCCTTTATCAACACTTTAGTTTCCACCTGCCTAACGTGAGGTAGAGTAAACTTAATGCATTTGGTTTTTTTCTCGTTTAAGAGTAAATTATTAACATTAAACCAATGGACTACTTTGGAGATCGCGCTATTTACATCATCAGTAACCTGCTGCTGACGTTTCAGTTTAAATAAAAGTGAAGTGTCATCTGCAAACAACACTATATCGTGGTTATCCTTTATTAGGTACGGCAGGTCATTGATGTAAATAAGAAACAAAAAAGGACCAAGAATTGACCCCTGTGGGACTCCCATTGTTACCAAAGACCCGGAGGATCTTGTTCCATTAACGTCAACGCTTTGAATCCTAGCACTCAAGTAAGATGTAATAAGATCCAGTGCAGAATTCCGGATCCCGTAGTGGCGGAGTTTCCTGATTAACGTATAGTGAAGAACGCAATCGAATGCCTTAGACAAATCACAAAAGATGCCCAAGGCATCGCATTTATCCTCCCATGCATTATAGATATGTCCTAGAAGTTCATCAGTAGTTGAACGACCCCTTGTAAAACCGAACTGTTTGCTATGTAAATTATTATTTATATATTATATTAGTATGGATAAGGCGCCATTTGGTGAGCATAGAAACGGTAGCCGTTTTTATGCTCACCAAATGGCGCCACTGTCGAGTGAGGTCCTAAAGTTTACAGTTTAATTGGGTTGTATCCTAAAAAATTAATTTAATGTCCATCAGATAGATTTATAGATTTTTAAATTTGGCACAGACAATCTTTAGACCCTGAGAAAGGACATAGGCTACCTTTTATCCCGGAAAATTATGATATTCCCGAGGGAAATCTAAAAACCGCGATATAACCGAACTCCACGCGGGCGGAAAGTTAGTGAAACATAAGTTCAACACATAATTAAGTATACAAGATATATTAATGTGGACTGTGGAAACTGGAGCCTGTACTAGGACTACCTGTGTTACAGGACTCCAGGCCTCCCGACTACACGGTCGTCTCACAACTAATGCAAACGTAAACTAACAGATGAGCAGAACCGGAACTTGTGGCTGAATATGGACGAGAGTTGAGTCGTGGTGGCCTAGTGGTTAAAACACCAGCCTCTCAAGTATGAGTGCGCGGGTTCGATTCCAGGTCAGGCAAGTACCAATGTAACTTTTCTAAAGTTATATGTACTTTCTAAGTATATCTTGGACACCAGACTGAAGGTGAAGGAAAAACATCTTAAGGAAACCTGGACTTTAAGTCTGAAATCGCCAACCCGCATTGAGCAAGCGTGGTGATTACGCTCATTCCTTCTCTGTATGATAGGAGATCTGTGCCCAGCAGTGGGGCGATAAAAGGTTGACGATGATGATGGACGAGAGCCACTTTCGGGTCAAGGAGGTTTATCGGAGGAGGGCGCGGAACCCACTTCAGGCCCATGTTGTCTTGCAGGTCTCCCCTCTGGTGTGGCGTAGGCTGGCCGAGGCGAAGACTGCCGAGGACCAGTCGCCGTTGGTGCAGTGCACCCGTTGCCTGGGGTATGGCCACGGCCGCAGATTCTGCAAGGAGAAGGTGGACCTTTCGCCCACTGTGGGGAGAGCACGACCGTGCGAAGTGCCCCTCCCGCGTGGACGGGAAGGGCCCCGTCTGCCGGAACTGCGACCGGGCCGGGCAGCAGACGACGGGACGCAACGCATTCGATGGCGGCTGTCCGATAAGGCAGAAGTGGGATGGTATCGCGCGCTCCTCCATAAGCTATTGCTGAGGGCCCTGCAGTGGATAGGGAATGTGAGAGGCACTTTATGTATAATTATTTCGCTAAAACTACTTGAATTAATCACAGATTATTTAGAGATTGCGACAATATTTTTATAGGCAACCCATAGATAAATCCATTGCATACCTACTTTAGATTCGTTTAAAAATAGTTTCATAAAAACAAATTAAATACCTGTAGGCTCGATCAGTGGGATCCCATACTAGTATAAACTAGCGGCCGCCAGCGACTTCGTTCGCGTGTAGTTAGTCATGCTCCGCTCCTATTGGTCGCAGCGTGATGTTATATAGCCTTCCTGGATTAATGGGCTATCCAACGCAAAAAGAATTTTTCATATCGGACCAATAGTTCTTGAGATCAGTGCGTTCAAACAAACACAAACTCTTCAGCTTTATATATTAGTATAGTATAGATAGATAATAGTGGTGGACTGTTATGGATATTTCCCGATTATGCTCTCTCCATATGAGGTCGTGTTTAAAAGCTGTTTAAGCCTAAACATCTGCTAAACACTGTTTAGTTGATTGTCGGATTGACGTCTCCACACCCTGTATTGATCGTATTGAAGGAAGAAAGAATCTGGTTATGATTTGCGAAAAAAAATGTATTATTTGATCTTTATGTAGACCTAAATTGTGGCCTACAGATTTTAGTTTTGTCATTACAAGCAAGACTGGTATTAAATATGGTAAGATAGTATATAAAAAGCAATGGCTTCCCATTTTGTAGACTTACGAAAGCCATAAGATGATTGTTTAGGACTGCGATACTCATCCTTCTTATCATTTTCCATCATCGTGAAGCCGTACGGAGGACGGGACTGAGCAGTTGTGTTGCGATGTGTGGCGGGTACGATGCGTCAAATGTTGTTGTGTCGGGAGTTTGGTCGTGGAGGATCTCCACATCAATCTCCCTCTGGCGCAGCATCGTTGGTCGTGTTGTTGGGTTTTACATTCCACTACCTCGCTCAACTGCCATCTTCCATCCTGTTCACTAAGTTTTTTTGAGTGATTGGGCTTAATAAACTAGCGCGCTTTAACATCAAAGATTACATCACTGCTTACCATCAGGCGGGATTGCAGTCAAGCGCTAGTTTATAATTATTAGAAGAAGAAAAAACTATTTTCGACTAGTGTCCGACACTAGTCGAAACTTGTTTTAAAACCGAAACCGAAAACTAATTTCGGCAACGTTTTGGCCGAAACCGAAAGTTCCTTACAAGGATCATATTTTTAAAGACCGACTTACACGGTGCATTTTAATTGCCTATGGCTTCTATGAAGTTGAAGCAACATTAAAAGTTGCATTGTCTAAACACTATTTAGACGATGAAGTCATTTGTTGCATCAATTTTATTGTATGCCGTAGGCAATTAAATTGCACCGTGTAAATCAGTCTCTAAAAATATGATCCTTGTAAGGAACTTTCGTTTTCGGCCAAAACAGACCGTTGCCGAAATTAGTTTTCGTTTACCGTGTAAATCAGCCTTAAGGGAATAAAGAAAACGTTACTATAATCAGTCAGTCGTTAAATTACAAAGTTAAGCAGTGATCGATATTTTTATTTATTGATAGTCGACGTAGGAACTTTTATTTAAAAAAAATATATATTAGTTGGTGTCTCAAAAATACTCACAATAGGTGTTTATTTGAGATTGTGAGTGGATAGGATCTCAATCACTGGATATCTCGCCACGAAAACCAAACAAAACCAAAAGCAAAAACAACCAAGCGAATCACGACATTAGCTCCTATAGGATTCATTAATTCATTCAACGCGCCGAACATGAACGATCACAGCGCGAAAACTCCCGAATGCACATTCGGTTTTGGTCGTACTTTTGGCAAGTTTGCCGTCGAAAACGAAACTGAACCGAAAGTGGTGTTTTTGCCGAAACTCTATCGAAACCGAGCATGCGTTTGGACACTATATTCAACGAATCTCTATACGCGTTAAGGTTAGAAATCGAACGAAACCTTTTTTACTGTCCGTTAAACGATTTTGACTTCTATTCCGTAGTCATAAAGATGGCTTTAAAAGCAAAAATTCTTTAAAACACCAAGTCCCCGGTAATTTTATCGTATCGGCTGATTGTTCGGCTGTTTCATATTACAAAGTTATTGTAATTATTATAATTTAATTGAGTTTCATAAGTGTTAAATATTGTTGTGTCGGGAGTTTGGTCGTGGAGGATCTCCACATCAATCTCCCTCTGGCGCAGCATCGTTGGTCGTGTTGTTGGGTTTTACATTCCACTACCTCGCTCAACTGCCATCTTCCATCCTGTTCACTAAGTTTTTTTGAGTGATTGGGCTTAATAAACTAGCGCGCTTTAACATCAAAGATTACATCACTGCTTACCATCAGGCGGGATTGCAGTCAAGCGCTAGTTTATAATTATTAGAAGAAGAAAAAACTATTTTCGACTAGTGTCCGACACTAGTCGAAACTTGTTTTAAAACCGAAACCGAAAACTAATTTCGGCAACGTTTTGGCCGAAACCGAAAGTTCCTTACAAGGATCATATTTTTAAAGACCGACTTACACGGTGCATTTTAATTGCCTATGGCTTCTATGAAGTTGAAGCAACATTAAAAGTTGCATTGTCTAAACACTATTTAGACGATGCAAGTCATTTGTTGCATCAATTTTATTGTATGCCGTAGGCAATTAAATTGCACCGTGTAAATCAGTCTCTAAAAATATGATCCTTGTAAGGAACTTTCGTTTTCGGCCAAAACAGACCGTTGCCGAAATTAGTTTTCGTTTACCGTGTAAATCAGCCTTAAGGGAATAAAGAAAACGTTACTATAATCAGTCAGTCGTTAAATTACAAAGTTAAGCAGTGATCGATATTTTTATTTATTGATAGTCGACGTAGGAACTTTTATTTAAAAAAAATATATATTAGTTGGTGTCTCAAAAATACTCACAATAGGTGTTTATTTGAGATTGTGAGTGGATAGGATCTCAATCACTGGATATCTCGCCACGAAAACCAAACAAAACCAAAAGCAAAAACAACCAAGCGAATCACGACATTAGCTCCTATAGGATTCATTAATTCATTCAACGCGCCGAACATGAACGATCACAGCGCGAAAACTCCCGAATGCACATTCGGTTTTGGTCGTACTTTTGGCAAGTTTGCCGTCGAAAACGAAACTGAACCGAAAGTGGTGTTTTTGCCGAAACTCTATCGAAACCGAGCATGCGTTTGGACACTATATTCAACGAATCTCTATACGCGTTAAGGTTAGAAATCGAACGAAACCTTTTTTACTGTCCGTTAAACGATTTTGACTTCTATTCCGTAGTCATAAAGATGGCTTTAAAAGCAAAAATTCTTTAAAACACCAAGTCCCCGGTAATTTTATCGTATCGGCTGATTGTTCGGCTGTTTCATATTACAAAGTTATTGTAATTATTATAATTTAATTGAGTTTCATAAGTGTTAAATATTTAGAACTAGCTTTCCGCCCGCGGCTTCGCCCGCGTGGAATTCGGTTATATTGCGCTTTTAAATTTCCCTCAGCAATATCAAAATAAAAGGTAGCCTATGTCCTTTATAAGGTTCTACAGATTGTCTGTGCCAAATTTCATCAAAATCGGTTGAGAGGTTTAAGCGGGAAAGCGTAACAGACAGACAGAGTTACTTTCGCATTTATAATATTCAAAATCAAAAAATCAAAATCAAAGCATTTATTTCAAATAAACCAGTTACAGGCACTTTTGAATTGTCAGAAGGTCGGTCAGTCAATAAGATGAAGCTAGTCGCCCATTCCAAAGAGTAGGTACCTATGGAGAAGAACGGGCAAGAAACTCCATGGACACTCTTTTAAATTTTCAAGCTAATTTTACAAATATTTGATTACATCATTCATGTTGAAATCAACCGTGTGAGAACGATGCAGAAATAAATTGTACGCCGAGAGCGTCCATTATGGAAAACACACAAAAATCAATTCAGAAATTAAAATACGCCGTGGCAGCTAAGAGATGACCAGTCCCCTCCGACGGCGTCCGTTCACGAACATGACGAATGGATCAGCATCATTCAGCTCAACCATATTCAAGGGAACCCAATGACCCAACACACACGCCACCATCAGCGAGACATTTGAGTGAGCATGACATACTCTCAACAGCCAGAGCACTATCAAGTCAATAAAAAAGACTAACCCAACAAAAAAATGCCTTACAGCACATTCGTACATTGTGCTCACACGTTTGCCATGCAATTATACAATACTAAGAAATTGAATCTACACAATGCTAAGATAGTTTTGTCCAAGGTTCAGCAGCTCCAACAGTGTTCCCGAATCTGTGGAAAGTTTAGCTCCTTTGTAGCTGTACAGGTGCCGAACACCTCTGTCAGCGATACAATTCCGTAACGTACAATATGCTTGGCTACATAGTGTGTAATACAGGCTTTGAATTAATAACATAAACAATTACACGTTAAAACTACAAGAGGAAAAATCAGAGAACAATCAGTGTATATAATCGGACGCAGCTCAAGCCCAAGCCTTTTTGTCCTCAATATAATCCTTCACACTATAAAATGCTTTCTGACACAACTTACGTTTAATGAAGGATTTGAATTTATTCAGGCTCAGATCTTGAACCACCTCTGGAAGTCCATTGTAAATATGTATACATTGGCATCTGAAAGAGCCACCTATTTTCTTGAGCCTTGTTGTAGGTACAATAAATTTGTGCCTGTTCCTAGTATTTATATTATGGACATCACTGTATTTTTTAAACAATTTTATATTTTTATGAGCATACAAAAGATTTTCATAAATATATTGAGACGGCACGGTCAGTACATTAATCTCTTTAAATTTTTCTCTGAGGGAGTGTCTCGGACTTAATTTATAAATTGCACGAACAGCTCGTTTCTGCAAAACAAATATTGTTTGAATATCGGCGGCATTTCCCCACAACAGAATGCCGTACGACATTACGCTATGGAAATAGCCAAAGTACACTAAATGGGCCGTCTCAACATCAGTCAAATTACGAATTGTTCTAACTGCGTATGCAGCAGAACTTAGTTTTTTTGTCAATTTTTCTATATGTGGACCCCATTGAAGCTTAGCATCCAGAGTTATACCCAAGAATACTGTGCTGTCTTCAGATTTCAATTCTTCGCCCTTTATCAACACTTTAGTTTCCACCTGCCTAACGTGAGGTAGAGTAAACTTAATGCATTTGGTTTTTTTTCTCGTTTAAGAGTAAATTATTAACATTAAACCAATGGACTACTTTGGAGATCGCGCTATTTACATCATCAGTAGCCTGCTGCTGACGTTTCAGTTTAAATAAAAGTGAAGTGTCATCTGCAAACAACACTATATCGTGGTTATCCTTTATTAGGTACGGCAGGTCATTGATGTAAATAAGAAACAAAAAAGGACCAAGAATTGACCCCTGTGGGACTCCCATTGTTACCAAAGACCCGGAGGATCTTGTTCCATTAACGTCAACGCTTTGAATCCTAGCACTCAAGTAAGATGTAATAAGATCCAGTGCAGAATTCCGGATCCCGTAGTGGCGGAGTTTCCTGATTAACGTATAGTGAAGAACGCAATCGAATGCCTTAGACAAATCACAAAAGATGCCCAAGGCATCGCATTTATCCTCCCATGCATTATAGATATGTCCTAGAAGTTCATCAGTAGTTGAACGACCCCTTGTAAAACCGAACTGTTTGCTATGTAAATTATTATTTATATATTATATTAGTATGGATAAGGCGCCATTTGGTGAGCATAGAAACGGTAGCCGTTTTTATGCTCACCAAATGGCGCCACTGTCGAGTGAGGTCCTAAAGTTTACAGTTTAATTGGGTTGTATCCTAAAAAATTAATTTAATGTCCATCAGATAGATTTATAGATTTTTAAATTTGGCACAGACAATCTTTAGACCCTGAGAAAGGACATAGGCTACCTTTTATCCCGGAAAATTATGATATTCCCGAGGGAAATCTAAAAACCGCGATATAACCGAACTCCACGCGGGCGGAAAGTTAGTGAAACATAAGTTCAACACATAATTAAGTATACAAGATATATTAATGTGGACTGTGGAAACTGGAGCCTGTACTAGGACTACCTGTGTTACAGGACTCCAGGCCTCCCGACTACACGGTCGTCTCACAACTAATGCAAACGTAAACTAACAGATGAGCAGAACCGGAACTTGTGGCTGAATATGGACGAGAGTTGAGTCGTGGTGGCCTAGTGGTTAAAACACCAGCCTCTCAAGTATGAGTGCGCGGGTTCGATTCCAGGTCAGGCAAGTACCAATGTAACTTTTCTAAAGTTATATGTACTTTCTAAGTATATCTTGGACACCAGACTGAAGGTGAAGGAAAAACATCTTAAGGAAACCTGGACTTTAAGTCTGAAATCGCCAACCCGCATTGAGCAAGCGTGGTGATTACGCTCATTCCTTCTCTGTATGATAGGAGATCTGTGCCCAGCAGTGGGGCGATAAAAGGTTGACGATGATGATGGACGAGAGCCACTTTCGGGTCAAGGAGGTTTATCGGAGGAGGGCGCGGAACCCACTTCAGGCCCATGTTGTCTTGCAGGTCTCCCCTCTGGTGTGGCGTAGGCTGGCCGAGGCGAAGACTGCCGAGGACCAGTCGCCGTTGGTGCAGTGCACCCGTTGCCTGGGGTATGGCCACGGCCGCAGATTCTGCAAGGAGAAGGTGGACCTTTCGCCCACTGTGGGGAGAGCACGACCGTGCGAAGTGCCCCTCCCGCGTGGACGGGAAGGGCCCCGTCTGCCGGAACTGCGACCGGGCCGGGCAGCAGACGACGGGACGCAACGCATTCGATGGCGGCTGTCCGATAAGGCAGAAGTGGGATGGTATCGCGCGCTCCTCCATAAGCTATTGCTGAGGGCCCTGCAGTGGATAGGGAATGTGAGAGGCACTTTATCGTCTATCAGGCCAACCTCCAGCGCGGCCGCCTGGCGACTCAGGAGTTAGTCATGTCCGCCCATGGTTTCATACTAATAAGAACCTTATTACCATATGCATAAAGTTGACATTTGTATGGTTAGCAAAATAAAGTCATAAGCCCCGTCATAGGATCTCGCCTTGGTGACTCGTTCTTTGCAAACATCTCATTTAAGTGGGTGATAAACGTACGAACTTAAAGTACGCGGTTTTTAAGATCGTGAAGTTACTCGGCTCGACGTCGGTGACACACGTGAAACTTGCTCATACCATATCATGATGTCGTCGAGAGAAGAAGCTTTGTGTTATTTGGGAATTATATCATACTACATTTTAAAAAACTAATAAAAGACGAAATCGACACGTGTGCGTAAAGCACTGCATTACGAAAAGAGAACACATGTGAGATCACATGTGAATTTAGTAAGAGCATGTGCGTACCGAGGGGGAGCTGGGGGGGCAGCTGCCCTCTCCTTGAAATCTCTTAGAACATGTAGGAACTCCTCTGATTACTAAACGAAGTATAAACGAGGACTTATCTCTAACTTTTAAATATACCAAGCAGTAGACACTGACAAAATGTACGGTGGAATTGCCAAAAAACTGTAACCGACTATAGCGCACAAATATTACTCACTAAAAAATTTTACTTGCCCCCCTAGGCCTGACTTTCCCCCCCCCCCCGGGGCCAGAAGCTGGGTACGCCCACGAGTAAGAAAGTTACGTGAAAAGAAGGGAGATTTCCATAATTATTTCAAAATGCCTGAAAGGTCCGGCAGTACTTCACACCTGGGCAGCTTCTAATGTTATACAAAGCACAGGTCCGTTCGTGTGTGGAGTACTGCAGCCACATTTGGGCTGGTGCTGCCAAGTGTCACCTGGCCACTTTGGATTCAGTGGAAAGACTTGCAAAGAGGCTGATTAGTGATCCTGATCTAACTCGAGTTGGTCTCCAAAGCCTAGAGCACAGGCGTAGAGTAGCTAGCCTTTCGGTGTTCTATAGGATGCATTTCGGGGAGTGTGCGAGGGAATTGCATGATTTAATTCCCCCATCTCTGTTCCACCAGCGGACGACCCGTCGTACGGCTGGTTTCCACCCTTACGTTGTTAACACCACTACGATCCGGACGAAGCGTTTCGCCTCCTCCTTTATACCGCATACATCGAGGGACTGGAACAATTTGCCAGCGGCGGTGTTTCCGTCGGACTACAATTTGAGTGTCTTCAAGGCTAGAGTGAATAGGCTCTTAATAAACTAGTGCGCTTTACCATCAACGATTGCGTCACTGCTTACCATCAGGCAGGATTGCGGTCAAGCGCTAGTTTATAATATGTAAAAAAAAAACCGCTGTATGAAAACTCCTGGAACTCCTGGCGCTGTACGAAGGCTCCCTGCTCGCAGCGCTGCCACACATACGAGCCGAGACGAGCTACGAGTAAGATTTCAAACAGGTTGGATCGCCGGCGAACTTGCTCGGCTATTTTAAAGAACGCGTTTTTAAGGTGACACACAGGCGAAAACGGTCGTCGAGCCACAAGTCAGCGTACTTTTTTTTTTTTTATTTTGTTATCTTGGGGAAACCTTCTAAAGGCCCCTGGTCCTTGGGGATACGACCAGGGAGTGTGGGATTCTTACCTCACTAAAACCACCCCGGTGTCACCATCTGCACATAGCAGGGGCACCGTTACTTCTCAAAAGACCAATCGGAGCCCCTGCCGTGCAACGCCTGTTAGGGCACATCTCTGGGAGACTGTAAAGGGGTCTCCCCGAACCTAACTATGTAAGACAACACATGACTACTGTGCGCCGCCTTCCCTGAAGTCGCTCAGTGGGCCGGCTGAGTCCAAGCTCTAATCGCCCGCGACCTCCAGTTCCCGCCTTTCTTAAAGGATACAGGTGGGGTTTCTGCTTGTTAGGCGCCAAGGCGGTGGCAAGTCCGCGTACTTATTCGTACGTCTATCATCCACTTTAGTGGTTTCATATGTCGCCGTATCTTCATCGCCACATGGTACTAACTACGCAATCAGACTGACTTCACGCGAAATTCTACATCGCGCAATCAAAGTTTACCACGCGTTTTTCTAGCATATACAATATGTAAAGAAAACCCTGTCCGACCCATAAGGATAATAATTGTTAGGTATACACATGACCAAATAAAATACAAAATTTTACATAATCATCATAGTTATTGTCCAACTTCCCCGAAATTTGGTAATTTTTAAAAAAGTAACAACACCATTTGTAACGGAGCTAATAGCGATGCAATCACGTACCGCCTGCCCTGCCTCCCTTCACCCGCGCATGTATGCCTAACGTGTTGCCTAACGCACATACATTAAGTTACCTCGCTTTTTTGAAATAATATTTATTTTTTTAGGAATTTAGTGCATTATTAGAATCAGTTATCGATACCTAACAATACCTTCACTGATCGGACAGGGTTTTCTTTAGATATTGTATACAATATGTTAAGAAAACCCTGTCCGACCCGTAAGGATAGTAAAGGTTAGGTAAACACATGACCAAATAACATATGAAATTTTACATAATCATCATAGTAACAATAAAAAAAATATTATTTCAAAATTCATTAGAATTTTGAAATAATATTTTTTTCCCGCGAATTAATTCCAACTTCCCCGTAATTTTACGCTTATGCGATTCGACCACGCGTCGCGTGCCCTGCCCCCCGTCGCCCGCGGAAGGGTGTCCTACCGCACATGTATTAAGTTACCTCTTTCTGCAAAATAATATTTTTTTAGGGGATTTTTTTTTAACTTTTGTCCGGCTTTGTCGGCATTAGTAGAATCAGTTATCGATACCTAACAATACCTTCACGGATCGGACAGGGTTTTCTTTACATATTGTATATCTTCAATGTTCCGTTGTAAGCACTTGGTCGGAGAGTCCTCCTTTATCAAGGGAGGAGTGTATTTTACACTCTTCCTCATAACTCTGTACATATTTATTTGACTTACTTTAATAACGACTACAAAAGCATAAGTCAATTTATTTTATGCTTTTCATTAACTTTCATTTTTATCGTTACTACAGCACGAATAGATTAAAAATACAAAGAAAAAGTGTATTATACTTATTATATTAGTTCTTGCCCACAACTGGGACCCCAAAGAGTTGGGCTAAAGTATTACATCATGGTACTGATTGAAATTAAAAGATGGCTGCATGTCGTGAACAATTATATTGTGAATTTGTGAAATTTGTGTAAATGTATAATGTTTATTTGGAAACAGTATGACAACTTGAAACAAATGTTTAATTGTTATTCTTAGATATTGGTGGCGATCCTCCTCTTCACAAACTAAGCAAATTAAGATACTCCATAGACAACTGTCTTCTTCTTCTTCAGTCTATAGAAGTCCACTGCTGGACAAAGGCCTCCCCCAAGACTTTCATTACATTGGGGGGCATTGCCATAATTCTCACGCTTGGCAGACGGTTTGGGGATCGCAGTAATTTGATATTCCACAGGAGAAGCGCTGCTGCCCGCTTCCCTGGTGAGAGTTCCCTTCAACTACGTCACCAAGATGGCCGCCAGTCGCAATATCAACGTGCTGGGCTTATAAGCTGTTGCTACCGATAGTCGTTGTTGTATTGGTCTGTTCATTCATAATACAGACAATGATACAATAATGATATTTACTGATTGTTACGACAGCCAAGTTTTACAAGTAGGTAATACAGAGTGGTGCTGACAATACGACAATAAATTAAACATCGTGTACCTCAACACATTCTCAATCTACCTATAAAAAACACTGTATAAATAAATCCATTAGTTTAGTCACAGAAAATTATTTTTCATTTTTCACATTGTCTACATGATGTACACGTTGTTATGGAAGCGCTTACAGGTTAATGACCGCCGCATCCAGTGGTACTAAACTTTAATAATAATGGCGCCAAAAAGCAAGTCGATACACGACCGCGCTGTCGCCCGCTGATCGGAGGTCATTGAACCAATATTTTAAAGGATGTTCTATTCCGTTTGCAATTTTATGCGATTTAGTTTGTTTGAAATTTTCATTTTTTTTATTTTTGATGCTAGGTTTTTTTTCTATGGTTTAGCATTTCTCCTATGAACCAGCATAGTCTGTGTTTTCATTTATTGTCGTCTTATCAGCACCACTCTGTATAAAAGTGACAATAATATTTAATTAATACAAAATGAAAAATATATTTAAATAAGACTACCTATATTATTTTAAGTTTTAAAAATGTTTATCGACATTGTTTCAAGTTGTCCTACTGTTTATAACGCACTGTTGTTAATTTGTTAAGCGAAGAGATTAAAACAATGATTTATTGGTTACTTTTGTCTTTTTATTTCGTATTCCTGACAGTTAATGTATATGTCGCAGACAGCGACGGCAGAGCGGTAGGGTCGATAGCATCTTGGTGTGGTGGTACGGGTTCCATTTCGTAAGTGTTTTTATACCCTCTAATCTTGACAATCACAATTTGAACAGGCAAACCGACAGTTTCGGTTCGGAGAAGTGCCTTGGTCCGCGTCTCGATGCAAAGTGACCGTTCGACGAACCCCACTTTCCAAAGCGACTCCGTCCATGTACCGCCATCATAAAATGACGTCACAAACGTTTGCCCCTGTACTACGTAAGTCAAATGAGCAACTTTTCTTCAAATCATTTCGACGATCTCCGACATATATAAAAAGGTATGTATGCCTCATCAAGCTCTACATTTTTTTGTTTTTTTTTTGTGAAACCCGAAACACGTGTCCAGTATTTTTAAGTAAAGATTCTATGTACAAAATTTCAAAAAGATATCTTGTAAAACCATCAAGTTACGAGCTTGCTATTCGACTTGGTTTTCCAAACAAAAATATGCTCAAAGGCCCGTACGGCCGGGCGAGCGCGGGCGTTGACCTCTGGCGTCAGCTGTGTCTATCGTAACCGCTCGGTAACCACTCTGCGGTCTCACTCTAAATGTTTTTGGGAAAAAATATAACCTAAACAAAAAGTAACATTGTATATACAATATGTAAAGAAAACCCTGTCCGATCCGTGAAGGTATGTTTAAGTATCGATAACTGATTCTACTAATGCCTACAAAGCCGGGCTAAACTTAAAATAAAAACCCCAAAAAAAATTAACATTATTTCGCAAAAGGCGGTAACTAATACATGTGCGGTAGGTAACATATTCGCGGGCGAAGAGGGGCCGGACACGCGGCACGCGATCGTATCGCAATAACACAGACGAAAATAGTGCTGTCACTTTTTAAAAATTTACCATATTTTGGGGAAGTTGGAATTAATTCGCGGCAAAAAAAGATTATTTCAAAATTCATTAATATTGTTACTATGATGATTATGTAAAATTTCATATTTTATTTGGTCATGTGTTTACCTAACCTTTATTATCCTTACGGGTCGGACAGCGTTTTCTTAACATATTGTCTATACAAAAGAAAAGTACATATAAAATCCTACTGATGTTATGAGCTTGTTACCCTACTTGGCTCGCCCAACAAAAATATGGTCAACGCTCCGCTGTGGCGTCAACTGTTGCGCGGACGCAGTACTATAACAGCGTGGCGCGCTCGGTAACCACACTGCAACAATTTATAAATGTATTTGAGAAAAAATATAACATGGTGTAAAAATGATTGGAATCGATTCAGTTGCTTATTCTGAACAAACTGTATTCAGGTATTGTTTATCGATAGCCGTCAGTCTACGTCGTGAACTTATCTTGTGGTGAAAACTTGAGAGTCTTCACGTTTCTTCTAGCTGGATGCGCTTCACTTATTTTCCACAAATCCGGCTCGAAGGACCATTAAATTTGCTTCACTTATTTTCAGCTCAGGCTTCAGGTTTCGCATAAACAGAAGAAAACGTTATATAACCAGCACCCTAATTGCCTAACAGAGCAATAATAGTTTATTACGCATCAATAAATTGGAATCATTTTGAAGCATACAGCTAATCCAATACTGCGTATGTTCGAAAAATATGTCTGCTCAAAAGCGTAAAAAACGCAATGAATATTGTAGAACAGAATTAAACTTTATTGATTATTTTTTATAGCTTCTGCTTGTGGAAATCATCAGATTATATATTTCTCATAAATCTTGATCTATTTTTTTTTTTAAATAATTATAAACTAGTGCTTGACTGCAATCCCGCCTGATGGTAAGCAGTGATGCAATCGTTGATGGTAAAGCGCACTAGTTTATTAAGCCTATTCACTTAAAAAACTTAGGAATAGGAAGGATAACGGCAGTTGAGCAAGGTGATGCACTGTTAAACCAAAGACCAACACGACCAAACGATGCTGCGCTAGAGCGAGATTGATCTGGAGACTCTCCGCGACCAAACTCCCGACATAACAACATTTGGCGCATCGTACCCGCCACACATTGCAACACAACTGCTCAGACCCGTCCTCCGTACGGCTTCACCAGACATCATGCCGGAACACGACGAATCGCTTGGCGGCAAGACTTTGTCTGGTGGGTGGTAACTTCTGCCAGCAGCCGATGTTATAGCCTACCACCGAGAAAGATTTCCTGCAAAATAAAAAAAAATAACCACGCTCGAGAATGTTACGTGCCTACAATCTCACACCACAGGATGCTAAAGATCGAGCGAAATGGAGGAAATTGAGTAAGAAAGCGGACCCCGGGCTCCAACGCGAAAGCCGCGGATGCAACCGGGATAAACGCTGAGATGATGATGAAGGTATCTTATTGTATACTAGCTTTCCGCCCGCGGCTTCGCCCGCGTGGAGTTCGGTTATATCGCGCTTTTTAGATTTCCCTCGGGAACATCTAATTTTTCCGGGATAAAAGGTAGCCTATGTTCTTTCTCAGGGTCTAAAGATTGTCTGTGCCAAATTTCATCAAAATCGGTTGAGAGGTTTAAGCGGGAAAGCGTAACAGACAGACAGAGTTACTTTCGCATTTATAATATTAGTATGGATTAATCTGCCGCGCTTTAGTAAATCCGGAAATCCCCTCTTGGGCTCCCCTGCTTACTAGGTATTATCTTTCAAGTTGCTCTTTTGCCTAAAGCTAACACGAATGGAGTATAAGGTCTCTAAAAGCAAGAACAAAAACACAGGACATCAGTAAAAAATCCCCTTTATTTCATAATTACAATAACAAATAAATCTTCATACATAATTAGAGAACTATCGAAATGTATTCGACAAAATTTCCAATATTTTAGACATCAAATATTTTATAAAATTTCGGAGGAACAGCGACCTTCTTTGAAATTGAAATAAGAACAGAAACCAGAGACTTTTTTTTTTCTTCGCACTTTAGGCCGGCAAAGATCTTAAACCATACTGCCTCGTCATTAGTATTATTTTCTTTAGCCATTTTTGAAAATCTAGCAGTTTTTATGTCGCGCTAACATACTCTCAACATCAAAAAGCTGGTTTGCTGTTTTTGTCCCCGTAAAGTCTACTCCTGTTATCTTAACAGAACAGAACTTAACAGTCGTCGCTGCGACTGTTATGTAGCGGTCACCGCTCTGTCGGTTAACTGAGCTTTAAGGACTATCGCCGTAACTCCGAAAGATTTTCATAGTGATACACATTGTTTGACTATGTATTGTTTTAAAACATATATTATTTGAATGGGCTATATAATGCTACGTTATATTACGGTATGGATACGGCTCCGTGTCCGGGTACTGTCAAATTCCTTTATGTGTTTTTATATCATTAAACATTTAAATATAATGTTTATTTTTGTGGTAATTATCTCGAACTATAATTTCTTTTGTATCATGGATTTACAAAGAGGGCAAAGATTTAAATCATTAGATTTACCCTACCACGTCAAATGATAATCGCGGTTTGTCACAATAACAGTGACTTGAATGGCATGAAACGCAATTTAATAAAGTTTCAGTTTCTCAGTAAAGATACCTTTTCATATGCAAATCTAAGGATTTAAATCTATGAAGTAGGTTTTGCATTATGTAGGGTACTTAGCTGCCTTCAGAACTCGGCCATGATAAGTCGGAGTGATATCATCCCTATAGTGTGATAATAAGTCTCAGTTTCTAAAAGTCTTATCAGTAAATCTACTAAGAATGGACGAACTCGTCGTGTACGGCGGGTATCAACCCTTACGTTGTTGACACGAAGCGTTTCGCCTCATCTTTTATACGTACATCGAGGGACTGGAACAATTTGCCATCTACGGTATTTCCGTCTGATTACAATTTACGCGTCTTCGAAACTAGAGTGAATAGGCTCTTAATAAACTAGCGCGCTTTGCCATCAACGATTGCATCACTGCTTACCATCAGGCGAGCTCGCGATCAAGCATAGTTTATAATGTAAAAAAAATGTTGATTGGTTAAGCTAATCAAATAAAGGCTGGCTTAAAACGGCCGTATCGTAATCCAAAAGGCTCCTCTATCATAATTTTTTCATGAACCATGGCACATGACAGAAGCGCCACACCCATTTTTTTAGCTCTCTTGGCCGCCAGACAAAATGAAATGAAATCGTTTATTAAGCAAGTAGGATCACTGATCACTTTCACACGTCATTTTTTGTTTTTTTTTTTTAACTAGATTAAGCTGGCATTTCCTAACTGACTACGTCTGAGAAGAAATAGCCGAAACAAACTCAGGGATCATCGTCTTTTTTCAAGTCCTAACATTAAAAATGATAATGTTTACAATAATTAAATTAAATAACAACCATAGACCTATACTAATGGACATGCCGTACGCGTATAATATGCAGTATTTTTTTGGTTTGGAAAGAGTGAGAGAGAGAGATGACCTATGCTTTCGGTCTAGCACTATCTATTTTCTCATAGATGATTGATGATTTTGAGAGACATAAAGATAGAAACTTCGTTTCCTCTCTTTCTCGGAGTGCTACAATTCTCATCTCTAAGGCATGTCCATTAGTATATGTCGGTGGAATTAACCATTATTGAAATACAATACGCTAGGGCCCGACGCCCCTGTCATGCGCGCTTAGCTTGAGAGTTGAAATGTCTCAGACTTAAGTCGGGGTAGGAGCCTTTTGGCCTAGAATAGGACTTTCTTAATTCTGACTGTTTTTAGTTCAGTTTATGCTCTTCCTGTACGCGTCGCAATAATGCCTTTTTTTTTCTTGATTTGAATTTTAAAAACTGAGATTATTTCTGTATGGGGGGTAAAATATGGATTTATTAAATCTAACCATTATTATGAATCTGACTAAGCCCGTAAGGTGGAACATGTGTGAGAAATTAATATTTATTAATAATATATGCGCATTCAGCAGTGTTTCAAATGCAAATAATAATTATTATGTATATTTCAACGAATATGATGACAGAAAAAAAAAATGGTTTGGAGAACTAAATACATATGTTATCGACAGAAACCAACGGCATCGCTATTCACAACCATTCGATACGCATCTATATTAATTAATGTTCTCATAACACGCTTCTCAGCGCTTTCCAAAACCAGTTCTTACAAGTTCCTTCAAGTCAAACAAGTTTATCGTCACATTTGGATTCATTGGCGCTTATTCGCCTGTCTAGGGTTGCCAACTTTCTTTACAAGAAATAAAGTATATTCAGGTCTATGAAGATTATTAAACAGTATTTTAGAAAAACTCGCATAAGTTACTTATTTACAGATTCCTTCAGAGGGCCCTAGTATGAGTTTTCATTACGAAACTCGATTGTCGATATCGAGCGCGTTTGACTCGATCGATTGGCCCACTTCAAGGTTGTAAGAACTCCTAATGAGAGCGCCAAACGCGCTCGATATCGACGATCGAGTCTCGTAATGAAAACACATACTAGGCCTACAGAAACTCGAGTGTGATTTGTTTGTGGCTACGCTGCACTGAGCAGAGAGCGCCCTCTGACTAAACAAAAACATATTTGTGAGCGTCTAAGTGTAACATTTAATAATGTGTGTGCATTTTCTTGTTCAAAACAGTATTTTGTATGCTTTATTTTTGTTAAACAGTAAAAAGTATAATTTAGTGAAAAACAGTATAATACTGTTTAAAACAGTATAGTTGGCAACCCTACCCCTGTCACAAACTTAACTAATTTTAAGTTAAGTGCATCTTTTTCTTTCTATATAATTAAGAAAAGGATAGAAGATAACATTTTAGTTTAATCCGGTCAAATTAAGAAATTTGACAGGACTATATCTAAATCTCTCTCTATTTTTTTTAAAAACATGGCGACGAAAAATACGTCGACTAGCGCCAGTCGCGGACTCAAATCAAATGTCATTTATTCAAATTAGTTTACACCAATTTGACAGGACTAAACTAATATGTATGTACTGTCCTTTTTTAATCAAAAGGAAAGAATGAGATGCACAGAACTTAAATTTAGTTTAATTTGTGAACAGGAGAATCCATTTTCAATATAATAATCCCGTCTGATGGTTGTGAGTAGCTATGCAGGACTAAATTTGCAAATTAATGCTATTATGTATTTATACAACGTGTAACATAAAGGGTATATACATACTAAGGTCCGTATTTAGGGTTGCCAGATAGGAAGTTACAAAATCCGGGACAGTTGTCGACAGAGACTCTCTCGGAAAAAAGAACGGCTAAAAAAAAAAAACTCATTCGAAATGAGGAAGAACGGCTAAAAAAAAAAAAAAAGCTCATTCGAACTCAAATCTTGTTCTATACAAGATTGATAACTTTTTAAAATCCGGGACAATTACCGCTCATTCCGGGACGAGAGGTCATTCCGGGACAAGAGGCAAGATTCCGGGACAATCCCGGATTTCCCGGCGGTCTGGCAACCCTATCCGTATTACAGAACGTCACTCAAACTCTAGTTCTACTTAAGTCTCGTTTCAAGCCTTTTGATTGGTTGAAACTAGTTTTAAGTAATGCTTAAGCAGAGATCAATGCTTGAGTTTCCTTCTGTAATACGGTCCTAAAGGCATGGCATCTTTAGATGATACCAAATGATATCAGAAGGGTTTTAACTCAAAATAAAATACTCAAAAAATTGATAAAACAATTTCGGTTTCGTGTGTTTCTTAAATTCAAATAATAACAAACGTGGCACCACACTTCATACGTTAATAACTACTCGTTACACATCACGTTACTTGGCAAAATCACGATAAATGTCTTTAAAAATTCTGTGCGCCTAGTATGGTAGTAGCCTATCACAGGCGGTTTTTATTCTCGTAACTTTCTAACATAAAGAGATAGGATTAAAAAACCCTTCCGATATCGTTTGATATCATGTAAAGATGCCATGCCCTTGGTATGTATATACCCTTTATGTTACACGTTGTATATTCGAATTCAGTTCTCCGGCTGCTTTGCCTAAGGCCTTTATTTTAATGAAAAACATAATTGGATATAAAAAAATGAATTAAATTATTAAAATGGTAATAAATTACAGATACATTTAACATTGCTACCTACGCATATTGCCTTAGACTACATATCACATAAAATTACCAACTGTGTTACCTAAATTACCACTTAATAATAAACTTAAAAACGAAACTTTATATTAAAATCTGAAATTAAAAACCATTCATTTCAATAAACTAAAAATATAGGTAACAATGTGTTTAAAATCTTTGAAAAAAAGCGAGTTGGTCATCATCTTGTGTGCCTCGGAAAGAGCAAGTCTTGTTTTTTAACCGAGGTTTTGATGACATATTGAGTTAATCAAATATCTACCTTATGCTTTTTGTATTTATTTTGATTATAGCAAAACAAACAGGTACGTAATGAATGCCTTGAAAAAAGCAATTTATAAAAAATTGCTTTCAACGAGGCACACATTTAAAATTCAAAAGTGTAAATATTTTATTTGTTTAAAAATAAAAGACACTCGCTTAGTTCTTCACATTTAAGACTGTCAGAGTAAAACGTACTTTTACCACAAGAACATAAGGGACATTTTTAATTATTTCATTTTTGTCAACTGCTTCCGCGTACAAGTCACAGAAAAAATGTTCGCGACCTAGCAGTAGAAATTTCAAACGTTGATTATGTAAAAGCAGTTTTATTCTGACAACCCCATATTTCCTTCTTCAATCCAAAGTAAAGCTAAACCTCCCCTAAACGGTTATAAGTGTTAAAAAAAAACTAACATAACTCGGGATTAACCCGACAGACTACCATTGTGTTTTATATCACGTTTATATTAAAGTGGTACAAGATTGAGAGGACAAATAGAACAAACTACATATAAAAGAGTCAATACGATGACGGAAAATATCACGAGGAAATCAGTATGTCCTAGAAATTGAGGACGTGTGTCTATCAACTCGCATTGGACCCGCATGGTGGTTTTCGGCCACTGAGCGTAGGCTGGAGTGTGAACGGCCACATATAAAGTTATATATAACCGGTACAAGTTGACTTCTGATTGCACAAGAAATTTACGCAATGCGAGGTCAGATAAAACAGGCACTGCGTAGCCTTATGCGTAGCCGCATGAACTGTATATGAAAGCTAAAATATTGAAGCAGTCAGCAAGCTGGTGGCGTGGCTTACTTCCCAGAATTCTCTGGGCGTACAATTAGATATCGCCTTTCGTCGAGGCACAAAATAAATATATGCCTCGATTTTAGGCGAAAGGCTTAATTTGACGTAAATTCATTTCAAGTTTGTCTTATTCGTACTCTTAAAGATATAAGAATATTAATAGGTATACATAATATTATGCACCCAATACATTCGTTTGACACATTCCTGAACGCCTCGTTCTGAGTAATCGAGGCGTATCACCTCGAGTTTAAAATATGTACAATAGTAATTATTTGTCTTTTACATGTTTCTCAAAGATATGCGAGGTCTCAAATTTGGTCGAGGCAAAACGTTCTACAATTATTTTAAGGGCCTTTAAAAGCAAATGAAAAAAAAAAAAATTAAAAGATACCTAGACCGAAATCCCATACACGTAAAACATCCCCCAGCCTCTCGCTTAAAATATTGAAAATGCAATATTTGTGTTTTTCTTTTTTACTCATTTTAAGAATACCTACAGGAACATAGACAAGCAATCCATGGAATTAGTAAGTTCTTCTGAATACCCACAGTTAAACTAATAGGCAGTTATAAAAAAATGCTTTTTCGGATATTTTGTCCGAAAAACATTTTTTTTTTTTGGGAGATTTTGGTTTTTTTCGTTTTTTGTGTAGTATGTATGACATACTTGCCTATAGATTGCAAAAAAAATCTCATGAGGTGAAAAAAAATCTTAAGACTGAACTGTAATAGTATCAATTACCTAACGTTAATAATTGGTCTGACTGTTCACTCCCCGTGTTTATCATTTCACCAACGTTTTTACGGTGAGATTATTACAGAATCGTACTGCTGAACTTTTTATATTACCATCAGCAAGTCAAGCTACCCAAAACTGTCTAATTTCCGAAACAAACTTGAACCTAAAAACTATAAAGCTGAAAATCTATAGATTGATGTCCTAGCGTCTGTACTAATTTCATGTCCTTGTTTGTATTCTTAAACATAAATTACTTTTCGTTTTACAAATCTAGTTCTAAAACAAGTCAGTTTCTTTTCAGAAGTCCTTCAGTTCTATACACGTCATGAACGAGAAATTGTGAACATTAATGAACAGTTTTCCGATAGGTTAGTTCCAAAAGTCATCAAGAGATGGCGCTACCATAACATTTTTTTTTAATTTCTTTTGTTGCGGTTAATTTAGTCTGTGGCAAGAAAGAACTGACAGTGACAGAATGGCTTTACGTTACATTTTGATTGATTTAAACAAATAAAAATTATGCAAACTAGACTCGTCTATTGCCAAAAATGCGCCGTCTAACAAGTCATAGGAAAGCTCCTGGAAAACTGCTCATTGCACGAAAATATTACAATTCCATTATAGACTTTCGATACAAATGGACCAAACCATACTTACGCATAGATAATAAATACCATAGTGTATTTTATTACGGCTTTATATAACAAGCAACTCTTTGACTCAGAAAATTATGAACAAAAAATATTCACAGAAATTACAGAGATAAAGTCCTTTCTTACTTATGTTATCTCTCATATTCTGTCCCAAAGTAAACTTTATTCTCGATACAATAAGGGTACAAGTAATTTGAAATAAGATTAGAAACTTATACAAACATTTTTTAAAGTCCATTCGACCGATTTGGACTTCTATCCCGTGGTCATAAGGATGGCATTGAGAGCATAAATCGATTGTCTGTAAACTCGGTTCACTGACGATAGTTGAACGTGATAACATCATAAGAAAATACTGATGGAATGGAAGCTTTCGCCACAATTATCGTTGCTATAAACAATTGACACCACATTCACTTTTCACTGCACTTCATACTTAACTAACACGTAAATGTATTATTGTATAGCAGCTGTCTACGCGGACGCATCGCTCATTCAAGTAGGAGAGAGACAGATGTCGAACGCTGCCGAACGCGGAGGCCGATTGTGCGTCTTTGTCGCTCGTTCCGCGCACCTTGCACTTCAAGCCTAAAATGGAACGCCTCAGAGCGAGGTAACGCCACATGAGTCATGTTTTTTCGTACGTGCAGCCGGCTCCATCGAATTATACGTCAAAAAGTGTGGCTACAATACCAACTATTTACTACATCTGCCGTTTGTCTTGCCACCAATGCAATAGAAGTTAAAATCGGTTAAAGGAACCGTAAAAAAGGTTTCATTAAATGTCCAATTTAATTCCGAATTGAGTAGGTTAACAAGGGCGTCGATTCTCTGGTTCACAAACTAAAAAAATTTTAAGTAACTGCATCTCTTTCTTTCTATTCAATAAGAAAAGGATAGAAGATAAAATATTAGTTTCCTGTCAAATTAAGATACTCCATAGACAGTTTAGATGCGATTATAAAACCGCGACCAAAAATACGCAGAGTTACGTCAGGTGCGAACTAATTTGACAGGTCTTGTATGTTATATTATACCTGGGGAGTGTTCAAGTATTACGTAACGCAATTTTGACCCCCCTGTAACGCACCGTAACGTTTTTCTGTACCCCGCCTCCCCTTCTCTAAACGTTAAGTAACACTCAAGTCAACAATTTTATCCTGAATTCGTAAAAAGTTATGTAAGTAATAGTTTTTACACTCGGTATAGTTTTAATTTACTAAATAATATTTTTTAGAAACAATGTCACGTACCGTGTTTTGAAAGACCCCCTCCCGCCCCTGTAACGCATCGTAACGTTTTATGAGACCCCCTCCTCCCCCAAATTGCGTTACGTATTACTTGAACACTCCCCTAGTTATAAACCATGTGTTTGCCAAATTTCATACAAATCAGTTTAATAGTTTTTGCGTGAAAGTGTAACAAACAGATATTCAACTTTCACGTTTATTATATTATTAGTAGGATAAATTTCACAATAAAATACACAATGATACAAATTATAATCAAATACACCAATATATCTAGTTAAGGTCACGAGCGAGGTCATCGCTGACAATGACCGGGTCGTGGGCGATCGTTGACATCCAGTGATCCCTTATCAGATAGGTTTAAGCAGGTTTGCTATCTGTAACATAAAATAATACAGGATTTTATTTTAAAAAATATGGGTCTTTTTATACCCCACGACTCTAGGGTGACCATATAACTGGCATTTGTAAATTATTTTTTGTTTTATTTTATATACTTATATTATTAAGTACTAGCGACCCGCCCCGGCTTCGCAGGTGGACAAATGATATAGGTACCTAAACCTTCCTTAAGAAACGGTGGCCCTTCAATAAAAATGTCTACTGTGCCGCCCATCAGTCAATATCTGACTCTACTAGATACATCGACCTTATTGTCCATGAATAGCCAGTTCCACCACCTTCTAACAGAATAAAGGCTTCCGGGGTAGCAAGTTTGTTCGAAATAATGGTCCCCCGCTCCAACCCACTCCCTCCGCGGTTGAGGCAGAGAAACAGTCAAGTAGCAGGCGGCCGGCACGGGCGCGAGCGGCACGCGGATTTTTTCTGGTGGTTAGTTTTGAATAAATCGTAATATCTCCTGAATGAAACACCCAATTTCAATAATTTAAAAAGATATCTGCTACTACTGAAATTACCTTTGATATAAAGTAATTTATTTGGATAAGGATTAATAATAAGGAACACATAGTGGGTTCTAATTTCGACTGGCATTTTAATTAACTTTTCAAATATAAAAAAGTAGTCATAATGAAGAAACTATAGTAGTTAGACATATGGTGGACTTTTTTGTAGGCATTTTCATCTCATAGGGTTCAATCAGCGTTTGTAATGTAAGCTCAAAAAATAGGTTTATTTTGCGACATGTGTTAGAAAACTCAAAAATGATCAGTGTTCCTCTTATATATTATGCATGTTATACAGAGTGGTGCTGACAATACGACAATAAATTAAACATCGTGTACCTAACCCAATACATTCTAAGTCTACCCATAAAAAAAAATATATAAATATATCCACACAGGAAATTCACATTCACAGGAAATTATTTTTCATTTTTCACATTTTCTACATGATATACATGTTGATAAGGAAGCGCTTACAGGTTGATGACCGCCGCATCCAGCGGTACTAAACTTTAATAATAATGGCGCGAAATAGCAAGTCGATACAGTAACGCGCTGTCGCCCGCTGATCGAAGGTCATTGAACCAATATTTTAAAGGATGTTCTATTTCGTTTGCAATTTTATGCGATTTAGTTTGTTTGAAATTTTCATTTTTTTATTTTTGGTGCCAGTTTTTTTTTCTATGGTTCAGGAATATTCCTATGAACCAGCATGGTCTGTGTTTTCATTTATTGTCGTATTGTCGGCACCACTCTGTATAAATAAAAACCTTTCTGTTGAATCACTCTATCTATTTAAAAAAAAAAAAAAATTCAAAATCCGTTGCGTAGTTTTAATGATTTAATCATACAAAGCGACATAGGGAAAGTAAAAGTGACTTTGTTTTATAATATGCGGTGATAGTTGAAATAGATGCTTCCGCACTTGATCGACGGTTGTCCGAGTTTTGCCTATCTTTTGGTTGCTGAGGGGAGCCCCTCACTCAGTCGCTGGCGACCGGTCGACAATGCGTTTTTAGCTCTAAACTGGAAAAAATATACATGTTTTATGAAGGATTCTATACTCACATTACGTGCGTCTGCTCTGCGAACGCGAGGCGATCCTGTATGCGATGAAGGGCCAGATGATTAGGAGAGCCAATGTTGGTGCACTCAGCTCCTGCCACGGCCATCGCCAGCCACTGGACACTTGCTGGAACGCAAAGGAATATTAGTTGAACCACTATAGTTTAACGAATTATACTTCATAAGGAGATTGTTTTCTAAATGTTCTAAACCGACCGTTTTGACGACACGATTGGTGCAATGGCTGAGCAATCGACTGCTGCGCCGCCTGTCGCGGGTTCGATTCGCGCACGGAACAAATGTTTGTCATCATCATCTCAGCGTTAATCCCAATCGCATCCGAAGCTTTTTCAGCTTTGGAGTCTGGGGTCCGCTTTACCGGTCTATCTGCTGATTTTGGCTAAACTTCGATATTTTCCGTGAAGCGACTGCCGTCTGACCTCCACAACCCGAAGGCGATATCGAAGCATTGCAGCTAGACCAATTTTGTTGGACTTTTGAGGGCTCCAACAACCCGTAACGACTGCCATTAGATGTTCGTATGGCAACCGGGACCAACGGCTTAACGTGCTTTCCGAGGCACGACCAGACCAGTGCAAATATTCATATTCATGCATACAAATATTTGCACTGTGCGGGGATTGAACCCGCGCCTCCTTGCGCAACGGCTGCGTTCGCTACCGCTACGCCACGGAGCTACAACAACTAATTGTATGGCCTACAATTAGTTGTTTCGAGTCTGGATGTTTGTGTATGTGAGTTATAAATGTTTGTAAACGCACCCACGATACAGAAGAAATTCTTAGTGTGGGGCAACGGCTTTTTATAAAAAAAAAAGAATAAAAAAACGCGTTCCGTTTTATTACAAAACGAAATGTAACTTTAATTCTAGACTTGACCTTTTTAACCTAAGTTCGAAATACAAATAGATAGATAGATAACACATTTTTATTTGATGTTACATGCAACAACAAAAGACACAATACAGGTAATACAGGAAAAAAAATACATCAAGAACGGTGACAATCAAATAGTACAAAAAAAATAATTAAAGAAAATTAGTGACGCACGGAACGCCAAGGATGCCAAGGAACGGTAAAAGATATAAACCAATGAACTTGAACACTGTGTGGTGCGTATTATAAATGTGCAAGTACCTACCCACATCAAAACTGCCATCATAAACCGTTTAACTTTTAACATAATAAATAAAATAAAAATTAAATAAATTTAATACTGGCTGTATTTGTATTTCGAACTTTATTGAGTTTAAGTCAAAGTTCTAAATACAAAAGTGACAACTTAGTAACGAACGAAGCTGTCATTTTTATATAAAGAACTGCATTTCTATAACGTTTAGGTTCATAATGTTTATGTAATAGTTTTAAACTACCTATGGTGTATTTTTTTTTTTTTGGGACAAAACCGCCACCCATTTCCCGCCCCCTGCAACTCCTGAAAGCCAGAATCAACAGTGGAGACCGCCAGAAAAACACCGAGCGATGAAGCTCGGCGAGTCCTGGAGAAATGATTCAACTCCTTTGGGTCCCGCAACGAAATTAATCAGAAAATAATAGCGGAGGAGTAAGAAAAAAGATATTTTTTTCCACTTCCCTCCATAACAAGTAGGAGACAGAACAGAACTAGGCCAATCGGCACAAAGGGACATTATTGCAACTGGGAGAAGCCCAGATTGCCAAGCACCACGGAATAAAATTTGATTAAGTTATTGGGTCCTAAGTAGGTATGTGCTGTTACAATTGATTCCAATAATAGGTATGGCAAAAGCGCCTGAACGCACGGAAATTAGTTCTAGTTTCTACAAGGTCCGTATAATAAACGACTCCGGCCTCCTAATCCGTGAACACATTATTGTCAAATGATTGCTACTAGTTGGTATCAGTTGGGATGGTTCGGACCGCCCATTGGTCCGTTCGGTCCAAACGATCCCAACTAGTCGCAATCATTTACCAACATGCGTTCGCCGATTAGTGGGCGGATGTAACTTGTACACTATCCAACATAATATTGCGTTCATTCTGCCAAAGAATACACTCCCACAAGATGTGATGTGCGGACTGTTCAAATTCACAGTTCGATGTAGAACACTGACACAAAGGCGAAGGAACAAGTTTAAAAGAAAAATGGTTATTGAATTATGGATTTGATGGGCCTAAGGGTTTCATCATCATCATCATCAGCCTCTACTCGTCCACTGCTGGACATAGGCCTCTTTCATGGCACGCCAACAAGCTCGATCCTGAGCAGTTCTCCGCCAGCCACTACCAGCCACCTTTTTGATGTCGTCGCTCCATCTCGCCCAAGGGCGTCCCACGCTACGTTTGCCGAGACGCGGTCTCCACTCAAGGACTCGTTTACCCCAACGGTTGTCGGTCCTGCGGCATATGTGACCAGCCCATAAGGGTTTAAACCTGATCAAATCCTCATTTTGTAATAACGGGGCTAGAGTTTAGAACATTCCGAATTTAAAAAAATTCAAAGTCAAATATACAGCATTATTTTTTGTTTACGCGAAACCCGAAGCAATTAATTAATGTTTAATTTAAATTTATAATTCATTGTGTAATTGTAAATTTAAATTTTATTTTAATTTATAACAGCTAATTAATATTAAATTCATTGTTAATTAATATACAATGAATAATTTGATTATCATCTATGAGTTGGCACGGTTTGTAGTCATATTTTATTTAGGTGTAGGAGCGCTTGGGGCATGTTTGATTAGTCTTATAGAACTGATGAAGGACAATGCAAAGGATGCTACCCTTGAGAAGTAAAAATGAAACTTCTAGAAATATTGCCCAAAATTATAAGATGATAGGTAAATTCGCTTCGAGTTGCTAAAATTAAGTGTCAGTGGGCGGGGCACATTGCTCGTAGAACCGATGGCCGATGGGGCAGTAAGGTTCTGGAGTGGCGGCCGTGTGGCGGAAGACGTAGCGTAGGGAGGCCCCCAACAAGGTGCACCGATGACCAGCCACTTAATCGGCGAACACATTTTTATCAAATGATTGCGAGTAGTTGGGATCGTTTGGACCGAACGGACCAATGGGCGGTCCAAACGATCCCAACTGATTTGAATTGGGGGGCTGGTGAAGTTTGTGGGAAGCCGATGGATGCGGGCAGCACAAGACCGGTCATCGTGGAAAGCCTTGCGGGAGGCCTTTGTCCAGCAGTGAACCTCTATAGGCTGAAGAAAAAGAAGGCAAATTCAACATGGCTAAGTACTCACATCAAGTATCCTGCGGTCTCCCTCCACGGCTTTCCTGAGAGCAGCCACGTCGGCCTCCAGTCGCGCGAGAGTACCTGGCAACTGCTCCAGTACCTTCAGATCTGAAACGTTAACATAAGGAACAGGATCCGGTACAGTATACCTTTAAACAGAAATGTCTGAAAAATAATGTCAATTACGGAATTCGTTCAAGGCTCGCATTCTTTACGGCGGAGGTCTCGCCGGCTTGGGCGGAGCACCGCCCTGCCCTGATCCAGGTGGCATCGGTCTTCGTGGACCCCATCACGATGTGCTGATATCTCTTTGAGGCGCGCGTGAAACAAAAACAACGTTCCGTCGACTCGGGCCTGGTCCATACCGGGCGGCGAGCGGCCCACTGCTTTTCGCCCGCAAGCCCGGGAGTTCGATGGCGTCTCCCGACCAAGGCGTCTCCTGCGGCGGCTAGTGGCGTGAGGGCGCTGGGATTCCCGCTGCCTCACGCGCTCCGCCTCCTCCTTTGGCAGCATCACTGCTTCGCTCAGGGAGGTGACGGCCTGCCATGCACCCTCGCTCCGGACCATGGCCTAGACCAGGGTCGAACACGAGAGATCGCCGCCGATCGCAGCTACGTGGACACGGCGGTGATCTATCCAAGCCGAGCAAACCTCCACCGTATACTCCACCGTGTCCCCAGGGCGAAGCGATAGTACACCTACCTACTCCATTGGGGAACATAGGCAGAACTTACGTGTGAGTTGTGAGGTTATCTGATGCGCGTGTCCGTTGCTAAGCCTCTGTGCGGTCTGCCTCTGTTGCGCAGAGTCCCTGCGCTGTGGAGGTACCTCTGGCTCGCTCTGGAAGCATTTAAATGCCAATGTAGGGAAGGTATAGGCAAATTTAGTACAGCATTTACAGTACCTACGCGAATCAAGCTATACAGGATTATTCGAGTCAATTCTTTTTCTCGATACAATAATGGTTTGAATGGTCTTTAATTTACATCCGGGAATAAGAAATTCAGCATAGAAAGAGCTGTATACATACATCTAATTTATATACAATTTAAAAAAAAACAACAGGTTGCACTCTAGGGTAGCGGAAGTGAAAACTTGGCGAAACTTGGCGTTGAGCATTTTTGAACATATACCTACATAATTTTGCATCTCCGCGTGGTGAAAAAAAAATGGGTGATATTATGTACGGACGACAGCAGGTCAACCTACCCCAAACTGTCAAATATTCCCAATCAACCTGGAGCCTTAATGCTTTAGAGATAAAGTTGAAAATCTAATAAGGAAATCTGACAGACTGTAGTAACTTGATGTGCTGTCGTCTGTACTACATCTCCTATGCAGCGTTGGCGGTCTACTCTCCCTCCATCTTACGAATTTTCGATCAGGACACGTGTCCTGACGAGAGTTTAAGATTTTTCACCCATTCTAAAGAAAAGTGCACAACGCCGCTTAGGAAGTCTTCACTTCAAAAAAAAAAAAGCTTTATAAAGTCATGTATTTACGAGGAGACAGCCAGCCCAGTTGAAGTTAAGACATCGCATGTTTTCAAGACAATTGTTGGCGATGTCACCAGTGTGGCTACCTTGAGTTTTCATTACGAGACTCGAACGTCGATATCAAGCGCGTTTGGCGCTCTCATTGGTTGAGAGTTCTTACAACCTTGAAGCGGGCCAATCGATGAGTCAAACGCGCTCGATATCGACGATCGGGTATCGTAATGAAAACTCACACTGAAGGCCTAGTATGGGTTTTCATTACGAGACTCGATCGTCGATATCGACCGCGTTTGGCGCTCTCATTGGATGAGAGTTCTTACAACCTTGAAGCGGGCCAATAGATGAGACAAACGCGCTCGATATCGACGATCGAGTCTCGTAATGAAAACTCACACTGAAGGCCTAGTATGGGTTTTCATTACGAGACTCGATCGTCGATATCGAGCGCTTTTGGCGCTCTCGTTGGTTGAGAGTTCTTACAACCTGGAAGCGGGCCAATCGATGAGTCAAACGAGCTCGATATCGATGATCGAGTCTTCGTAATGAAAACGCACACTGTAGGCCTAGTACGATTTTTCATTACGAGACTCGAACGTCGATATCGAGCGCGTTTGGCGCTCTCATTGGTTGAGAGTTCTTACAAACTTGAAGCGAGCTAACTGATGAGTCAAATACGTTCGATATCGATGACCAAGTCTTCGTAATGAAAACTCACACTAATAATATAGTTTCCTAGTAAAACATGACTTTACACGCACACATAAAAACAAGTTAGTACCCAAAACCAAAGTATTAGTCAAGCCATACGTACTATACTGACATCAACAGTATCTATGTACTCGTCCTCGGAGTCATGCCGCTGGCGTGGCAGAGGTGACGGGTTCCGAACCGGGGATGACGCGCCGGACACTGAGCGCGAATCTATGGTGAACGTAGAATTAGGGCTTTTGGGGTAAAGGCGATCTTAGATATCTTAGAGCTGCAGTACGATTCTTTTCTTTTTTTAATAATTATAAACTAGTCATCCTCTCAACGTTAATCCCAGTCGCATCCGCAGCCCTTTCAGCTTTGGAGTCTGGGGTCTGCTTTACCAGTTTAACTGCTGAGTTTAGCTAAACTTCGATATTTTCCGTGAAGCGACTGCCGTTTGACCTCCACAACCCGAAGGCGATATCTAAGCATTGCAGATAGACCAATTGTTAGACTTTTGAGGGTTCCAACAACCCGTAACGACTGCCACTAGATGTTCGTATGGCAACCGGGACCAACGGCTTAACGTGCTTTCCGAGGCACGACCAGACCAGTGCAAATATTCATATTCATGCATACAAATATTTGCACTGTGCGGGGATCGAACCCGCGCCTCCTTGCGCAACGGCCGCATTCGTTACTGCTACGCCACAGAGGCTGTCATGTCGCTGGCGTGGCGGAGGTGACGGGTTCCGAACCGGGGATGACGCGCCGGACACTGAGCGCGAATCTATGGTGAACGTAGAATTAGGGCTTTTGGGGTAAAGGCGATCTTAGATATGTTAGAACTGCAGTACGATTCTTTTTTTTTAATAATTATAAACTAGTCATCCTCTCAACGTTAATCCCAGTCGCATCCGCAGCCCTTTCAGCTTTGGAGTCTGGGGTCCGCTTTACCAGTTTAACTGCTGAGTTTGGCTAAACTTCGATATTTTCCGTGAAGCGACTGCCGTCTGACCTCCACAACCCGAAGGCGATATCTAAGCATTGCAGTTAGACCAATTGTTAGACTTTTGAGGGTTCCAACAACCCGTAACGATTGCCACTAGATGTTCGTATGGCAACCGGGACCAACGGCTTAACGTGCTTTCCGAGGCACGACCAGACCAGTGCAAATATTCATATTCATGCATACAAATATTTGCACTGTGCGGGGATCGAACCCGCGCCTCCTTGCGCAACGGCCGCATTCGTTACTGCTACGCCACAGAGGCTGTCATGTCGCTGGCGTGGCGGAGGTGACGGGTTCCGAACCGGGGATGACGCGCCGGACACTGAGCGCGAATCTATGGTGAACGTAGAATTAGGGCTTTTGGGGTAAAGGCGATCTTAGATATGTTAGAACTGCAGTACGATTCTTTTTTTTTAATAATTATAAACTAGTCATCCTCTCAACGTTAATCCCAGTCGCATCCGCAGCCCTTTCAGCTTTGGAGTCTGGGGTCCGCTTTACCAGTTTAATTGCTGAGTTTGGCTAAACTTCGATATTTTCCGTGAAGCGACTGCCGTCTGACCTCCACAACCCGAAGGCAATATCTAAGCATTGCAGTTAGACCAATTGTTAGACTTTTGAGGGTTCCAACAACCCGTAACGATTGCCACTAGATGTTCGTATGGCAGCCGGGACCAACGGCTTAACGTGCTTTCCGAGGCACGACCAGACCGGTGCAAATATTCATATTCATGCATACAAATATTTGCACTGTGCGGGGATCGAACCCGCGCCGCCTTGCGCAACGGCCGCATTCGTTACTGCTACGCCACAGAGGCTGTCATGTCGCTGGCGTGGCGGAGGTGACGGGTTCCGAACCGGGGATGACGCGCCGGACACTGAGCGCGAATCTATGGTGAACGTAGAATTAGGGCTTTTGGGGTAAAGGCGATCTTAGATATGTTAGAACTGCAGTACGATTCTTTTTTTTTAATAATTATAAACTAGTCATCCTCTCAACGTTAATCCCAGTCGCATCCGCAGCCCTTTCAGCTTTGGAGTCTGGAGTCCGCTTTACCAGTTCTGCCGCCGTAAGGAAAAAAGACGCATCTAACATCTTTTTTTCAAATTGAGTTAAATGCATATTCTAAATCAGTAAAAGAAATAGCATACAATAATATATTTATATTTTGCATAAAAAAAAATGTTAGATGCGTCTTTTTTCCTTATGACGGCAGAGTTTAACTGCTGAGTTTGGCTACTTCAGTATTTTCCGTGAAGCGACTGCCGTCTGACCTCCACAACCCGAAGGCGATATCTAAGCATTGCAGTTAGACCAATTGTTAGACTTTTGAGGGTTCCAACAACCCGTAACGATTGCCACTAGATGTTCGTATGGCAACCGGGACCAACGGCTTAACGTGCTTTCCGAGGCACGACCAGACCAGTGCAAATATTTTTATATTCATGCATACAAATATTTGCACTGTGCGGGGATCGAACCCGCGCCTCCTTGCGCAACGGCCGCATTCGTTACTGCTACGCCACAGAGGCTGTCATGTCGCTGGCGTGGCGGAGGTGACGGGTTCCGAACCGGGGATGACGCGCCGGACACTGAGCGCGAATCTATGGTGAACGTAGAATTAGGGCTTTTGGGGTAAAGGCGATCTTAGATATCTTAGAGCTGCAGTACGATTCTTTTTTTTTTAATAATTATAAACTAGTGCTTGACTGCAATCCTGCCTGATAGTAAGCAATGATGCAATCGTTAGTTTATTAAGCCTAAAAAACTTAGTGAATAGGAAGGAAGACGGCAGTTGAGAGAGGTGATGCAATGTTAAACCCAACGAGGCTGCGAGGGAGATTGATCTGGAGACCCTCCACGACCAAACTCCCGACACAACAACATTTGGCGCATCGTACCCTGCAAACATCGCAACACAACTGCTCAGACCCATCCTCCGTACGGCTTCACCAGACATCATGCTGGAACCTGGAACTTGTCTGGTGTGTGGTAACTTCTGCCGGCAGCCGATGTTATGGATACTATAACCATTTCACCGCTGTCATTTCAACTTATGCTACGGAATGATTCTATTGACAGTTCATTCCAAGTTCACTTCTTCTTAGCGACATCACGACCCTCAGCTATGAGGAATACGACGCGAGGAGGAATTAATAAACAAACAGAAACCAAATTAACAAACGAATCCTATTAAGTAAACCTCATCATCATCTCAGCGTTAATCCCAGTCGCATCCGAAGCTTTTTTCAGCCTTGGAGTCTGGGGTCCGCTTTACCAGTCTAACTGCTGAATTTGGCTAAACTTCGATATTTTCTGTGAAGCGACTGCCGTCTGACCTCCAGGACCCGGAGGCGATATCGAAGCATTGCAGTTATATATTTTTTTTAACTTTTCAGGACTCCAACAACCCGTAACTACCTCCACTAGATGTTCGTGTGGCAACCGGGACCAACGGCTTAACGTGTTTTCCGAGGCACGACCAGATCAGTGCAAATATTTGCACTGCCAGCGTCACGTACTAGTTGACTGGCATTTTTGCGGAGCTGGACCTTTTTTGGTGCAGCCACGAGTCACATTTTGCTGCTATTTTTTACATATGGAATTTTTTACTTTTTGTTTGGCTTTTCAATTTACTTTTTTATTTGGTTTTTTCTTTTATTTTGTTGCTACCTGATGTATGTTTATGCTAGATGTATTGTGTGTCTTTAAGTCTGTGCTGAATATATATATTTTCTTTCTTTCACTGGGTGGGGATCGAACCCGCGCCTTCTTGCGCTACGGCTGCGTTCGCTGCCGCTACATCACGGAGGCTATCAATTTGGTTTCTGTTTGTGTTACCTAAATATTGATCTATTAGTTAATTCCTAACTTTTTATACTGTCGTACTCACACACAGGACTGTTCTGTCCAGACCTGACCCTTCGCAGCACGTCGCCAGCGACCAGTTCCAGGTCATTGTTCGGGAAGCCTTGGTCATCTTCGTCTACTGACAGGAATGACGCGACATCTTGATTGTAAGACATCGTTTCAACTATCTGTTGACAAATAGAATAAATAGTACATTTTATTTTTGACAAAACCGATTTTTACCTCCGTGTAATGAAGCTATTCGGGCTCGTCCAAAAGTAGCTGATCCGTCAAAATAAATCGCACCTTTAGTAAAACCGTTACTAAACGAAATTATGAAATTTTAGAGGGGTAATATAATATTGGCTATATCCGAAAATAGTCACTAATTTTTCTAAATAAAATCTGAGTTGCGTTTTTTTTTTTAAATCTTAAAAGAACCCAGAACT
Source organism: Sesamia nonagrioides (assembly GCA_017933935.1). Classification (NCBI taxonomy): domain Eukaryota; kingdom Metazoa; phylum Arthropoda; class Insecta; order Lepidoptera; family Noctuidae; genus Sesamia; species Sesamia nonagrioides. The sequence goes on from JADWQK010001195.1 coordinate 220,545, forward strand.
CAGATGTATCTTTCATGGACTGACACTCAGATCAGATTGTGAACCTTCTTAAAATTATGATGATTACTAAGTACGTCTACTTTTCACAATTATTTTACCTTTGGCAGTAGGAACTTTATTCTAACGAACACAATGATTTTACAGAAAGCAAAACAAATTCAACCCTATTAGAATGAGAATAAGGATCAGGATCGCCCTTGGGCGAGATGGAGCGACGACATCAAAAAGGTGGCTGGTAGTGGCTGGCGGAGAACAGCTCAGAATCGAGCTTGTTGGCGTGCCATGGAAGAGGCCTATGTCCAGCAGTGGACGAGTAGAGGCTGGTGATGATGAAGGATCAGTGATTTGTGATTGATGGAAAATCAGAGGTTACATAACTGTGAAACGGATTTACGGAAACAAAAAGTAAAGTAACAGTAAATCTAATAATAATTATATGTTTTAAGGGCTTAAGGTAGTTCCTATATGTTCCGGAACAAATATGTCCGCAGATGATACGGTTTCGCTAACCCGGAGTAACCCCCATATAAATCCATATAAGTCGTGGTGGCCTAGTCGTTAAATCACCAGCCTCTCAAGTGTGAGTGTACGGGTTCCATTCCAATCAGGCAAGTACCAATGTAATTTTTCTAAGTTATGTATAAGTATATATATTTTCTAAGTATATCTTGGACACCAATAAAAGGTGAAGGAAAACATCTTGAGGACCTGGACTTTAAGTCTGAAATCGCCAACCCGCATTGAGCAAGCGTGGTGATTACGCTCATTCCTTCTCTGTTTGAAAGGAGACCTGTGCCCAGCAGTGGGACGATAAAAAGATTGATGATGATGATGATGAACCCCCATATCGCAGCGACAGAAACCCCGAATTCCGTGCTTAGCAAATCCTAAGCACGGAATCCATAGTTTCGGCTATTTCCTGGTTCGCAATCCAGTTTGATGAGCAATGCTTCAAAATTATCCAAATTAAGCGTAACAGTGTGTTACGCAGTTAGGCTGCAAACTGAAGAAAAAATATACGCTAAAAATATTCTTTCTAACTTTTAAGAACCTAAAAGAGAGATGATTCGGAACCCAAATATTGGAAACCTTTATTTGGAACCCCAACCATACTGAAAACTGAAACGGAACCGTACCGAGAAGAAGCTGTTTAAAAACCGAAGTAAAGGACTGGAACCCAAAATTTTACCATTTTTCAAACCCTGAATTATAGAAATAGAAAGTACAAGCAGGGATTGTAACACCGATGCATTTGGAAAAGAGAGTCATTGCTCTTGGTATGATTCAGGTATTAGAATTCCATGTTAAAATATCACTAGAAGGTACAATGACGAAGAGAAATAAAGAAAATGCACTCTTTTTTATGTCTTAATAGATTTTAGATTTGAAACTGCTCCCAACTCTTTCGAAAAAGATCCTAAAACACATTAAAAGGGAGTTCGTTCCAGTAATAACTCACCTTGCAAACCTCAGCTTCCAAAGCGGCATCTTCCCTGACCTATTAAAACATTTAACCATTTAACCGTTTATAAAGGGAGAAGGATAGATTATAATATCAATAACTAAAAGACCATATCTATTGCGCCAAAAGACTAGAAAAGAGAATAAAAATAAAAAAACTAATAAAAATGCCCAAACAAACACATTGTTGATAAAAAGAGAAAAAAAATGTTTAGGCGAAGATGAGTGCCACGCTCATTTTTCATTGGACTTTTAAATTATTTATAGTGTCGTTTACTAAATAAAAACGGGTTATTTATGTAGTAAAAAGTGCATTCAGTGAATAATTCATAAAGAACAGTGAAATATTGTAGCATAGTGGCCACATCATGCCTTTACGCTAAGCCCCTCCTAATCGGCCACACGCGGGAAACGAAAGGAGTTAGATTAGTTAAGATAAGTTACAAAAGAAGGCAATATATAATTCAAGACGAGGCTATCATTCTCTGAGATACCTTTGCCTGCTCAGTGTAATGCACTGGCAAATTGAACAAACAACAACAGAAAAAAAGACTTACTAGTACTGACAAACATGGTAGGTACCAAATGAGAAAATGGTTTCTCACATAATGATTACCATAAGCGCTAGAGCATACATAATAACAATGCAAGCGTCAAATGAAGAGATAGGATATGCAGCATGCGGTTACGTTGCACATACATATGTAATCCACTATCCAAACAACATTATGAAAGCAACGAGAGCTTACGAGTTATAACACTTATTCCAACAAACCAGCGATAATAATAATAATAATAATAAAAAAGGCGAAGGCAGGCAATTAAGTATCTCGACTTGGCGCACGAGATTGTTAACATGTGGAATGTGAACTCGGCTGTCATTGTATCGATTGTCGTGTCAGCCAATGGTTTGATAGCCAAGAGCCTCGACCAACATCTATTGAGGCTCTCGTTAGGCAGTTGGATCAAAGGCCTGATTCAAAAGGCAGTACTCCTCGATACGACCCGCATAGTGAGGAGGTTCCTGTCTCTGGAGCCCTAACCACCAGTAGCTTGGACCCTGCTCCCGCCATCGGTGGAACACTATTTTTTTATATTTTTAAATGTTTTTGTATGTTTTTTATATAAATATTTAAAAATGTAAAGCGATATGTAGACACGGAAGAATAAAGAGATAATAATAATATCGTAGAAAGAGGAATTCGGGGTTTCGGCCGCTGCGATGTGGGAGTTCATCATCACCATCATCAGCCTTTTTATCGTCCCACTGCTGGGCACAGCTCTCCTCTCATACAGAGAAGGATTGAGCGTAATCACCACGTGTGCTCAATGCGGGTTGAGAACCTCGTGAAAGCTGAGAAAGATAAACAAATCAAGTATCTTGACTTGGCTCACGAGGTTTTCGACATGTGGGAGGTGGACTCAGCAATCATTGTACCGATAGTTGTGACAGCCAATGGCTTAATAGCCAAGAGCCTCGACCAACACCTCAGGAGGCTCTCGTTAGGCAGCTGGATCAAGGGCTTAATTCAGAAAGCGGTACTGCTGGACACGACTCACATCGTCAGGAAGTTCCTCTCTCTGGAGCCCTGACCGCCTTGGACCATGTTCCCGATACCGGTGGGCTACTATTTTTTATATTTTTAAATGTTTTTTTTTTTATGTATTTATATAAATATTTAAAATGTAAAATAATATGTACATATAGAAAAATAAAGGGAATAATATCGTAGAACGTGTATAAATTCCTCTAATTACTAAACAAAGTATGTATAAAAGAGGACTTATCTGACTTTATTGGACTTTTAAATAAATCACACAGTAGACTTCTCGGTGGTAGGCAACAACATCAGCCGCCGGCATAAGTTACCACCCACCAGACAAAGTCTTACCGCCAAGCGATCCGTCGTGTTCCGGCATGATGTCTGGTGAAGCCGTACGGAGGACGGGTCTGAGCAGTTGTGATGTGTGCCGGGTACGATGTGCCTAATGTTGTTGTGTCGGGAGTTTGGTCGTGGAGGGTCTCCAGATCATCCTCTGGCGCAGCATCGTTGGTCGTGTTGTTGGGTTAAACATTGCATCACCTCGCTCAACTGCCGTCTTCCTTCCTATTCACTCAGTTTTTTTTGAGTGAATAGGCTTAATAAGCTAGTGCGCTTTACCATCAACGATTGCATCACTGCTTACCATCAGGCGGGATTGCAGTCAAGCACTAGTTTATAACTAATAAAAAAAAAAAAAACCCCGACAAAATATATGTGGTTTAATTGCCAAAAACAGCGTGTGACTATAGCGCATAAAGATTACTCACTCTAAAAATTTGACCTGACCTGGGGGGGCAATCGCGCTAAAATAATTCAACCAAAACAGAATTGGATCGCAACCAAACCATAACTTTTGTTATGTTTAATATTGCGCTAACGGTTTAACCATAACTGGATCGCAATTGGAACGTAACCGCTGTCAAATGAAAAATTTGAAACAAACCTAACTTTTTCTATGCCATGTCAAACTTACGTCTAAACCATTAGATTTACTTATAATTGTTTTAGTTTTAATTAGTATATCTGATGAAATGTATCACTCATACCTACATTAGCGCAATATGAAATGTGATCGAAACTAAACCATAACTTTAACTGGATTATAAAATAAATATTATATATACGGACAAATCACACAGATTGAGCTAGCCCCAAAGTAAGTTCGAGACTTGTGTTACGGGATACTAACTCATCATCATCATCCCAGCGTTAATCCCAGTCGCATCCGAAGCCTTTTCAGCTTTGGAGTCTGGGGTTCGTCTTACCCGTCCAACTGCTGATATGGCTAAACTTCGACATTTTCTATGAAGCGACTGCCGTCTGACCTCCACAACCCGAAGGCGACATCGAAGCATTGCAGTTAGACAAATTGTAGGACTTTTGAGGGCTCCAACAACCCGTAACGACTGCCACTAGATGTTCGTAGGGCAACCGGGACCAACGGCCCCCAGCCAGTACAAATATTCATATTCATGCATACAAATACTTGAACTGTGCGGGGATCGAACTCGCGCCACCTTGCGCAGCGGCCGCGTCTGCTACCGCTACGCCACGGAGGCCGTCAGTAACTAAATTATACTTTTTACTGTTTAACAAAAATAAAGCATACAAAATACTGTTATATACTATATTTATAATATACTAACTCAACGATACTATATTTATAATAGATACATATATAGATAAACATCCAAGACCCAGGCCAAAGGAAAATATAGTTTTTCCATCATGATCTGGCCGGGAATTGAACCCGGGGCCTCCACGTCGCAGGCAGGCGTGTTCACCGCTGCGCCACGGAGGACGACCTATAGACGACGATTAGATACGAACCAGAGTTGAACTTCGACTGCTTTATGTAGCGCGATCACACCCCTGCTGCATAGTAACAGTCTTTTACGCAATTTAAGTTCTGCTGCCCCCTAATCGGCGAACACATTTTTGTCAAATGATTGCGACTAGTCGTATGGATCGAACGGACCAATGGGCGGTCCAAACTCCCAGATCCCAAAAAAGATCCCAACTGATACCAACTAGTTGCGACAAAAATGTGTTCCCCGATTAGGGGGCTGATCTCGATCGAATTTGTCGATGGGCCATTTTTGGTACCAGAATGTCAAAAAGTTATAAATATTATAAAATATTTCATATTTACCACAACACTTGTCAAATTAGCACTTCCACATATCATAACACGATCGACTTGTGTACTTCTTTCAAAAGTGCTAATATGTGTAATAACTCTAATCGAAATTATGTGATCCTGTACATAGGTTGCTATTGTAAGACCCACTTGAAATTCCAGTCAGAATTTTCAGTACTCATATAGAAAAACCATCCCGACTCGTCACCCGAAGAGATAGTCGAAAGTTACCAACTCACTGGGCGCCTAAGCACAGGACATTACAGCGAGGTAAACCACGGCAAAAATGGTGCAACGATCTGATAATATCAGGAACAGCATGACCAGAGATCATACAAAACAGGAAGGTTTGGAAAGAAAAGGGAGAGACTACGAAATAAAGAAAAAGTTAAATTAACTAAATAATTATAAAGTTAAAGCAAGCCAAAATAACAATGTGGAGACTAAAGGTTTTACAAATGTATTTAATGCATGTATAATCAAATTTAGGAGTATCGCTGGCAAAACTCCCATTCTCCCATTCCAGCCTCATTTTTGTTTTTGATTTAGTTTTATGGTGTTTTTCAATTATGGTCTTGTCAAATGCCTCCCAAAATTCATTTAACGTTCACTCTGTTCAGTCCTTTATCTCGATAGTATGTTTTCGTCGATCCTAAAGGAAAACATCTAAGTGCCAGCACCCGCTGGCGACACGGCACGACAGAGCATGCTTTGGCAAACTCACAAGCAAACAAGCAAGCAAGCACAAACATGCAGTCGCATTCTGACGGCTACGATGCCGCGACTTCCGACAGCGAACCTAGGTTAATTGACGACGCGGGGCGCGTGTGCTGCTTCGTGCCCTACCCTACCTTGCCCCGGATCTCCTAGTCTCCTGAAGCATCATCAGTAGCGTTCTGAACGCTACTGAGACGGCATGCCTAAGCAATAAGCATACCGCAGCTTAATTTTTGAACATATAATGATAATTTCTCGGCCTTGGAATCTTTCTAAGATCAAGAATTTAAAAAAAAATATTACCCATAAATTTCAATTAGATTGTCAAACTATTAGGTCATGTTTCTATTTTTCGCATAAAAACCCTTTGCCGTGCCGCCAATGAGAACTGGCCCTTCATTCTCGCCATTACTTTAAAAAGCCATCGTGTAGTTTACCTTGTGTAATTCTGAGACGTATGCCTGCATTGCTTCTTCCTTCGTCATGTTGCCCAATTTATTCCACGCTTCCCATTTAGCTCTGAAATTAGATAAGAGGGGTATTAAAATACATACATACAGCATTCATACATATGTATGGAGTTACGCGGAAAGACCGCATCAGGAACTATCGCATCCGTGGCAGTCTTCGTGTCCGAGACATAGCAGACAAACTGCAAGAGGGTCGCCTACGCTGGTACGGTCACGTCTTAAGAAAAACCGGGGCATGTTATGTGGGTAACAAATGTCTTGCCATGGCGCCTCCGCCGGCCCGGAACAAGTGAGGTAGACCAAAGAAGTGCTGGCCCGTTGTAAGAGATGACATGCGTGCCAACAATCTCACACCACGGAATGCCAAAGATCGTGCGAAATGGAGACGTAATTGTAGAAAAGCGGACCCTGGGCTCCATCGCGAAAGCCGCGGATGCAACCGGGATTATACGCTGAGATGATGATGAAGAGCATACATACATAATCAGCCTATAATTCTCCCACTCGTGGGACACAGGCCTCCTCTCGGTGAGAGGGAGTGGGCCGTTATCTACAACGCGGGCGCAGTGCGGTAGATCTCATACGTCTTTGAAGTTCTTGGCTCTAGGACATGCTGGTTTCCTCACGAAGTTTTCCTTCACCGTTTTTGAGAGCAGTGGTGATGGAATAATTTACACATAGTAAAGTGCCTGATGGGATTCGAACCTACGAGCTACAACTAGTGCGCCGCGTTTCTCTGATCATGAAATCACTTATTTATTTCTAGTTAGCTAAAACAATACCAAAACCAATTACATTAACTAACATAGAGAGAAACAATTACATTAACTTAAAAACTATTACTGAAACTAACATGGAATAGTGGACTTTCTCGCATACTTTCTTTCACAGAAGACCAAACATACACGCATAAGCTTATTCCATTCATCCGCAAGCACGTCACATTCAGGGTTGGCCATCAGAAGAGCATTCAGCACTTTTAGGGTACGACAGACCGGGGATTCAGCTCTGGCTACAGTTTTTGCGGAGAGTTGCGCAAAAAGATTGTGCCTGCGGCTTTGACGGTGGCCGACATATTTGTCAGGCACAAATAGTCGACAGAAAAGTCCATGGAGCTCTGGGCAGTCTATACGTCCCCGTAATGTCTCACAAGCTACGGTGAGCTGGCCAAAGCCTCTTCTGACATCCAACGAGTTAAATCCCAACATCCGTAAGAGATAGTTGGTAGGGTACATATAGGGGAAAAAATGGTATAACCTTTGGAAGAGGTATTTAAGGAAAATTTTCAGTACCCTTTTCAGCATTAGTGTTTGGGTTGCGTTATAGGGGTGCTAGACTCGAGTTTGCTTCGAACAAGAGAGGTGTACAACAACTTAACGACATTAGGTTTACGAAAGTCGTGAACATTTCGCAAATCAATTTAATATTTTGATATGGACTCCATACTTTTATTCTTTCTCTACTACTTTAACAAGAACAATCATTGATAAAATATTAAACAGATACGATATATTCTAACAAACTGACCAAAAAAAATGTGCCGAACACAGCAGCAGCACACATGCATATTTTTATTCGGCATACATTGGTACAGTGTGAGTGAGATGGGGCGCAATCTAAAGCATAGAGAAGAAAAAGATGGCTAGTGTTTGTCGTTTGCGCTGTTAGTGTTTGTCGTTTGTTTTTACGAGTATATCGAGAGTGAGTAAAGCGAGATACAGGACTTACTTCCTTTTGTACGCTTCATTTTTAGTGCGCTAGTGACATATCTACCTTAGTTTAAATATTTTATCAATGAGAACAATACACAAAATATCTATAATCCTCTCCAACGTATCCGGCGACATCGACCCAGGCTAGAGTTCATTTACTTCGTTACCTCTCTTATGACTTGCAAAAACTTTGGCCTTGAAAACTGGATCATCATCATGTACAAAAGAGTTAAATCAACATCAGAGGGACGAGATTCAGCAGAAAAGCCGCGAATAGTCCTCAATACATATTTCGTTGACTAAGAAAAGTTTTTTTTATTTCCATTAATATGCTTACTTCATCATCATTCTCCTGCCCTTATCCCAATTTATTTGGGGTCGGCGCAACATGTCTTTTTCTTCCATACATCCCTATCAGAAGCCATCTCGGCAGTCACCCCTTTCTTAGCCATATCATCCTTCACACATTCCATCCATCGTTTCTTTGGTCTTCCCCTACTCTTATAGCCACCAATATTCATAATTAAAACTCTCCTCACGACATTCTCCTCATTTCTCCGTAACACATGCCCGCACCATGACAACCGATTTCCACACAACCTCTCAGCTACCGGTGCCACTTTCAGACTTCCTCTTATTTACTCATTTCTTAATCTATCCATTCGTGTAACACCACATATCCCTCTTAGCATTCTCATCTCGGCTGCATGCAATTGCCTTTCATTCATCCCTTTCGTAGCCCAACATTCTGATCCATACAAGACAGCAGGTCGGATCATGGTTTTAGGGGAATGCGGAAGTCGCAGATTGTTCCCGTGACCTGCCGCCATTTCATCCACCCAGTGTTAATTCTGTGCTTAACCGTCCGATCTATTTCGCCATCGCTTTGCACGAGTGAACCGAGATACCGAAAGTCGGAGCAGATTGGGAGAAGTGCGCCATCAAGCGCTATGGCTCCAGTAGTGGAGAGACCGCCGAAATCGCAGAACATATATTCGGTTTTGGTTCTGCTGAATTTCAAGCCAACATTCTCCAGCTTCTGTTGCCATTTCTCCAATCTGCTCTGGATCTCAGGTCCATCTTCACCGACGAGAACAATGTCATCGGCGAACAGCATGCACCAGGGTGCCTCCTCCTGGATGTCCGACGTAAGAGCGTCCATAATCAACAGGAAGAGGTACGGACTTAAAGCCGATCCCTGGTGCAAGCCTACCGCCACACTGAACTCGTCGGTATTGCCAGCAGCCGACCGGACGTAGGTACGAGATCGACTGTACATAGCACGAATTAACTCTACATACTTCCCAGGCAAACCTTTCTCTTTCAGGGCCCACCACAGCACATCACGTCGTGAATTAATATGCTTACTTCGTGGTACAAAAAATTAGCTAGTGACCAAACCGGTTGCGCACTAAGTGCGTCATAAGGACTATTAAAAATCGCCACTCGTGGAAGCTATTTTAAAGCCCCATGTATAAAAGTAAATAAGCAGCTTGCATGCACTACTCCCTCTCACCGAGAGGAAGCCTGTGTCCCAGGAGTTTCCTCCTCCTGGGAGAAAGGCCTACATTACAGGCTGATTATGTTATGTTATGCATGACAATGGACCAAAAAGCTTCTGGACAGAAAGAAAGTACTTTTACTAACGGTAAACATGACGCAGAGAACATAAACACAAAAAGAGAACGAATTGAGGGAAAATATGCACCGCAAAAAGAGCCATCGCTCGGTAAAATGATATGACACTATGCTAGACAGAACCCCAGCTTTAGCTTTCTTTTTGAACAATTTCGCACTCCCGTGAATGATTCACGACCTAGTTCTATAACAGTGTTGGTATTATCCTGACTATTGTTTAGTGCCTCAGGTTCTAGTCATCGTCGTGATCATCAGCCTACTACTGTCAATCCATCATGAGTTCAATGGGATTAACGCTCAGATGATAATGAGAATATTAGATCAGCTGGATTTTTTTTAAATTAAATTATAAACTAGCGCTAGACCGCAATCCCGCCTAACAGTAAGCAGTGACGCAATCATTGATGGTAAAGCACACTCGTTTACTTGTACAACATTAGAAGCTGCCCTGGTGTGAAGTACCACCGACCGGATCTTTGCGTTAACGCCAAGTTTCCTTGGCCTTGGACTCAATGAACCGCCCAAAGTTTAGATTGGAGGAAATCTCAACTCCCAAAAGCTGAAAGCGGTCGGTACACTCCAAGGATACATTTCGAAAAGTAGGAGCCAAGGTGAACGGCCTCCTTTTGGCGGTGAAAAGACACGCCTGTGTTTTGGCGGCATTGAATGCTACAAGACATCGATAACTTTTATCCAGTTACTACCAGTCACCCTACGAACAACGATGCTTTACCTAGCCTGAGCCGATTTCTTATTCCTGTGGGGTATTAGGTAACACACAAGAGGTCTTAATGTTGACAGTACAACAACATTCATTGTGTTATTTACATCGTTGAACAGACAAATTTCTCGAAGATATAAAGCAATGGATGATTAGATTCTGATTAAAAGCGTGTACGCAATTAGGGTGCTGTTGAGATTAATATCATAAAAAATATCTCACCTGTTGACTACATCCCAGAAACCAGGTTTTGGCTTGTCGCATGGGCCCTCTGATGCTTGCTTGAAGTAACTGTAGAAACGTAGCATCAACTCATTACTCGGCTGATATGATCCTGAGGAAGAAGAAAATACTTTGTTATTACTAAATAAAGCACATTTTTCTTTGACAGTAAGGTCGCGGCAGACCACGTAGTAAATCGTGGGACGAGCTGGCTGGATTCGATCAAAACTGGAAGGAAGACGCATGGAAGTGGCCTTAGCCCAGGAATGGAACAGAGTTCCGAGGCGGAGGCGTGCGCGTCAGAGGCGATGCACGGGGTAGTTTAACACCTCACTACCCCGTGCAGGAGGCGAGGCCCGGACAGATCGGGTCGGCATGAGAGTGTGGGGCCGCGGCAGAATCAAGGACTCCCGCGGCCCCGCGCGCCAGTGCCCGAAGAGACACCGGGGTGGTTTTTAATCAGTACTGAGTCTGTCAGACCCCATCTAATATAATAAACAACAGTGCTGTCGTCTGTACTGACCCTGAATACATTGATATACGTGCCCAGAGAATAATGAGTTTGTGACAGCGATGGCAAAAAACTAGAGGTTCCGATCTAAAATATACGTGCCGCATGGTCTCGACGATTGTATTTACCTTGCCGTTAACGCGTGCTGTTCGTGTGTACCCATCAGCACTGAGAGGGTTCCTAATCAGCATGAGCAGTCTGTGTTTTTTTTATACACAGACATTGCTCGGTGCCCTGCGAGTCCAGTACAACAACGGGTTCAGGATGTTGCTGGGGTTGTCCCGTTTCTATAGTGCATCTGGCAAGTTTAAGAAAGCTCGTGTTGATGGCTTTCATGCCATTATACGCAAGAGAACCGCCTCCTTGGTACGTAGAGTGCGGGGCAGCACTAACAGCATTTTGAAGGTAGTCGCTGATAATATTGACTCTAAAATAATGAGTTTCATGCGGGTCCTAGTTAGTAGTGGAGTGTCTGGCTGAGCTTGCAATTAAATTTATATGGTTTTACTTTTTGTAGCATTTTTTAAAAATAATTATAAACTAGTGCTTGACTGTATCCCGCTTGATGGTAAGCAGTGATGCAATCGTTGATGGGAAAGAGCGCAAGTTTATTAAGCGTATTCACTTAAAAATCTTAGTGAGTAGGAAGGAAGACGCCAGTTGAGCGAGGTGATGCAATGTTAAACCCAACAACACGACCAACGATGTTGTGCCAGAGGGAGATTAATTTGGAGATCCTCCACGACCAAACTCCCGTCCGGACACCACAACATTTGGCGCATCGTACCCGGCACCTATCGCAACACAACTGCTCAGACCCGTCCTCCGTACGGCTTCACCAGACATCATGCCGAAACACGAAGAATCGCTTGTCGGTAAGATTTTGTCTGGTGGGTGGTAACTTCTGCCGGCAGCCGATGTTATGGCCTACCGCCGAGAGAGTACTAACCAAATATGGATACCGTCCGAAATCAATTATTATTATTAATCACGTGTTTCATCAGCTGAGACGAATCAAGAACACGTTTACACGTCATAAGTTTGCAAGTCAAGGACAAAGAGGTGGTTATTTTGGTTTTCGTTATAATTACATTAGGTATATATATGAGATTCTCAAATTAGAACCACAAACTTTTGAGAAATAATGTTTTAAAGTTGATTAGAAGGTAAGTGGCTTGTTTTAACAGCTGATAAACATAACATCACGCCTGAAACCCTCGAAAAGTTAAGTACCTATAGTATTTTGTCATTTTCTTTTTTTGTTGAATAGAGTTGGTTCAGAATAAACAACTGAATCAATTTCAATCAGTTTTACACAGTCATGTTATATTTTTTCCCAAATTATACATTTAGATTGAGACCGCAGAGTGGTTACCGAGCGGTTACGATAGATCCCAGCTGACGCCAGAGGTCAACGCCCGCGCTAGCCCTCCCGTACGGACCTTTGACCATATTTTTGTTGGGACAATCAAGTAGAATAGCAAGCTTATAACATTTGTGTTTATTCAGTCTTTTTTAAATTTTGTACATAGATTTTTTACTTAAAAATATTGGACAAGTATTACAGGTTTGCATTAAAAAAAATAATGTTGTATACCTAATTAAAAATAAATAATTATCCAGTTCACCGATATGAGAACCCTATGTCAGGTTCGGGTTTTTCTTTCTTTCTTTCTCTTATGGCTTCGCACGGTTTGTGCATTTAGCCAATGTCACGTAATGAATTATTCATGTCGAACAAGACGGCCGCGCGGACTGTACACGGAGGAAGATTTGGTTCAAAGCCATGATGTGGCCACTATGCTACAATATTTCACTGTTCTTTATGAATTATTCACTGAATGCACTTTTTACTACATAAATCACGCGTTTTTATTTAGTAAACGACACTATAAATAATTTAAAAGTCCAATGAAAAATGAGCGTGGCATCTTAGCTTCCCGCCAAAAACTCCGGGTCGGGTTTTAACTGACCTAAGTGGTCATAATTGCATCTTTTCATTGAATTTTTAAGAATACGAGTATACTGAAAAAATTATAATATAAACATGTAGACTGTTAGACAACAGACACTTTAGTGTTCACGGACGCTGTGTGACCGAAGTGGCAGTCAAACACTTACCTTCTCTTAATTATAATCTAACTAGCTTTCCGCCCGCGGCTTCGCCAGCATGGAGTTCGGTTATATCGCGCTTTTTAGATTTCCCTCGGGAATTTCAATTTTTTCCGAGATAAAAAGTAGCCTATGTCCTTTCTCAGGGTCTAAAGATTGTCTGTGCCAAATTTCATCAACATCGGTTGAGAGGTTTAAGCGGGAAAGCGTAACAGACAGACAGACAGACTTACTTTCGCATTTATAATATTAGTATGGATTGTAATTGGACCTTTTTTGTATTTATTTTTTATTATCTCTCTCCCATAGAAGCACAGACGCAGAGGTGATGACTGATCATTTCTGCATTATCACTGTCAAACCTTTTTGACCTTATATGTATAATGTCATGATTTATTTATTTATATGTATAGAATTTATACTACATCAATGACATACATTGATTAAAAAATATATTCAACACTACAAAATATGCAATGCAGCCTTTTCGCTAATGCAATCTTATTCAGGCAACTTTAAGAGTAGACAGTGATTTTGTCGTTGGTGCCAATGATGATGATAAGAGTAGCTAAAGACCAAATAAACGATGGATCGACTATGTGCCAAAGATGATATGAGGGTGAGTATTGAGATGACAACTAATAATCAAGTATTTGAGAAGAAGACATGTTACGCCGACCAGCAGTGTTACGGCGTAACACACATCGATCACTTATACACTAGATACAGAGTCTCGAACAAAACTCTTATCAAAAACGGCGACAAGTATTAAGCAGTCTAAAGTAGTCAAAATAAATATACATTAATTTAAAATCAGCCTTAAGGCGCTGTGTTCAGTAAAAATAGGCTTCTTAAAACAATTTTTTAGCCAAATGTATACATTTCAGAGCAGCCAAAAATTTATATGTTAATCTTGATTATATGTAGCAGGAAACCATTGTTTTCAAAACACGTTTTGAATTAATTTTCTCGATAGAAAAAAATCCTAAAGTAACCCCTAAAATTGAATTTATAACAGTTGTAACTGTATTATTAATCATCAAATCTTGATAAAATTGAGAAGAGCGATGTAAAATATAATAGTAAATGAAACCATTGTTTTTGTTTATCGATTTAACTAAGATATTCTAAAATAAATAATGTATTTAATGATAAATAACGTGAACGAAACGTCGCTCCATCGCGGCGTCCATTGCCTTCTCTTTCACTTCTATGCTTAGCGACAGTGACCGCTGAGGCGTGGTGCTTGTCGGACCTATGTCACTTTTTGCTTTACCCCGCACAGAAAATAATTATATTTACGTGTCTGTTTGTTGATGAATAATCATATTTCGTTTTTGCCCGGGTTCAAACCCCAGGTTTACATTATATGCTTTTTGTAGATTTTAATTGAAATAAATGCTTTTTAATTTACTGTTGTATTTTTGCCGATATTTTATTTGATTTTTTTCTGTAATTATTCTTTTTACTTTTTCGCGGCACATTTTTCTTCACCTGTATGTGTTCGGGTTCAAACCCCAGCTTTACGTTGTATGCTTTTTGTTGGATTTCTTATTTGCAATTGTTTTTTTTTTAATTATTATTAATTTATCCGATTTTCTGTATTTTTTGTAGTAATTGTTCCATCTTTTTAAATATATTCTTTTTGTAACAATTATAATGCAAATTAATATTTAAAATCAATTCGTTATAATTTTCTTTCTACAAATTTCTAGAAATTAATAATAAATAATAATAATAAGCCTTTATTTAACCATGAATTTCTTAGTTCATAATATAATTTAAAAAAGAAAAACAATAAAAATAACAGTTAATTTGATAATAGTTCAAAACAGTAAATTTAGATTTCATTTTGTTGCATGATTCATGGCCCCTTTCAGTATAGGCCTCCTCCAAGTGCCTCCATCTATTTCACTCGTACAAACCCGATTTCGATAAGAGTTGCAGTTTTGAAGAAGAAATCTTTTATTTTTTTAAATATCCGAAAATGCATTTTTTTTAACAGTTACTCTAAACAGCTGTTTATAAATAGTAATTTCTAGAAATGATATATTTCTAACAGTTTCATGAAAAAAGGACATAACACAAAAAATTTAAGCAGAACGGACAAAGCGCATTATAAAAATAAAAAAGAAAACAAAAAAAATAATAAAAAATGAAAATATGTATAAAATACACATTTTCGAAAATCGCAAGATATAGTCGGATTCGATCCTGGTGCTCGTCTAATGCGAACCGGGACTGTGACGAACAGAGCCAACCATGCTTCGGGGTTGGGTTGTGAAATAACCCTTCTAAATGTAGATGGAATAGAAAAGAAAAACAATAAAAATAACAGTTGATTTGATAATAGTTCAAAACAGTAAATTTAGATTTCATTTTGTTGCATTATTCATGGCCGCTTTCAGTATAGGCCTCCTCCAAGTGCCTCCATCTATTTCACTCGTACAAACCCGATTTCGATAAGAGTTGCAGTTTTGAAGAAGAAATCTTTTATTTTTTTAAATATCCGAAAATGCATTTTTTTTAACAGTTACTCTAAACAGCTGTTTATAAATAGTAATTTCTAGAAATGATATATTTCTAACAGTTTCATGAAAAAAGGACATAACACAAAAAATTTAAGCAGAACGGATAAAGCGCATTATAAAAATAAAAAAGAAAACAAAAAAAATAATAAAAAATGAAAATATGTATAAAATACACATTTTCGAAAATCGCAAGGTAAAGTCGGATTCGATCCTGGTGCTCGTCTAATGCGAACCGGGACTGTGACGAACAGAGCCAACCATGCTTCGGGGTTGGTTTGTGAAATAACCCTTCTAAATGTAGATGGAATAGAAAAGAAAAACAATAAAAATAACAGTTGATTTGATAATAGTTCAAAACAGTAAATTTAGATTTCATTTTGTTGCATTATTCATGGCCGCTTTCAGTATAGGCCTCCTCCAAGTGCCTCCATCTATTTCAATCTTTTTGTGTTGTGTTATTCTAAGCACTCGTACAAACCCGACTTCGATAAGAGTTGCAGTTTTGAAGAAAAAATCTTTTATTTTTTTAAATATCCGAAAATGCATTTTTTTTTAACAGTTACTCTAAACAGCTGTTTATAAAGAGTAATTTCTAGAAATGATATATTTCTAACAGTTTCATGAAAAAAGGACATAACACAAAAAATTTAAGTAGAACGGACAAAGCGCATTATAAAAATAAAAAAAGAAAACAAAAGTAATAATAAAAATTAAAATATGTATAAAATACACATTTTCGAAAATCGCAAAGTAAAGTGAACGGATGTGGGATTCGAACCTGCTGCTCGTCTAATGCGAACCGGGACTGTGACGAACAGAGCCAACCATACGTCGCGGTTGGGTTGTGAAATTACGCTTCTAAATGTAGATGGAATAGAGAATGGTTGACAAAACCCGCCACACTGTTCCCAACCCACTGCAACTCCTGAAAGCCAGAATCAACAGTGGAGACCGCCAGAAAAACGCCGAGCAATGAAGCTCGACGAGTCCCGGAGAAATGTTTCAACTGTCTTGGGTCCCGCAACGAAATTAATCAGAAAAGAATAGCGGAGGAGTAAGAAAAAGATATTTTTTCCACTTCCCTCCATAATAAGCAGGAGACAGAATAGAACTAGGCCAATCGGCACAAAGGGACATTATTGCAACTGGGAGAAGCCCAGATTGCCAAGCACCACGGAATAACATTTGATCAAGTTAATGGGTCCTAAGTAGGTATTTGCTGTTACAATTGATTCCAATAATAGGTATGGCAAAAGCGCCTGAACGCACGGAAATTAGTTCTAGTTTCAACAAGGTCCGTATAATAAACAACTCCGGATGTAACTTGTACACTATCCAACATAATATTGCGTTCATTCTGCCAAAGAATACACTCCCACAAGATGTGATGTGCGGACTGTTCAAATTCACAGTTCGATGTAGAACACTGACACAAAGGCGAAGGAACAAGTTTAAAAGAATACAGTTTACTTTTAAAGTTGCCATGACCTGTGAGAAATTGGGCAACGCAGTGGTCAACCTCCAGCCATGTCTTAGCCAGCCGATCGCCAACGGATGGAAAGAACAGATGGAGGTGCCGGCCCTTGATGGAATTATCCCACCTACTTTGCCATTCGGATAAGAGGTCCTCCCAGACGTCAGTCTGAGGTTTAAATAATCTAGAAATTCTATTGAGGTCGCGTTGTGTAACAAAGTTAGTGTCCATGGCCTCCCCCCTCGCGGAGTAGTACATTGAAGCACGTCGCTGTACTTCAAGATCGACTGGAAGTACACCTGCCAGAACGGGTAAGGCTTCAGTACTGACTGTTCTATACGCCTTGCATAAAAATATCAATGCCAAACGTTGGCTTTGAAGCAGTTTACGTCGCGCCGCCCCTATGCTGGCCCTATCGGCCCAAACAGGTGCACCGTAGCACATACATCCTAAGTAGGTAGCTCCATATATAGTTTTTAAAGTTAGGAATGATAGACCCCAAGTTGCTTTGGATATTCTAGTTAGGGCATAAAAGTTCCTTTTAGCTTTTTCGCCAACTATTTTTATATGTTCGATAAATGAAAAATTCCTTTCTAAGACCATACCAAGGTAGCATACGGATTGCTGTTTTTTAACGGGAACGTTATTAAATTTAATAGTAGGCAATGATTTAAGATTACCTTTTAGTAGAAGTTGATAGGTTTTATGCGGCGCAAACGCTAGGCGGTTACGATCACCCCACTGAGATATTAGATTTAGGCAAGTATGGGCCAAGTTCTCAAGTCCGGCTCGGGTACTTGATTGAATGAGCAGTAGGCCATCGTCCGCGTAACCAGTAAGTGAACAGCCGCAAGGAAGCGGGATCGCGAGAAAATCATCAAAACCCAAATTCCATAAATAAGGACCGACAACTGAACCCTGAGGACATCCCATGGTTAGTGCTTTAGTACTAGAAAAATGACCGAGCTTAAGTACCGCGGAACCGTTTATAAAGTACGAGTAAACGAGATTATATATGTTTCTATAGCAACCGCGGTTTTTTAATTTTAACAACAGCATAGGCCACCAAGCGTTATCAAAAGCCCCAGAAATATCCAAAAAGATACCAATCACGTACTTGTGTTCCGACTGGTTAACGGTTCTTCTGACAGAAAGCGCCGCGTCGACTGTTGATTTACCGATGGTGAAGCCATATTGATTACTATGAAATTTTGGACCGTTCGGTAGTAAACGTGGAACGATGAGGCGCTCAAGAAGTTTCCCCAAAGATGGTAGAAGCGTGATAGGCCGATATGACTTCGGATCATCCGGTGGTTTATCACCACACTTTGGTATTATTCGTATGAAACCGCGTCGCCATTTACGAGGAAAAACGCCTTCAGCAATGCATCGGTTATATACAGTTAAGATGGCATCACCCGCTGATTTACACGCTTCTTTAATCATCCTATTAGATATTTTATCTTCCCCTGAAGAGAGAATGATATGAATAGAGAATGGTTGGTATAGATTTAATAGAACGTGCGTATTTCTCGATGCACGACGCCTCACCTCACGCATCGATGTACTCGCGCGGAGCGCCCCGCGCCCCGCAGTGGGCGGGGCTAGTCGTGTCCCACTTCGTCTGCTTCACCCCCTCAAATACCTAAAAGTTTGCTATTCACAGCGTCTTAAGTGCAGCGTATAAAGTTCTTATCACAAAGCAGTACAAAAAGCCGAATTATAAAGTAAGTACTAAATGAAAGAAGCACCTACCATCGCCTAGCTCGCTCCATAAAGAATAGAGGTAAACAAACTAATTTAGGGTTATCACAACTCACGTTTTACAAATCTCCTGTTATTTACATGATTCTGTTATTACATGAGCTATTTATTAACAATTCCTATTGGAGCATATTTCAATAGAATCACTAAAATAACATGCATAATAACATGGTATTCGAAAAACCATTAAAAAGTCGACATTAATTTTACGTGACAGCCCTAGAAAAAAAAGAAAGATGGATGAAATCCAGGCATTAAACACATTTTGTAGAATTCAACCAATGAATAAAGTTGAGGCATTTGTCAATACAATTTTGCGTATTTTAATTACTTTCAAATCAACTGCATAACACATGCATTGTTGTACTTTCAAGTATGGACTAATTATAATATATATGTATGTATCAAAAAATTTAACTTATTAGGAAATTAGAGGGAAATTAGCTTACATGTGTGTCATATTTCATTCAAATCGGTTAAGCGTTCTATGCAAATCATAAAAAAAAAAACTGTTTAAATTAGTAGGAAGTAGGATTATTAATTTTATGAAAATATATGTAAAAAAGGTTGTAACAACTGTTTTTTAGGCGTAAAATACTCGTTGCCTAGCAACCGAATTTGGCTCAAATATAAGTGCTGCGTTGTACGCTTGTTCAGTTGGATCGATGGTAACACACTATCTTGTTGAACTGTCAAACTGAAACCTATTGCTACAATGGGTTTCATTTTGACAGTTCAACAACATTCATTGCGGTATTTACGTTGTTGAGCAGACACGTAATCGAAGATATGGAGCAATGAATATGCAATTTTTTTTATAATTATAAACTGGTGCTCCCAGCCTCCCAATCCATCCCGCCTGATGGTAAGCAGTAATGCAATCGTTAATGGTAAAGCGCGCAAGTTTATTAAACCTATTCACCTAAAAATCTTAGTGAGTAGGAAGGAAGACTGCAGTTGAGCTGTGCCAGAGGGAGATTGATCTGGAGACCCTCCACGACCAAACTCCCGACACAACAACATTTGGTGCATCGTACCCGGCACACATCGCAACATAACTGCTCAGACCCTTCCTCCGTACGGCTTCACCACACATCATGCCGGAACACGACGAATCGCTTGGCGGCAAGACTTTGTCTGGTGGGTGGTAACTTCTGCCGGCAGTCAATATTATGGCCTACCACCAAAATGCTCCGAATTTATTACAACTGATAGTAACAGATGACCTAAACGTCTTAGTAACCAGCCCCCTAAGCGGCGAGCACATTTTTGTCAAATGATTGCGAATAGTTGGCATCAGTTGGGATCGTTCGGGCCGCCCATTGGTCCGTTCGGTCCAAACGATCCCAACTAGTCGCAATCATTTGACAAAAATGTGTTCGCCGATTAGGGGGCCAGGTCATTAAATAAAAAAATATATATATATACTAATAATGTGCTAACTAACTAAGGTGCTGGAAATAATGAATTGGGATGGGCAGGAGAATGATGTTGATTCGACCCAAAACAACTTTAAATCACAATGTAATATACTTTGCCTGATAAACGAGGTGTTTGTTGCAAATTGTCATAGATAAAACCCGCAATTATAAAGTCTATCTTATACTCATAGATATAAAGCATATTTTAACGTTGCAGTAACTATTCTTTGTTATAACAAAGTTGAACTCTTGAACTTTCCAGTCTATTTATGTCTGTATTACTGTATAATTTAATGTACATGTCGATATGATAAAACATAATATACAATATATTATTTATATCTGTACAGACGAGATCACGTCAAGCTACTACAATCAGTCAGCTTTCTGTATTCGATTTTTAACTTTATCTCTTAAGCATTTTCTCGGTGGTAGGCAACAACATCAGCCGCCGGCATAAGTTACCACCCACCAGACAAAGTCTTACCGCCAAGCGATCCGTCGTGTTCCGGCATGATGTCTGGTGAAGCCGTACGGAGGACGGGTCTGAGCAGTTGTGTTGCGAAGTGTGCCGGGTACGATGTGCCTAATATTGTTGTGTCGGGAGTTTGGTCGTGGAGGGTCTCCAGATCATCCTCTGGCGCAGCATCGTTAGTCGTGTTGTTGGGTTAAACATTGCATCACCTCGCTCAACTGCCGTCTTCCTTCCTATTCACTCAGTTTTTTTGAGTGAATAGGCTTAATAAGCTAGTGCGCTTTACCATCAACAATTGCATCACTGCTTACCATCAGGCGGGATTGCAGTCAAGCACTAGTTTATAACTAATAAAAAAAAAAAAAAAGCATTACGGCTCAAGGTTTAACATCATCATCAACCTTTTTATCGTCCCACTAACGGACAGGTCTCCTCTCATACAGAGAAGAATTGAGCGTAATCACCACGCTTGCTCAATCCGGGTTGGCGATTTCAGACCTAAAGTCCAGGTTTCCTCAAGAGGTTTTTCTTCACCTTTTAATCAGTCATTGGTGCCCAAGATATACCACATTTTTTGTTTTAGTTTTATTACATTTCTGTTATTATTGTTCTCTGCTTTGTTTTTTTTCGGTTTATGTTTTGATTTATATTATTACTAGCTTTCCGCCCGCGACTTCGCCCGTGTGGAATTCGGTTCAATCGCGCTTTTTAAATTTCCCTCGGGATTATCAAATTTTTCAATAAAAGACAGCCTATGTCCTTTCTCAGGGTATAAACATTGCCTGTGCCAAATTTCATCAAAATTGGTTGAGAGGTTTAAGCGGGAAAGCGTAACAGACAGACTTTCGCATTTATATCTTTGATGCCTTTTATATTTGTCATTTTTACATGCTTTTTATTAGCTTCACTTGTATGTTTGTTTGCTTGTTTGCTTGTTTGTTTGTTTGTTTGTTTGTTTGGTTGTTTGTCTCTTAACTCGTTGGACTAAGAGTGACCGGCTCATTACTGTAAATTGTCCTACCGTTTTCAATACGTTCGTCTGTTCGTGTTTTTTTATTAAAGAATATCGAAATAAAGGTTGGAAATAAATATAGTTTAAAAAACTAAAAAAAACATGCTTTTAAAAAAATATCAAACTAAAAAGTTAAAAATAATTTTTACAAAAGCGTGGGGCGCTTTGTGCCATAATTTTTATTCATATATTAAGCGCATCACGCTTTTTTAAAAAATATTTTAAAAAAACGTTTATAAATTCTAATTAAATTATAATAATTATTTATTATTGACTTGATAAAAGAAAATATACGTATCCAATATTTTTCTACAATCCGAATGACGGACTAAATAGAATCATTTATTTTATCTATAAGGAAC
Source organism: Sesamia nonagrioides (assembly GCA_017933935.1). Taxonomy (NCBI): domain Eukaryota; kingdom Metazoa; phylum Arthropoda; class Insecta; order Lepidoptera; family Noctuidae; genus Sesamia; species Sesamia nonagrioides. Next base: position 242,832 of record JADWQK010001195.1, read on the forward strand.
CATAGGAAACATCTCTATTACGAGAATCGACTTTCTGTTTTGAATTACATAAAGTTTTCCTATTTCGAAATAACCAACACTACGTTATAGAGAGCTCACAATAGTTAAAATATGGGCGAAAATAACGAACACAACACACGGAACGACATTTACCGTCTCCATACCTATTTCCAATTATCCATGTCAAATCAAGCCTATCTACTACCTTTCTCTAATCGTTCAGTAGCTGGCGGTAATTTAGGAAGCTCAGCTCGGAAGTTTGAACGCTACTTTAAATAAAATCTTGCGTAAGAAATGTTATGTTATGTTATGTTATGAATGCTGTAATTCTGAATCTCATGGACTATTTTTTATAAATTATAAACAAGCGCTTGACCGCAATCCCGCCTGATGGTAAGCAGTGATACTATTCTAGACGTAAATACACTCAAATTGTAGTGTGACGGAAACACCGCCGCTGGCAAATTGTTCCAGTCCCGCGATGTAAGGGGTATAAAAGAAGAAGTGAAAGAAGGGACTTCCGTTCTTCAATAGAATCTAGGGAACGGCAAAACTCCATCATCATCATCACAGCGTTAATCCCAGTCGCATCCGAAGCCTTTCAGCTTTGGAGTCTGGGGTCCGCTTTACCAGTCCAACTGCCGATATGGCTAAACTTCGACATTTTCCGTGAAGCGACTGCTGTCTGACCTCCACAACCCGAAGGCGACATCGAAGCATTGCAGTTAGACCAATTGTTGGACTTTTGAGGGTTCCAACAACCCGTAACGACTGCCACTAGATGTTCGTATGGCAACCGGGACCAACGGCTTAACGTGCTTTCCGGGGCACGACCAGACCAGTGCAAATATTCATATTCATGCATACAAATACTTGCACTGTGCGGGGATCCAAGCTGCGCCACCTTGCGCAGCGGTAGCGTCCGCTACCGTTACGCCACGGAGGCTGTCCAGGGAATGCCAAAACTAACGCTACTTTAATATAATGATCCGTTTTAGACAACGAACATAGATAAGAGAAAGTATGTTTGTTTTAGTAAGCTACCGGCTTTACTCTGGGTTCATGACAAGCTGTGGATAAGTAACAAAAATAAGATTGTAATATACATTTATTAGACCAAAAACATCATCATCATCATCATCAACCTTTTATCGTCCCACTGCTGGGCACAGATCTCCTCTCGTACAGAGAAGGATTGAGCGTAATCACCACGCTTGCTCAATGCGGGTTGGCGATTTCAGACTTTACAAAGTCCAGGTTTCCTCAAGATGTTTTCCTTCAACTTCAGTCATTGGTGTCCAAGATATACTTAGAAAGTACATATAACTTTAGAAAAGTTACATTGGTACTTGCCTGACCTGGAATCGAACCCGAGCACTCATACTTGAGAGGCTGGTCTTTTAACCACTAGGCCACCACGACATTCCAGACCAAAAACATAATCCCCCTTATTCATAAAAGTTGCTTAAAGTTAACTAGTGATTAGCGATTGGTTAACCATACATTTTAGACATTTGCACGTCACTTAACTTTAATCATCGTTTATGAATAATCCCCTTAGATTACAATTGTAACTATTACTGTTACTTATTGTATAACTCACAAAAGTTACATTGGTACTTGCCGGACCTGGCACACTCATACCTGAGAGGCTGGTGTTTTAACCACTAGCCACCACCCACAACTTGATCGACGGCGTCATCGTGGCAAAGTTTCGGGAAGACGAACGAAAAGCAGTGGAAAATATAATTTAGACGCGGCGGTATTTCACAGAAGCTGTCAAACAAATATGAGCTGTGATGTGAATGTCAAGTTCATATACTCGCATGACAATGACATGGGACCGGAACTCCGGCTACCGGCAGGTCAGACAAACAAAAACCATTTACGCAAGAACCTCTTTACAATAGCAAGAACAACTGCGTTCCATAATTTTGGACAGTGTCCGCACCTACCGAGAAAGAGAAAGTTCGTAATACATCGTAGACGTATGATAGACGCCAACTTACTTTCTTAATTGTCGGTAAACAAACTTTTTTTCCCGACTGTAGAATGCAACTTCAAATTTTCCATTTCGAATACCCTACATTCTAAATTCAAAAGGTAGGGTATTCAAAATGGCGACTTGTAACGTATGATGACTGCAGGAACGTTGCTCTGCTACCATTTTGCTTTTTGGTTAAACACCCCTTTTTCCCTTGGTCTTGTTTCGTGTTTATTCCTGAATATAACTAACTAAACAAAATATGTTTTCTAAACGCTGCGTTGTTACGGTGTAGAACGTAATATCATCCGCCGCCGTCTTGAAAGCTATTCAACTTATTTATTTGTTAGAAATTGATATCGTAAATAATCCATACTAATATTATAAATGCGAAAGTATCTCTGTTTGTCCGGTTTTCACGCCAAAACTACTGAACCGATTTTGGTGAAATTTGGCGCAGACAATCTTTAGACCCTGAGAAAGGACATAGGCTACCTTTTATCCCGGAAAAATTTGACGTTCCCGAGGGAAATCTAAAAAGCGCGATATAACCGAACTCCACGCGGGCGAAGCCGCAGGCGGAAAGCTAGTAATATAATATGCTACTATATTGCTGTTATTTTAAAGCTGATCCTTGAAGACATACCAAAGAGACAGAGATACATGTGCATTTACAGTCATCATCAACATCATCATCTCAGCGTTTATCCCGGGCGCATCCGCGGCTTTCGCTTTGGAACCCGGGGTCCGCTTTCCTGCACATTCTCCTCCATTTCGCACGATCTTTAGCATCCTGTGGTAAGAGATTGTTGGCACGCATGTCATCTCTTACAACGTCAAGCCAGCACTTCTTTGGTCTACCCTGCTTGTTCCGGCCCGGCGGAGGCGCCATGGCTAGACATTTGTTACCCACGTAACATGCCGATTTGCGTAAGACGTGGCCGTACCAGCGTAGGCGACCCTCCTGCAGTTTGTGGACATGTGCATTTACAGTAACAATAAGAAAAGCAACTCTATTGTTCACTTATGAAGAAATTTTGCAATTAAGCCGAAGAATCAGGGAATTGTGAGTCGAAAGTACTCTCTCTATACTTTCTCTTGTCTGGTTCTGTTCTGGCCTAGTGGTTGAAACACCAGCCTCTCAAGTATGAGTGTGCGGGTTCGGCAAGTTCCAGGGCAGGCAAGTACCAATGTAACTTTTCTAAATTGTATGTACTTTCTAATTATATCTTGGACACCAATGACTGATTAAAAAGTGAAGGAAAACATCTTGAGGAAGCCTGGACTTTAAGTCTGAAATCGCCAACCCGCATTGAGCAAGCGTGGTGATTACGTTCAATCCTTCTCTGTATGAGAGGAAACCTGTACCTAGCAGTGGGACGATAAAAAGGTTAATGATGCAGATTTTGGGGCTCTAGTCTGCTATTTTTATAAATTTATAATTCCAACACGATTCCATTTTCATTGTGCGTAAAGTTCGTAATTGATCTATCGATAATTATTGGTCAGTCGTCTCGTACTGGAATGGTGATAGAATGACATTGCCATATTGCCATTGTTATTAAACCAGTTAGTACAAATGATTTTCTTAGAACTACTACTCAATTTGAACATATCATCATCATCGACCTTTTTATCGTCCCACTGTTGCGCACAGGTCTTGTCCCATACAGAGAAGGATTGAGCGTAATCACCACGCTTGCTCAATGCGGGTTGGCGATTTCAGACTTAAAGTCCAAGCCTCATCAAGATGTTTTCCTTTACCTTTTAATCAGTCATTGGTGTCCAAGATATACTTAGAAAGTACGTATAACTTACAAAAGTTACATTGATATTTGCCTGACCTGGAATCGAACCCGCAGACTCATACTTGACCACGAGAAATCGCGGTACGGCGGACAGAGTTCCGGCGGGATCTCATGGCGATTGTCGCAACCCAGTGCTGGGCACGCCACAATAGCGGCGGTAAGTCCCCTCTTTGAGGAGTGGCTAGAGAGGCGCCACGGCGCCCTCACCTTTCGCCTGGCGCAGGTCCTCACCGGACACGGTTGTTTCGGGAGGTTCCTGTTCCGTATAAGGCGGGAGGAAACGCCAGGGTGTCACCATTGTGTGGATCGCCCTGAGGACACGGTGGAGCATACGGTGGAGGTCTGCCCGGCTTGGGTAGAGCACCGCTGTGTCCTCGTAGCGGCGGTCGGCGGCGATCTCTCGCGTCCGACCCTGGTCCAGGTCATGGTCGGGAGCGAGAGTGCATGGCAGGCCGTCACCTCCTTTTGCGAAGCAGTGATGCTGGCAAAGGAGGAGGCGGAGCTGTTTCACGCGCGCTTCAAAGATGTCAGCACGTCGTGACGGGGTCCACGAAGACCGATGCCTCCTGGGTCAGGGTTGCGGGTTGGTTAAACAAGAAACCGTGGCCCTAGCCGTCGCACAGGCAAGTGAAGAAAGACGGGTGGGTTTAGTCAGTAAAAGTCTGACACGCCCTTCCGCTCTGCCCAGAGCGGGAGAAGTCATTTGATGATTTCCCATCCCAGCAAAAAAAAAAAAGACTCATACTTGAGAGGCTGGTGTTATTAATTTGAACATTTATTATTATTATTTCCCACGGAATTTTAAGTCCGACGAACCGATACCATATTTCTTTATTGAAGTATTTTAAATGTAGCCAGGTCACTACTTTTAAAATACTTACAAATCAACAGTAATTAAGTTGCACACTAAAACCATTAATTTAGTACACGGGCAAAACTAGTTCTCCCAGTCATACCGGTCTTGCACTCATGTGTAATGGGCCGTGAACTGTCCCTTCATTATCGAGTGGTCATGCTGCAGTTGAGCAGTACCTAACTAAAATTAATATTGATATTTCCAAGACAGGATATTAAGCTTGTATACGCGAAAAATTAACGTTTACTTTTTCTTTATGCGAAACCCAAAACACGCGTCTACTATTTTAAAGTAAAGAATCTATGTACAAAATTTCAAAAAGATATCATGAAAGACCGCAGAGTTATGAGCTTGTTATCTAACTTGGTTGTCCCAATAAAAATATGGTCAACGCACCGCTCGCCCGCCCGCCCCTGTAGCGGTGCAGCGCGGGGTGTGTCTCATTGAGCTAGTACTATGTTCTATCGCCAGCTGTAAATTATTGAAAATGCACAATCACTACATATTATAAAACAAAGTCACTTTTACTTTCCCTATGTCGCTTTGTATGATTCAATCTTTAAAACTACGGAACGGATTTTGATAGGGTTTTTTTAATAGATAGAGTGATTCAAGAGGAAGGTTTTTATGAATATAACATGCATAATATATAAGAGGAACACTGATGATTTTTGAGGTTTCTAACACATGTCGCAAAATGAACCCATTTTTTGAGCTTACATTGCAAACACTGACTGAACCCTATGAGATAGATCAATATAATGTACTACAGTATTGTAGACACCATAAGTCTACCTACTATGGTTTCTTCTTTATGACTATTTATTTGTGTATGAAAAATTAATTAAAATGCCAGTCGAAATCAGAGCCCACTATTTGTTCCTTATTATTAATCCTTATCCAAATAAATTTCGTCATATCAAAGGTAATTTCAGTAGCAGCAGATCTCTTTTTGAATTATTGGAATTGGTTGTTTCATTCAGGAGATGTCACGATTTATTCAAAACTAAACACCAGAAAAAATCCGCGTGCTCTCGCGCCCGTGCCGGCCGCCTGCTACTTGTTTCTCTGCCTAAACCGCGGAGGGAGTGGGCCGGAGCGGGGGACCATTATTTCGAACAAACTTGCTACCCCGGTAGGCTTTCATTCTGTTTCAAGGTGGTGGAACTGGCTATCCATGGACAATAAGGTCGATGTATCTTGCAGAGTGAGATATTGACTGATGGGCGGCAAAGTAGACATTATTTTTATTGAAGGGCCACCGTTTCTTGAGGAAGGTACCTATATCATTTGTCCACGTGCGAAGCCGGGGCGGGTCGCTAGTTTATTGTAAAATTAATCCTGTCAAATTAAGATACTCCATAGACATTTTAGACGCGATTATAAACATGACGACTAAAAATACGCCAGTTTACGTCAGGAGCGCACTAATTTGACAGGTCTAAACCTAACATTTTCTGTCTTTTTCTTTACGAAAAAAAAGAAGAGAAAGACGCACATAACTTAAAATTAGTTTAGTTTTTGAACAACAGAATCGGCGCCAATGACAATGGAATGGCAATGGAATCGTGTTGGAATGACAAATTGATAAAAATAGCAGCCTAGGGTCCCAGAACCCTGCCATGTCTGTAACAAAGATATAAGAGAAAGAAAGAGACAAGAGGCCTCAAAATAAACTATAAAAACGAGTCAGACGACATCACACTGGTGACAAAGAAACCTGAAGTTTTAATCGAAACACAACGAAACTTCCAACTTAAAAACTAATCGATATAATGTACCTGAAATAGAAATCAGAAGTACATGTCGTCCTTATCAATGGATCGATGAAGACCTTGTACCGACCATTGTCATGCCTGCCACGAGTGGTTAATAAGTGGTCGAAGAATATGTAGTGAATTTTAAATAGGTCTTGAGTAATGATGATTTACACGTACATTAAGGAAAACGAAAAAAAAATTAGGAACTGCAGTGAAGGAAGATATTGTATTAAAGGTTTGTCCACCGTCATCTTTAAGTGGACTCCAACGAGAACGAGATAGCGGTGCTGAAGTAACGATACATAATTATATGTACTGTTTTGCTTTTTTAAACTAGTGCTTAACTGCAATCCCGCCTGATGGTAAGCAGTGATGCAATCGTTGATGGTAAAGCGCACTAGTTTATTAAGCCTATTCACTTAAAAAACTTAGGAATAGGAAAGATGACGGCAGTTGATCGAGGTGATGCAATGTTAAACCCAAGACCAACACGAGAATGGAGTGCGAAATGGAGGAGAATGTGCAGGAAAGCGGGCCCCGGGCTCCAACGCGAAAGCCGCGGATGCGACCGGGATGGGCGCTGGGATGATGATGATGATGACTTAAAAAACTTAGGAATAGGAAGGATGACGGCAGTTGATCGAGGTGATGCAATGTTAAACCCAAGACCAACACGACCAATGATGCTGCGCCAGAGGGAGACTCTCCACGACCAAACTCCCGACACAACAACCTTTGGTGCATCGTACCCGGCACACATCGCAACACAACTGCTCAGACCCGTCCTCCGTACGGCTTCACCAGACATCAGGAACACGACGAATCGCTTGGCGGAAAGACCTTGTCTGGTGGGTGGTAACTTTTGTCGGCAGCCTATGTTACGGCCTGGCCGTATATCCGCCGCACGCCGTCACCCGTACACCATGATTTGGCCTCCGATTTTCGAGTACATGCATGGTTCGGTGCGATCTCTAGAACTCGGCCCGAGATTGTGACGGGCTAATTTGCCAGCAATACAAAAACGGTTGGGAAACCCACATAGTATCGATCATCATCATCATTTCAGCGTTGACGAAGACGTCGACGCATCTAGCGGTTTCCCGTGACCTTCACCAGGTTGTCGGTCCACCTTATCGGGGGCCTACCCACGCAGCGTCTTCCGGTGCGTGGTCGCCACTCGAGAAACCGTCGGCCCCATCGGGAATCAGTCCTGCGGGCAATGTGCCCGGTCCACTGCCATTTAAGTGTTGCAATTCTTCGGGCTATATCGGTTACTCTCGTTCATCTGCGGATCTCATAATTTCTGATTTGATCACGCAGTGAAACCCTAAGCATAGCCCTCTTCATCGCCCTTTGAGTGACCTTGAGATTTCTTATAAGGCCCATTATTAGCGACCATACCTATTGATGCACCAGTAAAACCATAACAGATTGTATACATATAAAAAAGCAGAATATGCTACAACGAAGTATTAATGGCATCTATTAAATCTGTAGCGGTACTTACAAACGCCACAAATAAACAATGCGTCATACTAACCACACACGAATTCTACATCTCGCAAGCAGAGTTTACCGTGCAACTAGCATACATACAACTTCCCAACATCAACCGTTGGGCAAGTGCCCGCCAGACATAACACCAGTCAGGTCGGAGGATCCTTTCTTTTCTATGGAGGTTAAGTGAACTTTACTCCTTGTTCCTCATGCCTCCATTAATCTTTTAATTATGTTGTTTTGTATAGCTGTATTTACTTTATTTATATACGTTTTTTTTTTCGATATTTAAGTGCACCGTAATGTTCTTTTACATATTGTATATGTCATAGCTCTTCGAGTCGCTGAAATTAAGTGGCAGCGGGCAGGGCACATTGCTCGTAGAACCGATAGCCGATGGGGCAGTAAGGTTCTGGAGTGGCGCCCACGTACCGGAAGCCGCAACGTAGGGAGGCCCCCAACAAGGTGGACCGATTACCTGGTGAAGGTCGCGGGAAGCCGATGGATGCGGGCAGCACAAGACCGGTCATCGTGGAAAGCTTTAGGGGAAGCCTTTGTCCAGGGGTGGACATCTATATGCTGAAGAAGAAGCATGTTCTTTTTGTGAAATAAATGTCTTTAACACATTCAGTCACACCGAATGATTTATAGGCTAGCAACATGATAAACCCCATTTTTCTTTACGCGCAAGGCTTCTACATACAATACTTGTACAAGGACGGCTGCATCTTTTCTTATAGAATCGTAAAAAAGTCAGCACCTGCAGGGTTACTACGTAACATACTATCAGTAGTAATGGCAGTAACAATGGTAGCAATGTTGACAGCCTCCGTGGCGTAGCGGTAGTGAACGCGGCCGCTGCACAAGGAGGCGCGGGTTCGATCCCCGCACAGTGCAAATATATTCATGCATTTTGTAAATGCATGAATATTAATATATGCACTGGTCTGGTCGTGCTTCGGAAAGTACGTTATGCCGTTGGTCCCTGTTGCTATACGAACATCTTGGCAGTCGTTACGGGTTGTTGGAGCCCTCCAAAGTCCAACAATTGGTCTAACTGCAATGCTTCGACATCGCCTTCGGGTTGTGGAGGTCAGACGGCAGTCGCTTCATGGAAAAATATCGAAGTTTAGCCAAATGAACAGTTAGACTGGTAAAGCGGACCCCAGACTCCAAAGCTGAAAAGCTTCGGATGCGACTGGGATTAACGCTGAGATCATGATGATGATGACCATCAGTAGCAATGGGTTTCATTTTGACAATTCAACAACATTCATTGCGTTCTTTAACGCAGTTAAGCGGACACACTTTCCGAATATATGGAGCATCATCATTATCCTGCCCTTATCCCAATTTATTTGGGGTCGGCGCAACATGTCTTTTTCTTCCATACATCCCTATCAGAAGCCATCTCGGCAGTCACCCCCTTCTTAGCCATATCATCCTTCACACATTCCATCCATCGTATCTTTGGTCTTCCCCTACTCTTATCATCATCATCATCAGCCTTTACTCGTCCACTGCTGGACATAGGCCTCTTTCATGGCGCGCCAACAAGCTCGATCCTGAGCAGTTCTCCGCCAGCCACTACCAGTCACCTTTTTGATGTCGTCGCTCCATCTCGCGGCTCGCCCAAGGGCGTCCCACGCTACGTTTGCCGAGACGCGGTCTCCACTCAAGGACTCGTTTACCCCAACGGTTGTCGGTCCTGCGGCATATGTGACCAGCCCATTGCCACTTCAGCTTGCTAATCCTCTCAGCTATGTCGGTAACTCCCGGTCCCGGGTCGGTAAACCCTACTCTTATAGCCATCAACATTCATAATTAAAACTCTCCTCACGACATTTAGGACATTATGGAGCAATGGTTTAGCAATTGGCTTCAGAATGATTCCAATGAATAGTAAGAGTGTTAAGTAATTAGGGTACAGGTAAAACTAAACAAGAAATAGAAAGTCATAATCAACAAGACTATACTAAACTAGCTTTAGCCCGCGGCTTCGATCCCGATAAATTAAGGGTAACGCAGTTCCCCGTTCCCAAATTTCCATCCTCTATTTTAGGGCTTGCGGAAATATTAACAAAAAAAAAAAACTAAGACAGGTATTTATTGTTGGTAGCAAAGAGTCTGTACCGATTTTTAGCTTCCTACCTTGAAAACTGCGGTATGGTCCATACAAACTTCCACCTCTATTTTACGGGAGTAATTAGGAGGTGAAAGGGATAGGAGTGATATTCTTTTTTTATGGTGTTTTAAACGAGCGCTTGACCGCAATCCTGCCTGATGGTAAGCAGTGACGCAATCGTTGATGTTAAAGCGCACTAGTTTATTAACAGCCTATTTACTTTAGCCTTGAAGACACTCAAATTGTAGTCCACTAGCTACAAGTGGACTACAATTTGGTTAAACTATTTAACCACTAGGCCACTACGACTTCTTGAACCATATATGGCCCAAAAAGTAGTCACAAAGATAATTAAATTACTTTCATAAGAGTCCCAAATGCGTAAGACAGATACTAAAGTACAATTGTTGATAGCATTTCATTACCTCGACGACCCATTAACACAAATAGAACACGGATCGATTTGTAATACCACGTTCATGTCATCATGCTATACCAACTGTTATTAAAATGAACGTGGAATAAAATTGGATGAGTAATGAATAACTTGGACGATGTAATGTACCATAGTAGGACGTCGTGTGTGTAGCCGTGGTGGCCTAGTAGTTAAAACACCAGCCTCTCAATTATGAATGCGCGGGTTCAATTCCAGGTCAGGCGAGTACCAATGTAACTTTTATTTATTTATTCTTTTGCACACATGACATGTACAGAGGCGGACTTAATGCCTTAGGCATTCTCTACCAGTCAACCCCAGGTGGTGAAGAGATAAGATGGTAGGTGCTTTAGCTTGAAAGAATATTTAAAGGAAAAAAAGAGCCCCTATAATTATTAAAAAAATACTTAAATAAGCTAAATATACATACATACTATTACCAAAATATATACTTATATACATAAAAAAAAAAACTAAAATTTGGGAGAGGGGTGTAGCAATAACTCTACGCTAGTTGTTGCGAAAATAACTCTTCTATCGTAACTTTTCTAAAGATATATGTACTTTCTAAGTATATCTTGGACACCAATGACTGAAGGTGAAGGAAAACATCTTGAGGAAACCTGGACTTTAAGTCTGAAATCGCCAACCCGCATTGAGCAAGCGTGGTGATTACGCCCAATCCTTTTCTGTATGAGAGGAGACCTGTGCCCAGCAGTTGGACGATAAAAAAGGTTGATAATAATGAAAAAATGATGATGATGATGTTCCAAGACAAACCTTGGTTTAGAAGTGAAGTTGGCATATTTTCGGCAAGGTAGTTCAATTGGTAGGCCTTACATCGGCTACTGGCAGAAGTTACCACCCACCAGCCGCCAAGCGATTCGTCGTGTTCCGGCATGACGTCTGATGAAGCCATACGGAGGACAGGTCTGAGCAGTTGTGTTGCGATGTGTGCCGGGAACGATGCGCCAAATGTTGTTGTGTCGGGAGTTTGATCTTGGAGGGTATCCAGATCAATCTCCCTCTGTCGCAGCATAGTAGGTCGTGTTCCCCTCGCTCAACTGCCGTCTTCCTTCCTATTCGCTCAGTTTTTTTTTAGGTGACTCTTAATAAACTAGCGCGCTTTATCATCAATGATTGCATCACTGCTTACTATCAGGCGGGATAGCGGTCAAGCATTAGATAAATTATTTAAAAAAAATAGTTTTCTGATAACCCGTAAGGACTGTCAAAGATATGAAATGACAGCAAGGACCAACGGCTTAACGCGTTTCCGAGGTACGAAGGGGTCTTGGTATCAAAATTAAGTCATTTCTTCAAATTAGGCTGAGAATCACCACTTTTTGAACGTCAATATTACATAAGACAGTCATGCCTCGGAAAGCACGTTCAGCCGTTGGTCCCGGTTGCCATACGAACATCTAATGGCCGCCGTTACGGGTTGTTGGAGCCGTCAAAAGTCTAACTGCAATGCTTAAATATCGCCTTCGGGTTGTGGAGGTCAGACGGCAGTCGCTTAACGGAAAATATCGAAGTTTAGCCAAAATCAGCAGTTAGACTGGTAAAGCGGACCCTAGACTCCAAAGATGTAAAGCTACGGATGCGATTGGGATTATCGATGAGATGATGATGATGATGAGGGCAAGACGCCCGCCCTTCGCCACTTCCTAGTGCTTTTCCTAAGAAGAAGAAGAAGCGGAACAAATTCCCCAGCAGCACAGCTGTCTGTTCATTAAAAAAAACACACATGGCTTTAAGGTAGCTAACATAATCATCGAACCAACCTAAAATCTTCTAAAAATAAACATAAAGCATGGATAGAACCATTCGCAACGACTCGCTGCACCCGTGACCGAGAAACGATTACGTAAATTATCTTCAAGATTGCTTTCTTACGTAATATTCACGTTTACTTTTACGCTAACCTGTTCCCTCGGCTTGTCGGAAGTAATGAGCGATTCAGTTTAGTGACTTAGAAGATGTGTTTATTTTAAGTCTGTAGTAAGTTTTTGGAATATTTGCAATGGTCTGGTCGTGGCTCGGAAAGCACGTTCAGGCGTTGGTCCCGGTTGCCATACGAACATTTAGTGGCAGTCGTTACGGGTTGTTGGACTCAAAAGTCTAACAATTGGTTTAACTGCAATGCTTAGATATCGCCTTCGGGTTGTGGAGGTCAGACGGCAGTCGTTTCACGGAAAATATCGAAGTTTAGCCAAAATCAGCAGTTGGTAAAGCGGACCCCAGACTCCCAAGCTGAAAAGCTACGGAAGCGATTGGAATTAAAGCTGAGATGATGATGATGAGTAAGTTTTTGAAGGGTCTAACTTAGAGTATTATACAGTATGTTAACTAACAGAGGGCGTTCCCGTTAACCCGAAATAGTATAGCATACATACATGCTAAAAAAAATATTTCCATTCGAAAACAAAATGTTTTAAAAAATTTTCCAATAAGAAATTATTCAATAAAAATTTTAAATTGACATGTAAAAGAAACACATTGTACACGCGAACATTAAAGACGGCAACGTCGCAATTTATTTATACATGACGACTACTATTTTGATTTAAAACAGGAGGTTTCAAATTTATTTCCAATTAGAATTTTTTTTTATTCGGATTTTTTATGCTTATTTTTCTATGCTGATATTTTTATTTTAATCTATTAATGATATATATTAACGAGTTTAAGGGAACGCCCTCTGTTATTTAACATACTGTATATACTATTTAAGTGCATCGAGTTTCACAATAGGGTATTTGACTAAAAAAAAACTAATTAGTCCGTCAGTCAGATTTCCAAAAAATACCAGACAAGTATTTTTGCTTTTTTCATATAAACAAAAAATTAAGACGACACAGTGCGTTGAAAACTCGTGTGACGTCACTGCACGCTATACTTTTAGTGGCCTGTGACGACACCAGCCACCACTCCTGATCTTTGATGCCTTTTTTATTTGTCAATTTTTATTGATTTCATAAAACAAAATATACGTATCCAATATTTTTCTATAATCTGAATGACGGACTAAATAGAATCATTTTTATTTTTTACCCAGGATACATCCCTATTGCCTTCTAAGTATGTGGCAACAAGACGGAACTGGATTTGGGAGGAAAACATGGAAGGCCATAATATCTGCATGCCGGCAGAAGTTACCACCCACCAGACAAAGTCTTGCCGCCAAGCGATTCGTCGTGTTCCGGCATGATGTCTGGTGAAGCCGTACGGAGGACGGGTCTGAGCAGTTGTGTTGCGATGTGTACCGGGTACGATGTGCCTAATGTTGTTGTGTCGGGAGTTTGTTCGTGGAGGGTCTCCAGATCATCCTCTGGCGCAGCATCGTTGGTCGTGTTGTTGGGTTAAACATTGCATCACCTCGCACAACTGCCGTCTTCCTTCCTATTCACTTAGTTTTTTTGAGTGAATGGGCTTAATAAGCTAGTGCGCTTTACCATCAACGATTGCATCATTGCTTACGATGGTAAGCACTAGTTTATAATTATTTAAAAAAATGCACGAAAAACAGTCTGTTACTAATGGATTCTAAAAATATGGACCAATTTTTAAATCAGCCCGGTATTGTGTAACACAATACTTACAGCCCGCATTGTTAGAATTGTTACATATTGACAGTTAAGCAACATTCATTGCGTTATATACGTCGATAATCAGTTTCATTTTTCGAACATGGTAAGCAGTAGATTAGCAATTTGAATAATTTTGATTTCCTTCAAAATTATTCAAATTGTTATTGAAAGTGTGCAGAACAGTACAAGACAATACAACGACAAACGATGGATGGAATGTGAAAAAGTGGGTGACTTACCAATTTAGCGGCTAATAGGGGAATATGGAAGGAAAAGATATGTTGAACCGATCTTTTTTTTTGTGATGGGAGATCATCAAATGACCTCTCCCGCTCTGGGCGAAGCGTAAGGGCGTGTCAGACTTGAACTGACTAAAACCCACCCGTGTTTCTTCACTTGCCTGTGCGACGGCCAGGGCCACAGTTTCTTGTTTAACCAACCCACAACCCTGACCCATGAGGCATCGGTCTTCGTGGACCCCGTCTCGATGTGCTGACATTTCTTTGAGGCGCGCGTGAAACACGACGCGCCGTCGACTCGGGCCTAGTCCTTACCGGGCGGCGAGCTGCCCACTGCTCACCGCCCGCAGACCCGCATGTTGCACCGATCTCAAAATACATTGGTTTAAGGCAAGGAGAATGACGAATCTTCAGTTAATACCTTTTTTTTTTAATAATTATAAACTAGTGCCTGACTGCAATCCCGCCTGATGGTAAGCAGTGATGCAATCGTTGATGGTAAAGCGCGCTAGTTTATTAAGAGCCTATTCACTCAAAAAAAACTGAGTGAATAAGAAGGAAGACGGCAGTGAGCGAGATGATGTAATGTTAAACTCAATAACAAGACCAACGATGCTGCTGCAGAGGGAAATTGATCTGGAGACAACGACCAAACTCCCGACACAACAACATTTGTCGCATCGTACCCGGCACACATCGCAACACAACTGCTCAGACCCGTCCTCCGTACTGCTTCACCAGACATCATGCCGGAACACTACGAATCGCTTGGCGACAAGACTTTATCTGGACCTGTCGCTAGACCACGAGTTTTTGAAGGTTTTTCCTGTATGTGTAAATGAAGGTGACACCGAAGAACATTGTTTAATCATTGAATAAGTATGAGTTTAGTGCAAAAGTTATTTGCACTGGCTAGTGTTGTAAACAGTTCAGTAATTTTAACTGAATAGACAGCTGTGCTGTTAAGGGAGTTTATTCCCGTACTTCTTCCCAGCGAAAGTACTAGGAAGTGGCAAAGATCGGGCATTTTGGGAGACTGCCACTTAAGTTTAGCGACTCGCAGATCTATGTCGGTGACTTTGGTTCTTCAGCGGATCTCCTCATTTCTGCTTCGATCACGCAGAGAAACTCCGAACATAGGTCTTTCCATTGCCCTTTGTGTGACTCTGAGCCTTCGTATGAGGCCCATTGTGAGCGACCACGTTTCAGTTCCGTAAGTCATCACTGGCAACACACACTGGTCAAAGACTTTAGTCTTGAGACACTGTGGTATCTTGGACGACGAGAAGATGTAGCGTAGCTTCCCGAACGCTGCCCAGCCGAGCTGGATTCGACGAGACACCTCACGTTATGTCTTACTTCCGACTAATTCTACGCTTCCTACTAATATTATAAACTAGCGGCTGCCAGCAACTTCGTTCGAGTGGAGCTAGTCATGCTCCGCTCCTGTTGGTCGGAGCGTAATGTTATATAGCCTAAAGTTTTCCTGGATTAATGGGCTATCCAAAGCAAAAAGAATTTTTTAAATCGGACCAGTATTTCCTGAGATTAGCGCGTTCAAACAAACAAACTCTTCAGCTTTATGTATATTAGTATAGATGAGTGAGATGTTTGTGTAAACACAGATAGAAAGGAATAACCCAATATTGGATATTTTTAATCCAATCGAAACTGATGGGGGCAAAACCGCGGGGCGCTGCTAATTTAGAAATCCAACATAATAATAAAACATCAATGCCCGACGTGACCTCATTATTTGCCTATGACATCACTACATAGAAGCAATCCAAGTATTTTATGTTTGAAGACTCCGAGGTATAGGAAAACTTAAAAGTAAGTTCACATACAGATGTTAAAACCAGTCTCGGTCGAAATTGTCAGGTTATTGAAGCGAAGAGGCCCGGAGTAATGTAAACACCTACTAGCCGCGCAAGTTAACTGTGCACCACGTTCTGTGACGTCACTCAGACGGTACCGTTTGTAAAAAATTAGAATTATGTTAAAAAAATATTATTTTTTTAATGTTAATTAACATTCGTTTTGATGATAAAGCGTCATAATACTAGATCAATTTACTCAGGACGTTTTGCAATTAAATTGATACTTTTGGACTATAAATAATGTAGGTGCAACCAACAGGTTTCACTAACGGTCGAAAATGTAACAAACAAGGTTCCGTACTATTGATTTATTAAATTAAAGGATTTCAGTGATTTGTATGAAAGTTTATGCGGTAATAAGCGGTTTACGATTAGAAGGTATTAAAAAAAACTACTTACTTGATCTCGTTCAAAACAATTTTCGTTGCTAGTTTTTATAGTAATGTGCAACATACAGTATGTTAAATAACAGAGGGCGTTCCCTTAAACTCGTTAATATATATCATTAATAGATTAAAATAAAAATATCAGCATAGAAAAATAAGCATAAAAAAATCCGAATAAAAAAAAATTCTAATTGGAAATAAATTTGAAACCTCCTGTTTTAAATCAAAATAGTAGTCGTCATGTATACATAAATTGCGACGTTGCCGTCTTTCATGTCAATTTAAAATTTTTATTGAATATTTTCATATTGGAAAAAATTTTAAAACATTTTGTTTTCGAATGGAAATATAATTTTTTTTAGCATGTATGTATGCTATACTATTTCGGGTTAACGGGAACGCCCTCTGTTAGTTAACATACTGTATATTTTTCTTAGAATTTTCCTTTTCTTATTTTAGAACTTAGTTGGGCAACGGGGTTTTCCACTTTGGAAGCGTCTGTCACGCAAACTATTCGGTTTAGAAAAAAAATATTTCAGAAACCTAGATATCATTTTTGAAGACCTATCCCTATATACCCGACATGTATTAAAAAAAAAAAAAAAAGTTTCAGATCTAAGTATGGGTAGCCCCCAAAATTTATTATTATTTTTTATTTTTGCATCAAAATCTTAATGCGGTTCACAGAATTCATCTATCTACCAAGTTTCAACAGTATAGCTCTTATAGTTTCGGAAAAAAATGGCTGTGACATACGGACGGACAGACAGACATGAGGAATCTATAAGGGTTCAGTTTTTTGCCATTTGGCTACGGAACCCTAAAAATAAAAACAACCTTATTAAAAAAAACTTTACCAAGCAAAAACTCCACAGAAACAGTAATAATAACGACAGGGGATTTAAACTGTATTTAGACAATTGTAACAAAGATGCTATCGCTACTCAGCGCTTACGGCGAATGTCGCATATCAGCGAGGTGCACAGTTAACTCGCGCGAGTAGTAATACATTTTTTCGTTTAATGTTTTGAACTAGTGCCAAATCGCGACCCTGTCTGTTGATAAGCAGTGATGCAATCGTTGATGGTAAAGCGCAATAGTTTATTAGACCAATTTACTCTAGCCTTGAAGATCATGGCCGTACTCAGACCCGGAAATCTCGCAGAACATGTATCTTCTTCAGCTTGTAGAGGTCCACTGCTGGACAAAGGCCTCCCGCAAGGCTATCTACAACGACCGGTCTTGTGCTGCCCGCATCCATCAGCTTCCCGCGACCTTCACCAGGTCATCGGTCCACCTTGTTGAGAGCCTGCGCCGCGTCTTCCGGTACGTGGCTGCCGAACATGTACGAACTCCCCTAATTACTAATCAAAGTATAAACGGGAACTCATACAGGATAATTTGCGTCTATTTGCCCTACACACTACACTACAAATACCTAATGTTTCATGTAGGTGTGCTTGTGTAGTTTGTAGGACAAAATAGCCGGGGATGATTCTACCCTAGAAGTCTGACTTGCCCTTGCACTTGTTGAAGATACTTAAAGGAGATATTTCAGAAATGTATGGAGCCTGGGCCAGCACATTGTACACTTAATGCTAGGTATAGTTACGCTATAGTTAACTGTTTTTAATGTTAATTTCCTATATTTTGGCTTAATTTTTATACAGATTCAATTTAACTCGGCCAAGGAGTGCAACACAACTACTAATAAATATGGTGGTCAGCAATAAGCGAAATAAGATTTTGACAGTGACATTTGATTGACGTGTCATGTATCTAAGGCTATCGTATCTATATTATCTACCATATGACTGCGAAAAAAACAAAACATGAATCCGAACATACGGCCCATTAAATAAACACAATCAACTCAAATCAACACTCGACACGAACACGACGGGAAAATAGAACTGTCAAAGTCGCCAATCAAACGTCATAACCACTGTCATGGCTACCTTAATAAAGGGTTATCTCACTAAAAAAACGTTTCAAATAACTAATTATATATACTTGTATTTTTATTCAAATTAATTTAGTGGTATTTTTATGAAAATCTTTTATTTTTTTTTTTTTCTTTTTATCTATAATAGTGGTGGCCCAAAATGAAACATCTCCTTTAATCTGATCTGATTGGGAAAATCTCACCGCGCGCTCGTCCTTCGATGTACGCTGTGTAAAGAGGCGAAAGTATAGTGGAGACTGCAGCACGTCAAGTGAATTTATATTGTTCATTATTATTTCCGTATTTGCTCGAGGCATTAAAGCGGACTCCATCAGAATACCAGCGCTTTGACATGGTTTGTCTTACCGCCAAGCGATTCGTCGAGTTCCGGCAAGTCGTACGGAGGACAGGTCTGAGCAGTTGTGTTGCGACGTGTGCCGGGTACGATGCGCCATATGTTGTTGGGTCGGGAATTGGTCGAGGAGGGTCTCTAAATCAATCGCCCTCTGGCGCAGCATCGTTGGTCATGTTGGGTTTAACATTGCATCACCTCGCTCATCTGCCGTCTTCCTTCCTATTCATTCAGTTTTTTTGAGTGAATATGCTCCTTATAAACTAGTGTGCTTTACCATCAACGATTGCATCTCTGCTTACTAACACACGGGATTGCAGTCAAGCACGTTTATAATCATATAAATAAAATATATATATCGCATAACCTCGCTGAAACGCCTCTTTGCCTCGTACAGGATTATTTTAAGATGTCGATGTTATTGTTTTGATCTTCCTATAAGAGTCCTTCTCTTTTTTTCTATTTAAACTGTCTTGCTCGTCTTTTGAGTGTCGCTTTACCATCAACGATTACATCACTCCTTCCCATCAGGCGGTATTACGGTCAAGCACTAGTTTATAATGTTAAAAAATATATCTTAGAGGGCATTACCGCTTAACATCAAATAGTAATCAACCCATAAACTTTTGTTTGTAAGGGAAATTTTAGTTTCCCCAACTTCCTACAACTTGTTCTAAGATATTTGGAAAGAAAATTTCTTTTTCCCCAAAATTATACGTTTTGAACCCCAGAGCATGACTATAATTATATAGTTTACGGGGCAGTGTTCTCAAAACCACAAATTACAACCATTTCAGCTATCAAAACCGCAATAGATTACAGTTTACTCCCAAGGGCAAATATCTTGGTGGATAGGAGGATGTCCTTTCTATATTCTTGATGCTGATTTAGTAGTATGACCATTTTTTTGTGCGGAAAGAAGTTTGAGCTTTGGCCGCAGGAATCCGTTGGATGCGAGAAGCACAGCACCGGTCAAAGTGGGGGTACTTGGTGGAGGCCTATGCCCAACAGTAGACATCTTTCGGCTGAAGTGATGGTGATTTTACACCTATGGCGACTGTAGAGTGTGAGCTGTAGGGATCTGACTTGGGTTAGATTTCAAGGTGGCCTACAACGCCACATAGAAACAACGCGTCATACTCAAGTCACGCAAATCCTGCATCTCGCAATCAGAGGTTACTGTGCAAATTAGCACGCATACAACTTCACGACATCAACCGATGGTCAAGTGCCCGACAGACAATCCCGTCTGGTCGGGAGATCCTCCCTTTTCTATGGAGGATGAGTGAACTTTACACCTTATTTCTCATACCTCTAAAGTATCACAGCTTTGGGGTCGTTCAGTTCGTGTCAGCCGACAGCAAATAAGTATAAGGCCAAAAGAGTGACAAGGATGACGTTTGCAGTGTGCATGTAGCCTCTATTTTTATTACGGTATGAAGTGTTTTCATAATCATTGGTGATATCGATAGGGGTGAAATTAACTGTAGCTTTATAAAACGGAATGGTACGTAGTGGTAGACACAACTAATTCTGTTAGATACTATTACTGACAATATGAATGATTTTAAAGCATATTGCTAATCCATGGCTGCACATGTTGGAAAAATGTGTCTCCTCATCAAGGTAAATGAAGCAATGTTGTTGAACTGTTGAAATGAAACCGATTGCTACTGATTGTGTATTACGCAATTACCCTGCAAATTGTGTTCAATAAAAATTCAACTGTCTATTACTGGAAATAGGTCATCCAATCTGCCTCTAACCTTTTCTCAATAATGTTGATCGGATTTCTGTCTAACCGGGCCCAGTTAACACTAAGTGCCTGACTATCTGTCCTAGGTAAGACTGGTGACCTTTGAGCTTCTGACTACCCGTAACAACTGATTTAGCAAGAATAACCATAATATGATGGCACGAAACTGAAACGTGGTCGCTCACAATGGACCTCATACGAAGGCTCAGAGTCACACTAAGGGCGATGGAAAGAGCTATGCTCGAAGTTTCTCTGCTATCGAATCAGAAATGAGGAGATCCGCAGAAGAACCAAAGTCACCGACATAGCTCTTCGAGACACTAAAATTACTAATTAAGAACCGATGGCCGATGGGGCAGTAAGATTCTGGAGTGGTGGTCACGTACCGGAAGACGCAGCGTAGGGAGGCCCACAATAAGATGGACTGCTGACCTAGTGAAGGTCGCGGGACGCCGATGAATGCGGGCAGCACAAGACCGGCCATCGTGGAAAGCCTTGGAGGAGGCCTTTGACCACTATAGGCTGAAGAAAACGAAGAAGAAGAAGATGGCACAATACCGAGACGAAATGCAACAGTCTACTACCAAAAATGGAAATCCAAGCTAAACAGAACAGCACAATTAAGATTGCAATGATAACGCATTTAGAAAGCTCTAAAAAGTATTTGAAAGTTAATTAAAGAAAACAAATAAAAAAACCAGTCAACATAAAAAGCATAACAGCATAGTGCTCATTCGTTCCATACATTTAGCTGCTAATATTAGTTACCATAAAAAAACAAGTATTTTATTAATAGAACTTCATAAACAACCATGCAATATTAGTAAATCTTAAACGTAATCATTACAGTTATATTGAGGACTGAATAAGTACCTACATGTATAAGTGGTAGGCCATAAAATCGGCTGCCGGCAGAAGTTATCACCCACCAGACAAAATCTTGCCGCCAAGCGATTCGTCGTGTTCCAGTATGATGTCTGGTGAAGCCGTACGGAGGACAGGTCTAAGCAGTTGTGATGCGGTGTGTGCCGGGTACGATGCGCCAAACGTTGTCGTGTTGGGAGTTTGGTCGTGGTATCCAGGGCCTGTAGCCAATGTAACATCGCTTCGTAGCGAAGCGAAATCGAATACCAAACTAACCAATGACGGGAACGATAGACCTCGCGACGCGATAAATCACGTGGTCAATCGTTCCCGCCATTGGTTGGTTTGGTATTCGATGTCGCTTCGCTACTAAGCGATGTTACATTGGCTACAGGCCCTGATCAATCTCCCTCTGGCGCTGCACCGTTTGTCGTGTTGTTGGGTTTAACATTGCATCACCTCGCTCAACTGCCGTCTTCCTTACAAATCACTCAGTTTATTGGCTCTTAATAAACTAGCGCGCTTAACCATCAACGATTGCGTCACTGCTTACCATCAGGTAAGATTGCAGTCAAGCACTAGTTTATAATTATAAACAAAATAATAATAATTAAATATTTTATTTCAAAGTGAATAAATAACTTCCGACGCACAACCCGAGTGGAATCTGTAGATATCTCAAAGTGAAGAGTTAGGAGAAGTGAGTTTACAGTCAATTCAAGAGTGTCAATCCCTAGGATGTTGCGTAGACTGACATGACACTATTGACATTTGTCTAACGTCAAAGAAATTATTTTAGGTAAAAGGGCAAAGGCACGTAATTATTATGCCAATGATGACGTAAACGTTACGAAGTTACTCCTAATTTTAAATAATTAATAGAAATATAATGCTACAGAAATTTCTATTAATATTTATTAATTACTAGCTTCCCGCCCGCGGTTTCACCCGCGTGGAGTTCGGTTATATCGCGCTTTTTAGATTTCCCTCGGGAACATCAAATTTTTCCGGGATAAAAGGTAGCCTATGTTCTTTCTCAGGGTCGAAAGATTGTTTGTGCCAAATTTCATCAAAATCGGTTGAGAGGTTTAAGCGGGAAAGCGTAACAGACAGACAGACAGACAGACAGACAGACACAGACAGACAGAGTTACTTTCGCATTTATAATATTAGTATGGATTAAGTAACAATGTAACTTTTCTAAGTTATATGTACTTTCTAAGTACACCTTGGACACCAATGACTGATTATAAGGCGAAGGAAAACATCTTGAGGAAACCTAGACTTTAATTCTGAAATCGCCAACACGCACTGAGCAAGCGTGATGATTACGCTCAATCCTTCTCTGTATGAGAGGAGACCTGTGCCCAGTAGTGGGACGATAAAAAAGGTTGATGATGACGATGATTCCCTAGCATTGATTTGAAAGACAGCTCGCTCCAAGCTCACTCCGCTTCAGTTTTAACGATGATATGATTACAGAATCTCACAGCAGGAGACGATTCTGAAAGGCCCAGCATTTAAATTAATTCAAATACAAATTTCGCTTCTTAAGCCAAACCAGTCTGACTTGGATGGAATTTACCCAAACTGGTTGCGCCAACTTTCGATATTTTTTTTATCTTTCATTTGAACCGAATCAGATGCAAAGCTTGCAATGAAAGAAGCACCTAAGATGGTAATACCGAAGACCCTTAGCATGTGTAGAATATAGAATAGAATAGAATACTCTTTATTATAGTACACCATATAGATTACAAAAAAAGAAAAAAAGATTTTACAAAGGGTAACACAATGGGCGGTCTTATCGCTAAGAGCGATTACAGACAACCTTTGGATGGAATACTAAGGGGAAGGAGAGAGAAATAATGTAGGTATTCTACAGTGTATTATTTACATAGATTGTTACGTTGATATAGGTACGTTAAGTGTATCATACTAGTTTAAATAAATGTATACATCTAATTAATAAATACCATACAAAAGCAATTAAAAGTACTTTTTTTTATCATAATTTTAAAAGTGGACAGTGTTTGAGCACGCCATTCGGACACGGGCAAGTCATTCCCGTGAGTGAGTAGGCTTAATAAACTAGTACGCCTTACCTTCAACGTTTGCATCACTGCTTACCATCAGGCGGGATTGCAGTCAAGCGCTAGTTTGTAATTTATAAAAAAAAACTATAGCCGAACTGCTTGTACAGTAAAGGATTTAGGTTATCAGGTTAGGAATATCAGGTTGGTGGTTTTTTTTTTATAACTATAAACTAATGCTTGACTGCTATCCTGCCTGATGGTAAGCAGTGATGCAATCGTTGATGGTAAAGCGCGCTTGTTTATTAAGCCTATTCACTTAAAAAACGTAGTGAATTGGAAAGAAGACGGCAGTTGCGCGAGGTGATGAAATGTTAAACCCAACAACACGACCAACGACGCTGCGCCAGAGGGAGATTGATCTGGAGACCCTCCACGACCAAACTCCCGACACAACAACGTTTGGCGCATCATACCCGGCACACATCGCAACACAACTACTCAGACCCGTCCTCCGTACGGTTACACTAAACTAGTTTTAAAGTGGTGCTGGAGAAATCAGATTTTAACTTTTAATTAACAAACTGCATGGTTAGCGCAGTAGTTAAGGTATTGACTGCTGCGCTGCGTGTAGCGGGTTCGATTCCTGCACGGTACAAATATTTGTAATACCTACAAGTAGATGTTCCGGGTCTGGATGTTGGTGTATGTGAGTTTATATATTTGTAAACGCATTCACGATACAGGAGAAATTCCTAGTGTGGGGAAACATTAAAAAAAATATAACATTAGATTTTAAAGAATACTACTAATTTAGGCTATTTAAAATTAAAATGTTTTTGGCTAATAGTTATGTGGACTTTGAATTATTTTAATAAATTGCAACATCATTTTAAAGAATTCTAATAAAAACCATTTGAAATGTTTTTACACTATTAGCTATTAATATTTAATTCAAAACAAATAAATTTTGACATTCGTTTTATGTTTACTACTTATAAGCCCCGCACGATGATATTGCGATGGAACCTTGTCACAATAACAGCTTTGTGACGTCATCTGTCACACAAAAGGACAGCTAGCAAAAGAATGTTAAATGCAAAATTAATAAGCTGGGGTTAAGGGTTTATTTGTATTATATAATTTTATTGTATATACAGTCTTTATACCTGCTCACCCATATTCTGACAAATAAACTTTCATTATTAAAAATTTCAAGGAAATAATTCTTTTAGACGTAAGAAAAATATACTTATTCGTATATCTTTCTTACATGTATACTATTTTTTTCTAATTACATTTCTGTTAATTTGCGAGCGGGAATTGAACCAGAGTCCACAGTGTGTAGCAGTCATGTTTTAATTACTACTTACATCTATCAGCTTATAAATAAAACCAGGATAGTATGTTAAAAAATGTTTTTATATAATTCAAAATAATCTTAACCTACTCATATAGTCTTCCGAATCAGAACTGCTTTCTGTGTCTGTTGTTTTCGATTCACTGTCGTCTGCCGTTTTTATGACAAATAACTCGTCAGTTATTCGATCTCTATTCCAATATTCCTCTTCAAGCCGTTTAACATGATTGACTTCCTTTCGCCATTCATCTGGAGTTATTGACGCCAACGCCTCCAACGTCAGAGCTTCAATGCGACTTTTCAACTGCTCCACATTCTTTTCTGACACCCTCATCTTTACCAGGTTACAGATGTACTCAATGGGGTTGAGGTCGCAATAAAATAAACACACTTCAGGTTTTGTACTGTCGTTGGGAAAGTCGATGTTGTGAGCTTGTAGCCACTCAACCATCAACTGTTTTTTATTATTCATACTTGGTGGCCTATTCTCTTCCCTACTGTGATAAGGGGCGTTGTCCATCACAATTATGGAGTTGCGTGGTAGGTTGGGTACTAATTTTTCTGTAAGTCACTTGGTGAAATTCATTTAATCATAGTAATCCCCCGTTTTGGTGTCTGCTTTAAACATTAAAAGGGCTTTGTCAACAAAACCGCTTTAACTTCCTGCGTGAACTATTATCCATCGGCGGCCAGGGCTGTCGTTGCGTCTCACTCCGACATCGGTTGCTGTTTGCCAACATTTTTTTACCGTGTAGTGTGCGTGTATCCACATTTCGTCGAGATAAATAAAGGGTCTATCGTTTTTACCAAGCAAGTCGTTTTCTTTCATACGTCGTAAATATTTAGCCCTCCACGCTTGAATTTGGGGTCTTTCAATTAGAGCCAGTCTTTTTTGGTAGCATCGTTTAAATTGGTAGTCTAAAACACATTTAATTATTTTTCTTAATGTAGTTTCACTACCAGTATAATTAGGTCTAATTTTGAAGCCGCCAATATTTTGCGCATTGTGGGTATTTCTCTCCTCACCGTATACATTAAATGTATAATATTTCTTAAAGCTGTTAAGGACACCCGTCGAAATATTCCTTCTTTTATCTTTTTCCTTTAGAGGGAGTTCTCATTTTGCTTCCACTGGCTGTTTCTGACTCACGCTCTCGTCGCAATTTCGTCACAGTATTTTTGCAACGCCTGTGGCACATGCCACACACTCCGTGACTTTGGTAGAATTTTGCAAAATATTTTTGCTAACTATTAGCAGTTGCTTCGGTATTAAAATATCCTCAGTAGTGTCCGAAGCACTTTTTTTTTAGCACGGTTTATACTTTCAAGAACTAACTTACAGTCCTCTTCCTCTTTAACAAAATAATTGTCCACTTTAATTATAATTTCACGAGCACAACTGTTAATTAATTTCTTACTCATTTTAACGAGTAACAGTTAACAAAACTAAACAACAAAACTCAAGAAAAACAATAAAACAGGATAACAAAAACAAAAAGCTAACAAAAATATTCGATGTGCGTAAGTGGGTAAGCGCGGACTGAACTTGCGAACGGTACCGACGGTGCGAGTACGACTACGTCACCAAGATGGCCGCCAATCGCAATATCATCGTGCGGGGCTAGTACTATAGTTTTATTGGAATATTTTTGTGCTATAAACCATTATTTTATAGTGGATAGCTTTGAGATAAGAGGAAGCCAGAACACATCACAAATGGTTTTAAGGCATGGAATGTTTACAGACAAGAGCTGCTTTGAAGGTCCGACGCATTGGGCACACCACAATAGCGGCGGTAAGTCCCCTCTTTGAGGAGTGGCTAGAGAGGCGCCAAGGCGCCCTCACCTTTCGCCTGACGCAGGTTCTCACCGGACACGGTTGTTCCGGGAGGTTCTTGTTCCGTATAAGGTGGGAGGAAACGCCAGGGTGTCACGATCGGAGCGCCCTGAGAACATGATGGAGCATACGGTGGAGATCAGCTCGGCTTGGGTAAAGCGCCGTGTCCTCGTGGCAGCGATCTCTCGCGCCCTGGTCCAGGCCATAGTCCGAAACGATGCATGGCAGGCCGTCACCTCCTGCGAAGCAGAGATGCTAGCAAAGGAGGCGGCGGAGCGTGTGAGGGAGCGGGAATCCCAGCGCCCTCACGCCACTAGCCGCCGCAGGAGACGCCCTGGTCGGGAGACAACATCGAACTCCCAGCCAAGGTAGGCGCGGACTTGCGGGCGGTGAGCAGTGGGCAGCTCGCCTGTAAGGACCAGGCCCAAGTCGACGGCGTGTTGTATTTCACGCGCGCCTCATAGAGATGTCAGCACATCGTGACAGGGTCCTCGAAGACCGATGCCTTCTGAAAAGGTCCCACGCATACCAATTCACCGCCATTTTTTTTTTCATAATTGCTGTCGCACTTGACTGATATTTTGTAACTGATTTTTTGCGTTACTTGGGATAATTTTAATTTCAATTTCATTTCTGTTGTTATTACCTTTTTTTTAATTTTTTCTCCCTTCTTTTGTACACCTGTTAGTTCAATTCACTGACACTGTTTTCTCGTATCCTTATGAAAATTCTTTACAGAATCCATTTGGCTATCTTTTAAGATACAGACGAGTCCTAGTTTAAAAGATAGAGGCTACTATTGCATAGTAATTATAAACTTTCCTTTTATGTAACAGAGTAAAGTGCTATGTATTTTTTGTGAAATAAATACTTTATTATATATTATTATATAAATCGATAGCTGGCACAATTGCAAAAAGAAAACAGGATCAAACTTAGTATTTTTGTAAAAAAAAATATTGATGCAACGTGATCAACTTGGAATGTACGTGATAAGGGGCAGTAGTTTAAAGTGACGTACAATGTAGGTACCTATAATGTAAAATTGTTCAACCTCCTTTGAACCCTAGCACAATGCACGTACGTCCGGATGAAAGCACGTGAAACTACTTGAAACTGTCAAATGTTCCCACTCAACTTTGACCTTAACGCTTCAGCGATAAAGTTGAAAATCTAATAAAAACTTGACAGAATGTAATGGCTTGATGCGCTGTAGTTTGAACATACTCCCCCCTATTCATAAACGCTGCTTAAAGTTAGCAAGTGAATATCGATTCTTTAACCATACATTTTTGACCTTTTAACGTCACTTAACTTTAATCACTGTTTATGAATAAACTTGAACACTGTGGTGTATATTCATAAAGGGTGATTTAAGTTCGCGTTTAGTTAGTTATTATGCTCCGCTCCTATTGGTCGCAGCGTGATGTTATATAGCCTATAAAGCCTTCCTGGGTTAATGGGCTATCAAAAGCAAAAAGAATTTTACAAATCGGACCAGTAGTTTCTGAGATTAGCGCGTTCAAACAAACAAACTCTTCAGTTTTATGACTGGCCATTTAATGGTCCTTCGAGCCGGATTTATTAAATGGCCAATGCACGTCAGTAGGGTTGTAACGGAGCTTCGGCTCCGCTTCCGTTACTGCGGAAGTTCCGCAAGAAATCGTATCTTCGCTTCCGCCTCCGCCTCAGCACAATTTTTGCGGAGTTATAACGAAGGTTTATTTACGTATTTATAAAATAAATAACGCGCAAGCTGCGACGCTCGACAACCGTCCGGCCGCGTTTGAGCGCGAAATGGTCAATAATCAACTAGTGCGAGGCGGGAAAGCGGCAAACGCAATTTGTTTCTCCTTAATTTTCATTCAAGAAGGTAATATTTTTTTTTTACCAAGTATACTACTATTAATGTACGTATTTAAAATAAAAATTTTGTTTTAATTAACCATAAATTTCATTTTTTTTTTCTATATGTACTTTCACCTCCGCCTCCGCCTCCGTTAACCTCCGCATCAGCGGAGGTGAGGCTCGTCGCCTCCGCATCCGCCTCCGTCTCCGCTAACAAGCCTCCGTTACAACCCTGCACGTCAGTGAAGCACATTTAGGTCCGTATTCCAGAAGAAACTCAAGCATTGACAATGCTTAAACAGAGATCTGTTTAAGCATTACTTAAAACTAGTTTCAACCAATCAAATGGCTTGAAACGAGACTTAAGTAGAGCTTGAGTTTTGAGTGACGTTCTGTAATACGGACCTTAAATTATTTATACTGTGGGACTAAATGAACTGATTGCAGCATTGTTGAACAGTTTGTACCTAAATGTAGGTATTTATGCAATGTATGTCTAGAGGCTAAGTTTTAATCTAGGTAGATTTATTTTTAGAACCAAGTGTTTTTAATTATGTAATGGATCAAGCCGTTCTAGATTACATCTAATATGGATATATGCAATTAATGCCATTTTGAAATCTTCGGAAACTGGTTCTGATGTGAGCTGAGTTTATACTTTTGAAGATTTTAAAGCATATTTAGTAAACTTGCAAATAAGATTAGAATTAAGGCAATAGTAAAAAAAAAGTCAAAATTTTTTAAATGTCTTATTTTTAGGGATCCGTACCTAAAAGGTAAAACGGAACCCTATTCATGAGACTTTGCTGTCCGTCCGTCTGTCACCAGGCTGTATCTCATGAAACGTAACAGCTAGACAGTTGAAAATTTCAGAGATTATGTATTTTTGTTGCCGCTATTACAACAAATACTAAAAATTTAAAAAAGTATTTATATATTTAAGAAGACTCCCATACAACAAACGTGATTTTTTGGCGTTTTTTGCTCCGTATTAATAACGGAAATAGGTATACGCTTGAAATTATCACAGTAGGTATATTTGGTTATACATTAAAATTAAATAATGAAATAAAATAAATATTGAAGGCCCCCCTTCAATATTAATTTTATTTCATTATTTAATTTCATACAACTAACGTGATGTTTTGCCGTTTTTAAAGATGTACGCAACCATTCGTGCGCGAGGCCGACACGCACTTGGCCGGGTTTTTTGAATATGTAGTCGTAGTCGTATCTTGACGACATAAGTAAATTTTTTGTTACACAGCTTCACCTCAGATTCTTATCATCTCTAGCGATAGGTATTTATGCAGATGACATGTTTGTTATTATTTGATTTTAAGATAGTTTACTACGCACGACTGGCAGCATCGCAATTTAATGTCATATTTCGTGGTTTTCAATTTTTATTATTCAATCGGAGGTATCAATACATAGTATAAAACAAAGTCGCTTTCGCTGTATGTCCGTATGTATGCTTAGTTCTTTAAAACTACGCAACGGATTTTGACGCGGTTTTTTTTAATAGATAGAGTGATTCTTAAGGAAGGTTTGTATGTATAATAAATGCATAATATAGTAGAGAAACACTGAGAAATCTAAAAAGCGCGATAAAACCGAACTCCACGCGGGCGAAGCCGCGGGCGGAAAGCTAGTATAAAATAAAGCACAGGTCCGTTCGTGTGTGGAGTACTGCAGCCACATTTGGGCTGGTGCTGCTAAGTGTCACCTGGCCACTTTGGATTCAGTGGAGAGGCGGGCGAAGAGGCTGATTGGTGACCCTGACTTAACTCGAGACGGTCTCCAAAGCCTAGAGCACAGGCGTAGAGTAGCCAGCCTTTCGGTGATCTATAGGATGCATTTTGGGGAGTGTGCGAGGAAATTGCATGATTTAATTCCCCCATCTCCGTTCCACCATCGGACGACCCGTCGTACGGCAAGTTTCGACCCTTATGTTGTTAACACCACTACGATCCGGACGAAGCGTTTCGCATCCTCCCTTATACCGCGTACATCGCGGGACTGGAACAATTTGCCAGCGGCGGTGTTTCCGTCGGACTACAATTTGAGTGTCTTCAAGGCTAGAGTGAATAGGCTCTTAATAAACTAGTGCGCTTTACCATCAACGATTGCGTCACTGCTTACCATCAGGCAGGATTGCGGTCAAGCGCTAGTTTATAATGTCATAAAAAAATACTACTACTAAGTAAAATTAGTCAGATACCTAAGATATAATAATATATTAAATTGAAGTATAATGATGTAAATAATATACATATGTATATTTTATTTATTATTAAGTTAAATTGCAATATTATTATTTTAAGATAAACAAACAGAGCTTCCTCTCTCCTGTTACCCTATTTTGCTGTGCCCTACAGGGTCCATAATTGATCTCATACAAATTGTTACCACCTTTATATGTACTTATGAGAAAGCAATAAATATATTGAGTATTAATATAGCAAATGTGAATGTGTGCGTGTCTGTTTGTTTGTCCGTCTTTTACGACTAAACGGGGCGACGAATTGATGTGAGTGACGATGATGTATGATGACGAAGAGATGTGGCGATAAGTGAAGGGATGGAGAGTGACATAACCTATGTCCTTGGAGTTTTGGCGGGAAAGTCAAGCTGAGTGTCACGCTCATTTTTCATTGGGTTTTTAAAATTATTTATAATCTTTTACTAAATAAAAGTGTGTGATTTATGTAGTAAAAAGTGCATTCAGTGAATAATTCATAAAGAACATTGAAATATCGCAGCATAGTGGCCACATCATGACTTTAACTCAAACCTCCCTCGTAAGACGGTTCACGCGGCCGTCTTTTTCGACATGAATAATTCATTACGTAACATTGGCTAAATGCACAAACCGTGCGAAGCCAAAAAAAGGAAGATACATGCATGGGTTTTTAATTCTATAAGTATGTATAGACATGTTTGAGCAAATAAAATTTCCTATCCATACTAATATTATAAATGCGAAAGTAACTCTGTCTGTCTGTCTGTTACGCTTTCCCGCTTAAACCTCTCAACAGATTTTGAAGAAATTTGGCACAGACAATCTTTGGCCCTGAGAAAGGACATGGGCTACCTTTTATTGAAAAAAAAAAAAGTGATATTCCCGAGGGAAATCTAAAAAGCGCGATATAACTGAATTCCACGCGGGAAAAGCCGCGGGCGGAAAGCTAGTTCTTAATAAATTACACAAAGTTTAGGCTGAGATTACTGTTACTAAGACCTATGAAACAAATTTTTGAATCCGAAATAAATATACAATATGTAAAGAAAACTCCGTCTGACCTATAAGGTTAGGTAAACACATGACTAAATAAAATCATCATAGTAACAATACTAATGAATTTTAAAATATAATCTTTTTTTTACCGCGAATTAATTTCAACTTCCCTAAACTTTGGTAATTTAAAAAAAAGTGACAACACCATTTGGACAGTATTATTATGAGCGATGCGACCACGTGCCGGGTGCCCTGTCCCCCTTCGCCCGCGTACTTATTGACCGCGTTCTTAATTTAGCACATATGTTATTAGCGAAAGTAAATTTATTTTTATAGGTGGAATTTCTTTTTTAAGTTTAGCCCGGCTTTGTAGGCATCAGTAGAATCAGTTATCGATACCTAACAATACCTTCACGGATCGGACAGGGTTTTCTTTACATATTGTATGTATTTGACTCGATTACTAGTTCAATACACTACAATGACGAAGTCTTAGTGTGTAATTTAAATTAAATACATACGAGTATACAGTACGTATTGCTTTTCTCTTTACACACGGCGGAGCGTTTGCGGAGCGCGTGAGGAAGCGGGAGTCTCAGCGTCCTCACGCTTCTAGCCGCCGCAGGAGACGTCCTGGTCGGGTGACAACATCAAACTCCCGGACACCGTAGGCGCGGGCTTTCAGGCGACGAGTAGTGGGCAGCTCGCCACCAGGTAAGGACCAGGCCCGGGTCGACAGCGCGTTGTGTTTCACACGCGCCTCAAAGAGATATCAGCACATCGTGACGGGGTCCACGAAGACCGATGCCTCCTGGGTCAGGGTTGCGGGCTGGTTAAAAAAGAAACCGTGGCCCTGGCGCGCAGGCAAGCGAAGGAACACGGGTGGGTTTTAGTCAGTAAAAGTCTGTGACGCCGTTCCGCTCCGCCCAGAGTGGGAGAGATTATTTGATGATTTCTTATCTTTGTGCGCTGTAGTCACACACGGTTTTTTGGCAATTACAAATTAAATTATAATATAAATTAGTTTATTTAAAAGTTAGAGATAAGCCATTGATAGTGTGTTACGCAATAGGGATGTATCCAAGATATAGAAATCAAAAAAATAATTAGTCCGTCTTATAGATAACTAGCGGCCGCCAGCGACTTTGTTCGCGTAGAATTAGTCATGCTCAGCTCCTATTGGCAATATGTACGGCTGCGTTAGCTCCCGTTTTGCGCAACATTTTTTGTCACTGTCCTGCTCCTATTGGTCATAGCGGGATGTTATATAGCCTAAAGTCTTCCTGGATTAATAGGCTATCCAACGCAAAAAGAATTTTTCAAATCGGACCAGCAGTTCCTGAGATTAGCGCGCACAAACAAACAAACTCTTCAGCTTTATCCGTCTTATAGATAATAAAAAAAAATAAGAACCGTATTTTTTATATTGTCGAAATTACCAAAAACTAATGAGATAAAGCATATAAAGTTACGGAGTGGGGACTAATTACGTCACGCGCCGTGGTACATTTTGTACCACGGCTTGACGTCATGGGACATTTCAAATCAATATATCTTCCTAAGTATTTGAATGAAAGTAAAAATACGTGATACGTGAAATACGTAAATCTATCTGATGGACATTAAATTATTTTTTAGGATACAACCCAATTACCCTGCTGCTGTGTGTTTATTTTAGGTGTACTGTGTGTAAAGACACACAAAGAAACAATACAAGACAAAGAAAGAGAATACATTTATTTAGACTTACAGAAGTCTGTGCCGAATAAATGTATTTTCTTTTTTTTTTTCCTTTTTTCTTTAAGTACTACATCTTCTCGTCCGAAATACCGCAGTGTCTGAAGACAAAAGTCTTCGACCAGTGTGTGTTGCCAGTGATGTCTTATGGAATTGAGACGTGGTCGCTAACAATGACCAGTCGTCGTGGAGAACCTTTGGGGAGGCCTATGTCCAGCAGTGGACGTCTTTCGGCTGAAATGATGATGACTACATCTTTCGGCACATGCTGTATAATAGTTAACTGTAACTACAACTACATAATCAATGCGAGAATGACGTCTCGGAAGGTTCGTAGGTCAGGGATTAAATTATTCACTAGGCATTGTATTCCACTCACACAAATTTAATGACATTTTATCGACAATTAACATGAAAATAACGTTAAAGGGTGACATCACTAGTAGGTAACGTTAACGTGTAACGGTCTGGCTGACGGGCGAAGGACCCGGGGAGTCCAAGGTCCGTCAAATGGCCGAGCAGTATGCCTAGTATGAGTTTTCATTACGAGACTCGTTCGTCGATATCGAGCGCGTTTGGCGCTCTCATTGGTTGAGAGTTCTTACAACCTTGAAGCGGGACAATCGATGAGTCAAACGGGCTCGATATCGACGATCGAGTCTCGTAATGAAAACTCATACTAAGCTTACTGACGTGAGGAGAGCAGCCGCTGAGAGCTGCTCGCGCGGGAAGAGACCCGTCGAACTCGCGACGACGGGTCAAGGCCTGCCGGGGGGTACCGTAGAATTGGGAGGACCCGGTACCCCGAAAAGACAGATGACGAACGCTTAGGTGGTTTTTTTAGCCGGTAAGAGTCCGGCACAACCCCCGCGTCTCCGAGCGGAGGATAGTCCATGAAGAATTTTCAACCTTCGAGAGAAAAAAAAAGAGTGATACATGAATTTACGTCTGATACATTGAATAATAATGGATTGAATGATTTGATTGGCTGTCGCAGATATGTGATTATCTGCATCGTTAGCCGCTTATTGTAATATTTCTCTTGGTATCATAATAGGCTATTTGACCGATTTATAATTTCTATCTTCAATTACTTGGTTGCGGTTAAGAAGTTCAACGAAATTATTTTTTTTTTATTTTAAATACCTACTTATTTCGTAAGAAACATGCAAATAAAAATTCAAATAAGCCGCCGAAACGTTTTCTTCAGCAATATGGCGTCGCGCCCCGTAAGTGACATCACAAGACGATATAAACGATTTTCGGTTCCGCAGTGGTGTTTGTATTTATCCGTTATTTCTTGTTGTTTATCTAATAAAATAGTTTACAAGTGGTGTGCTGTACCGGGTTGTACAAATACATCGATAAAACACCTGAGAACACAGAACAACAACAAGTGCTGATGCGCGTATGACGTCATCGTGACATTAGCCAATCCGGATCGTTTCACAATATGTGGCGCGAGATACAAAAAGTCAAACATATTTTTGTGTTTTGGACATATTAATTGTTACTATTTTATAAAAACTCATGTAAATGACACAAAGAACCCTCATTTTATGGATTTAAAGCAAATAATCACAAAACATTTCATACTGTCAAATAGCCTATTACTGTCAATTTGCATACTTGGATGCGTAATCAAAATCAAAATCGTTTATTTCAAATTAACCATCACGTGGTACTTTTGAATAGTCAATGTCGGTCAGTTCAAGAAAAGTGAAGCTAAATTGCACGTTCCAAAGTGTAGATCTCTATGGAGAAGAACGTGCAAGAAACTCCATGGACATTGGACACTCTTTTAAAATCATAATATATGGGTAACATTTCTTCGTTACATATATTTATGTTGCTTCTATCATGTTAGCACAATGTAAAATTAATTAAAATATAAAAATGAATTAAGCCCACTGGCAGCTAAGAGACGACCAGTCTCCACTGACGGCCCCCGTTCACGAGCATGACGCGCGCATCAGCCCCACTTAGCTCAACCATATTGAAGGGAACCAGATGACCCAACAACACGCGCCACCATCAGCTAGACATTTGAGTGAGCATGACAATCTGGCATGAATATGGTTTCATGATAATCTGGCATGAGCATGTTCAGCTCTGATTGACCTCTTCATATTGCTTTAGACAGATTTGAAGATTTTAGGCTAAGTAACAACAGCGACGTCGTGACGAAGTCGTGGGGGTCTAGTGGTTGTAACACCAGCCTCTCGAGTATGAGTGCGCGGGTCAGATTCCAGGCCAGGCAAGTACCATTGATATAACTTTTCCAAAGTTATATATACTTTCTAAGTATATCTTGGACACCAATGACTGAAGATGAAGGAAAACATCTGGAGGAAACCTGGAGTTTACGGCGCCGGGTAAGGAGCAGGCCCGAGTCGACGGCGCGTCGTGTTTCATGCGCGCCTCAAAGAGATGTCAGCACATCGTGACGGGATCCAGGAATACCGATGTCTCCTGGGTCAGGGTTGCGGATTGGTTAAACAAGAAACCGTGGCTCTGGCCTACAGGCAAGTGAAGGAACACGGGTGGGTTTTAGTCAGTAACAGTCTGACACGCCCTTCCGCTCCGTTCAAACCGGGAGAGGTCATTTGATGATTTCCTATCCCAAACAAAATAAAAACTTTTTACAATAAAATAGAAACAGACTTCAAAAAAACACTTAAAAGGAAAAAATAATTTTAAGTATTTTTGTCATGGCTCTAGAAGTCGGTGGCGAGCTAAACAACAGAAACCTCGAGACACCGACTTCTAGAGCCATGATTTTTTGAAGTCGGTTTCTATTTTTTGTATAAAGTTTTTATTTCATGCTTTTTAGCCGAACTAAAATTACATTTTCACCTCATAACAATAGTGGCAGCCATAACCCATGTTAGAAATAAGTTCTCATCAATACAAAAAAATCCCTATCTCAAAAACTACTGAACCGATTTTGATGAAACTTATAGCTTACCTATTCCCTAAGTTGAACAATACATAGCAGAACAAAAAAAGAATTACTTAAATCGGACTTATAGTACCGGAAATATTCGCGCACAAACAGAAAAACATACATACTTGAAATGTGGCTTACATACGAGTACACACGGGTCGAATTTATAACCTCCTTTTTTTGAAGTCGGTTAAAAAAAGGTGGTAAACATACAGCTGACTCTTCCATGGAGTGGTCACCACCTCTTGTTTATGCAATACCCAAGGAGTCATCCCAAGCATCATTCGCCTAGCCTTATCCCAACTACGTCAGTTGAGGTCAGCTTCCAATCTAACCGGATGCAGTTGAATACACGTATTATACAAGGACTGACTTCCTATCTGCTCTCTACAACCCAGTTACAGGATTAAATAAGAAGACTAGTTGTCAGATTGTTTTTTTTTATAATTATAAACTAGTGCTTGACAGCTATTTTTTTTTTTTTTTTTTAATAATTATAAACTAGTGCTTGACTGCAATCCCGCCTGATTGTAAGCAGTGATGCAATCGTTGAGTGTAAAGCGCACTAGTTTATTAAGCCTACTCACTTAAAAAACTTAGGAATAGGAAGGATGACGGCAGTTGAACGAGGTGATGCAATGTTAAACCCAAGACCAACACGACCAAACGATGCTGCGCTAGAGGGAGATTGATCTGGAGACTCTCCACGACCAAATTCCCGAGACAACAACATTTGGCGCATCGTACCCGCCACACATCGCAACACAACTGCTCAGACCCGTCCTCCGTACGGCTTCACCAGACATCATGCCGGAACACGACGGATCGCTTGGCGGCAAGACTTTGTCTGGTGGGTGGTAACTTCCGCCGGCAGCCGATGTTATGGCCTACCACCGAGAAAATCTCTCCCGCCTGATGGTAAACAGTGATGCAATCGTTGATGGTCATAACGCGCTAGTTTTTTAAGAGCCTATTCAAACACAAAAAGAATAGTGAATAGGAAGGAAGGCGGCGGTTGAGCGAGGTGATGCAATGTTAAACCCAACCACACGACCAACGATGCTGCGCCAAACCGAGATTGATCTGGAGACCCTCCACAACCAAACTTCCGACACTATAATATTTGGCGCAGAATACCCGGCACACATAGCAACACAACTGCTCAGACCCGTCCGTAAGTCTTCACCAGACATCATGCCGGAACACGTCAAATTGTCGGCAAGACTTTGTCTAGTGGGTGGTAACTTCTGCCGGCAGCCAAGGTTATGGCCTACCACCGAGAAAGAGTTGACACGAGAGATTGTTTACGCTTCTCTTCTTACTGCCCGTAATGGCTGTCAGAGAACCACGAATGAAAGGCGAAAGCCGATATCAACGGAGGCAAAGAGGGGTCTTGTTGTATATAAAATGGTCAGCCTGTAGCGGTATCAACAACCGTCCAACGCATCATAATGACGTCACACGAATTCTACATCTCGCAAGCAGAGTTTACCGTGCAACTAGCATACATACAAAACAAGTTCCCAAAATCAACCGTTGGGCAAGTGCCCACCAGACATAACACCCGTCTGGTCGGAGGATCCTCCCTTTTCTATGCAGGATGAGTAAACTTTACTCTCTGTTCTTCATGCCTCCACAAGTCATCCATATATGACCACGGCAAGCGAAACCATACCGAATTTTAAGACAGTCACGTGCCAGAATATAAATAATAAAAAAAAATCAGGTCAGTCTCGCTCTGATTGCGCGGACATGAATATTATTTACATTTTAGATTTCATTTTAATACTAATTAGGGCAAGGGACTTCTTTTTTTCTGTTTATGCATTATAATCTCGTAATTTAACGAACATTCACAATCTTATCTAAGGCTCGGCGCAAATGGGCCACCGACCACAGTCACTGGTGGCCAGCGACGGCCACCTAACACACTTTTTAATATATTTTGCATAAATGCGCCGCACACGCGCATCTTATGGCGGCCACTCGCTACAGTAGTGTCCGCGACTCGCCAGTAATGGTCACTACGTGCCACACAAATTATTCAAATTCAAATTTATTTATTTGTACACATAGGTGTTATAAGATGGTATCTAAAAAACAAAAAAAATTGCACTACGTGTTGCCTTGAAAGGCGTACAAATATTTTTACTTTTTACTCATTTGGTAGTGGGTGTGCATTAATGGCTATATACCTAATTATAAAAATAAGTAACAAAAATATTATACATACAATATGTAAAGAAAACCCTGTCCGATCCGTGAAGGTATTGTTAGGTATCGATAACTGATTTTACTAATACCCAGAAATCCGGGCTAAACTAAAAAAAAAATCGCCCTAAGAATAAAAATATTATTTCGCAAAAAGAGGTAACTTAATACAAGTGCGGTAAGCAACACTTCCGCGGGCGGCGGGGGCATGCGGCACGTGGTCGCATCGCTATTCGCTCATAATAATACCGGTGTTTTTACTTTTTTAAAAATTACCAAATTTCGAGGAAGTTGGAATTAATTCACGGGAAAAAAGATTATTTCAAAATTCATTAGTATTGTTACTATGATGATTACGTAAAATTAATATGATATGTATATGGTCAAGTGTTTACCTAAATTTTATTATCCTTATGGGTCGGACAGGGTTTTCT
Organism: Sesamia nonagrioides; assembly: GCA_017933935.1. NCBI lineage: Eukaryota > Metazoa > Arthropoda > Insecta > Lepidoptera > Noctuidae > Sesamia > Sesamia nonagrioides. The sequence continues at coordinate 281,960 of JADWQK010001195.1, forward strand.
TTACATATTGTATATATACGAGTATGTAATAAAGAAAATGTTTCAGTCAGACACGCCAGGAACGCCGACACCCACCACTGTCGTATTGCTTCGCGCCCGCTTTAACCGTCCGACGTTCTACGTATCACACGTGTACCATCATGGAGCACCAAACATTCCGTATCAGAATCCATCTTCAGACTGCGCAGCAACGAGCGGGTTATAAAATGTGGCGGCTTCCATAAACCGATGGCTGTGGCTCGCTTCTGATACTTAGAAACGTGGCGGTAGTGCGCGACAGACACCGGTGGCTGTGGTCAGTGGCCCATTTGTGCCGAGCTTAAGGCTTTTTTTTTTATTCTACTTTTGTTTAGGGACATTTATAACCGCAATGCGTATGTCAGTCCCATCTTACCCTGAATACACATTTATGAAATTTGAGCCATGAACCTAAACAGACTCTTCGCATCATCGCTATGCGCACAGGCAAGTGTAGGGGCGCCGTGCGCCGGTGGGTTTTAGTCAGTAAAAGTCTGACACGCCCTTCCGCTCCGCTCAGAGTAGGAGAGGTATCATTTGATGATTTCCCACCACACCAAAAGAAAGGCTCGAAAGAAAGGCTCGATCTGTCAAAAATACCTACCTCTAATTTAACTAAATTTCGACTTGAAGTTTTTTATTTAGACTTATTTTGTAGACAAGACGAAATGATCATTATTAGGGTTCCGTACCTAAAAGGTAAAACGGAACCCTATTCATGTGACTCCGCTATCCGTCTGTGTGTCTTAAATTTTCAGAGATTATGTATTTACGTACTTCATCTGCACTCTTCCTTTTGACCCAGTACCTTCAACCTTCAACCAAGAGGAGAAAGGATATGGTTTGCACAAAACTACAGACGAGACACGCTTATACCTATAGATTTTATGTATTTTAGGCCCTTTCTTATATAACAAGCTCAACAAACTATTAGACATATACAGTATAAATTATAAAAAATGTAGTCAAGTAATATCGGAATACCTATTGATTCTCAATTACACAGACACAGAAAAGCTTCTGGAAGTTATAGTGTTATAGTAAATAGTTTCCAGATAAAAGTTAGATAAGATATGAAATTAAATAGTACTGATAGCATAATAAAAAACTAAATCTTTTGTTTATTGAATTCCTAGTCCATAACGTTGCATGATTAAATCTTACGAACTTATTGATATAGGTATTGTGATGTAAAGTGAGCGCCTGAAACACAGGTTTAATAAACCTAGCTCGGGCATGTCGCTAATTTTACATGATTATCTGTATAATAATACGTTCTGTATGACCTTATGTATATTTTTAGTCACACATAATACCTAGCTGTTATTTAGGCAATAAGATATTTATGTAATTGTATAAGAATATTTTTGTAGTTTTGATTTTACAATGTTGTGTAAGTTTTTGAATAATGATTATTATTATTATTTCTGTTGCCGCTATAACAACAAACACTAAAAATTTAACAAAAAATCACGTTGGTTTACCATTATAATATAATGGAACGGAACCCTTCGTGCGCGAGTGCGACTCGCACTTAGCCGGTTTTTAATTACAAGAATAGACCCTCTTATAATAACGGTATAACTCTCGTTATTGCGTTTTTTTTTAACAGCATGCTAATGGTCGTGTAAAGAGGTTGTAACTAGGTCTGTATTTGTTAACTACATGCTAAAAATAAGACTTTAAATACTTGTTAGACCCATAGCAAATTTTCTTGGGGTCGGCGCATCATGACTTCTGCTGCCACTCATATTTCTATTCGACGCCATCTCGAGAAGTTATTCATCTCTTTTTTAGCAATATTATCTTTCACGCAATAGGGTACTTGAATAAAAAAAAAAAAAAACTAATTAGTCCGTCAGATAGATTTCAAAAAAATACTAGACACGTATTTTTTTCTTTTTTCATGTAAACAAAAATTGACACATATAAAGGCATCAAAGATCAGGAGTGGTGGCTGGTGACGTCACTGGTCGCTAAAAAGTGTACCGTCCAGTGACGTCACACGAGTTTTCAACGCGCTGTGTCGTCTTCATATTTTGTTTATATGAAAAAAGAAAAAATACGTGTCTAGTATTTTTTGGAAATCTGTCTGACTAATTAGTTTTTTTTTTTTTTGTCAAATACCCTATTCATCTAGCGTTTGTTTGGTCTGTATCAATATTTACATACTCTTAAAAACTTTGTGCTCATAAACTTTAGTACGGACGACAGCTGGTCAAGCTATCCCAACGGCCCAACCTGTCAGATATTCCTTGAGCCTTAATGCTTTAGAGATAAAGTTGAAAATCTAATAAGGAAATCAGACAGATTGTAGTAGCTTGATGTGCTGTTGTTTGTACGTATATTATATACGCATTTTCATTCTTTACCTCAATGCCCAATTCTGCTTTGACAAGTGTCATATTGATTGTGGGAGAAGATTATGTCCAGTAACGGATGTTTTACGCCTGATGCGATTATCAGCTTCTCCAATATGGCCGAAAGAATGAGTACAAGAATTTTCATGCCATGCTGAAAAGATCATCGAGGCAAATTAATCCATACTAATATTATAAATGCGAAAGTAACTCTGTCTGTCTGTCTGTCTGTTACGCTTTCCCGCTTAAACCTCTCAACCGATTTTGATGAAATTTAGCACAGACAATCTTTAGACCCTGAGAAAGGACATAGGCTACTTTTATCCCGAAAAAATTTGATATTTCCGAGGGAAATCTAAAAAGCGCGATACAACCGAACTCCACGCGGGCGAAGCCGCGGGCGGAAAGCTAGTGAAAAAATATGCGAGAAATATGTAATGTTTTATTAAGTTGTCTACTTATTTATTTCTTTCTTTCTTCTTGGGCTTCGCATGGTTTGTGCATTTAGCCAATGTCACGTAATGAATTTTCGTTTATGTCGAAAATGACGGCCGCGTGAACAGTCTACGGGGGAGGTTTGAGGCAAAGTCATCATGACGCCACTATGCTGTAATATTTTAATGTTCTTTATGAATTATTTACTGTATGCACTTTTTACTACATAAATCACGCACTGTTATTTAGTAAACAACACTATAAATAATTAAAAAGTCCGCTCACTCAGCTTAACTTTCCCGCCAAAAAAACTCAAGTTGTCTACTTAACCTATATAAACGTAAGTAAGGCCACAGAATAAATAGGCTATAAATAAATACACCTATTTATCAACACTAGTAAATATACAGAATAATACAATAGTTATCAACAGAACTGGCAGTTTTATTTGCAAAATTCTTTTGCATGCTATAGCTGCATCTCTTCTGAGGAAGAAAAGAATGAAAAAAATACAGACATTTTGTATAACTTCTACCATTGATAAAATATTAAACAGATACGATATATCCTAACAAACTGACCAAAAAAAATGTGCCGAACACAGTAGCAGCACACATGCATATTTTTATTCGGCATACATTGGTACAGTGTGAGTGAGATGGAGCGCAATCTAAAGCATAGAGAAGAAAAAGATGGCTAGTGTTAGTCGTTTGAGCTGTTAGTGTTTATCGTTTGTTTTTACGAGTGTATCGAGAGTGACTAAGGCGAGATACAGGACTTTCCTTCCTTTTGTACGCTTCATTTTCAGTGCGCTAATGACATATCTACCTTAGTTTAATATTTTATCAATGGCTTCTACAGTAAATTTTACACTGGGACCTCCTTTAAAGTAAATTATATACCTGGACTAAGAAAAGGAATCATCATCATCATCATCAGCCTCTACTCGTCGACTGCTGGACATAGACCTCTTCCATGGCACGCCAACAAGCTCGATCCTGAGCAGTTCTCCGCCAGCCACTACCAGCCACCTTTTTGATATCGTCGCTCCATCTCGCCCAAGGGCGTCCTACGCTACGTTTGCCTAGACGCGGTCTCCATTCGAGGACTCGTTTACCCCAACGGTTGTCGGTCCTGCGGCATATGTGACCAGCCCATTGCCACTTCAGCTTGCTAATCCTCTCAGCTATGTCGGTGACTTTGGTCCTCTGTCGGATTACCTCATTTCTGATGCGACCTTCAGAGAGTCGCCCAACATAGCCTGCTCCATAGCTCGCTGAGCGGCTTTAAACTTATGGACTACTCTGACCGTTAGTGTCCACGTCTAGGCTCTGTAAGTCATGACGGGTAGGACGCACTGGTTGAAGATTTTAGAGAAAGAATAAATGATGAATTTTAAGTTAGTAATTAAAAAATTATCTTTGTAATAACAGTGATGAGATAGTGGTACGTGCTGGATAGGTACCGGCAAAACTGGAAGGAGGACGCGGATTCGAGAAACATGGTAAGAGGAGGCCTTTGCCCAGAAGTGGGACAGTGTAGGATAGTAAAATCTCCAAAAACATTACAGAGATCTTGGACGATGCCAGGTTTACCTTCGATTCAGTTACCGCCGCAATTGCACTTGCCTTGACCTCAATGAAAACTTGCTGCATTATTCTTGGTATTTCTTGCCAAATATGGACATAACTTATTCCGACTTCTAAGTGTATAATTTTTAATTACGTGGGCCCTTGATTTACTTAATTTGATTAGGTGACAATATAGATAGAAAAAAAAGAAACCTGATTTATTTAGCACAGACTTAAAACACACAAAATGCCAGATACATACATAAATCAGATAGCATAAGATAAAAATCAAATGCCCAGAAAGTGTAAAAAGTGTGTGCGCGGGTTCAATCCCCGCGCAGTGCAAATATTTGTATGCATGAATATGAATATTTGCACTGGTCTGGTCGTGCCTCGGAAAGCACGTTAAGCCGTTGGTCCCGGTTGCCATACGAACAGCTAGTGGCAGTCGTTACGGGTTGCTGGAGCCCTCAAAAGTCCAACAATTCGTCTAAATCTCAGCGTTAATCCCAGTCGCATCCGTAGCTCATCAGCATCAGCTTTTGGAGTCTGGGGTCCGCCTTATCAGTCATAACTGCTGATTTTGGCTAAATTTTATAATATTTGCACTGTGCGGGGATCGAACCCGCGCCTCCCTGAGCAACGGCCGCGTTCGCTACCGCCACGCCACGGAGGCTATCGGACGCATTGCCATTCTCTTTCATTCTAATCAAAAATGTACCGTTACACACTTGCACGTATTACATTCTAAAATTCTATTTTTGTAACACAAAAAGCACAAAAAACTACGATTTACGTTCACGTGTAATTCAAAAGTGCAATACTACATTAAATGGTCCATATAGATGTGTAAAACAAAAACCGTTGGTTCATCTACGTCGAAACAACTGTAAGGCCGCTGCCTCGAATCTTGCGGGCAGCGGGGCGGCGGCGGCTGCGGCGCGGGAGCCAAGCGGGCATCAAAGACCCATTCTCGAAACTAGCGGGCAGATCGCGCGTCACTATAGCCGCGTAGCGTTGTGTCGACGAGATATTTGTTTTTATTCGCGAAAGAAATGTCTAAACAATGGCGGCAACATCTTTTTGATTCAAATTTAAACCTAACGCTCGCTGCCCGCCCACTGCCCGCAAGATTCGAGCGCGAGAAGTACACCGCTTGCTACCCGCCACCGCCCCGCTGCCGCGCCGCTGTTTTCGAGAACCGGTCCGTTTGATTTTACGCAAATATCCTGCCGCTCACTCGCCGCCGCCGCCGCTGCCACCCCGCTGTCCGCAAGATTCGAGGCAGCGGCCTAAGTGGCCGTGTTATTATGCGGACACGCAACAAAAAACGAAGATCCGTTGCAATCAATTACGTCATTGTAAATTGTAGACGCTTGAGCATTTTAAGAGATTTAAACGTATAAAATACTTGATTAATCAAAGTGGAATGCTCTGATTTGGATACGAATAAAATGCACCCTTGCACCCTTCTCCATACACAAACACCAACTCACTTAGCTTTCTTTGTATTTGTTTTAACTCACTAAGTTTGAGCTTAATTTATTGTATTTTGTTTTATGTAAAATTGTTCTAACACCCACACACATACTTTTGTTGTAAAAGAAAAGCAAAATAAAACAAAATAAAGTAAACTAAGAAGCTAAAAACTAAGTAACCCGTTTTTCATAGTCTACTTGCTACCCATTAGACGGGCACGATGATGGGAAAAGTGCTTTACCAGGAGGAGAACCCATTAAACCAGGAATTGATAAACCAGATGGAGTACCAGGAATTCGAACCAGTTTTGACGGAACTAGGCAATTGGGAGTTGGCCTTCCGATCTGAAATTTTCCAGCAGCAGGCCGGAGTCTACATTCGTGTGATTCCGATTGATAGGAATAGGCTCGCCCACCATCACATGGAACTTAAATATTGGTGTACTATATGTAGATACACTTCTGGTAAACCCCTTTGAGTCGTGGAGGCCTAGTGGTTAAAACACCAGCCTCTCATGTATGAATGTGTGGCTTCGATTCCAGGTCAGGCAAGTACCAATGTTACTTTTCTAAGTTATATATACTTTCTAAGTATATCTTGAACACCAATGACTGATGAAAAGGTGAAGGAAAACACCTTGAGGAAACCTGGACTTTAAGTCTGAAATCGACAACTCGCATTGAGCAAGCACTCAGTCCTTCTCAGTATGAGAGCAGACCTGTGCCCAGCAGTGGGACGATAAAAAAAAGTTTGATGAAACCCTTTTAGAGCTCCTTTTCAATCAAACCACAACACAATTTTAGATTCCATAGCAGTGTTGATTACAAAACATAATCCGCTCAATGTCAAAATCATAGCATTTCATACCCGCAAGTTTATTCTTTCACAACGCTTCCTCAACAATGCTTTGCATAACTCCATTGTGGTGCTATCCCACGCCTCTTAGATTGGATATGATGTGCGTAATGATAAAGATGCTTAGATCCAGTTCCCACTGCCAGATGTCTGAGAAAATTATCCTACTAGCCAGCTAGGATTTGAAAGAATACGTTTAGATAGTTTGCTCGAGTTGAAAGCATGAGGGAAAAGCGACTAAGCGATAAAAATAAAATGTTTGATTGGTGTACAATAAAGAATATACATCAAAATCAAAGCATTTATTTCAAATAAACCAGTTACAGGCACTTTTGAATTGTCAGAAGGTCGGTCAGTCAATAAGATGAAGCTAGTCGCCCATTCCAAAGAGTAGGTACCTATGGAGAAGAACGGGCAAGAAACTCCATGGACACTCTTTTAAATTTTCAAGCTAATTTTACAAATATTTGATTACATCATTCATTTTGAAATCAACCGTGTGAAAACGATGCAGAAATAAATTGTACGCCGAGAGCGTCCATTATGGAAAACACACAAAAATCAATTCAGAAATTAAAATACGCCGTGGCAGCTAAGAGATGACCAGTCCCCTCTGACGGCGTCCGTTCACGAACATGACGAATGGATCAGCATCATTCAGCTCAACCATATGGAAGGGAACCTAATGACCCAACACACACGCCACCATCAGCGAGACATTTGAGTGAGCATGACATACTCTCAACAGCCAGAGCACTATCAAGTCAATAAAAAAGACTAACCCAACAAAAAAATGCCTACATACATATAAACATTGATATAATATTAAACTAAGGTAGATAAGTCACTAGCGCATTGAACTTGAAGCGTACAAAACAATACATTATAATTCTAATCTCTTGCCTTAGTCACTCTCGAGTCTCGATACACTCGTAAAAACAAACGACAAAAACTAACAGCGCAAAACGACAAACACTAGCCATCTTTTTCTTCACTATGCTTTAGATTGCGCCCCATCTCACTCACACTGTACCAACGTGTGAAATTGCATGTGTGTGCTGCTGCTCCGATCGGCACATTTATTTCGGTTAATTTGTTAGAGCATATCATATCTGTTTAATATTATATCAATGCATATAAATAACAAAAAGTATTTACCCGTTTGGTACCGGGCTTAGAACAGTACCAACCTATATCCTCCTGTGGTTGTCATAAGAGGCGACTAAGGGTAAGGGAACTCTCACCAGGGAAGGGGGCAGCAGCGCTTCTCCTGTGGAATATCAAATTACTGCGATCCCCAACCAGACGGACAAGCGTGGGGGATTATGGCAACCCCAAATGCAATAAAAGCCTTGGGGGAGGCCTTTTTCCAGTAGTGGACCTCTATAGGCTGAGGAAGAAAAAGAAGAAAGGTATTTACAGATAGTAAAGGTAGGAAAGGTGGGTGGTAAGGTAGTAAATGTAAGACAGATATGGGTGGAAACACTGGGAGGCAGCGTCCTACGAAGATAGCGACCTTATATTAAACGTTCCTTAGGAAGTTCAGGTGCGTCGTACTCACAACGTGGTACTTTTCCGGGAACAAGGCATAAAATTGTTTATCAACCCAGCTCGAAGGTGTCACAGATTTTCCAATTAGATAAAACTAACGGCCGCGAGCGACTTCGTTCGCGTCAAGTTAATGTCAATGTCAAGTCCGCTCCTATTGGTCGTAGCGTGATGTTATAAAGCCTTTCTGGATTAATGGGCTATCCAAAGGAAAAAGAATTTTTCAAATCAGACTAGTAGCTCCGAGATTAGTGCGTTCAAACAAACAAACAAACTCTTCAGCTTTAGTATAGATGTGGACGGACACCCAGTTTTGGTTGGGTTTTAACGTTTCAGGGCCTAAAACTGAAGAGCACATTATGTTATATTCAGCAGACTTATTATGATTTTATTATATTCATCTTCGTCATTCATTTGGCATTCACCTTCTTCTCACAAAAGCCCAGTTGAAAAGCGTCACGGACTAATTATCTGGCATTTTTGCTGAACTGGGCCTTTTTGGTGGAGCCGTGAGGCACGCTTTCCTCATATTTTTTTACATCGGTCTTTACACTTTCGACACAGTATAAAAATCATACAGTAGGTCGACGCCTTTGATCTCGTGTAAAATGCCGACATCGTCTAGACAGTAATGCATCGGCCAGGGTTGTCACAAATAAACAATATTTATGAAATTATTTATTTATTGCAGATCAACATCGATAGCTGTATTATATTTAATTAATTTGCTATTTTTACTAAGGGAACAACTCGAGACAGATTTAAGTTATTTAGATGGTATTTTCGTAACCAGCACCCCAATCCACCTCGGAATTAACACCCATATCATATTAATATACATTTAAATTGGCGTCCGGAATCTCGGATTTCAAAAATGGTGGCTTTTTCGTAACAAGCACCCCAATTATATTCAAAATTGACATTCATATCAAATTATAAAAAAATGACGCCCGCCATTTTGGATGTCAAAAAGGATGGCTTTTTCGTAACAAGCACCCCAATTATACTCAAAATTGACACTCATATCAAATTATACAACAAACAAATAAAAAAAACAAACACGCGTTAGCCCTTAATGATAGATACCGAGCTACGAACATAGTTTTGTTCGCAGCTCGGGTGCCGCTTACCCGCGTCTCGTCCCTCACACCCCGCACGATTTCCCTGTCTAGACGTCTTCGTTGGGCGACTGTATGAGTTTTAGACTGTAGTAATAGTGTGTACTGTAAGGGTGAAGCTACGATTAATTACCTTGCAACTATCGATGATCTGGTTATCCATGATATAGTCATAGTGGTGTTGCAGCAAGGGCCACAGGTCGTCGCCGGCGCTGCCGCCGCTCGCTGCAGAGCCCCAGCTGCGACGCCAGGCCTCGCGACATGGCTCCTTCCTGGAAAGCAGAATATGAAATCAATGTAACTTCTTTTAAACAACACGCCTTTTTCCTCCATTAAACCAACCAGTAGGCTCATTGCGTAACACACTATCTATGGGTTTGTCCAACCCATTTTAACTCCTATTCCTCAGGCATAAGCATGACATTAAAGAAAAAAAAAACGTCGTTATAAAGGCAACTATTTACTACAGCCGCTATGTGTCATATCTCCAACGTAATAAAACTCAAAATCGGTTGACCGGGCAGCAATATTGGTTTTCTAAAATCTGTAATGTTTATTTTGAACGGAGCTGTAATAATTAATTCTTGTTAGGTCATGCGCAACAAGCTCCGTAAACAGGAACGCAACAGACTTTAACATAGCTTTTTGTTGTGGTAGTCATTGGATCCATGCCCTCGCGCATGTTGTTTTAATGTGCTTTGTATCAGAAATGTACAGACTGATTGTTGGATTAATTGCCATTCTTACATTTTTGAAAGAAGTAATGCACCCACCCGTCCGTTTTTAATTCCATACATATGTGTTGTGAAGCCCAATATTGGAAGCATTCGTGCTGATGAACCCTTTTTACTCAGGGATGGTCAGAAGCAAGTTTCATGACGTTTTCAATTTAATGACGGACTATGTTTTAAGTCATCATCATCATCTCAGCGTTCATCCCAGTCGTATCCGAAGCTGCTTTGTAGCCTGGGGTCGGCTTTACCAGCCTAACTGCTGATTTTGGCTAAACTTCGATACTCTCCGCGAAGCAACTGCCGTCTGAGTTCCACAACCCGAAGGCGATATCGAAACATTGCAGTTAGACCAATTGTTGGAATTTTGAGGGATCCAACAACCCGTAACGACTACCATTACCAAGATGTTCCTATGGCAACCGGGACCAACGGCTTTCCGAGGCACGACCAAACCAGTGTAAATATTCATATTCATGGATACAAATATTTGCACGGCGCGGTGATCGAAACCGCGCCTTCTTGCGCAGCGGCAGCGTTCGCTACCGCTACGCCACGGAGGCTTTTGGACGGACTATGTTCTATCATCATCATCATCATCATCCCAGCGTTAATCACAGTCGCATCCGAAGCCTTTTCAGCTTTGGAGTCTGGGGTCCGCTTTACCAGTCTAACTGCTGATATGGCTAAACTTCGACATTTTCCGTGAAGCGACTGCCGTCTGACCTCCACAACTCGAAGGCGACATCGAAGCATTGCAGCTGACCAATTGTTGGACTTTTTGAGGGCTCCAACCTCCGCCACGGAGGCTGTCAAAGTAGTTCATCATCATCATCTAACAACAAATCGATTTCAGACTTAAAGTCCAGGTTTCCTCTAGATGTTTTCCTTCAACTTTTAATCAGTCTTTGGTATCCAAGATATACTTAGAATGTACATACTGTTACGGGCTAGGGGTACTTAAACGCCGGTTAAGGGTTACGAAGTTTATTGGCAACGAAGGTACAGTCGATTGTAGGCAATGACAAGTAGAATGTCGCTGACGTCACAATAGACAGAGAACAGTAAAACATCTTCATATAAACGAGCCGCTCTCGGTTTGAATGTATGCGTACGCGCCGAGCGCCGTGTCGGTACGCGATTTTACGCACACGCTGGCATAATATAGGATGGTAGAGGATGGCGGCAATACGGGCTGTGCCGCGTGACTGTGAGCACGCGCGTAAATTACATGACCGCTCGCGTTCGTCAATTCTCGCCGGCCACTTACCATAATATTAATTATTACGAGTATCATGACTTCAAAAGGGGAAAAAAATATTGTAGTGTTTTCGGGTGCCTCAATAATGATTTCGCAAATCCGGACTTATCATTCTTCATACTTCCTACTGAACCAGAAATGTAAGTACAACTTAAATCTTATTAGAAAATGTGATATAATTATGTATTGTTTGTTTCACAGTTTATTTGCTTTATTAAGAGCGTACCCGAGTCGCATTTTTCCATATAATTGTATTCCCAGATTTACTTCCTGACTACTATGTTTAAAGTTAAGTTTATTTAAGAAGCCCAGTTTTACTATAAAACAGAGGATTGAGTACGAAATATCGTTTAAGTAAACTTATTTGTCGAGTATAGTGTAATAAGGACAATTTCACAATAATCAATATTGCAAATTACTATTTTTTTTCTATTGTCTTATGTGTTGTTTGATCCAAATATGGCGTCTTAATCATAATATTAAGTTAATAAAATTATAGTAAAATGTGACCGACTAACGCTTAGGGTTGCGTAGAATTTTATTTATAACATTATAACCTTTAATCCCTCCGAGACGCGCGTCGACAACAGCATCGCGAGGTGCTCTTAATAGCGAGTAAGCGAGCGGCGCCTTTGTTGCATTTGAGCTAGCTGTTGCTATCCGATTATATAAACAAACATTACACAGTACCCATATAAACAATCATTATAATTGTACCTCAGAAACTAATGAAGCTAAAAAGGTTTTGCGGTTTTATTAAAGTAAGGTATCATTTGTTAAATATTCGCTACCCATACATAACCTTAGCTTTACTAATGTCTACTTTTTCATAAGAACTACATATTTATTGTTTACGTTCTCATGTTTTATATCATTTAAGCATTAGTTATTAGCTTGTGAATATTATTGTGTTAGTGTTACATTTAAGTACTCATCACTTACAATCTTCTCTGACAAGAACCAGTTATATCGATTTCCCATATCACACATCACTTAAAATTTATCATTATTTACGAGCTTTAGAATATAATTTAGTGTTACACTTAAGTAGTCTTAAAAATTTTGTCGGTATCAAATTTGTAACTTAATATAATAAATGTTATGTGAATAAAGGCTTTTTATTTTTACTAAATTTATAAATTGGTAAAATATTCAATCATAATATGCTTTTTATTCTATAAATTTAGATCAAAGTGACAACCCTAGGGTTCAACGCAAGAGTAGGCAAATAACTCTGCGGGCGGCCTTAGATAATCTACTGTTCTCTGTCTACTGTGTCTCCGTTCTCTATCTCAAAAACGGTTGACTTTATAAAAAAATGTTTAGAACAAAATTTGTCGCAAATTTTATACTCTACAATTTGATAATAGGTGCTAACATCATTGCATTGGAGCAATAGAAACGGAGATAAATGCAAAAAAAAATCTATTTTCGTGACCTTTGACCTCGAATAACTTACGACGCAGACACGAGATAATAAGAGACTTTTCAGTCAACTTTTAGAACGCCAAAATGAAGCTGTATACGAGTTTCCAGCTTATTATCTCAAATTCCGAGATTGACCCCTTTTTTTGTCTAAACTGACTGGGCTATAACTTGGATGCGTAATCTGGCATGAGCATGTTCAGCTCTGATTGACCTCTTCATATTGCTTTAGACTGATCTGAAGATTTTAGGCTAAGTAACAGCAGTAACGTAATGGCGAAGTCGTGGTGACCTAGTGGTTGAAACACCAGCCTCTCAAGTATGAGTGCGCGGGTTCGATTCCAGGTCAGGCAAGTACCAATGTAACTTTTCTAAAGTTATATGTACTTTCTGAGTATATCTTGGACACCAATGACTGAAGGTGAAGGTAAACATTTTGAGGAAACCTGGTCTTTAAGTCTGAAATCGCCAACCCGCATTGAGCAAGCGTGGTGATTACGCTCAATCCTTCTCTGTATGAGAGGAGACCTGTACCCAGCAGTGGGATGATAAAAAAAGGTTGATGATGATGATGATGAACAACAGCGACAGCCTCCGTGGCGTAGCGGTAGCGACCGCAGCCGCTGCTCAAGGAGGCGCGGATTAGATCCCCGCGAAGTGCAAATATTTGTATGCATGATTATGATTTTTTTTTTTTTAATAGTTATAAACTAGTGCTTGACTGCAATCCCGCCTGATGGTAAGCAGTGATGCAATCGTTGATGGTAAAGCACACTAGCTTATTAAGCCTATTCACTCAAAAAACTGAGTGAATAGGAAGGAAGACGGCAGTTGAGCGAGGTGATGCAATGTTTAACCCAACAACACGACCAACGATGCTGCGCCAGAGCATGATCTGGAGAGCCTTCACGACCAAACTCCCGACACAACAACATTAGGCACATCGTACCCGGCACACATCGCAACACAACTGCTCAGACCCGTTCTCCGTACGGCTTCACCAGACATCATACCGGAACACGACGAATCGCTTGGCGGCAAGACTTTGTCTGGCCTTTGTCTAGACTTTGTCTGGAATATTTGCACTGGTCTGACCGTGCCTTGGAATTTCGAAAATCACGTTTTGCCGTTGGTCCCGGTTGCCATACAAACATCTAATGGCAGTCGTTACGGGTTGTTGGAGCCGTCAAAAGTCCAATAGTCTAACTGCAATGCTTCGATATCGCCTTCGGATTGTGGAGGTCAAACGGCAGTCGATTCACGGAAAACAATACTTTCTCTGTGGCCTAAAAACCTTTTCTTTGGACTAAACAATGCGGTCTATCGTTTTCCATGCTCGTTAAAACCATACAATTTGTATGGTCATAAATATAGGGAAAAGTTATTACGTGAAAACTTTCCTTTTCGTAATGAACGCTTGTGGAAGTAATTATTAACTCGTTTTGATAGTGCCACTGGATAATTAGAATTAATTGTTTTCGATGCCTCGTTTCATGGAGACTATGGTGTTAGGTCACTGATGGGTATGTGGTTTTAGACAAGGCTTTTGTGTTTATTTTTAACGACTTTCCTAGACGTTTTTTTTTTTGTATCGTCGCCACTTTTATTAGAGAGATATTTTTCTAAACACGCTAAAACGTCGAAAAAAAAAACAATCAAAAACACAGTTAGAAGCACAACCTTCCAAATCAAAGACCTACTTTTTTGTTGGGGGAAGGGCTTAGGCATGATTGTATACTCTAATAAATACCATCTACTTCATCTGACTTTCTTCTTCTTCTTCTTATATCGTTTGAAAACAGCATCTATAGTTGAGACAAATTCGATAAAGAATAGAGGTAAACAAACCGTTGCTAGGCAACGAGTAGTTTACGCCTAAAAGACAGATGTTAACAACCTTTTCTACATAGATGATTTTCATAAAAGTAATAATCCTACTTCCTACTAATCTAAACAGTTTATTTATGTTTAGATATTTATGATTTGCATAGAACGCTTCACCTATTTGAATGAAATATGACATACATGTAAGCTAATTTCCTAATAGGTTACATTTTTTGATACATATAATATTATAATTAGTCCATTTTTGAAAATATTAGTGATATTACAATGCATGTGTTATGTAGTTGATATAAAAGTAATTAAAATACGCAAAATTGTATTGACAAATGCCTCAACTTTATTCATTGGTTGAATTCCACAAAATGTGTTTAATATCTGGATTTCATCCATCTTTCTTTTTTGTAGGGCTATCACGTAAAATTAATGTCGACTTTTTAATGGTTTTTCGAAATACGAAGTTATTATGCAAGTTCTTTTAGTGATTCTAATGAAATATGCTGCAATAGGAATTGTTAATAAATAGTTAGCATGTAAAAGACGATAATCATGTAAATAACAAGAGATTTGTAAAACGTGAGTTGTGATAACCCTAAATTGGTTTGTTTACCTGTATTCTTTATGGAGCTTGGCGGGAATATAGGTCATCTCATCACAACAAGTTTAGTTCGGCTTTAATCCAGTGATGCCGTCCCCAGACGATTTTAACAAACTTCCAGAATCATTGGATAAATATGTCCTACATACATACAGGATGTATCTGATATCGTAACACAAACGGTGGTAGGCCATTACATCGGCTGCCGGCAGAAGTTACCACCCACCAGACAAAGTCTTGCCACCAAGCGATTCGTCGTGTTCCGGCATGACGTCTGGTGAAGCCGTTCGGAGGACGGGTCTGAGCAGTTGTGTTGCAATGTGTGGCGGGTACGATGCGTCAAATGTTGTTGTGTCGGGAGTTTGGTCGTGGAGAGTCTCCAGATCAATCTCCCTCTAGCGCAGCTTCGTTTGATCGTGTTGGTCTTGGGTTTAACATTGCATCACCTCACTCAACTGCCGTCATCCTTCCTATTCCTTAGTTCATTAAGTGAATAGGCTTAATAAACTAGTGCGCTTTACCATCAACGATTGCATCACTGCTTACCATCAGGCGGGATTGCAGTTAAGAACTAGTTTATAATTATTTAAAAAAAAATTCGCGAAAGGGCTACACCGCATTCCACTAACAAAATTATGATAGTCATTTATGTCGTTAATGAGCGGTTACACAAATATCAGTGTTAAAAAAAGCGTCGGCTCGGTCTTTGAACGTTGCAAGCGTGCTGTCGTGCGTGTTTGTAGGTATGACGTTGACCCCTGATGCGAACTCTATTAAATCAGCTGATAGGATAGTTTTTCTAGTACTGTTCACATTGCGCTTTTTTCCGTAATTAACGAATAAAGTACTTAATTAATATTTAATTTAAAATCTTATTGGGTAAATAAAAGTATAGCAATTATGAACGGTCTAAAGAAAAAAAACTGCAATTTTTTTTTATCGGGAAAAAGCCGGGACGCAAAATTCTCCCACGGGGCTTCAGAATCATGTACTGAATCCATGGTACTCGTTTGTGCGTCGATGTCAGATAAACCCTTGTAGTAGTACCAGCGGACCCCGGGCTCCAACGCGAAAGCCGCGGATGCAACCGGGATAAACGCTGAGATGATGATGGAGTAGTACCATGTAGTAATATGTACCTACTTCACTAACAGACCAACCAACCATCAACAAATAAAATCCATAAACGTATTTAGAACTCCTTCCTATGGATACTTTACTAACGATCGGTAAAACCTTGGGCACAAATGTTTGTTTCACAATACCTACTTCATAATCGCAAGGCATATGGTCAGCGGTATTGACGGTAAGGACTCGCTAAGAAGCTTCGCTTCACCTCGTCTTTTATACCGCGTATATCAAGGACTGGAACAATTTGCCTGCAGTGGTCTTTCCGACTTTTTCTTTTAATAATTAAAAAATAGTGCTTGACTGCAATCCCGCCTGATGGTAAGCAGTGATGCAATCGTTGATGGTAAAGCGCGCTAGCTTATTAAGCCTATTCCCCCAAAAAAAACTGACTGAATAGGAAGGAAGACGGCAGTTGAGCGAGGTAATGCAATGTTAAACCCAACAACACGACCAATGTTGCTGCTCCAGAGGGAAATTGATCTGGAGACCCTCCACGACCAAACTCCGAACACAACAACATTTGGCGCATGGTACCCGGCATACATCGCAAGACAACTGCTCAAACCCGTCCTCCGTACGGCTTCACCAGACATAATGCCAGAACACGACGAATCGATTGGCGGTAAGATTTTATAGTTTAAGTGTCTTGAAGCTTCAAGGCTAGAGTGAATTGGCTCTGAATAAATTAGCGCACTTTACGATCAACGATTGCATCATTACTTATTTGCAATAATAGCATGGGTACATTCATAGAATCATTTAGCCAGGTACGTAGACGACCTACAGAAGATGGTGGGGAAAACCAGGATGTCACTCGCGTAGACCAGGGAAGCAAGCCACAAAATTAAGGAGATCTGTACTAGTAATCTTATATTAAGGCCCATTGTTAGTAACCACGTCTCAGTTCCAAAATTCATCACTGGCAACAGAAACTGGTCGAAGACTTTTGTCTTGAGACACTGCGGTATTTCGGACGAGAAGATTCTTTGTAGCTTCCCGAAAGCAGCCCAGCCGAGTTACATTCGACGATGCATCGCTTTCTCGAAGTTGGATCTGCCTAACTACAGCGTGGGTAGGTCCCCAACAAGGTGGACCGACGACCTAGTGAAAGTCGCGGGAAACCGCTGGATGCGGGAGGCGCAGGACCGGTCGCCGTGGAGATACTTGCGGGAGGCCTATGTCCAGCAGTGTACGTCTTTTGGCTGAAATGATGACGATGATGATACGAGTAGTGGGTACATCTCTACCTAACCCTGGATGGACGGATGTCACTTTTTCACGCAAAGCCAACTGCAGGTTCTTTTTATCCTGATAGACCCACGGATCGAAACTCCACATGCGGGAGATCGCGTGGCACATTGGTGAAGCATGGAATTAAAATGTACAATGCAATTCTACATCTGCCCATGAAGATGTGTGCTCGTCTAAAGGTAGTCCAATTCTGATTATTTCGATTCAGAAGCTTATCCGATAATCCGACTAATATAGCAATTGCAACAGTTTGTGTGGATGCATGGATGTTTTATACTATTTCAGACAAAAAATACTGGTTTATAAGCAGGATTAACACAGGAACAGTTTTATTCCATACACCTGCATTGGAATATTTCCTATGTGGTGCCGAAAGCGATAGAGTTGAAAATCGAATAAAGACCTACGACAGATTGTAGTAAATTGTTGTCCAGTTGTCTGTACAGTACCTAGAATATCAATAACACTGACTTACATGGTGCAATTTAATTGCCTATGGCATACAATAAAATTGATGCAACAGATGACTTGCAAAGTCTAAGTTCTGTATTACAGATCGTCACTCAAAACTCAAGCTCTACTTAAGTCTCGTTTCAAGCCATTTGATTGGTTGAAACTAGTTTTTAAGTAATGTTTAAGCAGAGATCAATGCTCGAGTAACGTTCTGTAATACGGACCTAAATGGTGTTTAGACAATGTAACTTTTATTGTTGCTTCAACTTAATTGATGCCATAGGCAATAAAATTGCACCGTGTAAATCTGATTGTATTCAATAAGGTTGAAACTTATTGAATGCAGTCATGTGGAGCTGCTCATATTATTATGAAGAGATAATATTTGTTCCTTTTTTTGTGTTTTTTTTTTACACCAAAATGGCTTTTATGAAGATATTTCGTAGATATGTAAAAAAACACCTGTATTATGTTTAACATTTATTCTATGAAGGTGCCCTTTACTTGCCTACTTGAAATAAATGATTTGACTTTGAATCAAATAATCAGCAATTTAAATAAAGCAATTTTATTAACAAAATGAATAATTTTGTAGGCCTACCTTCGGCCTACAAAATTATTCATTTGTCACCTTTCATTCTTTTCTTTTTCTAAAATAAATGTGTTTGTTTTAGCCCAAAGAAGAACCAACGCTAATAATACTGATCAACAGTCTATATCCACTACGTATAATAATAGATATATTAGTTTATTTCTCTCCACCTTGACGTTGGCAGAATCATCGGTCATCGATGGGGCCAAACTAAAAAAAAAAAAAAAAAATGTAAGTTATTCTTTACTAGCTTTTCGCCCGCGGCTTCGCCGGAGTGTAATTCGGTTATATCGCGCTTTATAGATTTCCCTCGGGATCATCAATTTTTTCCGGGATAAAAAATACCCCATTATTTAATCCGGACTTCTAACTTTACGTCTGCAAAATTTCAAAGCAATCGGTTCAGTAGTTACAGAGTGAAAGCGGAACAAACAAACTCAGTTTCCTATTTATAATATTGATAAGGATAAC
Organism: Sesamia nonagrioides; assembly: GCA_017933935.1. Classification (NCBI taxonomy): domain Eukaryota; kingdom Metazoa; phylum Arthropoda; class Insecta; order Lepidoptera; family Noctuidae; genus Sesamia; species Sesamia nonagrioides. The sequence goes on from JADWQK010001195.1 coordinate 301,099, forward strand.
AGCAGCTTGCACGCAAATAACCACATTGACGTGGAGTTGAAGTAACCAGCCTGTATTATCAGCCACAAACAGAGAGGCAGACACAATCAGTCCGTACTGTCCAATGCTGGGACTCAGACCTCCATCCATTCAGTGAGAGGGAGTGGACTGTAATGCATACACTGCAGTCTTTGTTATGGACAAAGAATTTTTCTTTAACTGCTTGACCGCAATCCCGTCTGATTGTAAGCAGTTATACAATTCTTGATGGTAAAGCGTGCTAGTTTATTAACAGCCTACTCTAGTCTTGAAGACACTAGAATTGTAATGCGACGGAAACACCGCCGCTGACAAATTGTTCCAGTCTCTCAATGGATGCCGTATAAAAGTAGAGGCAAACCACTTTGTTTGTATTGTTGCGCTGTCAACAATGAAAGGGTGGAAACTCGCCATATAACGGTTTGTTCGATGATGGAACTTATAAGCACATACATTAAAGTAAAAGCTCTTATTTTGTCTTTACAAAAACTATTTCATTAATTTGAAGATGGAATTTCTTATCAGAAGATTGATAAAAATTCTTACTTAAAATTGGAACAAGACTGAACTACAATATTAAAGAGATCACACAAGAAAGTCAGCAGCTGTTAGAATATTATAGAAAATACATCTGTTCTGTTTTTGTTTTCTCTTTGTGACTACCATGACATTTTCAGGGATTTAGGTTTAATTCCCTCCCGAGAACCGTTTCCATCCTTAGTTGGAATTATAATTTTACTTGTCTGCTACCCTCCATTGGAGCTTCCCCAGTGGAAAGAAAGAATCTACAAATTTTCATGAATTATCTACCAGAACAAGCTTAAGCATGTATCAAATCAATAATTAAATCATTAAAAATTAGAAATAATATATATCATTTATTTTCATAGCAACTGATAACTTGCCTATCATGTCATGTTTTAATGACATGAAATAGCGAAATGTAGTTTTAATAAATTGTAGCAGCCAATTACAACTCATCTCGTTGCTAGTATCATTTAAAATATATTGACACACAAAATTTATGTTTTTTATAATATCTTACAGCAGACATAATCGCGCAATCGATGAAATAACAATAAAATAAAAAATTAAAAAAACTCACCGCTCTTCGGCAAACTCCGAATCACATTAACCGCCGCGTTAAATTTCTCTTCCAAAGACATTTTCGAGTTTTGGCACGTATTAATTGTGACCACAACACACAAAATATTTATTTAAAAACAACACGCACTTTGGACTTGATATTAAGTGAGTTAAAAAAGCACCGAATCACTGCACAATTAACAACATGTTTTTGACACAATCACTCTCAATGAATATTTATTTGAAATCGACACTTGGTGACGTATTTAGAGCAACAGTATTTTTGATGAAAAGTGATAGTAGTGATAGAAACCAAACTGCAGAAATAACGGATAGTAGCACCGCCTTCGAGCGGAATGTGTTGAAATGTCAATTAATAAACGCGAACGGCGAATCACCGCAACAACTCAACAAGATTTGACAATTATGACATGTATGGAGTTGAGAGATATTTGAACAAATATCGATATCGATTAATTTTATGGAAACTTGATAAGCTTAATGTAATATCAAAAAAACAAACTTAGTTACAAATTGCTATTTCTGCTGATTAACAGTCATCATCATCATTCTCCTGCCCTTATCCCAATTTATTTGGGGTCGGCGCAACATGTCTTTTTCTTCCATGCATCCCTATCAGAAGCCATCTCCGCAGTCACTCCCTTCTTAGTCATATCATCCTTCACACATTCCATCCATCGTTTCTTTGGTCTTCCCCTACTCTTATAGCCATCAACATTCATAATTAAGACTCTCCTCACGACATTCTCCTCAGTTCTCCGTAACACATGCCCGTACCATGACAACCGATTTCCACACAACTTTTCAGCTACCGGTGCCACTTTCAGACTTCCTCTTATGTACTCATTTCTTATTCTATCCATTCGTGTAACACCACACATCCCTCTTAGCATTCTCATCTCGGCTGCATGCAATTGCCTTTCATTCATCCCTTTCGTAGCCCAACATTCTGATCCATACAAGACAGCAGGTCGGATCATGGTTTTATATATTTTCCCCTTAAGTTTAAGGGGAATGCGGGAGTCGCAGATTGTTCCCGTGACCTGCCGCCATTTCATCCATCCAGTGTTAATTCTGTGCTTAACCGTCCGATCTATTTCGCCATCGCTTTGTACGAGTGAACCGAGATACCGAAAGTCGGAGCAATTGGTAGGAGTGCGCCATCAAGCGCTATGGCTCCAGAAGTGGAGAGACCGCCGAAATCGCAGAACATATATTCGGTTTTGGTTCTGCTGATTTTCAAGCCAACATTCTCCAGCTTCTGTTGCCATTTCTCCAATCTGCTCTGGATCTCAGGTCCATCTTCACCGACGAGAACAATGTCATCGGCGAACAGCATGCACCAGGGTGCCTCCTCCTGGATGTCCGACGTAAGAGCGTCCATAATCAACAGGAAGAGGTACGGACTTAAAGCCGATCCCTGGTGCTGGTATTGCCAGCAGCCGACCGGACGTAGGTACGAGATCGACTGTACATAGCACGAATTAACTCTACATACTTCCCAGGCAAACCTTTCTCTTTCAGGGCCCACCACAGCACATCACGAGGTACCCTATCATACGCTTTCTCCAGATCAATGAACACTATGTGCAAGTTCTTGTGTGCACGTCTGTACTTCTCGCACGCTTGGCGGAGTGCAAAAGTGGCGTCCATTGTTCCTCGACCTGGCATAAACCCAAACTGGTTTGGGGTAATCTCACTCTCCTCTCGCAATCTTTTCTCAATCACTTTCTCCCATACCTTCATACTATGTGACATGAGCTTTATCCCTCGATAGTTGTTACAGTCCTGTACATCACCTTTATTCTTAAAGATGGGCACTAGTGAACTATTGCACCATTCTTGTGGGATCTCTCCTTCATGCAACAACTTATTGAAGAATAAAGTCAGCCACATACATCCATCTCCTTTTAAACACTTCCATACTTCTACTGGTATATCATCTGGGCCCATAGCTTTTCCATTTTTCATACCTTGAACTGCTATTCTTACTTCATCTGCTGATTAACAGTATAACACAATAATTGATAGTAAGCAATTTTTTTCATTTTGGCAATCGTAATATGAGAAATTGTCAAAGGATCTAGTGTTCTAGCCATTCATTACAAAGTTTTTTTACATGTTTTTTATTAGCTTCACTTGTATCTTTGCTTGTTTTCTTGCTTGTTTGTTTGTTCGCTTGTTTGCTTGCTTGCTTGTTTGTTTGTCCGTCTCTAACTCTTTGGACTACGAGTGAGCGGCTCATTACTGTAAAATGTCCCACCGTTTTCAATACGTTCGTTCGTTCGTTTTTTTTTAAAGAATATCGAACTAAAAAGTTGAAAATAAATATAGTTTAATAAACTAAAAAAACATGCTTTTAAAGAATATCAAACTGAAAAGTTAAAAATAATTTTAAAAAAAGGGTGAGGCGCTTAATATATAAAAATTATGGCACAAAGCGACTCACACTTTTTTTTTTAATTATTTTTAACTTTTCAGTTTGATATTCTTTAAAAGCATGTTTTTTAGTTTTTTAAACTATATTTTTTTTGTATCTTTGTTCTGTTGGGTACTGCGACCGCAATTTCAATTGCGGAAAAAAAAAATATCGATATCGAATAATTTTTTTTGTAGTATCACCACTGAAGTACTGATGCTTGACATATCTTTAAAAGTTGCCAAAAAAAAAATTGACGTTCGGATACAAACAGAATCATCATCAATCTCCAGCCCCTTCTGTTAGACTTGTTTATTTTCATACGCGTCAACGCTACGTATCTTTCTCTTCCTTATATCTCCATCCTTACATGATTACTCTCATCTCGTCATATTTGTAGTCACTCAGTTTCTACCATTTTTTCTTTCACACAATCCATTCATCTTTAGAAGACGAGCGTATGAGTAACAGGATATAAAGTAGCTCCATAGAAAAGCGAAGATCCTCCAGACGGGTATTCTTGGTTTAGCGTTCACTTTCCCGACGATTCATGTAGGGGGTAGACGCTAAGGGGAGTACCCTTAGCGTGTACTTCGCTTAGTATTGAAGGTAGAGAGGAGACAATAAAGAGCGTAGGCGACGCGCTAGCACATCGTCCTTATGTGCTCTGGGAAAGTGTGATATTGAGTCAGGATAACACTTAGGTATTTAATCCCAGGGAATCGTTCATCGTCTTGCCGGACAAGATGGTAGGTGAAAGAGGGGTAGGGTTGTATCGCGAATCGCTTGGCTTTAGTCAGGATTGACTTCTATTCTTCATTTCTTAAACCATTCAACAAGTTTGCTGACTGCGGATGAATCTCTGATGAACCACTCCATCTTAGAGATGGAGCCATACTGGTTCATCACAGATTCATCTCTCTTGTAAGATCCAACCATCTAACATTCTGATCGGATACACACAGAAATTGAAGGAAGTTTCAATAATATTTTTACAATTTTTTATCTATTGACAGACTTGTGCTTTTCTTTTCGCTCTTGTCAAATTGAAGCGGAATCTCCGTTGATTCCTCTGTGCCGATTATTGCTAAATAAAGGTAATTAATCCATAGTTTTTAAAGAAATCTTAGTGTTTATGTGTAGCATTAAAATGTTATAGTGGACAGAAGTGTAATCGCGACAAATTTGCGTTGTTATTTCTATATTTTCGTTCGGTGTATTAATGAAACTCGCGCCCATATTATTTTCGCACAAGTGTCTCAATATTCTTCGTTTCTGGTGATATTATGTATATAAAATAGTTGTATCACATTACAATACAATATACGTGTGAACGCTTTAAACCAGAATTCTTCGTTGAGTAATTATACAAATGCAGCTCACGGTCACATATTCATGCCATTTTAGTCCATTTGCTTGGTTATTTTTTCCGGCGATTGTGTGAAACCTTGCGATGAAACTTTTGTGATTACTGCTATGCTATACTAAGTCTAATTTACCATCAATATTGATAACTGGCAGTGCAATATTTCACAGATATATTTACTTATAAATTAGGTTTTCTCTAGGCATTGTCGCACTGGAGACCTAACGACATTGTATGATCTAGCTAATTAGAATATTAAGGTTCTTCACAGTCTTTAGAATCTAGGTATAACTTTAAAACAAAAATACTGTAAAGTAAGCATATGTATACATTATGAGAAATACAGAAAGCTTCCTAAATGTAGCAGTAATCTTTATTTCAGTCTTATCGTTAGGGCCCATGCAGCTGTTAATATTTTAGTGCTTAATACAATTCGGGAATGTGTCAGTCTCATTTCAAACAAAGCATTTATTTGTAATAAACCAATTACAGACACTTTCAAATTGATAAAAGGGTTGGTGAGTCAGTAAGATGAAGCTACCCATTACAAAGTATAACTTGAAACCTCCTTATTCTTATTTTTGTGTGTTGTCCTTCAGTGAGTAATCTGATACCCTACTGGCTTTGGCAAATGTAATAAATAAATATGTAGTTGAAATCAGTTTTTTTTTTACTTATCTGTATTTTTGAAGAGTCATCTGAAATCAATTTGAAAAAGTGTTTCCAAAATAAAAGGCGTTATTATTTCTGAAAATCTAGTCAAGGCAAATATTGATTGTTGATTGTGTACATGTCTTTCTTAGTATATTGTGAAATACATACTATCAACAAAGCATTAGAGACCATCCCATTTTGTGGTTTGTTACCATTTCACCGGATGCACCGGAATAAAAGTATTTTACATAGGGCTGCTAATTTTAGATATACATCATTATTCTTTGTTTATGTGAAACCAGAAACACATCCAGTATTTTTAAGTAAAGAATCTATGTACAACATTTCAAAAAGATATCATGAAATACCACAAAATTATTGGCTTGTTATCTTACCTGGTTGTCCCAACAAAAATATGATGCCAGAAGTCAACGCACCTCTGTTCCGCCCAAGCGAAGCGTTGACCCCTGGTGTCAGATGTTGCGCGGCACATACTATGATCTACCGTAAGTTGCGTGGCGCGCTCGGTAACCACACTGCAACAATCTTTAAATGTATTTGGGAAAAGATATAATATGGTGTAAAAATGATTGGAATTGATTCAGTTGCTTATTCTGAACAAACAAAATTCAGGTTTCGTATAAACAATAATGTTCCTAAATTACCTAACCTGTGATTTTCCATCTTCTCAACAGGCTTGTTTCTGTAACGCAAGATAACATCTAGCACAGACACCAAGATGCCAGAACTGACCGAGCTGGACAAGGCCACTGCCTCCATGACTGAGAAGCGCAAAGAGGAGACCGCTTCCTCGGACAGTGACTCCGATGATACTATCCCAGAATTGGAAGATGCTGGTGAGAATATTTTTTATATTGCAGGAGATTTATATATGTACCACTATTTTATTAGGCGCTACTCACAGGGTAATGATAATGAGTCTTTTGGGGGTGGATTGATCGACAAACGAAAAAAAAAAATGAGAAAGGGCCATTTTGAGAAAGTAAGTTTTGAGCAAGAAAAGTACAATCTGTAGTTTTCTCTAAAAGAAAACACGCCACCATTTAGCTAAATAAGAAAATTACATTCTCTTTTCATTTTCTTTCTTTTTACTTATTTAGCTAAATGGTGGTATGAATGTTTCATGCTGTTTATTGTAATCAACTAAGGTCCGTATTACAGAATGTCACTCAAAACTCAAGCTTTACTACTTAAGTCTTGTTTCATGCCATTTGATTGGTTAAACTAGTTTTAAGTAATGTTTAAGTAGAGATCAATGCTTGAGTTTCCTTCTGGAATACGACCTTAATCTTTTTATAGCAAAAATGTTCTATTTGGTTTGAAGATTTTACATCACAATCTCACTCAACAAACACATGTTAATTTTCATTAATATCTTAATGAATTTAAGGAACTGTAAAATCAATTAATGCATTCCATTGTATAATAGGTTTACAGTAAACTAGGTGTTTCATACATTCATAGCAAAGGGCGGCCGTTTTGAGGGGACTGTCTTATATTGACATTCAAAAAGTGCTTATTCTCAGCCTAATTTGAATAAATGACTTGATTTTTTGCCCTTAATTTTGTTGTAACAGGCCATTCATATCTATCTTGAATTATAAAAATGCGTTTGTTTGACAGGTGCACCAGGTAGTGGAGGAATCGCTAACCCCATCGCTGGTATCGACATCGTGTCGAAGGCGAAACAGTCTCGCGGGGAGAAGAAGGCCCGTAAGATCATGAGCAAGCTTGGACTTAAGCCAGTAAGTCCTAATTAAATTACTTAATTCATAACCAGTCCACAATTTTAAGCCTGACGGCCGCCGTGGCTTAGCGGTAGTGAACGCGGCCACTGCACAGGGAGGCGCAGATCAAATATTTGTATGCATGAATATGAATATTTGCACTGGTCCGGTCGTGCCTCAGAAAGCACGGCGTTGGTCCCGGTTGCTATACGAACATGTAGTGGCAGTAGTTACAGGTTGTTAGAGCCCTCAAAAATTCAACAATTGGTCTAACTGCCATTTCACCGGATTGTGTTGAACAGAGAAATCTTCAGGGTTGTGGAGGCAAGACGGCAGTCGCTTCACGGAAAATATTGGATGTTTGACAAAGTCATCACTTAGACTGGTAAAGCAGACCCCAGACTCCAAAGCGAAAAGCTTCGAATGAGACTGAGATTAACGCTGAGATGAGCATGACTATTTTAAGGGAATATTTATTTTAGTCTTTGTAACTGGGTTCATTACTGTCTTCAGTCTTGCTACCTCATTAAAAAAAATCATTTCAATTAAGTGCTTCAGAAGGTATGTTGGGATATATATAAATAATATTTAGGCTGAGAATCAGCACTTTACGAACATCAAAATTACAAAAGCCGTTTTGTAAAATTTTATGGTTTCTTATCAATATTTCACCCTATAACAATTTTATGTGTGTATCAATGTGACAATTATCATTCATGTAACCACAGCTTGATAAAAAATACTAGTTTTCATTCCGTTTATTCATTTAACATATATAATTGATATTTTTAAATATTTATATAAACACATAAAAACATTTAAAAATATACAAAATAGTAGCCCACTGGTATCGGGAACAGGGTCCAAGCTACCGGCGGTCAGGGCTCCAGAGAGAGGAACTTCCTGACGATGCGAGCCGTGTCCAGCAGTACCGCTTTCTGAATCAAGCCCTTGATCCAGCTGCCTAACGAGAGCCTCCTGAGGTGTTGGTCGAGGCTCTTGGCTATTAAGCCATTGGCTGTCACGACTATCGGTACAATGATTGCTGAATCCACTTCCCACATGTCGACAACCTCGTGAGCCAAGTCAAGATACTTGATTTCTTTATCTTTCCCAGCTTTCACGAGGTTCTCATCATGTGGGATGGTTATGTAATGATAATCATTGCACGCCGCTCTGATCGATCCACCAGCGCTATATCAGGCTTATTGGCAACAATAGTCCTGTCAGTGATGATGGATCGATCCCAGTGCAATGTGATATGGCCATTTTCGAGAACTGGGTTCTAGTTCTGGCTTCTAGTTTTCATTTATTATTACTAGTTTATATTAATGTTGCAATTAAAATTCAGATTTATCCTTTTAAAAAAGTTGGATTTTTATTACATTTTATTTAATCTTTTCAGGTCCAAGGTGTAAACAGAGTCACAATCAGGAAATCCAAGAACATTCTGTTTGTGATCAACTCCCCAGACGTGTATAAAAACCCACACTCGGACACTTACATCGTCTTTGGAGAGGCCAAGATCGAGGATCTGTCTCAACAGGCCACTATGGCTGCTGCTGAGAGGTTCAAGGCACCCGAGAGCGCTGCTGCCGGCAACGATGCTGCTGCTGCGGGCACGGTATGTTTTATTATAACTATTTTTTTTATGAGAAACATTGACAGAAATTCCTGAATTTATGATTAAATTCAACTAAGAACAGATTTGCTCATAGCTTTAGGGCTGATTACACGCAAGAAAAAAAAAAATGCTGAATTTAAAAAAATTACATGTAATGACTGTCAACTTTGTTATTTGGATACTAATGATGATACAAATACAATAGTTTTGATTTATTATGAAATCTACCTTGGCTGTGTCTGAAGTGTCCAACGGTCTTAAATCATTATTAATCTGAATTTTACTCTTAGGTGGCCTAAACTATGAACTTCTCTTGTAGAATGGATTTATTAAAATTAACAACACTTTTTTATCGTCCCTCTGCTGAGCACAAGTCTCCTCTCATACAGAGAAGGATTGAGTCTAATTACCATGCTTGCTCAATGCGGATTGGCGATTTCAGGCTTAATAATACTAATGTATTTATTTGCCTAAAAACACGGTATACAAGGATGGTATCAATAAAATTTAGAACGAACATGTTTTGCCAATATAAAATAAGCATGCAAATTTTTCAGAATATAACTGACATTAACATTTTTTGTCAATGAATTCTTTTACACTATAAAACTATTCACAGATTCACACATAGAGACACACTTAAAGTCCCCTTAATCGGCGAACGCATTTTTGGCAAATGATTGCGACTAGTTTGGATCGTTTGGACCGCTTATTGGTCCGTTCAGTCCAAACGACCCCAATTAGTAGCAATCATTTGACAAAAATGTTTTCGCCGATTAGGGGGCTGGTTTCGTCAAGATGTTTTCCTTTACCTTTAAACAAAACCTACTTACACAATAATTAAAATCACATATTCAGATAAATTGTGCAATATTGATTTAGCAACAAGAGTAAGTTGCCTTACAGCATGTGAATGTGTTTCACTCAACTGCCAAAATATGGTTTTTTATCTGTGGTAGGACAGCAGTTGTGCAGTCTTCACTTTGCAGAGAACGCGGGGAAAAAGATCCACAACCACTGCTCGTGGTTTCCTATCAAGAGGCTTGAACACAAATAAAAATCTAGCTTTACAATAGATTGTCAAAATCTGTTCAATAGTCACAAGTTTCAAATTATACTAATCTAAATTTTGTCCATATTCTCCAGACGGTGGCACCCATAGCGGAGGAAGAAGATGAGGAAGGTGTCGACGAGACTGGAGTGGACGAGAAAGATGTGGAGATAGTCATGTCTCAAGCCAATGTTTCCAGAGCGCGGGCTGTGCGCGCACTCCGGAACAACCAATCGGATATCGTCAATGCTATTATGGTATGTATATGATGTACATATACAGAGTGGTCCTGATAATACGACAATAAATGAAAACACAGACAATCCTGGTTCATATGAATAATTCTAAACCATAGAAAAAAAACCTAGCATCAGAATTTTTTTTTTTTTTTTTTTAATATCTCATAAAATTGGAAATGGAATAAAACATCCTTTAAAATATAGGTTCACTGACCTCCAATCGGAGACAGCGCGGTCCTGTACTTGACTTCATTTTTTCGCGCCATAATTATTAAAGTTTAGTACCGCTGGATGTGGCGGTGAGCAAGCAGGTCGCTTTTTTATCAACATGTACATCATGTAGAAAATGTGAAAAATTAAAAATAATTTCCTGTGACTAAACTAATGGATATATTTCAATGATTTTATATGAGTAGACTGAGAATGTGTTGAGGTGCACGATGTTAAATTTATTGTCGTATTGTCATCACCACGTCATAGAATAAAGAGAGGGAAGTACGTTATCTTCATACAAACGGACCGCGCGCGGCTTGTATGTGTGCGCCATAGTATCTATGCGTCGCCGCACGCACACCTAAACACAATATTAGAGTGCCTATGACTGCGCTAGTCGCGGCTAGCACGGAACGAGGTTCGCGCGTCACGGCTTTTCGGCACATTCGCTATATCACAGATTACAGAATACTACGTAGCTAAATTAAAGAACAATGTGTGATTATCGCAGGAGAAATTTTATCAGTGGTTCCACCTGACGACTTTGTAGATAATATTAAGAGGATGGAGCAGATGTTCCAAAAAGTATTTAAAAATGATCACATAAACTGCAAAGTTAGAATGTCTATTTATGAACAAATAAAAGATTTACATTTTTCAGCGCCCTGCCCATGCTTTCCGAGATTATATTTGCAAAAGTTATTTATAAGGATGCGGATATATTACACATTAAAGTTTAATAATAAGGCGTTTCGTAATAAACGAAACCGAAGAAAGTATTTTTCTGTGGCTAATTTGTAATTTTGTAATAAATGTGTGATTCAATAGATATGTTTGTGTTATTTATATTTGTATTAATTAAAAATAAAAATAAATATGGTCCTTTATGTGTACAAAACTACTAATAAATTACTAAATAAAAAATACAAAAAAACTGTGTATGACTATATGTATACTAAATACTAAGCAAATAATTTAAATATAAGCTCTTAGTCTATAAATATTTGTTAGCGGGTTCGGTGACAACTGAATCCGACGAAGCGTGAACAGTCGTCAACTTTCCGACCTTTGCCAATTTATAGACACTGAATTAAAATTTTGCTAAACGTGACAACCCTAAGACAGTAGGCAATTAAATCGCGGATTGGGTCGGAGATAACCTACTTCCCTCTCTTTATTCTATGACCACGTTGTATAATGTACAGAAGACAACACATCAAGCTATTACAATCTGTCACATTTCTTTATTCGATTTTCAACTTTATCTCTAAAGCATTAAGGCTCAAGGTAGATTGACAATATCTGACAGGCTCGGGTAGCTTGACCTGCTGTTGTCCGTACATATATGTCATTGAACTTAGATAAGTTATCTCAGCCTATCTCTGATATCACTATTGCAGGGACGTTCTGTGGAACCTATGGGGTCATTGCATATCACACTAATCACTAGCAATACGACACGGTTGGTGTCGTGGGTTCGATTCCCGCACGGAACATATATTTGTATGGGCGACAGGTAGATTTTTCGAGGCTGGTTGTTTGTGTATGCGAGTTTATATTATGTTTGTACACGCACCCACGATACAGAAGTAATTCCTAGTGTGGGGCAATGTATTTTAAAACAAAAAAGAAATGTTTCATTTTGACAGTTGAACAACATTCATTGCATTATTTACATTGTTGAGCAATTTTTTTGAATATTATACAGAGTGGTGCTGATAATACGACAATAAATTAAACATCGTGTACCTCAAAACATTCTCAGTCTACCCATAAAAAAATTATATAAATATATACATTAGTTTAGTCACAGGAAATTATTTTTCATTTTTCACATTCTCTACATGATGTACATGTTGATAAGAAAGCGCTTAGAGGTTGATGACCGCCGCATCCAGCGGTAAGTACTAAACTTTAATAATAATGGCGCGAAAAAGCAAGTCGATACATGAGCACGCTGTCGCCCGCTGATCGGAGGTCATTGAAGCAATATTTTAAAGGATGTTCCATTCCGTTCGCAATTTTATGCGATTTAGTTTGTTTGAAATCATCATTTTTTTATTTTTGATGCTAGGTTTTTTTCTATGGATCAGGATTATTCCTATGAACCAGCATGGTCTGTGTTTTCATTTATTGTCGTATTGTCAGCACCACTCTGTATGTATGTAGCAATGGATTGCAATGTGCTTCAAAATGATTCCAATTGATAGTAATAGCACATTTAGGGAGCGTAATTAGGGTGCTGGTTGCCATAGTTCTACATCACCTAAAGATGGCTTGTCAGACATTCAGCTGACCTCGAATTGTAATTTTACACATTCAAATAAAGGTTTACCAGTCCTTGCCGAGGTTCTGAGGCGTTAATACAACATTAGTTTTTGTTTATGCTAAATCCGAAACACTTGTCCAGTAAAGATTTCATGAAAAACCACAAAGTTATGAGCTGGTCCCAACATAAATATGGTCCACGTTCCGCTCGGGCGGGCGAGTGGTGTATTGACCTCTGGCGTCAGATATTGCGCGGGCGGGCAGTATTATGATCTACCGTAAGCTGCGTGGCGCGCTCGGTAACCGCATCGCAACAATTTCTAAATGTATTTGGCAAAAATGGTGTAAAAATGATTGGAATCGATTCAGTTGCTTATTCTGAACAAACTGTATTCAGGTTTTCGCATACACAAAAAAGAGAATTACTACCACCCAATGTTGACCATTTTAGACACTACCGACTATGGGGAAACTTAAAAATATGGTAATGTTATAATCCAATACTAATTCTTCATTTTTCTTTTGTAGGAGCTGACTATGTAAAGTTCCTGAGCCCAGTCAAGTTATGTTAACTTCCTAGTTTTAAGTCTTCAATAATTACCCAAGCGAGCGGGAGGGAGATAGAATGTAGTCACCTTTCGCTCGCACTCTCACAAACTGAAGAATCCAAAGGATGATGATAGAATTTGTATGGTACGGGAATGTATATAGGCTTACTTCAATACAATAAAATTATGGTTATACTATTTATTCTTTTATTTTTTCTGTCTTCTTCAAAATATCTTTCTGTAAGTTAAGAAACAAATAGTGTCTCAAGATTAAAGTCTTTGATCAGTGTGTGTTGCCAGTGATGACTTATGGAACTGAAACATGGTCGCTCACAATGGGTGTCATACGAAGGCTCAGAGTCACACAAAGGGCAATGAAAAAAGCTATGCTCGGAGTTTCTCTTCGTGATCGAACCAGAAATGAAGAGATCCGCAGAAGAACCAAAGTCACCGACATAGCTCTTCGAGTCGCTACAATTAAGTGGCGGTGGGCAGGGCGCATTGCTTGTAGAACCGATGGCCGATGGGGCAGTAAGGTTTTGGAGTGGTGGCCACGTACTGAAAGACGCAGCGTAGGGAGGCCCACAACAAAGTGGACCGATGACCTGGTGAAGGTCGCGAGAAGCCAATGGATGCGGGCAGCACAAGACCAGTCATCGTGGAAAGCACAGAGTACATTATGGTGGAAAGCCTTGGAGGAGGCCTTTGGTCAGTGGACATCTATATGCTGTAGAAGTTAACCAAGCGTCTGCCTTGAAAAACTAGCGCTTGATCGTAATGCCACCTGATAGGAAACAGTGATGCAATCGTTCATGGTAAAGCGCGCTAGATTATTAAATAAATACCTAATAAAGATAACTTTATTGACAAAAAACCTCTATAGCAAATAAGTATGGTATAAGCGTATTCAATTAGGAAAATAAAGGTTGTACAAATACTGAAAAATCCTGCCTCCTAAACTAGGGGACCCTGTGTATTGTATTGTTGTAAAGCCCCTAGTAGGCGCCGCCGCTCGCCTCACGCGTCGTGGTCGGGCGGGCACGTATAGCTGTCGCACATAACTGACCTGCCCCCTAATCGGCGGACACATTTTTGTCAAATGATTGCGACTAGTTGGCATCAGTTGGGATCGTTCGGACCGCCCATTGGTCCGTTCGGTCCAAATGATCCCAGCTAGTCGCAATCATTTGACAAAAATGTGTTCGCCGATTAGGGGGCAGTATAGATAGCTGGGATTGATGCTTCACAGAAACTGGGACTTCGGCCCCCACTTCACTCTACGTCTACGTAGAGATCACGGGGCCTCTGACCTGACGGCCGGCAAAGCAACAGAACAATGGCCATTAGTCATAATAGCGTATTCCACGATCTCATACGAGGCGAACTGCGTACTGGCTGGATCCCCGCCCTGGAACTTAGAGGCGAAGGCCCTTGAGGGCGCGAGCCGAGCGGGGGAGCAGCATCGGTTGCAGCTCTGCGAGGCCCTGGTGCCGGAATGGCAGGACAGCTTTTTACGCCCTACCGCCGCCCTCATTACCATCAAGGCGATCCAGCTGGTACTGGAGGACTGGCTCGGGAGAAAGCACTGCTCCTTGACATTTCGGGTGACACAAGTGCTTTCGGGGCATGGTTGCTTTGGGAAGTACCCGTATGGCATAAAAAGGGTGCCGAACGCACGGTGTCACTCACCACTGCGTCGACTGGCGGGCACGGCACGGGGCATACGGTGGCAGAGCAGTATGGGAGGAACCGCGCAGAAATTCCTCCTTTCCTTCCGAACTGCTTCGTCCACATCGTAGTGGTGACAAGAATGTAAAGGTCATAGCACACTTAAACAACTCTGGTCCAACACCACCCTAAGCTCGGACGACTGCTCGCAGTCCAAGCGGCGACAACTAGCAAGCACCCAGCAGTCCACGCGAAGACTGCTAGCAGACGGCCAGCTGTCCACCCGTCGGCTGCTCTAGCTTTTCGCGATTGACACCGTTCGCCATTTGTTTCTATTGATGCAACTCGTCTTTTTTACAATGTCAATGACAACGCGCCTACTAGCAGTTATTGCTATTGTACTTGAGGGTGAAGAGAGAAGCGTAAGTAATAAAAGACGAAGATTTTGGGTTGACCAGCGGCAACGGCGCGGACCGACACGCGGCGACTGCTGCAACGGGCGGCCAGCGAGGCGTCAACTAGTTATCGAGCAGTCTGACGGCTGTCAGCGCGCTGTAAGCCAATTTATGATGTGCCAATAAAAAATATATTTACCTAAGTGACACATCTGCGGAACGTACGGCGCGGCGCCGAAAGTGCGGCTAAATACGCTCGCAGTGTATTTCAAGTACTCTGTGACACATCAGACCAAATTAATAACCCTAGCCTTCCTTCAGGCGGTTCTTAAAGTTTGGCGGGCGTAGCTGAAGTTTCGGCGTGTGTTGTGCATCGCGCGCGTGGTGGCAATGTCTTCTAAGCCCTCTATAATAGCTAATATTCTAATTAAATCCATTTTTCTGGGCAATTCAGGTACGTCACAAAAACCGCACACCATAAAGTGTCGACACAGACAGACTGATGATGACGCCACGTAACTTCCGTCGCGTAGCGCGCTGAACAAGAGGCCGCGTTTTGACCATTTGGTTTGTCATAACAACTGAATATTGCGACTGAAGTGTCAGTCGCAATATTCCAAGGCTTTGGTAATATCTTTTTGCAAGAATACCTACTGTTATTGATATAGACATAACAAATTTTAAAAATTCAATATTCACATATAAATAATGACTTTTTACACTATTCCTCATTACCAATAGAACAAACAGTAGTCGTACAATTGTTTACCATTAAGTTTGCACATAAATATCCAATTTGCGCCAGTGTACACGGTGGCGCGGCCAGGATGCATGCTTCCTGGCCGCGCCACCGATTTTGTTAAATATCTCTCGAATCTCTCAAGTACAATTTTTAATTCTTTTCGTACAATAATGAACATATTATGTACATTTATTCTCATCAACTACAATTCAAAATACGACTGTGGCGCGGCCAGAAAGTACCACGCAATCGTTGATGGTAAGGCGCGCTAGTTTATTAAGCCCATTCACTTAAAAAACCTTAGTGGATAGGAAGACGGCAGTTGAGCGAGGTGGTGCAATGTTAGACCCAATAACGCGACCAACGATGCTGCGCCAGAGGGAGATTGATGTGGAGACCCTCCACAACTAAACTTCCGACACAACAACATTTGGCGCATCGTACCCGGCACACATCGCAACACAACTGCTCAGACCCGTCATCCGTACGGCTTCACCAGACATCAAAAGCGTCATTAAAAGCTATAAAACGGTATAGGTATCAAAAGCTCCAAAAAAATAAAACTCAAACTAGTAAATTAGCTTATTATTTTATTAGTGCAATAAGGCATCCATTACGTTTGGTACAACCGCTCGCATACAGTGAAATGCATCGTCTTAATATGTAATTAAAATAATAACAAAGTTATTACTGCATCACAGGCTTAGCACAGCTAAGCGTATGACAAAATAGATAAACTTCACTTTCAATGCTGATAATGGGATTGTTTAGTATAATAATGGACTGCTTTTCCGATCCTTCTAAATGTCGTGGCAATACTGACTATCCAACTTTCGGGATTCTGACTTACAATGAAGACTGTTTTCATGTATGTTGAAGACTACCAGTACCCGCCATCGATTGTCCCGCTTCTAGGTTGTAAGAAATCTCAACCAATGAGAGCGCCAAACACGCTCGATATCGACGATAGAGTCTCGTAATGAAAACTCATACCAGGCATACAGGTGGCCTTAGTGGCTTTGTAAATAATAGTAATAAATAATACCGGAGGTAGGTAATAAGGGCGTTGCGGGTTGTTTAAAATAAAAGAAACCGTGGTCCTGGCGCACAGGAAAGTGAAGGAACACTTTTGGGATTTAGTCAGTAAAAGTCTGACACGCCCTTTCGCTCCGCCCAGAGTGGGTGAGGTCATTTGATGATTTCCCATCCATATAAAAAAAGTTAAGTAATGAGCGCTAGTCTTTTTTATATAAATTATAAACTAGCGCTTGACCGCAATCCCGCCGGATGGTAAGCAGTGACGCAATCGTTGATGGTAAAGCGACTAGTTTATTAAAGAGCCTATTCACTCTAGCCTTGAAGACACTCAAATTGTAATCCGACGGAAACACCGCTGCTGGCAAATTGTTCAAGTCCCACCATGTACGCGGTATATCCGTACGTACGTTAATACCGTTATCAGCATTCAAAGTTCGAACAATCTAACCCATACTACGAAATACACATCAAAACGCATATACACACCACCATTTACATAAAACGGTTTGAATTTTGTCATTTTTGAGACATGTAAGTAAGCTCTCAGCTCTCAGGATATCTAGCGACCCCGTCTTGCGTTGAAAGGTTAATATAATAAAACAAGAATATAGTAATGTTATTGTTCTGTACTACATATTATAAAAATATGTACATTTGTGATTTCCATACGTTCGTATCTGCCAGTGTCCTGGATAAAACCATGATCCAGCAAGTTTTAAATATTATCTATTTTACGGGCTCCTCACATATGCACAACACAATGCCGTCTGATGGTAAGTCATACAATAGTTGATGGTATAAGCCCCGCACGTTGATATTGCGATGGAACCTTGTCACAATAACAGCTTTGTGACGTCATCTGTCACACAAAAGTACGGCTAGCAAAAGAATGTTTAATGTAAAATTAATAAGCTAGGGTTTATTTGTATTTTATAATTTTATTATACATACACTCTTTATACCTACTCACCCGTATTCTGACAAATAAACTTTCATTATAACAAATTTCAAGGAAATAATTGTTATAGATGTAAGAAAAATATATTTATTTGTATATTTTTCTTACATGTATACTAATTTTTTCTAACTACATTTCTGTTAATTTGCGAGCGAGATTTGAACCAGAGTCCACCGTGTAGCAGTCGTGTTTTAAATACTACATCTCATCATCATCATCCCAGCGTTAATCCCAGTCGCATCCGAAAGCCTTTTCAGCTTTAGAGTCTGGGGTTCGTCTTACCAGTCCAACTGCTGATATGGCTAAACTTCGACATTTTCTATGAAGCGACTGCCGTCTGACCTCCACAACCCGAAGGCGACATCGAAGCATTGCAGTTAAACAAATTGTAGGACTTTTGGGGGCTCCAACAACCCGTAACGACTGCCACTAGATGTTCGTTGGTTTTAATTACTACATCTATCAGCTTATAAATAAAACCAGGATAGTATGTAAAAAAATGTTTATACAACGTGTAACATAAAGGGTATATACATACCAAGGGCATGGCATCTTTACATGATATCAAACGATATTGGAAGGGTTTCAACTCAAAATAAAATACTCAAAAAATTGACAACAAACTTTCGGTTTCGTGTGTTTCTTAAAATCAAATCATAACAAACGTGACACCACACTACATACGTTAAAAACTACTCTTTACACATCACGATACTTGCAAAAATCGGATAAATGTCTTCAATAACTCTGTGTGCCTAGTATGGTAGTAGCCTATCACAGGCGGTGTTTTTCCTCATAACTTCCTAACATATAGAAATAGGATTAAAAACCCTTCCGATATCGTTTGATATCATCTAAAGATGCCATGCCCTTGTTATGTATATACCCTTTATGTTACACGTTGTATATAATTCAATATAATCTTACCCTATTTATTCAATTCCACTCATATAGTCTTCCGAATCAGAACTGCTTTCTGTGTCTGTCGTTTTCTTTCATACGTCGTAAATATTTAGCCCTCCATGCTTGAATTTGGGGACTTTCAATTAGAGCCAGTCTTTTTTGGTAGCATCGTTTAAATTGGTAGCCTAAATCACATTTAATTATTTTTCTTAATGTAGTTTCACTACCAGTATAGTTAAGGTCTACTTTTGAAGCCGCCAAGATTTTGCGCATTGTAGGTATTTCTTTTCTCATCGTATACATTGAACGTATAATATTTCTTAATGCTGTTAATGAACACCCGTCGAAATATTCCTTCTTTTGTCTTTTTGCTTTAGTAGAAGTTCTCATTTTGCTAGCAAGGGCTGTTGCTGACTCATGCTCAAGTCGCAATTTTGTCACAGTAAGTATTTTTTGCAATGCCTGTGGCACATGCCATACGCTCCGTGACTTTGGTAGAATTTTGCAAAATATTTTTAATATCTATTAGCAGTCGCTTCGGTATTAAAATGTCCTCAGTAGTGTCCGAAGCACTTTTTAAAGCACGGTTTATACTTTCAAGAACTAACTTAGATTCCTCTTTCTCTTTTACAAAATAATTGTCCACTTTAATTATAATTTCAAGAGCACGACTGTTAATTCATTTCTTACTCATTTTAACGAGTAACAGCTAACAAAACTCAAGAAATGCAATAAAACAGGATAACAAAAAGCTAACAAATAATTGATGCGCGTAAGCACGTAAGCGCGGACTGAACTTGCGAACGGTACCGACGGTGCGAGTTCAACTACGTCATCAAGATGGCCGCCAGTCGCAATATCAACGTGCGGGGCTTATAAAGCGCATTAGTTTATAAGAGCCTATCCCGCTTCTAGCTTTTAAGACACTTAAATTGTAATCTGTCGGGAAGACCGCTCATAGGCAACTCAACTATATAAAAGTAGACTTGAAAATCACACTGCGAGCAGGACAGTCTTGTGCCATCTCGCTCCCACATTTGACGCCATCTGACACTAAATTAAAATATAGCAGTTTTGTTGTGCATATGTAAAGGATGTTACATTAGGCGTGTTTTATTATAAAAAGATCATAGATATATAATGCATAAGTGTTACAATTAATACTTTCTACTCGATTGAGTCGGCTGGGGAGCGGACATCATCTATCTTGAGTATCATCTTCACCAGCTGTGTGGCGAGAGCTATCTGCTGCTTCTTCGAGTGGAGGGATTCAATGACGTTCATTGACTTCATGTCATTTGAACCTGGAAATGGAAACAATGGTGTTAAAAACTTTTCTGCGGGGTAATTAAAAAACAATAGCCAAGGACCATTTTGACCGTACAGCATTCATTGATGCTTTTTAAGTTGTTTTGCAGAACAATTTTTTGAAAAAATTAAGCATCGGCGTACCCAGGGGGGATCTCGCAGTACATGTATCATCATCATCAATCTTTTTATCGTCCCACTGCTGGGCACAGGTCTCCTCTCATACAAAGAATGATTGAGCGTAATCACCACGCTTGGTTGGCGATTTCAGACTTGAAAGTCCAAGTTTCCTCAAGATGTTTTCCTTCACCTTCAGTCATTGGTGTCCAAGATATACTTAGAAAGTACATATAACTTTAGAAAAGTTACATTGGTACTTGCCTGACCTGGAATCGAACCCGCGCACTCATACTTGAGAGGCTGGTGTTTTAACCACTAGGCCACCATGACTTTGGACTCACGTGCATGAACCCCCCTAATTACTAATTAAAGTATAAACGGGGGACTGGTACAGAATCATTTGCGTCTATTTGTCTTACATACTACACACTACAAAATGATTCGACCCTAAAACCCCACTTGCCTCCCCCAGGTCAGAAGCTGGGTACGCCCTTGAAATCAAGCAATGACTTAGCAATTTTCTTGAAAATGATTCCAAATTGTGATTGTAATTGGGTTCCTCAATTAGGGAGCAGGTTTAGCCTCTCTTACAGAGAAAGGTGGTTTAGTCTTCTGTGTGCCTGGTATGAGATTTCATGACGAAATTCGATCGTCGATATCGAGCGCGTTTGTCGTTCTCATTGGTTGAGAGTTCTTATAACCTAGAAGCGGGACAATCGATGAGTCAAACGCGCTCGATATCGACGATCGAGTTTCGTAATCAAAACTCATACTAGGCCTACTGATGAGATGGAATAAAAGTCTGAATTGTAAGTGTTAGAAAGTTTAAATCTGTAACCTATAGAGAGAGGTACACGTCAAATAAGACATTAGCCATTTTATTCATCGGATCCAGTTGATACCAGTATTTTCAATTAATCGACCTCCAAAGTAAGCCTTGGAGTTTTGGCGGGAAGCTAAGATGAGTGCCACGCTCATTTTTCATCGGACTTTTAAATTATTTATAGTGTCGTTTACTAAATAAAAACGCGTGATTTATGTAGTAAAAAGTGCATTCAGTGAATAATACATAAAGAACAATGAAATATTGTAGCATAGTGGCCACATCATGGCTTTGAACCAAATCTTCCTCCTAGTGTTCGGTTCGCGCGGCCGTCTTTTTCGACATGAATAATTCATTACGTGACATTGGCTAAATGCACAAACCGTGCGAAGCCATAAGAGAAAGAAAGAAGAAGTAAGCCTTGGTAGCCTCATATAAGTTACCTCCTTTTGCGAAATAATATTTATATTTTTGGGCGGCTTTTTTTAAAGTTTAGCCCGGCTTTGTATCCATTAGTAGAATCAGTTATCGATACCTAACAATACCTTCACGGATCGGACAGGGTTTTCTTCACATATCTATACTAATATATAAAGCTGAAGAGTTTGTTTGTTTGAACGCGCTAATCTCCGAAAGTACTGGTCCGATTTGAAAAATTCTTTTTGCGTTGGATAGCCTATTAATCCAGGAAGACTTTAGGCTATATAACATCACGCTGCCACCAATAGGAGCGGAGCATAATTAAACCACACGAACGAAGTCGCTGGCGGCCGCTAGTTGTATATACAACTTCCCAACGTCAACCGTTAGGCAAGTGAGCGCCAGACCCAACACCCGTCTGGTCGGAGGCTCCTGAGGCCCTTTTTCTATGGAGGATGAGTGAACTTTACACCCGGACCTTATACCTCTAAAGTATGAAAAATATAAATATTTACCATTGCCCATGCAGTCAATTCCAAGGTAGGGGTTGTTCTCGGCTACCTGCCGTGACTTCACCTCAGACAAAGTGTCGATAGGGGAAAGACCGCTGTGGAAATTAAACATAAAATTATTAAAAACCAACTCTTAATTATTAAACATAAACGCCTTTATTCATAACCGTTGCATAAAGTTAAGTTAATGATTAGCAATTGTTTAACCAAACATTTCTGGCGTTTTAACGTCACTTAACTTTAAGAAAAATATTTTGTTTATGAGAAACCTGAACATTGTTTAGAATAAGCAACTGAATCGATTTCAATCATTATTACACCAAGTTATATTTTTTCCCAATTACATTTAGAAATTGTTGCTGTTTGGATACCGAGCGCGCGCACGCAGCTTTACGATCGATCGTAGTCCTCGCGCGCGCAACAGCTGACGCCAGAGGTCAATGCCCCGCGCTCGCCCGCCCGAGTGGACCTTTGACCATATTTTTGTTGAGACAACCAAGTAGAATAACAAGCTCATAACTTTGTGGTTTTTCATGACATCTTTTTGAAATTTTTTACATAGATTCTTTACTAAAAAATACTGGACACGTGTTTTAACATTATTTTTTGTTTATGCGAACCTAAAACACGTGTCCAGGTGTTTTAGGTTTCGCATAAATAAAAAATAATGTTGTATATTGGTTTGGTTAAAATATATTTTTATATTGCACAATATGAAAATAAATTTCATCCATCTAATGACTATCAAATAATTATAGTGGGTGGTATCATCGTCAGCCCCTACTCGTTCACTGCTGGACATAGGCCTCCTTCATGGCACGCCAACAAGCTCGATCCTGAGCAGTTCTCCGCCAGCCACTACCAGCCACCTTTTGATGTCGTCGCTCCATCTAGCCCAAGGGCGTCCCACGCTACGTTTGCCGAGACGCGGTCTCCACTCGAGGACTCGTTTACCCCAACGGTTGTCGGTCCTGCGGCATATGTGACCAGCCCATTGCCACTTCAGCTTGCTAATCCTCTCAGCTATGTCGGTGACTCTGGTCCTCTGTCGGATCACCTCATTTCTGATGCGGTCCTTCAGAGAGACGCCCAACATAGCCCGCTCCATAGCTCGCTGAGCGACTTTAAACTTATGGACTAGTCTGACCGTTAGTGTCCACGTCTCGGCTCCGTAAGTCATGACGGGTAGGACGCACTGGTTGAAGATTTTTGTCTTCAAACATTGGGGTATGGGCGACGAAAATACCCGACGAAGTTTACCAAACGCTGCCCATCCCAGCTGGATTCTTCTATTTGCCTCCTTCTCGAAGTTGTTTTTCCCTAATTGCAACGTTTGCCCGAGGTACACATATTCTGAAACAACTTCGAGCGGCATTCCGTTTACGGCAACCGGTCCCGGAGTGACCCGTTCGTTCGTGGGTGGTATAGTTAAGTTTATTTTACCATTCAAACCAAGAAAGCAGAGACATCTCTGTCTACGTTTCAAGGATTACAGACGTAATGAAATATTGCTCACCTGTTCTCAGACAGCGCCAGGGGGATAGCCTCGAGGGCGTCGGCGAAGGCGCGGTACGCGTACTGGTCGAGTGACGACAGCTTGTCGGCCGCGCGCGCGACGGCTACCGAACATGAGATCTCGGCCGCACCTCCGCCGTAGACTACGCGGGAGTCCTGCGGAAGGAAAAGGATATTCAATATTGTCCGTTGAACTTTATTGAGTCGCTGTCTTCTTCTTCAGCCTATAGAGTCCACTGCTGGACAAAGGCCTTCCCCAAGGCTTTCCACGATGATCGGTCTTGTGCTACCCGCATCCAGGTCATCGGTCCACCTTGTTGGGACCCCCCTACGCTGCATCTTCCGGAACGTGGCCGCCGTATCGCTGACTTAGTAGTTATTCAATGATTCTTGGTTCAAACTTTCACCCCCTTTTTTGCGGATGGGATATATCAAATGACCCGCCCTTCTGCTCCGCCCAAAGCCACCATTTGGTGATTTCTCATCCCAAACATCAAAAAAAGGATATCGTTACCTGTACGAGACTGCGTACGATGCAGAGCGCGTCGTGTACGGAGCGCTTGGCCTCGTCCACGATCATGCGGTTCCCGCCGCGCATCAGGACGGTCACTGCGCGGCTGTTGGAGCACTCTTCGATCACCAGCATCTCTTCTTTGGATGTGCCGAATGCTGGAGAGGAGATAAACATATAAGTAATTACCATTCGACTTCCTGACAGGTATCTAATATTTTAATATATGTAATTATAAACTAGTGCTTGACTGCGATCCCGCCTGATGATAAGCAGTGATGCAATTGGGTTGTATCCTAAAAAAATGTTTAATGTCCATCAGATAGATTTATAAAAAATATTGAACACGTATTTTTTATTTTTTCTTTCATTCAAATACCTAGGAAGATATACGGATTTCAAATGTCGCATGACGTCATGCCGTGATAGAACATATACCACGGCGTGACGTAATTAGCCCCCACTCCGCTATATCTCAGTAGTTTTTGATAATTTCGACAAAATAAAAAAAGTCTGTCCCGTGTGGTACCGGGCATAGAGTAGTGCCATCCCATATCCTCCCGTGGGTGTCGTAAGAGGCGACTAAGGGAACTCTCACCAGGGAAGCGGGCAGCAGCGCTTCTCCTGTGAAATAGCAAATTACTGCGATCCCCAACCCGCCTGCCAAGCGTGGGGATTATGGCAATGCCCCCCGATGGAATGACAGCCTTGGGGGAGGCCTCGGTCCAGCAGTGGACCTCTACAGGCTGAGAAGATGAAGAAAAAAAAGTCTTAATTTTTTTTAGTTTCTATATCTCAGTAGTTTTTGATAATTTCGACAAAATAAAAAAAAGAGTCTTAATTTTTTTTATTTTCTATATCTCAGTAGTTTTTGATAATTTCGACAAAATAAAAAAAAGAGTTAATTTTTTTTATTTTCTATATCTCAGTAGTTTTTGATAATTTCGACAAAATAAAAAGAAGAGGTATTTTTTTATTTTCTATATCTCAGTAGTTTTTGATAATTTCGACAAAATAAAAAAAAAGAGTTAATTTTTTTTATTTTCTATATCTCAGTAGTTTTTGATAATTTCGACAAAATAAAAAAAAGAGTTAATTTTTTTTATTTTCTATATCTCAGTAGTTTTTGATAATTTCGACAAAATAAAAAAGAAAGAGTCTTAATTTTTTTTATTTTCTATATCTCAGTAGTTTTTTATAATTTCGACAAAATAAAAAAAAGAGTCTTAATTTTTTTTTATTTTCTATAAGATGGACTAATTATTTTTTTGATTTTCATACCTTGGATACATCCCTATTGTTGAAGGTAAAGCGCGCTAGTTTATTAAGAGCCTATTCACTCAAAAAAACTGAGTGAATAGGAAGAAAGACAGCAGTTGAGCGAAGTGATGCTATGTTAAACCCAACAACACGACGAACGATGCTGCACCAGAGGGAGATTGATCGCAACACAACTGCTCAGCCCCGTCCTCCGTACGGCTTTAGTTTGCCCAAACAGCACCTCACACTTACAAACTCAACACACAGAGATACATCATCCGCACAATCTTTTGCTCCACACGAACATAAATAAAACCAACTTACTAAGCTCCCTAACGAGTCCACAAGAACCCAACTTGTCCGGGGTGAGTTCCTCAAACCGTGGCACGATGCGACCTCCAGTGGCGATGGCGATCAGCTCCATCTCGGGACCTCCTACCCACCTGACGGCTGGCAGACCCTGGGACAGGAGGAGGTGGTTCGCCTCGTCGTCGAAGCCCCATTGGCAGATGGCGAGAGTTGCGCCGGCATCCTAGGGTAAGAGAAAATAACGTTTTTTTTTTTTTGATGGCATGGAATGCGTTCGCTTTTGTTCAACTTTACGACCGCGTACGCATTCCATGAAAAATCGTTGTTATCTATTGAATAAAACTGAATAAGTGGGCAAAAGCTTGTAATATATTTTTAATTTATTTGTTAATGTTAGCAAGTTATGGGCCGTAGGTTCGAAAACCCTTAAGCCGCTTTACCTTGTGTCAATAATTTCATCGCCATTGTTCTCAAAACCTGTGACATTTACTAACGTTAACTGGGCCCGCGTGGTAGATTACAGCTCAATCACTCTCACCGAGAGGAGGCCTGCATCCCAGGAGTGGGAACATTTCAGGCCGATTATAATGATACTAATTTTATAAAGCTTTCAGGCTAGAACGGCCTAGTTAAGCTAATTTTTTAATGCTAGCTAAATGTAGCTAGCATTAAAAAATAAAGCCAAATAAATTGGATATTTGATTTGTACGTTCTTACCCCAGTGCCGATCTTACCCCAATGCTCCTTATCAATTTATCTGTGTTGAATTTCATCCAAATCAAGGCCGTTTTAGCCTGAAAGCTTTATATATAATATTAGTATCATTATAATTGGCCTAAAATGTTGCCACTCCTGGGACACAGGCTTCCTCTTTCATTTTTAATGTTAGCTATATTTAGCATTAAAAAATAAAGCCAAATAAATGGGATATTTGATTTGTACGTTCTTACCCCAAGGTCGATCTTACCCAACTCACCTTAAACCTTGCCTCAGGAAAGAACACAAGCTACTTTTCATGCAGGATCGCAAACAAAGTCGTGCGCAGAAGCAAGTAATAGATAATTATTAATGTGGATATCTCACCTTGACTCTCTTGACCATTTCCAAGAATTTTTCCTGTTCGTACGCGCGCAGTTCACGGTACTCATCGGCGGAACCAACGTGAAGCTTATGCTTGGTTTTGGGCTTGGGCGGCTCAAACGGGCAGGTGAGGATGGCGAGTTTCACGTCCTGTAATTAATTATTAAGAGTTTTATACAAGATGTAAAGAAACCCCTGTCCGATCCGTGAAGGTATTGTTAGGTTAGGTTAGCCGGGCTAAAAGAATCCAAGGCCAAGAATCACTAATCACCAGTTTTTTTTTTTTTTGATATGGCTTCTCGTAGGTGGCCATTAGAGGCCGTAACTACTTAACCGGACTTTCCTGTGGATGCCTTAATTAAAACTAAACACCAGTTAAAACATCGTTTAGGAATAAGGGGGAAACCCCCTTATATGTTCATACTATTTCTATTATTTTCTGTTAGGGTTTTTTTTGTCCAGAACTCACCTTCAGTTTCTTGGGCATCTGCGGGTGACTCATAGTCTTATCGATGACCACTCCCTTCACGAGCATGGAGTCCTCCATGCGGCCTCCCACCTTGCCTTCTACTTTGATCAGCTCAAAGTTGACGTCACGTTTTTCTAGATCAGCTACTGAGAGGACAGCCTGGAGACAAAAAATGTTATATAAAGTATGTTTTTCCTGTTGAGGGGGCGTTGTGTGATGTGTGTATAGTCAATAATCAACTCTACTATAACATGTTAAGTTATAATTTGATAATAACGTTGCTAAATTGAAGAGTACAACAGAAAAAAAGAATATTATCAACTTTCTTAAAAATGGTTAAAATTTTCATAAATATGCATTTATAAATTTTTAATGATTTATTTTATAAATAATTTTTAAAATAATATTTTTTTTTTCTCGTACTTAAGGAGTAAACTCCAGTCGTGCGTCGGAGCTGACACACAACTTTTTTTTTTTTTAAATAATTATAAACTAGCGCTTGACTGCAATCCCGCCTGATGGTAAGCAGTGATGCAATCGTTGATGGTAAAGCGCGCTAGTTTATTAAGCCCATTCACTTAAAAAACCTTAGTGAATAGGAAGAAACACGGCAGTTGAGCGAGGTAGTGCAATGTTAGACCCAATAACACGACCAATGATGCTGCGCCAGAGGGAGATTGATGTAGAGACCCTCCACGACCAAACTCCCGGCACAACAACATTTGACGCATCGTACCCGGCACACATCGCAACACAACTGCTCAGACCCGTCCTCCGCACGGCTTCACCAAACATCATGCCGGAACACGACGAATCGCTTGGCGGCAAGACTTTGTCTGGTGGGTGGTAACTTCTGCCGGCAGCCGATGTTATGGCCTACCACCGAGAAAACTGAACTAATTTTAAGTTATATACATATTTTCTTTCCATTTCGTTAAGAAAAGGATAGAAGATAACATTTTAATTTAATCCTGTCAAATTAAGATACTCCATAGACAGTTTAGACGCGATTATAAACATGGCGACTAAAAATACTCCAGTTTACGTTAGGAGCGCACTAAGTTGACAGGTCTAAACTGACATTTTGTCTTCTGTCCTTTTCTTAAAGAAATGTAAAGAAACAAATGTAGATAACTTAAAATTAATTAAGTTTGTGAACAACAGAATCGACGCCAATGAATAGTTAGAGACTTATCTCTCCGGCAGTACTTCACACCTGGGCAGCTTCTAATGTTATACAAAGCACAGATCCGTTCGTGTGTGGAGTACTGCAGCCACGTTTGGGCTGGTGCTGCCAAGTGTCACCTGGCCACTTTGGATTCAGTGGAGAGACGTGCAAAGAGGCTGATTGGTGACCCTGATCTAACTCGAGTTGGTTTCCAAAGCCTAGAGCACAGGCGTAGAGTAGCCAGCCTTTCGGTGTTCCATAGGATGCATTTCGGGGAGTGTGCGAGGGAATTGCATGATTTAATTCCCCCATCTCCGTTCCACCAGCGGACGACCCGTCGTACGGCTGGTTTCCACCCTTACGTTGTTAACACTACTACGATCCGGACGAAGCGTTTCGCCTCCTCCTTTATACCGCGTACATCGAGGGACTGGAACAATTTGCCAGCGGCGGTGTTTCCGTCGGACTACAATTTGAGTGTCTTCAAGGCTAGAGTGAATAGGCACTTAATAAACTAGTGCGCTTTACCATCAACGATTGCGTCACTGCTTACCATCAGGCAGGATTGCGGTCAAGCGCTGGTTTATGTTTAAAAAAAAAAAAAAACTTCCCTCGTTTATACTTTGTTAAGTAATTAGTGGGGTTCATACATGTCCTGCAAGATATTCAGGGGGACGCCCATGGTCACATGCCTTCGAATTTTCAGTCCTGTTACATGCCTCATGTTTCTTAAAAGTTTTTGGAGTTTACTCCTTAAGACTCGATTTTCATATATAAGGCGCCCGGTATGAGAAAAATCCGAGGGGTAAAACCTACTAACGAGTAACGAATTTTAAGCGTTACTATTTTAGTGCGCAACTTTCTAATCTAAAAAAGTGGCATAATTATCTTTTTACAACTATATTTTGTTATTTATTAAGATACTGTTATATTTAAAAAAATAATAATAATTATAATAATTAAAAAAAAAAATGTTTATAAAAAAAAATATTATCAACTTTCTTAAAATTGGTTAAAATTTTCATAAATATGTAATTATAAATTTTTTATGATTTATTTTATAAATAATTTTTAAAATAATAATAATAATATTTTTTTATTTATTTATTATTATTTTTTTTTTCTCTCGTACTTAAGGAGTAAACTCCAGTCGTGCGTCGGAGCTGAGGACACACACACTTTTTTTTCACCATTGTGCATTCTGGTGAGTGTGCAAGGGAATTGCATGATTTAATTCCCCCATATCCGTTCTAACATCGGACGACCCGTCGTACGGCTGGTTTCCACCCTTACGTTGTTAACACCACTACGATCCGGATGAAGCGTTTCGCTTCCTCTTTTATACCGCGTACATCGAGGGACTGGAACAATTTGCGAGCGGCGGTGTCTAGACTGAATAGACTCTTAATAAACTAGCGAGCTTTACCATCAACGATCGCATCATTGCTTACCATCAGGCGGGATTGCGGTCAAGCGCTAGTTTATAACTTATAAAAAAAGGAAAAAGAAGCTGGAAGCGTGGGTTCGAATTTACGACCTACAGCTCTGTAAGTCGCGCCCAGTGTACGGTCTTCTAAAAAAAAAAAAACTTACATCAACAGCAATCTCAGCCATCAACCGGTGGCACTTGACAACCACCTTGCTGCCCAGCGTAGTCATCGCAACCCTGATCAGGTGTTCCCGAGTGTCTTTGTTCACGGGGAATGCCTCACTGATGCTGTCCAAATGAGCGAGTGCGGTAGCAGCAGCTAACTCGAAGCCGTCGGCGATACGAATGGGGTGGATACCCTTGTCAAGGAGGATGGAGGCCTGTTCCAACAGGGCACCTGTGGAAGACATGAAGTAATGATTACATACTAGGAGGTAATTATCCATACTAATATTATAAATGCGAAAGTATCTCTGTCTGTCTGTCTGTCCGGCTTTCACGCCAAAACTACTAAATCGATTGTAATGAAATTTGGTACACAGATAGTCTAGAGCCTGAGAAAGGACAAAGGCTATAGAACATCCCACTATGACCAATAGGAGCAGAGCAGGAACAATAAATGTTGCGAAAACGGGAGCAAACGCGGACGTACTTATTGCTCCCATTATTTTAACAGGCGCTTATTTTATATCAACTGAGCTCTTTTGGTTCGAAGCTTACGCGGGTGAAACCGCGGGGCACAGCTATTATATTATAAGTAAACTTTTTAAGCCGCGTATCGACTGCGCGCAGCAAACCATCGAACATTGGCTTGCGCGGCGGCCGTTCAATATGGGGACGGCTCCTTGGCGCGCTCGAACCAGTTCGTGTCGGTTTTTGGTGGCGCGGCAAAGGAGCGTCAGTATGTGCATATGTGGTGCGTGCGCAATTGGGACGGACCTTTTACTTAGAGACGGGCGGCAAGTTGGATAACGAGAAGTGTCGGCATTTGATTAGATTATATGGCTTAAAACCTTACTTATGGAATAGTAAATGCACTGAATATCATAATAAATCTCTAAGAAAGGATGCATGGAATGAAATAAGCGTAGAAATGGGCCTGCCCGTGCCAGAGTTGAAGAACAAAATGACTACCCTTCTAGTATCTTAAAAGAGGGATAAATCTTCTA
The DNA here is from genome assembly GCA_017933935.1 of Sesamia nonagrioides. Taxonomy (NCBI): domain Eukaryota; kingdom Metazoa; phylum Arthropoda; class Insecta; order Lepidoptera; family Noctuidae; genus Sesamia; species Sesamia nonagrioides. Next base: position 332,151 of record JADWQK010001195.1, read on the forward strand.
ATCTATTTTTTTTGATCCACCAACGAGGTTCTCGTGTCGAACGCTTATGAATAATATATGATGATAAAAGCCGCAGCTGCACGTCGCTGACGTGATACGTCGATGGTTCTTCTTCTTCTTCCTCAGCCTATAGATGTCCACTGCTGGACAAAGGCCTCCCCCAAGGCTCTCCACGCTGACCGGTCTTGTGCTGCCCGCATTCATCGGCTTCCCGCGACCTTCACCAGGTCATCGGTCCACCTTGTTGGGGGCCTCCCTACGCTGCGTCTCCCAGTACGTGGCCGCCACTCCAGAACCTTACTGCCCCATCGGCCATCGGTTCTACGAGCAATGTGCCCTGCCCACCGCCACTTAAGTTTAGCGACTCGCAGAGCTATGTCGGTGACTTATGAATAATATATGATGATAAAAGCCGCAGCTGCACGTCGCTGACGTGATACGTCGATGGTTGCCGCGTACAAAATGAATGTTTGATCACGGATTGCCTGCCGCACGCGGCTGCCGCGCTATATGAAAACGTGGGCTGTGTAGTGAGTAGTGACACATCTGCGGAACGTACGGCGCCGAAAGCGGCTGAAGTCGCAATATTCAGTTATGACAAACCAAACGGTCAAAACGCGGCGTCTTGTTCAGCACGCTACGCGACTGAAAGTTACGTGGCGTCATCGTCAGTCTGTCTGTGTCGACACTTTATGGTGTGCGGTTTTTGTGACGTGCCTGAATTGCCCAGAAAAATGGATTTAATTAGAATATTAGCTATTATAGACGGTTTAGAAGACGTTCCCTCTCTTCGTTATCGCTACGCGCGCGATGCACAACACCCGCCGAACGTTCAGCTACGCCCGCCGAACTTTTAGTCGCGCAACTCATCGCGTGATGTGTCGCTTGCTATGCAAAATAAATTAAATGCGTTTTAGCTGAAAAAACCGCCCGAAGGAAGGTTAGTCCCTAGTCTCCCTACGCCAAATGTGACGTAATTGCGGCTGATGTGTCATGAAGTACTTGAAAATTTGAAATACACTGCGAGCGTATTAAGCCGAACTTTCGGCGCTGTACCTACGTTCCGCAGATGTGTCGCGACACTTAAATTGGATCGCGCACCAAAACGCAGATTTGCCGCGCGAGAACAAGGCGCACGCGATTTTTTGGCGCGGTTTGTATGGAATAAATATTCTACAATTTTCAATGTAGAAAGTTATAACAACATTTCAGCTTACCAGCCAACACCACAACTCCAGTGGTTCCATCACCAATCTCATCATCTTGACTCTGTGCCAACTGCACCAACAGCTTGCCAATCTGGTGTTCCACATCCATCAACTTCAGGATGGTGGCTCCATCGTTGGTGACGGTCACATCTCCATCAGGGGAGACCATGAGCTTATCTAGCCCACGGGGACCAAGGGAAGTGCGGAGGATCCCAGCGATTTGGCGGGCAGCTGATATGTGAGACTGTGGAAGATATATACATACATATTTCATACCTATATAATTATTTGACAAATCGGGAAAAAATCATTGGAACATGGAACGAGATCCATTCTTATAGTTTAATCTCTCAATAGTGTATTTGATTAAAAAAAACTAATTAGTCCGTCAGTCAGATTTCCAAAAAATTCTAGACAAGTATTTTTTTATTTTTTCATATAAACAAAACACTCACTCGTCACTGCACGCTACACTTTTTAGAGGCCAGTGATGTCACCAGCCACCACTTCTGATATTTGATGCCTTTTATATTTGTCAATTTTTATTAATTTGATAATACAAAATATATGTATCCAATATTTTTCTATAATCTGAATGACGGACTAAATAGAATCATTTTTTTTTAACCTAGGTAACATCTCTATTGCCAGAACGTAGATCTACAACAGAAAATTTGATACTGTAAACTGTCATAGTGTTCAAAAACTGGCTATTTTTAAAGAAAGTAAGTAAATTTTGAACCGAGTAATTGAATGTTATTATTATTTGTGTAATGCGCGCAGTTCAAAATCTAAGCACAGTCTTATCTCAGCTACTAAGAAATATGAAAAACTTGCAAAATGTACAGAAATTACTCAAATTTCCCTACATTTTATAATTTAGATAACAATTAATATTTTTATCTGATTGAGTTTGAGATCAGACGTAAGCACTCATTAAAATAATGAAAATTGCTCTTCTGAATGCTACCAAATAGCATCAACATTAACAATTTCATGGAGAAAAGCGATTTTTTTAAATTTCTTTTATTAAATTTTTATTATTGTTATCAGCTAATTATAGTTGTTTCATCATTAAAGTATATAAACTTGAAAAAGAAGGAGAAATATATTTAGTGTTATTTACAGAAAGACCACAAACTAAATTTACATTAAAAAAAAATCCTATGAAAAGCCAAAAGACTTTTAACTAAATATGAGATCTCAAGAGGTATCATATAAGAACAAAACTAGGTAAGTGATAGTAATATTCAGCGGATAATACTAATATTTTGTGACTATCATTTTCAGTAGGATACGATGAACAAAGAATCCAATTTTTTTTTTTTTTTTTTTAATCTTGTGTTTAGAGGCTTCAGTGCACTCAGTCAGGGTGACTATGCCAGCCTCATGGGATCAATCCCAGTGTATGTGTGTGTGTAGTGTGTCTTCAGAATAAAGTGATTATTTCAAGTCAATCCGCAATTAAATTTCTTTTACAGGTAGGAACTCTACATTCCAGTAGAGAAAGTATTATGGTAAAAGAAAAGAAAATATTTGTTTTTCACTAAATTGTATCCTTTAGGTATAAGGTTAGTCAAAGGGTTATCAAAGAGGATAAATAAACAAATTTCTATTCAAATAAAATTGAGAGTTCATAACCATTTTGTATAATTTATTGTATGGATTATGGTAATGTTTTGATGAAACATAAACAAGATGTAATTTGAAGTTCTACAGAATGTTATTAACTTAGTCTAAATAATAATAAATGGCGTTTTAACAAAGAGATGATAGGCTAACTTAATATAACAAAGGAAAAATCAAAATTATTAGTTTTATTGTGCATATTTAATTTAAAACTTATGTTTTTCACTACAGTAGTGGTATATATTAGGTCTTATAGGTATTTGAAGACTATTGGGAGGCGATATCTTGATAAAAATCGTACAGGTTGCCTAGTCTCGAATCATGTGATTCACAACACCTGATTTTAAGAATCCGTGTAACTTTATGAAATTGCATTAAACCTTAAACTTGTGAGTCTAATATGCCTTAGGTAATTACAAATTACAATACTAATGCATGTTTTATTTATAAAATCGAGTTTTTATTTAATAGTTCTGGATAATTCGAAATTTTATTGACATGTTTAGGTTATGTCTCTATTAGTCATTATTTCTGGTATAATATAAATAGCTGTTGTTTTGAGACTGTTATGGAAAGGCAGTGGAGCCCTAAAACAGACTTTGTTAGTTATTATTGTAGGAAAGTAGAAAAAACTAAATAGATTACCTTTAAGGCATCTACACCGGTAAGCCGTTTCTGCCTGTCTTGGTCCCTTAAAATGATAAATGGACGACCATACTCGTCAAAGGCTACCGCTCCGGGGAACAGAGCCATTTTTTATTTTAATATCACTTCACAAACTCAAGATGAATGCAGATTTAGTTTCTTAGATTCCACCAAAATCGAAACAAAAACCAAATGACAGTTCTATAAATTGAATTTGACAATTAGACTCGTGACCACAGATAGACTATTGCAAAATACTGTTTCACGCAGAAATCTCATACCAATAAAACTATTTCTACATATAGTTAGAAACGTATTTTTTGGAGTAGGAGTATAGTCTTCATGCGAGAGTACAAATGTGCGTCCCGAGTCCGACTATCGCGTATGGAACTCCATTCCTAAAGAAAACTCTTAAAAAAGTACAATTTTCTTTACGAGTTTTTATTATCTTAAAAATTATTCGGGTAAGATAATGTGCCGTGGTGGCCTAGTGGTTAAAACACCAGCCTCTCAAGTATGAGTGTGCGGGTTCGATTCCAGGTCAGGCAAGTACCAATGTAACTTTTAAGTTATATGTACTTTCTAAGTATAGTTTGGACACCTAAGACTGATTAAAAGGTGAAGAAAAACATCTTGAGGAAACCTGGACTTTAAGTCTGAAATTGCCAACCCGCATTGAGCAAGTGTGGTAATTACGCTTAATCTTTCTCTGTATGAGAGGAGGTCTGTACCAAGCAGTGGGACGATAAAAAAGGTTGATGATGCAGATTATCCAAATCAATTATAGAGTAAATTTTTATCTGATTGCTTTAATATTATGTCATCAACGTCTTCAGAATTTACAACAATCATGTGACCTTGATGAATATTCATCAACAAACTTATTGATGAATATCCATCTCAAAGCACTGAGATCACTAGAATACCTTCTTCTCTTATTCAGAACTTTGTTCAAATAAAACCTATGTCAGTACGGCCTCAATTAGTCTCGAACCCTGGCTACGGGAAAACGGCAGCGATCTCGTAGGTCGCAAATGGCGGGACATAGAGCCGTAGAAATTACCCTCAAAGATGGAACTAACCTAACGCTTTTCTCATTTCATATTCTGGGAAATGCTTTGTTAATTGTTATATGTATACTCTTTACCGTCGACGCCTACAACCGGCATGGTACCGTCGCTTGTGCAGTTTCTGAGCCTAGTTAAATAGTATTACACTGTTGACGTGTTCCAATTCCAATACCTGAATCCAAACCTGAATCGATCGGTTACGATATGCGTCGTAACTCGCAGCATAGGTAAGTTTTACTTTTGGTTGCGGTATTATAAAGTACTCTGTGGTTGCGGTCAAGCTGCTGCTGTGCAAGGTTTGGTAGACTAGTATAGTAAGTACTTAGTAGACTTTATAAATAGGTAGGTACTGAAGATTGTAAAATCCATTTAAATCGAAAGTAGTTTGGTGGAAATCATCCTTATCTTTACTGAACATTTTGAGACCTCAAACAAGACCTTTTATTAAGACTTGCTCGTCAGTAGTTACTTCTTTTAACTGATAGTTGAAACAAAATAGTTTATTTAACATCATTTATTTATAAATAACAGCATAGTTTCTAGTGTTTCATACAGGTATTTTAGTGGCATACGGTTCTCCATGAAGGTGGTTTAGCATGTTCGTAGATAGTACCAACGACTAATAATAAGCCCCCCAAACACAGTAGAAGAGTAATAGCATACAGAAGCCTATCACAAAGGCCTCCTTTCAAAAATACGGGGCGTCCATCGTCGCATTGGAAATCTTGCTGTAATTTCTTCAATTTGATTAAGCTCCTCTGTTGAAACAAAGCCGGCGATGTAGAAATGGCTCGGCCCCGCCGTAGGTATCTTGTAACAATTCTGAGTAACATAATAATATTTTGATCCGTTCGGAATAGAGTTTATCGAATTGAATGATTTTGATAGACATTTGAATTTTTGACGTGGGCTGTTGTTTTTTTTTTATCATCATTTTATTCAAATTGGCCGAATGTTTTGTGTTATCACCTTTTTAGTAAAAGTCAAGCTATGCAACCTACATTGTGAAACCCACAGAGTGTGAGGTTGCTAGTTCTCAGGCTGCTGGGTGGTTTTATTTCGACTTATTGTATTGCAAGAGCAGTCCGTAAAGGATGCCGCATGAGATTTTTAAGGAATCATGCGTAGGATGACTGAAATTTCAGTTCCGTAAGTGATGACTTACGGAACTGAAACGTGATCGGTCACAATGGGCCTCATACGAAGGCTCAGAGTCACACAAAGGACTATGGAAAGAGCTACGCTCGTCGTTCTCTGCATCGAATCAGAAATCAGGAGATCCGCAGAAGAACCAAAGTCCCCGACATAGCTCTTCGAGTCGCTAAACTTAAGTGGCAGTGGGAAGGGCACATTTCTCGTAGAACCGATGGCCGATAGGGCAATAAGGTTCTGGAGTGGCGGCCACGTACTGGAAGACGCAGCGTAGGGAGGCTCCCAACAAGGTGGACCGATGACCTGGCGAAGGTCGCGGGAAGTCGATGGATGCGGGCAGCAGAAGACCAGTCATCGTGGAAAGCCTTGGGGGAGGCCTTTCAACAGCAGTGGACATCTATAGGCTGTAGAAGAAGATGCGCTGAAGGTACTTTTACCTATTCGTATGGCTTCCTACCCGCATTGAGCATGCGTGGTGATTACGCTCAATCCTTTTCTTTAGGAGAGGAGACCTGTACCCAGCAGTGGGATGATAAAAGGTTGATGATGATGATGGCTATGGATGGCTGCAGAATCACTTGCCCTAATACGGATTCACACGGGAATCCATGTTCCCAGAGACAGTGGGATGAGCCGCTCTACAGAGTAGTACTGAATAACTTACTTGACTCGTCCGCTACTGATGCGTGCGCGTCTGCTGGCTATGGGAAGTGGGAAGGTGGGAGACCGAGCTCTTAAAAAAAACAATGGCCCACACCAGGAATTACTTCTGTATCGTGGGTGTGTTTACAAACATATAAACTCACATACACAAACAGCCAGACTCGGAACAACTACTTATTACGCCAACCATTTTGGCTACCAACGTCAAACATAGGCATGGGCGTAAGAAGGTAGGCGGGGGGGCAGCTGCCTAAGAAAATCTCGCAGAACATGTATGAATCCCCCTAAATACCTACCTGGGTCTTGGATGTATTTAAGTATCTATTATAAAATTTAGTATCGTTGACATTGAGTTAGTATCCTATAAGTCATAACACAAGTCTCGAACTTACTTTGGGGCTCGCTCAATCTGTGCGATTTGTCCGTAACATATACATATGTATGTTAGCTCTTCACAGCCTCCGTGGCGTAGCGGTAGCGAACGCGGCCGTTGCGCAAGGAGGCGCGGGTCTGATCCCCGCACAGTGCAAATATTTGTATGCATGAATATGAGTATTTGCACTGGTCTGGTCGTGCCTCGGAAAGCACGTTAAGCCGTTGGTCCCGGTTGCCATACGAACATCTAGTGGCAGTCGTTACGGGTTGTTGGAGCCCTCAGAAGTCTAACAATTGGTGTAACTGCTCGTGTCAGACGGCAGTCGCTTTACGGAAAATATCGAAGTTTATCCAAAATCAGCAGTTAGACTGGTAAAACGGACCCCAGCTTCCAAAGCTGAAAAGCTACGGATGCGACTGGGATTATCGCTGAGATGATGATGATATGTAACGTTAGCTCTTGTCACTGTTGGTGTTCCAGCTGTATTTAAAACCCAAAGGCTTGTTGCTATACCACATGACATTTCCACCAGTCTCTTGGGTATATTACCAGTCGACATTGATGCAGAGGATCTCAATTTGACTGTATTTGCTTTTATGTTTGTTACCGCAAAACTTTCGACTAGTTGAACGAAATTTATTGACTCTTATAGCGTCGTTTGCTTGGTAGCCTTTTCCCTACTATATTGTGGTCAAAGTCAAGTCTGACCGGATGCACCGGTATATCGGTACTTTACAGAAACTAAAACTAGTAAAAGAAAAACTTAAAACGTAACTTTCGGAAGACGGTGTCTTTGGTTTTTGTATTTTAGTTTTTGGCCAACAAATACCGAAATGAGTTTTTTTTTTATTTTCTAGTGCTTTTTTTTCTGGTGGTCGTTTTTTAAGTTCTTTTTTTAAAGTTTTTAATTGTGAAAAGTATCGGAATTAACTTTTTAATACAGTTGCTCAAAAAGTGGTGTATTACAGGGACGTATAGCGTTCGGAAAGTGGGCTATTACACATTCGTGCTTTTTCTTTACCTTTTCCGAACTAGTGCGTTCTCTTTTCCAACTGTCAAAATATTGTCTATTAAAAATAAAAAAAAACCAACCATGAAGTTTTTACTTTAAAAAAATCATAGAAGTTTTTATGATTCATGCAAATAATTCTAAAAAGAAGCTACTAATTTGTTTCAATATCAGATTTAATGATTTAATTCAATGGGTTAGGTTAGGTTTTATTTAATTTCATCTCATTTCATTTTCATTTCATATCAATAAAAAAATTCTACTGAAGACTTGGCTGTATGGGCATAGTTCCCTTTGCCTAATCGAATGGGTGAAGAAAAAAAAATCTCTGCTTATATTCTTTTACGGTTTGCGCCATTTTTCAAAAATTTTCTTTGCGAGTTTAGTTGTTTGTTGCACAAAATGTTTCGGAGAACATTTTACCCGAAAAGTCAAAAAGTCGCTACATATCTATATACAACGAATTTATTGCGTGGAGAGAAGAGAAAATGGCAAATAGTTTTTCAGAAAATGTTATGTTGGCATATTTCTCCGAACTGTCAGCAAAATTAAAACCTTCTACATTATGGTCGAGGTTTTCGATGATAAAAATTATGCTGAAAATAAGAAACAACGTGGATATAAGTCAATACCCAAAACTAAATGCTTTCTTAAAACGACAATCAGACGGTTTTACAACTAAAAAGTCGAAAATATTAACATCGAATGAAGTGGAAAGGTTATTAAACGAAGCTCCCGATGATCGTTATTTAGCCACAAAGGTAATTAATTAATAAGTACTTATATTTTTCTTTAGTATTCAGTTTACGAAATCGCAAAATACAGTCATTAAATTATTTAAAAAAATATTAATCAAATCCCTTTTTTTTTTGTAGGTTGCGCTGATTTTTGGCATTGTTGGTGCTTGCCGCAGAGAGGAGTTATCCAATATTACTTTAAAAGATATTGAAGCCCATGAAAAAATGCTACTAATCAAGATTCCGAATACAAAAAATAAGATACCGAGAAGCTTTGTTGTTGAAGGAGATTTTCTTAGAATAGTGCAAAAATATATGAATCAGCGGTCCCAAAAAAGAAAATCCGACCGTTTTTTCCAAAATTATCAAAAAGGAAAGTGTACATCTCACGCAATCGGGATAAACAAATTTGGTAATATGCCAAAAGAAATAGCTACGTTTCTTGGTCTGAGGGATGCAAAGTATTATACTGGGCACAGCTTCAGGAGGACCTCTGCTACATTATTGGCAGATTCAGGAGTCAATTTGACGTCCTTAAAGCGACTAGGAGGTTGGAAGTCAGACAAAGTTGCAGAAGGCTATATTGCTGATTCATTACACAACAAACTAGAAACTGGGAAAAAAATCACACAATCCATTAATTTAAAGTCCAGTCCGTCACCTTCACATGACAATAGTGAAGAGAAAGTTCTTCCATTTACCTTCGTTGATAATGATAAGTCATTAGATCCAATTCCATCAACTAGCAAACGCCATTGTATAACACCTTTGACAAATATACATGAACAATCATACGAAATTGCGGCGGTGTTTCCGTCGGACTACAATTTGAGTGTCTCCAAGGCTAGAGTGAATAGGCTCTAATAAACTAGTGCGCTTTACCATCAACGATTGCGTCACTGCTTACCATCTGGCAGGATTGCGGTCAAGCGCTGGTTTATAATACGTAAAAAAAAAAATTAATAATAGTTTGTCTCAAACAGTAAATATGCAACCTAAAACTTTCCCAGTTAGTATAAAAAACTGTACCAATTTCAATGTATATGTGAATTATAACTTTTCTAAGAAATAAATTATTAGTTAGTTGAGTTTATTGTGTTTTTATTATTTTAATAAATTGCTTAATTTTTTCGCAACTGTATTAAAAATAGTTGTTCAGTACACGTGCGGAACCGTCATTGCAACTTGTTCCGACTGTCAACCCTCACTTTCGGCTGCGCCTCGGCTCGGGTCGACATTTGTCGGAACTCGTTGTAATGACAGGCTTTCCGCACTTGTAATGAAATATACTATTTTGTTTTTGTAAAAAGGTTTTATCCGCCGCTGTTTTAGTTTGTTAATAGTTAGTATAGTTTACTATTATATATTTTTTAATCATTTGTAGTTTATCTAGTAAATATTATCTTTAGTTACATACTTACTATTAAGCATGTTAAGTATTGCAAGTTAACTCAAATGTAAATAAGAACTACGAAATACACAAATATATGACCATATCGCTATAATTGTAATAATTACATCATTATTCATAAAACATGGAACTTAAACGTAAAATCCTTCACAATTTCACTGTACTTAATGTCCACACTGTCCATTCAATGAGTAATTTTTACCGAGCGAAGAATCTTATTCTGAAGACTTCCTCGCTCGTTTTCGCCGCTAAATATCGAATCTTTCGAACGCTAAAGACTTCCCTTCTTCTTCATATTCTTCTTTCGTGACACAGAAGGAATAGAAGTCCGGATCCCTGAATATTTGTTTACCGCCTTCCCAAGCGTAAGTTAAAGGATTGTCTGCTTTGGTTACATTGACATCAAAATGATCTAGAGCCAAAGAACGAACTTCGTTGTACACTCTGTCCTGAAAACCAGGGAACATAGCATTGCCACCATACAAAACAATATTTTCTAACAAACTTTCCATATTTTCTTCAGGACAGCAGCTGATTGAATGCATTATGGCTTCTGGTATACCCATCTGTGGGATTCCCACGTCTGATGGATGGAAAAGCAGTTCTGGAATGGCGAATCTTTCGTTATTTAGTCGGAGAGTTTGCTGTTCTAATTCTTCGTCGGGTTTCACAATGTCCCGGAGGTAACCGCGACGTATTGACGTGTAGTCTGGGAGAACATAGTCTTTGACTATCGTGTTTTCTGAACCTGTAATAAGATTAAAGTATTTAGTGGACAACAGAGTGAAAGAGTATTTAAGTTCAAATATCTTGGTCATATATTGATGCCTAACCTCAATGACGGACTCGATATTGAGCGGGAACGAATGGCGTTGTCGGTAAGGGCGAACATGCTGGCTCGCAAGTTTGCACGCTGCTCGTTTGAAGTCAAGAGTACTCTGTTACAAGCATACTGTACAACTTTTTATAAGTGCAGCCTATGGGCTAGATATAGCCAACGGTCATACAGCACCCTTCGTGTCCAATATAAAAATGCCTTCAGGGTCTTGATGGGGCTGCCCCGTTTTTGTAGCGAATCGGGAATGTTCGCGGACGCACATATTAATTGTTTTTACGCAACGATGCGAATGAGATGTGCATCCCTGATGCGCAGAGTTTGGGACAGCTCCAACAATATCCTGAAAATGATCGCTAGCAGGCTCGATTGTATTGTATACATATGTCAATCACTAAACACAAAAAAAAAAAATACTCGAGTGAAAAGGAAGGAACACGGCAGTTGAGCGAGGTAATGCAATGTTAAACCCAACAGCACGAGCAACGATGCTGCGCGAGTGGGAGATTGATCTGGAGACAACAACCTTTGGCGGATCGTTCCCCGTACATATCGCAACACAATTGCTCAGATCCGTCCTCTGTACGGCATCTCGAAAATAATGCATAATTATTCCAGTAGTGCATCTAAACCACGTTGTGGACTAAATTTGTATGTATACAAGCTTCCAAAGTCATACCCGGTGAGAGTCTCACTGCACAACACCGTCTCCTTGTCATGGATCTCCGCGTAAAGGCCCAACGTAGACGTGTAGAGCACTACCGGCGCCAGATCCGGTGGTGGCTGCTTGATGAAAATAGGTCCCAGGATTTCGGTCGTCAGGCGTCGTTTATAGGCGGCAAGTGTGCCGGTACCGACGAAGAACCTGTCCAAGACCACTGGGACAGGATCCAGGCAGCTATTACTGGGGCGGCGGGGGTGGTGCTCAGTGTCTCTAAGGGCGGCCGCAAACGTGACAAGGAGACCTGGTGGTGGGACGACATAGTCCTGAGGGAGACTAAGGTGAAGAAAGCCCTCTTCAAAACGTGACACACGACCGGATCTCCTGAAGATCGCGACGCATACAAGGTTGCCAAACGTGCCACTAAAATAGCCAGACGAGACCACTTGCAACCTCTCTACGAGAAGTTGGCATCGTCTGAGGGGCAAAAGCTCATTTACAAGTTGGCACGTTCCAGGCTCATAGCGACACAGGATATATCCAAGTGCCATTGTTTAAAAGATCCTAACGGCAACCTGCTATGCGAGGACCTCGCAGTGAAGGGGAGGCTGAGTATTATTACTGAGTACTAATAACCAGTCTTCAAAGGCAAGGGCTTGGTACAGGAGTTTGATAACTACTTATAGCGGTATTAAGGTCATGTCCCACACCATGAAGATCTTTAAGAGGTTTATAGACTCCCGGATCCGGCAGGAGTGTGCTGTCTCGGAGTGTCGATATCGGTCTCGCCCAGGGTACGGAACCATGGATCCTACCTTCGCACTAAGGATCGCCATGGAGAGATAAAGGTCAAAGAACACCCCTCTGCATATACTCTTTCTAGACATGCAGAAGGCCTTCGACTGTGTCCCTCGGGGGGTGATCTGGTGAGTACTGAGCTCCAAAGGGGTACCAGAAGCCTATGTACATAATTCGAGACATTTCAACAACAATTCCGATTCCGTTGTTAGGACCGCTGCTGGTGACACTAAACCCTTCCCCGGGTTTTTGGCGGGAAGCTAAGATGAGTGCCACGCTCGTTTTCATTGGACTTTTAAATTATTTATAGTGTCGTTTACTAAATAAAAACGCGTGATTTATGTAGTAAAAAGTGCATTCAGTGAATAATTCATAAATAACAGTGAAATATTGTAGCCTGGCCACATCATGGCTTTCTACCAAATCTTCCTCCTAGTGTTCGGTTCGCGCGGCCGTCTTTTTCGACATGAATAATTCATTACGTGACATTGGCTAAATGCACAAACCGTGCGAAGCCATAAGAGAAAGAAAGAAGAACTTTTGAAGATTTTTATTTTACTTGAAATTGGCACAAAGTCATAACTAGTGCACAACTACAAAAAAAAAAAACCCTTCCCCATCACTGTCGGAGTCCACCAGGGTTCCGTCGTTAGCCCGTTTCTGTTCAGCGTGATATTAGACGTCTTGTCGGATAGCATCAGGGATTCACATGAGCAATCTCCTTGGTTGCTCATGTATGCTGATGATATCGCGCTGGCAGACGCGGACAGGGATTGGTTAGAGCGGCGTGTGAACGTGGACTCACTCGAGAACGGTGGTCTCAAACTCAATATGGCGAAGACCGTGTATATACACGGTCACGGCTAATATGGCTAGCAATACGACAGACCCTATGTCTGTGCGCATAGGCGGAGACATGGTAGAGTGCACAGACCAGTTAAAATACTTGGGGTCTGTGTTTCACGCGTCCGGCGACATTGATTGCGACGTCAGGGCACGTATTTCCGCAGTTTGGGCAAAATGGCGTGAGGTGACAGGTGTCATTTGTGACCCCAAAATGCCGGTTAAGCTTAAGGGGCAGGTCTATAAGACCATCATTAGACCAGTTCTCCTGTACGGCTGTGAGGCGTGGCCTGTGCTTGAGCGACACAAACGGGAGATGCGAGTCACGGAGATGAATATGCTGCGGTGGATGTGTAGAAAGACCGCATCAGGAACTGCCGCCTCCGCGGCAGCCTCCGTGTCCGTGATATGTCACGGACACGGAGTTTGTCTGCTATGGCAGACAAACTGCAGCAGGGTCGCCTACGCTGGTACGGTCACGTCTTACGAAAATCGGCAAGTTACGTGGGTAACAAATGTCTTGCCATGGCGCCTCCGCCGGGCCGGAACAAGCGGGGTAGACCAAAGAAGTGCTGGCTTGACGTTGTAAGAGATGACATGCATGTCAACAATCTGACACCACAGGTTGCTAAAGAGCGCGTGAAATGGAGGAGATTGAGCAGGAAAACGGACCCTGGGCTCCAACGCGAAAGCCGCGGGTGTAACCGGGACTAAACGCGGAGATGATGACAAGCTTCCAAAGTAATACACACTGAAGATCATGCTTACACACAATTACTAAACTGTAGTTTTCACAGTATGAAAAACAATGGTGTTTGTATCCAATACAAATTCAAGACTTCTCCATGCCTCATAAATCGTGTTAAGCTGTTGGTCCTGGTGTCATACATAGATCTTTAACATTTATTATGGGAAGTCAGAAATCCAAAAAAGTCTGACGACCCTACTTAGGAAAGGACATGCCCCTCTATACATAAATGTTGCTTAAAGTTAAATAGTGATTAGTGACTGTTTAAACATTCATTTTTGACGTTTGCATGTCACTTAATTTCAATTATTATCCATACTAATATTATAAATGCGAAAGTAACTCAGTCTGTCTGTCTGGCACGCTTTCCCGCTTAAACCTCTGGACCGATTTTGATGAAATTTGGCACAGACAATCTTTAGACCCTGAAAAAGGACATGGGCTACCTTTTATTAAAAAAAAAAAAATGGTATTCCTGAGGGAAATCTAAAAAGCGCGATATCCTATATCTCTATTCTATATCTATATTTCTCGATGGTAGGCCATAATATCGGCTGCCGGCGGAAGTTACCACCCACCAGACAAAGTCTTGCCGCCAAGCGATTCGTCGTGTTCCGGCATGATGTCTGGTGAAGCCGTACGAAGGACGGGTCTGAGCAGTTTTATTGCGATGTGTGCCGGGTACAAAAAACCGGGTGCCTGGGACGCCAAATGTTATTGTGTCGGTAGTTTGATCGTGGAGGGTGACAGCCTCCGTGGCGTAGCGGTAGCGGACGCGGCCGCTGCGCAAGGTGGCGCGGGCTCGATCCCCGCACAGTGCTAGTATTTGTATGCATGAATATGAATATTGATTGATTTTGATAGTTTTCACAGTAAGAAAAACAATGGTGTTCCTAACCAATACAAAATCAAGACCCCTCCATGCCTTGTAAAGCATATCAAGTTTTTGGTTTGTAAGCAATGGGTTTCATTTCGACAGTTCAACAACATTCATTGCGGTATTTACATTTTTGAGCAGACACATTTTTCACACATCTGTGGCGAATATCTTGTCCATCGTCGCCCGCCACTTTCATCCGCTCCGCTTATGGCGGTAGCACCGTGCCTCATCGGTGTGACGCAATGTCTGCGTGCGCGCTGGCTCCGCGCGATCGCCTACCGCAGCGCCCCGGCAGTCGATAAATATCTTCCGTACGAATAGTCTATGCCGCGCGCGCTCGTTGCTTTCCTCCGGCTACCTAGCTATAATTTCGGCTTAGTACAAACTGTTTCTTGTGTGTTCGTCTAGTAGACTTAATAAACTGTGAGAACTAATAACTCTGTTACAATAGTGATCCCTAATAAACAGTGTTGCTAAATAAACTGCTATTTCTACAACCATTACCTACCTTATCCTATCATTCTTACAATTCACCATTTCACCTCTTCTGCTTGACTTCGCTATCCGCTGCTGCTTCTCATCTTTGCCATCGTGGATGCTGCTACGTTGGAGGAAGGATTAGGAATCCGGTAACGTACCTTACCTACCTCCACACTGGTGACCCCGCTTTGAACATAGAAGAAAACTTCCATCTTTTCATCTTCTGTATTCTTCTTCAGCTTCCACGTCCTAGAAATTGTACAAAGAGTGCATGTATTTCGACTTAGAAGCAAAATTTTTGCACCTACCTTCGACGAACAAAATATAAAAAAAAGGGTGAGGCCCCACTGACTACAAGCGGTCAGCGATTTTTATTTTTTCTCAATATGACTGATTCGGAAGTATGGCGCGTAGGTGTACGTGTTCCGCCATTTTGGCCTGAAGAACCGGCGTTATGGTTCGCTCAATTAGAGTGCCAATTTGAGCTTTCGAGAGTGACCACTGAAGATACTAAATTTAGTTACCTGGTCGCACAGCTAGATCATCAGTATGCCATAGAGGTTAAGGACGTCATAACTAGACCCCCAGAGAAGGACAAGTATACGAAATTTAAAACTGAACTGATCAAAAGGCTGTCCGCGTCAAAAGAGAAACGCACTAAGCAACTTTTGATGCACGAGGAGCTCGGTGACCGGAAGCCCTCGCAATTACTGCGCCATTTAGAGAGTCTGGCTAGCCCTTCGGTTCCCATGGACTTCCTTACCACCATTTGGACCAGTCGGTTACCACAAAATATACAGACAGTTATTGCTTCACAAACGGATCTTTCAATAGATAAACTAGGCGAGTTGGCGGACAAGGTGCACGAGATCGCCCCTACTACGCCACAAGTCTCCGAGGCGAGCACTTCCACCGGCAACAACTTTGACGAGCTAGCAAGGCAGGTCAGCGAACTTACTAAGCAAGTGGCTGCCCTAAGCAGCAATACGAATAATAGGGCCCGTGCATATACTAAGCCCCGTTATAACAAGCGTTACCGCTCACGCAGCCGCTCGAGACCACGACAGCCACCGCAGGACCACCCACATTGTTATTACCACTACACATACGGATCAAAGGCAAATAAGTGTAGGCAACCTTGCACATTCCCGACGGAAAACGCTCAGGGCGGTCGGAAATAGCGGCCAACGACTGCCCTCCTTCTACAGGCCGTCTCTTCGTCACCGACCGTGTCTCGAAAATGCAGTTCTTAGTGGACACTGGCTCTGACTTGTCCGTTTTCCCACGATCAGCCGTAAAGACGCCCTCTACGCAATCAAAATTCGATCTCATCGCGGCAAATGGTAGCATCATTCATACTTACGGACCAATACAACTGCATCTCAATCTTGGACTTAGACGGGATTTTTCTTGGAGTTTCACCGTGGCCGACGTATCGAAACCCATTATAGGCGTAGATCTTCTGAGACACTATAATCTACTGGTTGATTGTAGGAAGCGACGGTTGGTCGACGGTACCACTACCCTACATGTAGCTGCAATCTCGGAGCATTTGGGATCTTCAGACGACATCGCTTCAGTTAAAGCAGTGACTGGCGAAACAAAGTTCCACGAAATACTACGCGAGTTCCCAGAGATTACCAGACCAGCAGGTATGAGATGTGCAGCGAAACATTCTACGCTGCACCATATTAGAACCACGCCAGGACAGCCAGTCTCATGTAAGCCACGACGCCTCGATCCAGTTCGCGCTCAAGCTGCCAAAAAGGAGTTCGAGGAAATGCTGGCGGCTGGCACGGCCCGACGCTCAGAGAGTCCCTGGTCTTCCGCTCTTCACCTGGTCAAGAAGAAAGATGACAGCTGGAGACCCTGTGGTGACTATAGAGCTCTTAATGCTAGGACTATACCTGACCGATACCCGATCCGCCATATACAGGACTTTGGTCATCAGCTTTCAGGTTGCTCAATCTTCTCTACAGTAGATCTCGTGAAAGCTTACAATCAAATCGGTGTAAATCCCGACGATATACCGAAAACAGCGATTACTACACCGTTTGGAATGTTTGAATTTCCTTTTATGACATTCGGACTTCGAAATGCAGCTCAAACATTCCAGCGATTCATCGATGAAGTACTGTCTGGCTTGGATTTCTGTTACGGGTACCTCGACGATATAATTGTGTTTTCCTCTGACAGAAAACAACATGAAGAGCATCTGCGGCACCTTTTCGAACGTCTCAAGCAATACGGTGTACTCATCAACACATCGAAATGTGTATTTGGCCAAGAGGTCGTAAAATTCTTGGGCTATGAAGTATCTGCCGCTGGTTCCAGACCCCTCGACGAGAAAGTCCAAGCTGTAAATGAGTTCCCTGTCCCCAAGACGGTGAAAGAACTACGACGATTCTTAGGGATGCAGAATTTCTACCGCAGATTCGTCCCTAACGCTGCAAAACTACAGGCGCCGCTAAACTCACTTCTACAGGGACCTAAAATCAAAGGTTCTCACCCAGTGACCTTCACTCCAGAGTTGCTTAAGGCATTTGAGGACTGTAAGACATCATTGTCTGAAGCTACACTTCTTGCTCACCCAGACTATTCGGCAGAACTCGCGATAGTTACAGACGCTTCAGACTCTGCGATTGGAGCAGTACTACAACAGCGTAAGAACAACGTATGGTTACCTCTGGCGTTCTATTCCCACAAGCTGTCGGAAAGTCAAAAGAAATATAGTCCGTACGATAGAGAACTGTTAGCCATATACGAAGCTATAAAATATTTCCGACACATGGTAGAAACCGCAACCTTCACTGTGTATACCGATCACAAGCCCTTGACTTTCGCCTTTTCAACTAATAAACAGAATTGTTCACCTAGGCAGTTCCGATATTTAGATTTTATATCGCAATTTACGACTGATATAAGATACATACCTGGGCCAGAAAACGTCGTCGCTGACACTCTCTCACGTGTGAGTGAAATTGCCGTACCACTCGACTACGAAGAGCTTGCAAGATCTCAGGAAAACGATCCAGAACTGCAAGAACTTCTCCTCCGCGGCTCGGCCCTGAAATTAACGAAGTTGTCAACGATACATTGCGGCTTACCGATTTTCTGCGACACTGCTACCCATCCGCCACGGCCGTACATCACACCGAAGCTCAGAAGGCAAGTTTTCGACATGATTCATGGCTGGAATCACCCTGGAAGTTCAGCTACTGCACGGCTGGTCGCACAAAAATTTGTGTGGCCAGGGATACGTAAGGATTGCAGAGAGTGGTCTAGGCAATGCTTAAATTGCCAAATAAGTAAAACTACCCGTCACACACGTTCTCCCCCCTCCTCATTCCTTACCCCTTCTGCGAGGTTCTCCCATATCCATATCGACCTCGTAGGACCGTTACTGTTGTCGTGCGGTTACAAATACTGCCTCACAATCATTGATAGGTTCACCAGATGGCCTGAGGCTGTTCCACTACAAGACATCACAGCGGAGACCTGCGCAGCTGCTCTCGTATCTTGTTGGATAGCCAGGTTCGGTTGTCCCGCGCGAGTGACCAGCGACAGAGGTCGCCAATTCGAGAGCCATCTTTTCAAAGCGCTCACTACCATGATCGGCGCGCGACATCTCCGCACAACTTCATACCATCCATGCGCGAACGGCATCGTCGAACGCCTCCACCGACAGTTGAAGGCAGCTATAATGTGCCACGACTCGTCAAAATGGACAGAATCACTTCCGTTGGTACTTCTAGGCATTCGAAATTCTTGGAAAGAAGATCTGCAGGCGAGCCCAGCCGAGCTCGTGTATGGCGAACCTCTCCTGTTGCCTGGCCAGTTTATTGCTCCGGTAGACGACTACACCACAGCGGACATAACTGAGTACGTGACACGTCTTCGAGCATACATGGCAAAATTGTCCCCAAAACCTACTTCGTGGCACGCCCAAGTGCCATTTTATATACCACGTGATCTTAACAATACTTCTCATGTCTTCCTCCGTCAAGATCATGTGCGTGGTGCACTCGAACCACCTTATGCAGGCCCTTTCAAGGTTTTAAGAAGACAACCAAAATTTTTCAAAATTGAAGTACGAGGCAGAACTACTAATGTCTCTGTAGACAGGCTGAAACCAGCTTACCTGTCTAGAGAAGTTCCCATACATTCTACGACGAGTACTTCAATTGAGACGAAAGAGCGCGGAGAAGAAAAAATAACTCGGAGCGGCAGAAGAGTCAGACTACCGGACTTTTATCGACCGTAGTTACGGTCTGGCCGGGGGAGTGATGTGGCGAATATCTTGTCCATCGTCGCCCGCCACTTTCATCCGCTCCGCTTATGGCGGTAGCACCGTGCCTCATCGGTGTGACGCAATGTCTGCGTGCGCGCTGGCTCCGCGCGATCGCCTACCGCAGCGCCCCGGCAGTCGATAAATATCTTCCTTACGAATAGTCTATGCCACGCGCGCTCGTTGCTTTCCTCCGGCTACCTAGCTATAATTTCGGCTTAATACAAACTGTTTCTTGTGTGTTCGTCTAGTAGACTTAATAAACTGTGAGAACTAATAACTCTGTTACAATAGTGATCCCTAATAAACAGTGTTGCTAAATAAACTGCTATTTCTACAACCATTACCTACCTTATCCTATCATTCTTACAATTCACCATTTCACCTCTTCTGCTTGACTTCGCTATCCGCTGCTGCTTCTCATCTTTGCCATCGTGGATGCTGCTACGTTGGAGGAAGGATTAGGAATCCGGTAACGTACCTTACCTACCTCCACACATCCATACTAATCCATACTAATATTATAAATGCGAAAGTAACTCTGTCTGTCTGTCTGTCTGTTACGCTTTCCCGCTTAAACCGCTCAACCGATTTTGATGAAATTTGGCACAGACAATCTTTAGACCCTGAGAAAGAACATAGGCTACCTTTTATCCCGAAAAAATTAGAGGTTCCCGAGGGAAATCTAAAAAGCGCGATATAACCGAACTCCACGCGGGCGTAGCCGCGGGCGGAAAGCTAGTATACAATATGTAAAGAAAACCCTGTCCGACCCATAAGGATAATAAAGGTTAGGTAAACACTTGACCAAATATAATATAAAATTTTACATAATCATCATAGTAACAATACTAATGAATTTTGGAATAATCCTTTTTTTCCCGGGAATTAATTCCAATTTCCCCGAAATTTGGTAATTTTTAAAAAGTGACAACACCGGTATTATTATAAGCGAATTGCGACGCGACCACGTGCCGCGTGCCCTGCCCCCCGCCGCCCGCGGAAGGGGTTGTTTACCGCACATGTATTAAGTTACCTCTTTTTGCGAAATAATATTTATTTTTTTAGGGGGATTTTTTTTTAAGTTTTGTCTGTCTTTGTGGGCATTAGTAGAATCAGTTATCGATACCTAACAATACCTTCACGGATCGGACAGGGTTTTCTTTACATATTGTAGAGCAATGGATTGGCAATTGCATTCAAACAGTTCCCCTTGGTAGTAATAGTGTGTTTTGCAATTAGGGTACTGGCTGTCATACATAGATCTTTAACAGTTATTATGAGCAGTCACAAATCTAAAATGTCTGACAACCCAACTTACCAAAGGATAAAGAGTAATCCAACAACTAGGTTTTGCATCAGGTAAGACTGGAAACTGATTTCAAAATAGTTTGGAAATAGGCAAGGCAGTTTAGATTTTAGTCTAAAGCTTTTATCTTACAAAGTAAGCACTCATTAATTTGACATATTTAGTACTAAAGTTATGAATTAAACATCCTAATTATAAATAAAAGTCTCACCTTTTTTCCTTGCGATCTCCATATCCCCCAAAAAGTCTTGTGACACAAAACATGAATCCTCCTTCGCCTGATTGATAACATAGGTCTCATCCATGACATTCAACTGTCTGTACGACAAGATCTCTTTCAAGTGATTGGTCAATACTTTCCCACCCACATCTATCCTTCTAATAGCATTCCGATACTTCTTTCCGTTAATATACGGAACTATATTAGTAAAACTGTAACCAGTGTCCACTACAAGAGTGCATTTATTCTTATGGTCTTTACGGTACTTATAATCCGCCAAATCTGTAGCATTTATACGCAGTAAGGAAGTACATTCATATTCTTCAAAAAATATCTCTGTCATCGCTTCCTGGATGGATGCAAAGTTAAATAACGGCTCAGTTATAATCAAAGGGGTTTCACTAAAGTTAACAGGGCAGCATTCTTTACTGAATATGTAATCCCAAACTGTTTTTTGTGTATCCCAGTTTATTAAAAAACCTTTTTGGAAAGGTAGGATGTAGAAAAGGCCTGACGCGTCTCGACAATCATCAATCTGAGACCCGATGAATGCACGTCGTCTTTCTGACTTCGCTTTCATGATACAGTTAGGAACCACTTTTGGCTCTTTGTTGGAGAACCCCACTTTGGCTGAGTAGCCCCCATTGTCCAGTATATAGCATGATGTTTCGCTCATTTTCGTGTTCAGTTTAAGGTTACCGGTGGCAAGTACTGGACGCAAAAGTGTTGTTACGTTGAGGAATAATTTTTAGCATTCATTTTTGCTGACCGAGTTTAATTTCCATGAATAAGTCCTCGAAATAAACTTTTTATTGGAATAAAAGCTACATCGGAAAATAAGCTTGAAAACAAAACAAATGTCAATTTGACGTATATTTGTTTTTTTTTTTAATAATAGGAATTCTGTAGCTAACTTGAATAATGAACCTTTAAGTAGCGTGAATTTTACCCTGACAATAAATATACTATACTGTGTGCAGAGAAAGCCTAGATGAGCTAAGCTTCCTAGTCAAAGGAATAGCCAAAGATTTAATTCATGTTTATTCATGCGATGGGAAATTACTGAAATTGAAATTATTATAAATGTTACATCAAAGAAATACATTCTCTTTAGGCTTGAATCTGAATCGACAGAAAATGGGTGAATAGACCATAACGCTGTGCTATAACACATATAGTCCGGTTAGGTAGTCACGAACTCTCAAGGTCAACTACGAGAAGCCATAAAAAACAAAAAAAAGCTGTAGAACATGTAGCTTGTTGGTAATTTCAAGAACTCCCGTCTCCAAAGGCTTTGAAATATACTATTATAGTTAGCAGCCAACCTGTGGACGTGAGATTTTGATATCCTCAAGTCACCGCAATTGTATTCTGACAGCCTCCGTGGCGTAGCGGAGCCCTCAAAAGTCCAACAATTGGTTCCTGCAATGCTTCGATGTAGCCTTCGGGTTGTGGAGGTCAGACGGCAGTCGCTTCACGCAAAATGTCGAAGTTTAGCCAAATGAGCAATTAAACTGGTAACACGGACCCCAGACTCTAAAGCTGAAAAGCTTCGGATGGGACTGGGATTAACTCTGTGATGATGATGATGATGACCGCAATTGTATCTGTCAATAAATGTGATAAAGCCTATTAAAACTTATGATCATTCACATATTTCGACTAGTAGGGGTATTTTTGTACTTTATTTACTCTAGGTCAGTATTTACGTATTAATGCAGTGTTTGCTAGTAGAAACCAAATTCCACCTTCGTTTTCATGAGTCAAATAGAGACCAGTTTTGCACAGAGGCCATTCCAAGTACCGCCAATTGGATCCTTTTAGCTTGTAGTTACCATCCAACTTCACTTTGTCATCTCGTGCGACAAGAATGGTTTCATTAAGATAGTGAAGAGGAAGAAGCCCCCTTGTCGGAATCAGTGCGATGCAGTTCTGACAGGAAAGTACATGTTGCTGCGTCTAGCAGTACCGACGACGCTGCTCTATGTGTCCAGACTGCACCACTCAACGAAGGTTGAGGAGATTGTGGTGTATCTGCGCGTCAAGACCAACTGGACTTTGAATTTTTTTTTTTTTTTTGATATGGCATCTCGTAGGTGGCTATTAGAGGCCGTAACTACTTAACCGGACTTTCCTGTGGATGCCTTAATTAAAATTAAAGCCTCCAGCCAGGGGCACTTAAAAGGCGACTACGCACTAAGGGCACCCCCTGTGGGGTACGAACCTCGGCTTAGGGCGTCGTTAGAGAGGACAGCAAGGGACGGCTGGATCGAATGTGAACTTAACGAAGGTTGAGGAGATTGTGGAGTATCTGCGCGTCAAGACCAACTGGACTTTGAAGGTCGAGAGGTTGGAGCCGCGTCACTGCACAAATTTCAAGTCGTTCGTGGTGTGTGTTCCGATTCCGACACATCATTTCGAGAAGTAACTCAAAGAAGAGTTCTGGCCGAAAGGTGTTGTGTATCGCCCGCGGTTTCGTGGCCAGCTACGTGACACCAGTCAGCGAAACACGTCGACAACACTTCGTGTACATTAGGTTTAGTATTGTATTGTTTAAGTTTATATGGGCCTTTATGCCCATAAAAAATGGATGAATGAATAAATTATGTAGATATGATGAATCGCGCAAACAATACTTCAAAAAAAATCCTATCTATTGGAATGGCTGACTTATAGAGACCAGAGGTCTTACCAATGCCAGTACAAGTTCATCTACTACCCTGCTTTATGACTGATAGGTAGGCTATCAATAGTGCTATTAAAAAAAATCTCGAAAATGGGGAAGTGTGTTTGAACAATGCTGTTACCCATTGCTACCATAGGCTGTTCCTTATTAGTAGCAATGGGTTTTATTTTACAGTTCAACAGCATTCGTTGCGGTATTTATGTTCTTGAGCAGACACATTGTTCGAACATATTTTTTTTTTTTTATATACAACGTGTAACAAAAAGGGTATATACATACCAAGGGCATGGCATCTTTAGATGATATCAAACGATATCGCAAGGGTTTCAACTCAAAATAAAATACTAATATAATAATATGATGGCTTTATTTTAATTAGGGTTTTTATGAACTGAAACATGCTAAAATATGCTGGACGCTCTTTTATAGCGTGAAGTCATTAAAATATACCTTTCTCTGCACGTGGGTACTATAGAGTCCAGAGATTATTAGGTTAGAAGAATAAATTACTATGATAATGCACCTTGGGTACTGAGTCGCCCAGGCTATCAATATGATGAAAGGTCGATTTTTGTTTGCGTTATCCTAAGTTTATTTAAGTTTTGATGACAATAAGCATGCTATCCGAGTTTCTTGGATACTTTTAGTATCAGTTTAATAGTATGTTTTAGTATGGAAGTTAACTTCAAAGAACTTAACACTTTATAGAAGTTAACTTAACTTTGTTACTAATAACAGCGAAGCAAAAACAAAAAATGTCACATCTGGGTGATATAGATGGTAAATTTAACTGAAAAAACATATTATAGACAGAACAGAGCTAAGCACAAACTGATAGTTTATTGGTAATTACCTTCTCTCTTAATTTTCGATATAGTAGACATCGATAAATTAGTCGCCATCGCTGCGCGTGCAGCGCTGTACTTGAGCGGATGGTAGCGCTCCAAGTTCTTCTCTTCTTCAAAGTATTTTATCACGTTGTAAACAATTTCACGCGCATCACTGTGTAGAATCTTTCCACGTTTTCGTGAAGCCATTGTTCAATCACAAACCAAATGATAAAATAATAAAATGTCAACGTTAGTACTAAAAACTTAACAAAAATAAATAACAATCAAACGTAACGCAAACAAATAACAATTAAACTCAACAAAAACAATAATATCAACAAAATAACAGAGACTTTAGCGGAACGAAAGTAACGATAACTCGGAGTGCGTCAAAGTAGCTTGGAAAGCGAATCCTGACTGATTGTTATTTTTTTGCAGCTCTTACTTCACTGTGTGAGTATAGACAGCGATAGAGAGTGAGCGAGAACGCATGCGCGCGGACGCCATTTACAGATCTTTTCTTTAAGTGCCCAAGTTATAGTAGCCTATCACAGGCGGTGTTTTTACTCATAACTTCCTAACATAAAGAGATAGGACTAAAAATCCCTTCCAATATCGTTTGATATCATGTAAAGATGCCATGCCTTTGTTATGTATATACCCTTTATGTTACACGTTGTATATTATAAACTAGCGCTTGACATATGGAGCAATGGATTAGCAATATGCTTCAATATTAATCCAATTTATAATAATAGTGAGTTACGCAATTAGGGAGCGTTCAAGTATTACGTAACGCAATTTTAGAAGATTTCGACACCCCTTCCCCCCTTGTAGCGTTTTTCTGTACCGCCCTCCCCTTCTCTACACGTTACGTAACACTCAGTGATCAATTTTATCGTAGTCGTAAAAAGTTATTTAATAGTTTTTTATACTTGGCATAGTTTTAAATTATTAAATAATATTTTTTTAGAAACATTGTTACGTAACATGTTTTAAGAAAGACCCGCTCCCATCCCTGTAACGTTTAACGAGACCCCCCCCCCCCCCCATTTCGGAACGTAGTTAATACTTGAACGCTCCCGTAGTCATACTTGAAATTAAATTGAAACCTCCATCACCAATGTTTTCTCACCAAGATTTTTTACAAAATAGTAGGTACTGCTGTTTGCTCCAAGGGGCACAAGCTGGCTCGTGATTCATATTACACAACAGTTGGTGTATACACCACGAAAATTCGAAGTAATATGTGGATAACGTAGTTGGTTACGCACTGTCGCACTGATATAAATATTTATAAGCCATTTTTAAATATGTAAAGTAGGGTTGTTGAGGAAGTGTCAATCACAAATTTTGAGGAAGAGGATGCGGATGAGGATAATATTAATGACTAGCGGACCCAACTGACACTGTCCTATGCACACACAAAAAATAATTGAAAGAAAACTTTCCAGTGGATCAAATTGTGAATCTTAACCGTTCTTGAATCCCCTTGAAGAAACAAAATTTTTTTTTATCAAAATCGGTCCAGCCGTTTAGGAGAAGTTCAGTGACACAAGAAATGTATTATATATAAATATGAGAGATTGATATAATTTTATTTAGGAATTGAAATGAAAATAATAATGCAGCCTTTATTTCTTTATTAATTAAGTAAGTAGATATTATTAACCAATTTAAAAAAAGATTAGAAGAATATATTATTGGGTATTAGAAGAATAGGGAGGTTGAATTTTATAAAAAATAATTTGGACGCTATTTCCCCTGACAAGCGGTTTCTTAATTCATCATAAACCAATCCAGCATTGCTAAAAAGTCGTTCGCTGGAGACACTTGATGGAGGAGAAGATAGATATTGCCGCTCAGCATAAAGGCACTGAAATTCCTCTTAAATTTCTCTTCAATGTTGAGTAAGCGATAGCGGCAGAGGAATTTTTGATTTTCATTTATTAGGATGCGGTAACTGTTGAGGAACTCAAAATATTGCGGAACTTCCGCATTATGAGGAAGCGGAAGAGGAATCCTCAGCAACCCTAATGTAAAGTGTGTAATTGTTGGTTTTATAAAAAAAGGGGCCATTGAAAAACAAACCAACAGGTAACTCTAAATCGGAATTTATTAAATCATATTTTATGATAACATGTACAGTTTTCTAGCTTAAACCTAAAACGTTCTGATGCAGCAACAAAAATGCTTGTAGCACTCACCTGTAAAAAAAAAGAAATATTAATAATAAAGCTAGTTTATTAGAGGTCGTGGTGGCCTAGTGGTTAAAACACCAGCCTCTCAAGTATGAGTGCGCGGGTTCGATTCCAGGTCAAGCAAGTACCAATGTAACTTTTCTAAAGTTGTATGTACTTTCTAAGTATATCTTGGGCACCAATGACTGAAGGTGAAGGAAAACATCTTGAGGAAACCGGGACTTTAAGTCTGAAACCGCCAACCCGCATTGAGCAAGCGTGGTGATTACGCTCAGGCCTAGTTGGGTGCAAGGTGCATCGTTAATTTTCCCATACCGGAGGTAGAAATATCTATGAGTTATGTCCCAAAAATCTATATCAGTAACAATCTGTATAGTTATATTATGTGGGCAGAGAAAATTTAATAATGCAGATACCATATCGACGCTTGAAAGGCAATCATATCTAAGCGACAAAAATTCGTAAATTGAGTTATATACACCAATCGTACCGCCCGATTTTGTCTGCGTCGTTTGGTGTATATAACTCATTTTACGAATTTTTGTCGCTTAGATATGATTGCCTTTCAAGCGTCGATATGTAGTTACATAATACAAATTTAGCACATTGTTATACTCTTTGGACTAAACTGAGTGCTTGTTCAGGAGATTTGAGATATGTTGACGCTGGAAAGCGATTTTGTCATATTTGGAAAACAGGCAATTTTATTTCAATGCATAATTGAATTCTAAAAAAAGGTTCAAAAAAGGTCATCTCATAAAAAAGAAACATTGTAGGAATATGTTGATCAGACCATCCAACTTTGCCTTTTCTCGAGATATGACAAAATCGCTTTCCAGCATCGATATGTATAACTATAGACATGACGGTTATCAAAGCTGAATATTACAAATTTTAAATAATCACTTACAATATACCATAGCATAGATATATCAAAATATTTACTTTTTGAGGAGTTGATGACGGCAGATCAGGTAAGGAGCAGCCAGACCGGAGCCAAAGAATCCAATGAAGTAGACGGTGAGCTTGTAGCGGTTGCTAATGTCGAAGGGCAGGTTCTGAAACAGTTTGAATAAACTGCTGTAGCTTGGATGCTAGATAAAAACATTCTTAAAAATAAATGATCCATCATCTTTTCACCCGAAAGACATTCACTACTGGACATAGACCGCCTCCAAGCACCATCACTTCAACATCTGCTTCTCGCATCCAACGAGTTCCTGTGGACTTTACCAAGATCAGAATGACTAAATTCCAATTTTAAAAAACAGAAAATAGTATTGATTGAATGTTTATTTTCTGATTGCTGTGAAAATTATGAGATCCATGAAATGACAAATCATGTTAATCCTATAATTTTTACGCACAAATTTTTTCAGTCCTTTTAGTGCAGTGTTATCAATTCAATGCTTTTATGAGTTACGACAGAATTTAACCTATGGTGCGTATAAGTTTTGGTGAAGCAGAATTTCATATTTCGTAAATAATTTCCAGGATTCTCTACAGTCATTAGAACTGTAAAAACAAGAGTGTGATTAAATATTATTTTTTCTATAATAAAAACAACTGATTGGCGCATTGGATTATGTAATGACGTCAAATTTTGAATTAAGAACTCACCTCGCCAGGTACACCTCCATGTGAGTGGTTCCTTACCATGGTAGTCATCACATTCCTACCCAGTTTGTTAGAAACACGAGCTAAGGGAGCAAACATTTTGTTATTTTAAGTTTTCCTTGGAAAATTCACAAAAAACTATATTCGATTTCCTTCACGAAAAGGAATGAAGTTTTTGCGAAAACTACCACAGCGTTCCCATTATTTTAAATTCGTGGTAGGTTTTTAAATGAACGCATCTATTACTGTGGATTTTTAATGAAAATGAAACAGCATTTTGTAATTTTATGAGTTTTATTTGAGATTTATCTACATAGTAAGTAACAAAATTATTTCATAAATAATTAAGTTTAACTTTCATTCGCCGTAAGTACCTGCAACAAAATTAAATCTGATATTATAATTATGATCCATGATAGGCAGCAGTGAATTAGTATTTTACCCCTTGACGATAAGGTCATAGCCCACTTATACGACTCTGCTCCCACCTGGTAAAAAGAATATCATTTTAATATGGGCTTCAAATATTTCTCTTTAGATATGTTTTACAATATCATCATAAATTAGCGGACAGCTTGCTGTCAGCGAGCTTACCGACGACCGAGCAGTCTAAGCTCGGTAGTTGACGCCTCGCTGACCGCACGTTGTGGACGAGCACTGTCGGTGCAGTCGGTGCGGTGTCCTCATCCTCAACCTCAAATGTAGGTAATAGCAATAATTGCTAGTTCCTGCATTGTGAATCGGGACATAGCGTAGTAAAAAAAACGAGTTGCTTTAATGGAAACCGATCGCGGACTATATCTATCGCGAAAAGCGAGAGCGGTCGACGGGTGGATAGCTAGCCGTCTGCTAGCTGTCGCCAATTAGACTGCTGAGTGCCTGCTAGCTGTCACCGGGTGGACTGCGAGCAGTCGTCTTAGTTTAGGGCAGTGTTGGGTCCTTCCGTGTGCAGTTTCTGGCCTGCCATCGGACGCGTCCCCAGGTGGCGGATAGGGGAACGGCCCCCAGATATGGGGGTTACCGGTTTACCGGCGCGGACCAAAACCAGATGCGGGGACCGCTTCGGCGGTCACACGTGCGGCGGGTCGGCCACCACTCGAGGTGGTTGACGTGACCCGAACTCCGGGTCACCGTCGGGCAACCCGGTCTCCTCATTGAGAGGAGCTGGGGGCCCCGTTTGCCTCTGGGCAAACGAGTGGGGCTAAGAGGAAGGACACCTCGCTAAAAAACCCTTGGCTGCTGCGTCTTTTCGCACAAAAGACGTACCCAGCCCGGCCCCTCCCTGTGGAGTGGAGGGACCACTGTGGGCCCGCCCTAGGCGGGAATCGCCGGCGGGGGATTGGTAGTTAGGCTGAGCCATTTTCCCATGACCCCGCCACTCAGGCGATGTCGTTGTGCCGCTGTGGGTTTAGTGGGTATTCCCGGCTTCGGCTGGGCGAGTCCCCCACACGCCCTTCGGGGTATGGTGCGTAAATGCATTACCACAGCGTAAAAAAAAAAAGAAAAAAAAAAAGGGCAGTGTTGGAGCACAGTCGTATAAGTGTGGTATGACCTTTATGCAGACGGTGTACGGGTTATTAATTGAGATAGCAGAAGCATTCCTTCTAACCTTTCAGATATGTTGGCTTCCGGTATGACTGACAACGGACTGACTGCGTATATATATACGACTAACGGCCGCCAGCGACTTCGTTCGGGTGGGGTTAGTTATGCTCCGCACCTTCTGGTCGCAGCGTGATGTTATATAGCCTAAAGCCTTCCTGAATTGATGGGCTATCCAAAGCAAAAAGAATTTTTCAAATCGGACCAGTAGTTCCTGAGCTTAGCGCGTTCAAACAAACAAACTCTTCAGCGTTATATATTAGTATAGATTACCGGTTGCGGTATGGGACTGCTAAGAATGGGTTTTTATGCCTGACTTGTCTGAGGAGAGGCAAGCCTAAAATCCACTGATATAACTTGAACACATGACATGACGAAGGTTTAGCAAATATAATACAGTCGACGTTTTTAAGACAATGAGCAATAAACCACCAGCATTCACATACGCAAATATAAATACCACTAACAGTACCTACTATCGTGTATCGTGTATAGTGGTCGTGTCAGGATGTATGAACAATACGGAGTATTACGGAGTCAAGTTTAGCCGTTAAACGTTCGGCGAACTGTTGAAAGTTTAAATCATAGATTTAGGATTTCATTGCTACTTCCTATATCTATGGTTTAAATGGTGGTCTGCTGTAAGAAAATTCAACGTATCAGATATTTTTTTTTAACTTGTTCCGATGTTTTTGAAACTTGAAGAAGTATTTACACTATCCATACTAATATTATAAATGCGAAAGTAACTCTGTCTGTCTGTCTGTCTGTCTGTCTGTCTGTCTGTTACGCTTTCCCGCCTAGACCCCTCAACCGATTTTGATGAAATTTGGCACAGACAATCTTTAGACCCTGAGAAAAAACATAGGCTACCTTTTATCCCGGAAAAATTGATGTTCCCGAGGGAAATCTAAAAAGCGCGATATAACCGAACTCCACGCGGGCGAAGCCGCGGGCGGAAAGCTAGTACTAAATAGATGCACAATTAAGAAAAGTAAATGTTTGCACAAGCGCAAATGGTGAAAAATATGGAATACCAGATAATGGAATATTTTACAAATGAAATGAAATCGTTTATTAAGTAAGTAGGATCATTGATCACTTTTACATGTCATATTTTTTTTTTTAACCAGATGAAGCCGGCCTTTCCTAACTGACTAGCTCTGAGAAGAAATAGCCGAAACAAACTCAGAGTGTGAACAGTGTGTGTTCCTAAGATGGAGTTCCTAAAGCCGCTTTGATCAAGCAGCCAGGCCTGGAACAACTAGTACCTACCAGGTCTGGCTGTTTGTGTATGTAAGCTTAAATGTTTATAAAGCTGAACGCACCTTCAATACGGACTTGTAGTTTCTCCTGTATTGTGGGTGCGTTGCTAAGTTTTTTTTTTTAATTTTTTGACACAGATCCCGTCGTGTGCGTGTCTGCAAAGAGTATAATAATAATAGGGTAGTGTCTGACTCACATTTGGCGGCTTTTATAATGTAAACTTTGAACAGTCCCTAATACAGTTGAGAGATATTAAAAAAATACGTGATTATAGATAAATAACATGACTGCACGGTTACAGTTATTGACTGCTGCGCTGCGTGTCGCGGGTTCGATTCCCGCACGGAAGAAATATTTGTATGACCTACAAGTAGTTGTTCCGAGTCTGGATGTTTGTGTATGTGGGTTTATATGTTTGTAAACGCCCCACGGTACAAGATAAATTCCTAGTCTAGTGTGGGGCAACGTTTAAAAAAAAAAGAAAACATAAAAAGAAGGTTTAAAGACTGGTTTAAACGGTGCAATTTAATTGCCTATGGCACACAATAAAATTGATGTAACAAATGACTTGCATCGTCTAAATGGTGTTTAGACAATGCAACTTTTATTGTTGCTTTAACTTAATTAAAGCCATAGGCAATTAAATTGCACAGTGTAAACCAGTCTTAATTCTAGACATTAAAATTCAGTTTACGCTACAAATCGAAGCAGTTTTATAACTTTTGCAATAGCACTAGTCACTCTGAAATCAAAATGAAAAAAAAGCGATCCTGCTAAGTTACCTACTTAATAAGTAAGCTACATATTCTTGTTTCATCACCATCAGGCTGAAGACAAATTAATTCTATACCCTTTTATGTGAGTTTAGGCGGGAAAGCGAATATGAATGCCACGCTCATTTTTCATTGGACTTCTAAATTATTTATAGTGTCGTTTACTAAATAAAAACACGTGATTTATGTAGTAAAAAGTGCATTTAGTGAATAATTCATAAAGAACAGTGAAATATTGTAGCATAGTGGCCACATCATGTCTTTACGCTAAACTCCTCTTAATCGGCCACACGCGGGAAACGAAAGGAGTTAGATTAGTTAGGATACGTTTAGGATAAGTTACAAAAGAAGACAATACGAGGCGAGATTTCAAGACGAGGCTATCATGGTCTGAGATACCTTTGCCTGCTCAGTGGCAAATTGAACAAACAACAACCCTTTTAGGTTCATTACGTGACATTGGCTAAATGCATAAACCGTGCATAGCCATAAGAAAAAGAAAGAAGATCTTTTGAAGATTTTTATTTTACTTGAAATTGGCACAAAGTCATAACTAGTGCCACACTACAAAAAAAAAAACCCTTTTAGGTCTTTAATTGTCTGTCCACGAAAAGACAATTATATTAACGTGAAGATTTTTCCGGGACTTCGTGTCAAGGGTCGTAAAAAATGTTAGCAGTAGATAGTAATTTTTGTGGACAATTTACAGCAGGTTGGTGAGAGCTACAGTTCCCTAACTCATTGTTTAATTTAACTTTCATTACACCTCACAAGTCATGTACGGACGACAACAGGTCAAGCTACTAGAATCTGTAAAATTTCTTTAAATGGTTTTCAATTTTATTGCTAAAGTATTAAGGCGCCCCAACCATGCAGAAACGTTGTGCTTCCATGGTAGCGCTCTTGCGCTCCTTCTCCAATGGCATCCTGAATGTGTTTTCAGAACGGTGGGACTCGACCCTCTTACGTAGGTGGATAAGAGTCCACACCCACTTTAATTAATTTATTACTAACATTAGGCTAAGCTTTTCTTTTACTAACATTATATGGATATTTATGTCAGCATCATCATCTCAGCTTTAATCCCAGTCGCATCCGAAGCTTTTTCAGCTTTGGAGTCTGGGGTCCGCTCTACCAGTGTAACTGCTGATTTTGGATAAACTTCGATATTTTACGTGAAGCGACTGCCGTCTAACCTCCACAACCCAAAGGCGTCATCGAAGCATTGCAGTTAGACCAATTGTTTGACTTTTGAGGGCTCCAACAACCCGTAACGACTGCCATTAGATGTTTGTATAGCAACCGAGGCACGACCAGACCAGTGCAAATATTCATATTCATGCATTGATATAATATTAAACTAAGGTAGATACGTCACTAGCGCATTGAAAATGAAGCGTACAAAAGGAGGTAAGTCCAGCAAGTCGCTTTAGGTTTCGTCGATTCTATTTAAGCGCAAACGACAAACACTAGCCATCTTTTTCTTCTCTAGGCTTTAGATTGCGCCCCATCTCACTCACACTGTGCCAACGTGTGAAATATACGCAGAATAAAAAAAATGCATGTGTGTGCTGCTACTCCGATCGGCACATTTATTTTGGTTAATTTGTTAGAGCATATCATATCTGTTTAATATTATATCAATGTATTCATGCACACAAATATTTCTACTGCGCGGGTATCGAACCGCGCCTCCTTGCGCAGCGACCGCGTTCGCTATCGCTACGCCACGGAGGCTGTGGGGGATTATATAATTACTTATTAATTAATTTGATGTGTTTTGTACTAAAATTATATGGATATTTATGTATGTTATCCGAAATAATTTTTTTAAATTTGAATTAATGGTTAAAGTTGCTTCATAATCAGTTTCGGGTAGCTTGATCTGCTGGCGTCTCTGTAGCTATCAATTAACACTAATATAACTATAGAGCTTAAATATACTACTTGTAGATATAGATCGCGCCAAACATGTAGTTCGCTCTGAAGTTGCTTCGCGCATTTGTACAGTCACGCATACTATTTACATATATATATTTATACATATATATATATATATATATATATTTAAATATATGTATAAATACGCATACTATATATATAAATACATATATAAATACACCTAAAATACAATTGCGCGAAGCAACTTCAGAGCGGACTAGATGTTTGGCGCGATCTATACTTCTGATAAAAGAACGACGGAATGACACTTTAATTGGGCTTAGTGTTAATTAATTAAAGCAGATTGTCGTGTAACTTGCTCGTTAAAGATTTTAATAATAGATAAAAATATTAATAGAAACAGGGGAATCTTCCACGTAGAGCGGAATGATGCGATGTTTTAGGAAAGAATAGGTACGCAGGACAGCAGGCCAAGCTACTCGAAACTGTCAATGATGACCTCTCCCGCTTAGGGCGGAGCGGAGTGTGTCAGACCTTTACTGACTAAAACACACCCCTGTTTCTTCACTTGCCTGTGCCCCAGGGGCACGGTTTCTTTTTTAACTAACCCGAAACCCTGACCCTGGAGGCATCGATCTTCGTGGACCCCGTGACGATGTGTTGACAACTGGTGGTGCGCGTGAAACACAAGCGGCGAGCTGCCCCTGCTCACCGCCCGCATGCCCGCGCCTACGGTGGCCGGGAGTTCGATGTTGTCTCCCGACCAGGGCGTCTCCTGCGGCGGCTAGAGGCGTGAGGGCGCTGGGATTCCCGCTCCCTCACGCGCTCCGCCTCCTTCTTTGCCAGCATCACTGCTTCGCAGGCGGGACGTGAGAGATCGTTGCCGATCGCTGCCACGAGGACACAGAGGTGCTCTACCCAAGCAGGGCAGACCTCCACTGTATGCTCCACCGTATCCTCAGTGTTATCCCTACAGTGGTGTCACCCTGGCATTTCCTCCCGCCTTATGCGGAACAGAAACCTCCCGAAGCAGCCGTATCCGGTGAAGAGCTGCGTCAGGCGGAAGGTGAGGGGCTGAGGGCGTCGTGGCGCCTCTCTAGCGACTCCTCAAAGAGTTTTTTAAATTGTGGTTGTAAGTGTCTTACTCAATTATGGTGCTATACCTATGGGAAAGGGAGCACAATCTTTACAAACTTCGAGAATAGAGGTTCATTAAACTTACCAAGTTTAGTTCTTGTTCATCTGGTGCCATAACACGACGAACGGCGCCGCGAGGCCGGTGCCGACGAACCAGAAGAAATTGAGAGTAACACGCGTGCGGTTGTGTATATCAAAGGGAAGGTTCTGGAATTAGAGAGACATTTTTTTAACATGTGTTATTAATGCTGAGGGAGTGCTGTAAAAACGCTGGTATGATCATGGGCGTACCCAGCTTCTGGTCTTCGGGGCAAGTCAATTTTTCAGGGTCGCATCATCCCTGGCTATTTTGTCTTACTAACTACATGAAACATTAGGTATTTGTAGTGTAGTGTCTAGTCACTGGACACTACACTGCGTCTATTTGCCCTACACACTAGAGTCTAGTGTGTAGGGCAAATGATGCTGTATAAGTCCCCGTTCATACTTTGACTAGGGATTAGGGGAGTTCATACATGTTCTACGAGATTTCCAAGGACAGCTGCTCAACAGCTCTCTCCTGGGTACACGCATGACTATAAATCATAATCATCATCATATCAGACAGAAAACGTCCACTGCTGGATATCTGCACCATAATTGCTAGATACACACACTATTACCATCAATTAGAATAATTTCGAAACCAATTGGCGTTATCGCAAAGGTCCGGCAGTACTTCACACCTGGGCAGCTTCTAATGTTATACAAAGCACGGATCCGTTCGTGTGTGGAGTACTGCAGCCACGTTTGGGCTGGTGCTGCCAAGTGTCACCTGGCCACTTTGGATTCAGTGGAGAGACGTGCAAAGAGGCTGATTGGTGACCCTGATCTAACTCGAGTTGGTCTCCAAAGCCTAGAGCACAGGCGTAGAGTAGCCAGCCTTTCAGTGTTCTATAGGATGCATTTCGGGGAGTGTGCGAGGGAATTGCATGATTTAATTCCCCCATCTCTGTTCCACCAGCGGACGACCCGTCGTACGGCTGGTTTCCACCCTTACGTTGTTAACACCACTACGATCCGGACGAAGCGCTTGGCCTCCTCCTTTATACCGCGTACATCGAGGAACTGGAACAATTTGCCAGCGGCGGTGTTTCCGTCGGACTACAATTTGAGTGTCTTCAAGGCTAGAGTGAATAGGCCTTTAATAAACTAGTGCGCTTTACCATCAACGATTGCGTCACTGCTTACCATCAGGCAGGATTGCGGTCAAGCGCTGGTTTATAATACCTATGTAAAAAAAAAAAAAATTGCTAGACACACACACTATTACCATAGAATAAAGAGAGGGAAGTACGTTATCTTCATACAAACGGACCGCGCGCGGCTTGTATGTGTGCGCCATAGTATCTATGCGTCGCCGCACGCACACCTAAACACAATATTAGAGTGCCTATGACTGCGCTAGTCGCGGCTAGCACGGAACGAGGTTCGCGCGTCACGGCTTTTCGGCACATTAGCTTTTAAAAAATGATCACATAAACTGCAAAGTTGGTATGTCTATTTATGAACAAATAAATGACTTATATTTTTCAAATTATATTTCTAAAAGTTATTTACAAGGATACGGATATATTACACATTAAAGTTTAATAACAACGCGTTTCGTAATAGTCGAAACCGAAGAAAGTACGTATTTTTCTGTAGCTAATTTGTAATTTTGTATTAAATGTTTGATTCAATAGATGTTATGTTTGTATTATTTATATTTGTATTAATTAAAAATAAAAATAAATATGGTTCTTTATGTGTACAAAACTAAAAATAAAAATTACAAAAAAAATAACTGACTAGTATATGTAAACTAAATACTAAGCAAATAATTTAAACATAAGCTCTTAGTCTATAAATATTTGTTAGCGGTTTGGGCGACAACCGTAACTGACGAAGCGCGGACAGTCGTCAACCCTAAGACAGTAGGCAATTAAATCGCGGATTGGGTCGCAGATAACCTACTTCCCCTCTTTATTCTATGCTATTACCTACTATCAATTAGAATAATTTTGAAACCAATTGCCAATCCATTGCTCCATACATTTGGAAAATATGTCCATTCAACAACGTAAATAGCGCAATGAAAGTTGTTGAACTGTAGAAATAAAACCCATTGATACCGATTGTGTGTTACGCATTTACCCTGATGTTTTTCCGTCATTGTGGTTCTTACCATTTTATGGACATCACTTTTTCATATAGAGTTGGCTGCTTCACCAAATTGCCCAAGATGACTCTTTGTCGGATCAGCCCCCAAATTATTGCGACTAGTTGGGATCAGTTGGGATCGTTCGGGCCGCCCATTGGTCCGTTCAGTCCAAACGATCCCAACTAGTGGCAATCTTTTGACAAAAATGTGTTTGCCGATTAGGGGGCAGGGCCTGTAGCTAATGTAACATCGCTTCGTAGCGAAGCGATACCGAATACCAAACCAACCAATGGCGGGAACGATTGACCACGCGACGCGATAAATCACGTGGTCAATCGTTCCCGCCATTGGTTGGTTTGGTATTCGATTTCGCTTCGCTACGAAGGGGTGTTACATTGGCTACAGGCGCAGGAGTAAGATTGAAAATATATGAACGGCACAGTGAAGAATTGCTTAAAAGTGCACTATGATCTATACATATAGGTACACAAACCACCAAATCAATGACTACAACTTCAGACAATCAATGACTAAGCTTACACTTAAGTGTATTCTTCTCCAGTTCATTCAAACCGCAGTAAGATAAAACTCTTGTTTCTTAGCTCTAAGAGAGCCTAACAAATAGATGTATTTTCCATATCCCAACAAAGTGAAAACTGATGTAATTCAAAGCTTTCTTAAGTGGATTACATTTTTACGACTATTATTATAACAAGAGATAGATAGGTGTGCCCGTTTCGCAAATTAATTGAAAGAGTGTTCTTTTTTAAGTAACTGTTGGTGCATTGAATCTACAACCACACTGCAACGATTTCTAAATATCATCATCATTATCTCAGCGTTAATCCCAGTCGCATCCGCAGCTTTTTCAGCTTTGGAGTCTAGGGCCCGCTTCAATCGATTCCAATCAGTTTTACACCATGTTATATTTTTTCCCAAATACATATAGAAATCGTTGGACAGCCCCCGTGGCGTAGCGGTAGCAAACGCGGCCGTTGCGCAAGGAGGCGCTCGTTCGATCCCCGCACAGTGCAAATATTTGTATGTCTGGTCATGTCTCTGAAAGCACGTCTAATGGCAGTCGTTACGGGTTGTTGGAGTCCTCAAATGAGTCGTCTTATGGTTGTGGAGGTCAGACGGCAGTCGCTTCACGGAAAATATAGAAGTTTAGCCAAAATCAGCAGTTAGACTGGTAAAGCGGACCCCAGACTCCAAAGCTGAAAAAGCTTCGGATGCGACTGGAATTAACGTTGAGATGATGATGATGAATATTTTTTATGTATATAATATGTAGTATGTATTCTCATATATACTATAGGTAGATTTCGTTATTAGATTATGTTAGGCAAAGGCGGCTCGCTATTAGCATCTACTTATATGTATAGATACACCGCGGGTATGTGCGGTTTTACAAACAATCGCGGTTTTCGTAAACATGCATTCAGCCGTCGATGTTATTTAAGACTTATGTCGACATGACGACGGATTGTGCTCTTCACATAAAATGCAACAATAAGTACCTACACATATTATGCCTTCTCTGTATGAGAGGAGACATTTTTTTTCCGAAGGTGGAAAAATCCTCATGGACTATCCGCCGCTCGGGGACGCGGAGGGGTGTGCCGGACTCTTACCGGCTAAAATACCACCTGCCTTTCCGGGCTACCGGGTCCTCCCAATTCTACGGTAATGAGAGGAAACCTGTGCCCAACAGTGGGACGATAAAAAGGTTGATGATGATGATGATAGGCCTTCTAAAGGAAGTCACTAAATAGGTATCTATTGATGATAGGCCTTCCAAAGGAACTCACTAAATAGGTACTTAGGTATTTTAAAATATGCAAAAACATAACAATTAAAAGGTTAGTTTATAAAAAAAAACACACACACACACACACACAGAGAGAGATACATATTCATAGTGTAATTACAAGTAAAAAAGTTCAAATACCTATTTAAACACGATCTATTGTAACAAATGAACGCTTTCGATATTATTCAGCTGCTATAACTTTGTTAGGTGTAGTGTAAACGAAATGAAATGAAATTTCGTGTTACGTAGCATGTCTAGCTATGTGCGTGTAAATAAAATAAGTAACGACGTTCAAGACGCCTCGAAATCAATATAAACTAGGCTGCTAGGACCCTCGCCCTTTACCACTTCCAAGTGCTTTAATTATGAAGAAGTGACACAACAGCAGGTCCCCTAATCTGCTATTTTCATAAATTTGTAATTCCAACACATTCCATTTTCATTCCATTCCATTGTCATTGTGCTTAAAAGTTCGTAATCTGTTAAACCCATACTAATATTATAAATGCGAAAGTATCTCTCTCTGTCTGTCTGTCCGGCTTTCACGCCAAAACTACTGAGCCGATTGCAATGAAATTTGGTACACAGATAGTCTAGAAAGAAAGCCTGAGAAAGGACATAGGCTATATAACTTCCCGCTATGGACAATAGGAGCAGAGCAGTAACAAAAATTATTGCGAAAACGGGGGCAAACGCGGAAGTACCTACAGATTGCTTCCATTACCTATTTTAACAGTCGCTTATTTTATATCAACACGCGGACGAAGTCGCGGGCAACAACTAGTTCATAATAATCGTTCAATTATCAGACATTGTCGTATTGCCGTTATTATAAAACCCGTTAATAGAAATGATTTCCTAAAAAACAATGCTCAATTTGAAGAACGGAACGTTTACTAATATGGAGTGGAGCGTCAGTGATAGAGCACTGGAAAGTCATAATAATGTCATTTTGTTGATTAGTAGATTACGAAAATTGTCTAAATTGATAATTAAGAGATCATTGTACGAACATTCTGACACTATGATGTCTGGGGAAGCCGTGCGGAGTACGGGTCTGAGCAGTTGTATTGCGATGTGTGCTAGGTACGATGCGCCAAATGTTGTTGTGTCGGGAGTTTGGTCGTAGAGGGTCTCCAAATCAATCTCCCTCTGGTGCAGCATCGTTGGTCGTCATTGCATCACGTCGCTCAACTGCCGTCTTCCTTCCAAATCACCCGGTTTTTTCGAGTGTATACTGAATAGGCTCTTAATAAACTAGCGCGCTTTACTATCAACGAATGTATCACTGCTTACTATTAGGCGGGATTGCGATCATGCACTAGGGTATAAATAATTATTAAAAAAAGAAGAATTGACGCAACATCAGGTCCATTGTCCGTATAATCGGAAAAAAATTAACCAGGAAAACAGGAGGACATCAGAGCGTTATGTATTAGTTTATCCGAGGTTTATCCTGTTCACAGCTGATATAAGTAATGGTCGGTGCTTTTTCGGTGGTTAGGTAGAACCAGCCAGTAATTTGTCTAAAGTCCAGACGACTTCAACCTCCTTTTATACAAGGGAGTTGGGTCGTCTATTCTTATAATGATCCCTGTCAAGTTATGACAGCAAATCTTATTAAAAACTACCAAGAAAAAAAAAATTGCCCGGGATTCTTCTTCGGGGCCTTCTAGGGATTGGGAAATAACGATTTTCTACCAACCGAACCAAGTCTGTTCCAGTTTTGAGCTCATATGGCTACCGACACATATGCAAAGCCATGTAACGACTTTTATTAAATCAAATAATACTTATATCCGTAAAAATGGACCTATATTCTGCTTGCTGAGTACTCATAATCACGCAATAGGTTTAACCTGTAAAATGAACTAGGCGTGCCTATGAAAGAGCCATAAACGTACTCTATTCGAAAAAAAAAATGTATTCAATTACGTAATATACAAAAAAATATGTATCTGGACTTACCTCTCCAGGGATGCCTCCATTTGATCCATTCCTAAAGAAACTCTTCATCACATTTCTTCCAGACT
Source organism: Sesamia nonagrioides (assembly GCA_017933935.1). Classification (NCBI taxonomy): domain Eukaryota; kingdom Metazoa; phylum Arthropoda; class Insecta; order Lepidoptera; family Noctuidae; genus Sesamia; species Sesamia nonagrioides. The sequence continues at coordinate 373,155 of JADWQK010001195.1, forward strand.
GGTTTGAAATCCTGGCTAGCGGACCCAACATTTTGCCTTTTCTTACTAAACTCAACAAAATGGCCAGGTATAAAGGTAGATAAGATAGTCGTATTGGTTATCGGTGGATACTGACCGAACGGTGGGCTGATAAGCTTAGACTGAAGTGTATTAAAGAAACGAAAACGTTGGTATAATCCGTCGATATTGTATTGGCAGTTCGTTTGAAGTGTTCAAGTGTGGAAAAGAGAACCTTTCAAATTGATTAGGTTTTAATGTTGTCGGTGTCGAGGAAAACAGGTACGTATTGAAATGACTGTGTTGCTGATTTCTATGAGAGATGTTTTCAATTTCGAGCATTGGAAATTGTGGTAGTAGCATGCTTTTTTACTTTTTGACGTAATAAAAATCAACATCAGACTTATGTGATTACAATCAATCCTCAGCAACTTATTGGAACCATTTTGAAATATGTTGCTCCATATGTTGGAAAAATGTGTCTGCTCAACAACGTAAATAACGTAATCAATGTTGTTGGACTGTCAATTAAAACCCATTGCTACTATTGGGTGTTATGCAATTACCCTGCTGTTCTAATTTACTCTGTGGTCCCCCAGAACACCCGCCCTTGACAACTGTATATAAAGTAAATATACATACATTAGGAAGAATTTGATTCTATACAATAATAGTAAGTAATTAACATTATTAAACATAGTACATACATTTATATACCTACGATATGCTAGTTAGCACAGGATAAGCCAAAAAAAATGTAAAGAGGTCGGTGTTGGGCCGATGTCATTATGTACCATTCTGATTTTGAATTCGGGTTAAGTAGAACATTTTTAAGTCCTTCAGTTCTCAAATATTGCAACTCTCTACTTAAATTAAGAAGAATTTGATGCTTTTTAGTTTAATTTAATTTTGGAGAATAGCGGGCCCAACACTCACAATCCTGTTCGTATGTGTTTTTCTAATAACATGTCCGTTGTAATGTAACAGATTTTCTTTCATAGTCAACTTCCTTTTCAAAATTCAAGGCTCCACGATGATCTCGCCGCCCGGTAAGGACCAGGCCCTAGTCAACGGCGCGTCGTGTTTCACGCGCGCTTCAAAGAGATGTCAGCACATCGTGACGGGGTCCACGAAGACCGATGCCTCCTGGGCCAGGGTTGCGAGTCGGTTAAACAAGAAACCGTGGCCCTGGCCGTCGCACAGGCAAGTGAAGAAACACGGGTGGGTTTTAATCAGTAAAAGTCTGATACGCCCTTCCGCTTCGCCCAGAGCGGGAGAAGTCATTTCATGACTTCCCTCCCATCATTGCTGAGAGGCCTCTTTTTTCTTGTGCAAATCGCCATGATTCTGTGACAGCTATATCCAGCACCCAATTGCGTAGCGTACAATTACTATCAATTGAAATCATTTTGAAGCGTATTGCTAATCTATTGCTCCATAAGTACGAAAAATGTATCTACTCAACAACATAAATCACGCAATGAATGTTGTTGAAGTGTCAAAATGAAACTCATTGCTACTGATAGGATGCTAGATAATTACCTTGCAGGGCTCTGCCCGCGATATCCATGATGGTTGTTAAGTTATGGAATATTTTATCTACAAACAATGTTTTAAAGTGTATATTTCTTTAGCATCGTTGTGAGTCGTCGTGTGAAAAATCGATAGTTTGGGGGCATGAGGAACAGGGTGTAAAGTTCACTCATCCTCCATAGAAAAGGGAGCATCCTCCGACGGTGTTATGTATGGCGGGCACTTGCCCAATGCTTGGAATTGGGAAGTTGTATGTATGATAGTTGCACGGTAAACTCTGATTGCGAGATGTAGAATTCGTGTGATGTCAGTATGACGCGTTGTTCCATGTGGGGTTTGCAGGTAGGTACCGCTACATACATCACTCCCACGGAATAGATAATATAACTTTATCTGTTCTGTGATCACTCCCCTCCGGAGTACGTGACATAAGAAGCAGTAGCTATACAGTGTTTCTTCAATTTTTTTAAGGTTTCATTCCTACCACGTGTAAATTACACACATGCTTTATATTTGATGTGTTGACAGTTTTTAATCAATGGCTCCTAATTGAAGAATGTTCTGTAACATATTCTGTTACTCATTTAAGGAAGGTTAAAGGAACTGTGTAAACTAGGGCACAGATTACAGTTAGGGGTATAGTTGCGTACGTATTTTTTGCATTTTCCTCGAAGTTTGTTAATGTTTTGTTCATTTTAACTTAATTAATTTATATATTATTATGACAGTAATGGTAATTATTACCTATGTGTGATCTTCTTCAATTACAACATGAATTAATAAAACCAGCCAAGTGCGTGTCAGAACTGTCAGACCACGCATAATGAACAGTATAATACTGAATACACTTTTAAGTAGCAATTAATTTGCAAGTAAATATAATTATATTTTTATTTAAATAGTTGGAGGTTTGTTTTTTCCGTTTGATGAACAGCTTCCTAAGAATAGAAACGAACTTTAATTTATAGATTTTGCAATATTTCAAATAAGAAAAAATTTCAATATGATTAATGAATTTTATAGTATAAATAAATCAACTCGGGTTTTTTTACATCATACGAGAACACAAGTCTTCACAGTAAAAAATAGTAGCTTCCTCATTTATTGTAATGGCAATTTACGAATGACGTTTTTACGTCCGAATATGGCAACATAGAATCTGCCATTTAAAAAAAAAAGAAACAGTCGGCCACGCTTGCTACAGAAATCATTTCACTTTTCGGGGGCCTATTTTCCCCCTTTACGTTTAGTTCCAATATTGCTGTAATTACTTCATTACCAGAGTAAAACTTTAAATCGTAAGTAAAAATTAGATATGGCCGACTTGGACGATTTCTTCGCGAAAAAAGATCGCAAAAAGTCGAAGGCAGTGAAAAAGTTCGCCACAGCCGATGAGTTGACCAAAAAATTGGACGACCCAAAACAGAAATCAGATGTAAGGCCGAAGAAGGAGCGGCCGGTTCAGGAAGGAGAAGAAGGAGGTCGAGCAGGGGTGAGTTTGATACCAAACATTAAAATTTTATCACAACATCATGACAATCATTGTGTCGGGCGATTCGTGGTCTTTTTTGACGATCAGTGTTTATTAACCCTGTTTTATTTCTAGTGACTAATGATCGCTTCTCGCGGCTGTATAGCGTTTGACCTGGTTTTGTATGAAAATCTAGCAATTTTTTTTGTAGGTCGTAATTTTTGTTAGCCTCATTTTTAACATTCAACATTAATGTCGAACTTTCCATGTAATATGTGTATCTCTAGGGGCAGACGTGTCTTTACAGATCATGCTTGTATTGCAATGTCATTCATGGTAAGAAACATGATAGGTTATGACATTTCTTAGAAAAAAGTTATGTTTGAATGAAGATTTGTGCAAAATCATTGTAATTTATTCCAAATCAAAATAGCTTAGACCTGCAAATAGTGTGTGCACACTTTGTCATAATTTTTCAAACAAAATCTCTTAGGAAGTTAGAGAACAATCCTCTTGAAATATTATTCATGGCCAATCCATAGACAAAGATACAAAGCATCAATTTTTTTTATACAAATTTCTGTTAATGTCAAGGTAAACTCAATACAGCCATGTGTTTGTCATACTTTGTTTTCATAAATTATCATAATAATTATTTTCATAAGGTACAATAATAAATAATAAACAAGTAGGTAAAAGTAAACAATGAGTATAATTTACATATTTATTGACAATTGTAACATTTCCGAGTCCTGTTTGTGTAGCGTTTAAGGAAAACAATATCTGTTAACAACATATTACTTGTACACAATACTGAACTTGGATGTTCTTTAGTTAAATTTTATATAACATGCTGAATACTATATATATCGATTACCACTAGAAATTATTTTTTGTTTTTTTTTCAAATGGTAGGGTAAGTATTGCGATTTTGGTATGTAATAATTAATTTCTGTTTATGGCAGACAAATGGTTAATAAACAAGTATTAACATATAAGATAGTTTTAACTCTCAAAGTATCAAAACTATTTGCAACATTTGATTTTAACTCCATGAGCTTTCACCGATGCTTTTAAAACCGCCTGGTTGTCAAAAAATACACAATTACAATGTTAAACTTGATAGTCAGAATGTAAATTCAAATTTTATATTTAATTTGAGTATTCTGTACAAGAAAACTTGCACTTTTATAGTACTTTTTGTTTCAATTGTTGTTGATTCGCTTTGTGTCTCAGAAAACATGTTATGCCTTATTTTACTGACAATAATATAGTCATGTGAAAGAGAATAGACAGATAATCCAAGACCATATTTGCAACTCCAAAGCACGGATTACTGATGTTTGCCAAAAAGTCACTGAGTTGAAGGGAGACTGAGCTGGCAAGCTGCCATATGCCCAATAAGCTGAAATCAGTCCAAATAACTATGTGGAGCTAGAAGCGTCATGCTAGATCCCGTAGAAGATTGCAGGAGGAGCTGGAAAAAAGTAATTTCCCTTATGGAAATCATTTCGTTCGAATAATCTTTTCACAATGACCCTCACAGTTTGTGGAATCTCTCCGCATTACAGAACTATGTATTTAACTGTAAATAATAGTACTCAATAACTAAGAATACTGGTTCAATTTCAAACGAAACAATTCCTTATTCTGCCTGGATTGTACCAACGAAGAGAGATTATAAAACTAAATTAAACTAACAAGTTATGTATAAAAAAAGTGATAAAAAATCAGAAACTCCTATACAAGGCTATAAGGCTACTCTCTCAGCATAATATTTGATATTTAAAAAAAGTAATTATCATAACGCTGATATTGTATACAACATTATTTTTTGTATTATACAAAACTCGAAACACGTGTCAGTATTTTTAAGTAAGGAAAAAAAAAAAACAAAAGGATATCCTGAATAACCTGGTTGTCCAAACAAAAATATGGTCAACACCGTGCTCGCCCGTTTAGAAATGATTGGAATCATTTCAGTTGCTTATTCTGAACAAACTATATTCAGGTTATTCGTATTAAGAAACGAGTCGGACTCGCACACCGAGGGTTCCGCTGTACAAATGTAGCGGTTTACAATTTATGACGTACTAGCTTTCCGCCAGCGGCTTCGCCCGCGTGGAGTTAGGTTATATCGCGCTGTTTAAATTCCCCTCGGGAACATCAAATTTTTCTGGGATAAAAGGTAGCTTATGTTCTTTCTCAGGGTCTAAAGATTGTCTGTGCCAAACTTCATCAAAATCGGTTGAGAGGTTTAGGCGGGAAAGCGTAACAGACAGACAGAATTATTTTCGCATTTATAATACTAGCATTGATTTAGATTTTTTCACAGTTTAGAGGCAATTAGATTTAAGAAGTGTTTGATATGAATTTCAACTTTAATATCTCTACGCGTACATGTGAAAAAGGGTAGGTAGTAAGTTTATAATTATTAAAAAAATATTTTATGTCATGTAAGCAAAAATAATATTTTATGTAACTTCAAATTTATCATTGTCACAATTTTTCCGTTATCTGTCTGTACTATAATATAACGTTGCTTCGTGCCGAATTTCAAGATTCTGAGTTCACGGGAAGTACCTTGTAGGCAAAGAGATTTAAGATATATAGAGATGTGTCAAAACGGCATAGAAAAACTGTGATCCCATGGCTCAGTTCCGCCATCTAGTACAATATAGCAAAATTAGATCGACAATTGGAGACATCAAATAGTAAAAATGAAATAAGTTTATATAAAATATATTCAGCTATTGCCCGGTAGGTGGCCAGTGTGGTCTATGTTGCCAGATCCGATTTAATACCCTAGTATAGTTCAAATCGGGTAAATAAATATTGAAAAGTAAATAAATTAAGTGAAACTTGTCTTGTACAAACAAAAACTGTTTTAGAATTTTATTCGCTACTATTCATTTACCGTGACACCGTCTATTGGCATTTTAGATGTTTTATGCTTACGAATTATTTTAACGCTCAGTTTATTGCGATTTTTGAGTGTAATAGACCTTTTAGGCCATAAAGCGCATTTTGTTTTGCAATTTTCGTTTGCATTTCGTTTTTAGCAAAATTATTCTTTTTACACGTTTGTATGCAAATATTTTTAAATGGCAATGCAAAAAACTGTGGTAGGGTTTGTATCATTTCGATATAAAGTTATCGATAATATTCAAAGAAGTTACTACGACGATGTTTTTCGCATTATGATAGCTTGAAACAAAAAATTAGGAAGCAGAATAATTATGGGTAATTTCAAGTTCACAAGTTTCTTATTTATATAATTCTTTTAATATAATAGGCGTTAAAGTTTAAAATTGCCGATTAGTACTGAAAATCTAAATAATTGCTTATTTTTTAATTTTTAATTAATTCATTTATAATCAATATATAGGAAGGTCGTTTATGCCTTTGTGATAGAACTCTGAGGATCTAGACTGCATAAACTGTGTGAAAGCAGAACTGCCTCCTGGGAAGAAAACTTCTTGTCACGTAGATAATTGTCCAAATCACGACAAAAATGGTAGTCTGCTGGAGCAAGTCCTTTACAAGATTCGTACGCCATTATCTTTAAAAACGGCAAAAAAAATCACGGTTATTGTATGGGAGCCCGCCTTCAGTATTTATTTTATTTTAATTATTTATTTGTAATTTGAATATTAATAAGCTTAATAAAATAATAAAATTAAGACGCTTAAAATGTTCACAGAATATTTGGTATAACCAAATATTCTGTGAACATTTTAAGCGTCTATCTGTTTCCGTTATTAATATGGAGCAAAAAACGGCAAAAATTCACGTTTGTTGTATGGGAGCCCCCTTAAATATTTTATTATTTTTTATTCTTAGTACTTGTTGTTATAGCGGCAACAGAAATACTAACACAATCTCTGGAAATTACAACTGTCTCGCTATTACGGTTTATGAGATACAGCCTGGTGACAGACGGGACAGACGAACAGAGAAGTCTCATGAATAGGGTTCGTTTTACCTTTTAGGTACGGAATCCTCAAAATCACAAAGTAGCTCGCAATCATTGTACTACATATACGTACCTACATATTTTATGAATATATTTCATTATAAATAAGTTATGTAATCTATGTACTTATCCACTTAACCGTAAATTTTATTCCAATTTTTACGGTTAAGTAGAAAAGTACTGAAATTAATAACTTACTATTTCATTTCTAATACAAGGTACCGATTCTTTTTTTTTAAATTGATCGACAAGTCTTTCCAAAGTAGATAACTTCTCTTTTAAAATGCATTGAGCATAATTTCGATGAATGAGACGGAAGCCAATTTTCTTCTCTACGGTCTATCTGGACAAATCGTATCCACTTTTTCCCTACGACATTATTTTTATTCGGAAACCAAAAATAACAAAAACCTAGATAAATGAATAGTAATTGTTCATTCAATTTTGTTTATTAATATGATATGATTATGTTTAAATAGAGTTAATAATAAATAAACTTGAAATATAGTAATATTTTAAGTTTATTTAGCTATATTTTAAATGTCAATAAAATACAACAAAATGTATTCATCTTAATAAGTATTATCGATAACTAAATCGATAAACAACATTACTACATCTCTACAAGAAAATAGTAAAACTACACAACAATAGAGGGCGCTTATTACAATAATGGAAAATTTTGTAGAACTAAGATTTTTTTAAATTTGAATTGCAGACGAAATATAAATAATTCATAGAAAAACATTCCGAAGTTAGGTCCAGTCGTACTTAAAGGGACAATAGACCTAGGTATTTGGTATAAATTTCAATTTGATACCTTTATTAGTTCGTGAGAAATAAGGTAGTAAGTTTCATTTTATTAAAATATGTTTATTATATTATATAACTAAAAAAATGTGATTTTCGCAATTTTTCCTATATTTGCATTATATGTCAATCCTTCATGCCAAATTTCATGATTCTGAGTTTACGGGAAGTATCCTGTAGGTTTTGATTCCTTTGCGAGTGTCGAAAATTTGTTGAAAATATCGACATATCGGCTGTATCTTTTGATTGGCTTGGCTTAGAAGTTTGATATTTTCACAGCTTAAAGGGACAATAGACCTAGGTATTTGGTATAAATTCCAATTTGATAACTTTATTCGATCGTGAGAAATAAGGTAGTAAGTTCCATTTTATTAAAATATGTTTATTATATTATATAACTGAAAAAATGTGATTTTCGCAATTTTTCCTATATTTGCATTATATGACAATGATTCATGCCAAATTTCAAGATTCTGAGTTTACGGGAAGTATCCTGTAGGTTTTGATTCCTTTGCGACTGTCGAAAATTTGTTGAAAATATCGACATATCGGCTGTATCTTTTGATTGGCTTAGCTTAGAAGTTTGATATTTTCACAGCTTAAAGGGACAATAGACTTAGGTATTTGGTATAAATTTCAATTTGATAACTTTATTCGTTCGTGAGAAATAAGGTAGTAAGTTCCATTTTATTAAAATATGTTTATTATATTATATAACTAAAAAAATGTGATTTTCGCAATTTTTCCTATATTTGCATTATATGACAATGCTTCATGCCAATTTTCAAGATTCTGAGTTTACGGGAAGTATCCTGTAGGTTTTGATTCCTTTGCGAGTGTCGAAAATTTGTTGAAAATATCGACATAATCGGCTGTATCTTTTGATTGGCTTGGCTTAGAAGTTTGATATTTTCACAGCTTAAAGGGACAATAGACCCGAGTATTTCATGTGAATTTCAGCTTGATACGTCCACGCGTTCTTGAGATAAAGGGTGGTGACAGACAGACAGACAGACAGACAGACAGACAGACACGGACAACAAAGTGATCCTATAAGGGTTCCGTTTTTTCCTTTTGAGGTACGGAACCCTAAAAATACCTTATAGTGAAAATTTATTCCTAAAATGCCTTTATATGAACCATGTTAATCTTACTGAATAAATCATCTCCAATCTTTACAGGACGAAGAAGAGTGGAAGGAGTATGAGGAGCCGGTGAAGGACTACACTGGCCTGAAGATCCAGGTGCTCCAAGGAGGCAACCAACAGTCGGACTCTGGCCGCGACTCTGCTTCCGAGGACACTGCAGGCCCTGAAGGCGGGAAGGTCAAAGGACCCTGGAATAAGCCTGTAAGCTACCATCATCATAGGAACCTACTATACTGGTATTAAGAAACAGGTGCTGCATGAGGCTCCAGCTTTTCCTCGGTGGTAGACCATAACATCGGCTGCCGGCAGAAGTTACCACCCACCAGACAGTCTTGCCGCCAAACGAGTCGTCGTGTTCCGGCATGATGTGTTGTGAACCCGTACGGAGGTCGGGTCTGCACAGTTGTGTTGCTATGTGATCCGCGTACGAGCGAAAAATGTTGTTGTGTCGGGTGTTTGGTCGTGGAGGGTCTCCAGATCAATCTTCCTCTGGCGCAGCATCGTTGGTCGTGCTGTTGGGTTTAACATTGCATCACCTCGCTCATCTGCCGTCTTCCTTCCTATTCACTCAGTTTTTTTTAAAATGAATAGGCTCTTCATAAACTGCGCGCTTTATCATCAACGATTGCATCATTGCTTACCATCAGGCGGGATTGCGGTCAAACAGTAGGTTAAAATTATTTAAAAAAAAAGAAAGATAACCAACCAACCAACCAACAGTTCCACAATACTGCGAGTCCTGAGAGGAATATTGTGATAATAAATTTGCAATAAGTTGAAAAATATAGTTTATAAAACTAAAAAAACATTCTTTAAAAAATATCAAACAAAAAGTTAAAATTAATTTAAAAAAAAAGCGTGAGGCGCTTTGTGCCGTAATTTTTGTATATTAAGCGCCTCACGCTTTTTTAAATTTGATATTCTTTAACCTTTTGAACGCCCATCTATATAATATGCGATGTGTCCTCCCGCGCCAACCTACAAATAAACAAATAATGTTTCTTCACCAATTTAAGAAGCTAAATAAAAACTGTAACCGTAAATTCATATTTTATAAAAAAATCAACATTAAAACCTAAAAAGAAAAGAATTTTAAATTTTCTAATAAATTTAAAATTCTTTAATTTTTCTTTCCTTTATTCGTGTGTTATAAAAGGCACATTCCTATTTGTCTCCAAATGTAATCCTTTTACTTCATATCAAGTAGTTGGCGCTCGAGGCACGTCAAAATCCTTTCTGTTATAAGGATGTCTACATTTCTATTGTATTTATTTTTATATTCACTGTGGTCAAGTTACACGTGCATAACCTCAACCGATTCCTGCATAATTTATTTCGTTTACTTACAACTTAACAAATACAATTAATAGAAGCTAAATACGTGGTTTTCTACGTTAAAAAAACATTAAAATGGAGGTTAAGTGTCTGTTTCACACAGATGTTATAGACCTTTTTTTAATTGTGTCGCAAAATACTCGCAATTATTTTTCTGGTTTGTAGAAACTAATAGAAAATGGAAGAAAAACGAAAAGAAACATTCCGTTGAATATCAAGACGACGAACTTTTTCAAAATTCTGATTCAGACTTGAACAACTCGCAATAATACGTCATATTCACAGTCACAATTTTTTTTATATGAACACGTGCGCCAACTCAAGATGTAAACATTGCACTACACTAAAATGCACAAAGTCACTATGACCTTGAAACCCGTTCGCTTATGACGTCACAGATTTACTTCTATACAAGTCGGTGGCGCGTGCGGACTGACAATTAACTAACTTTGTAGAGATGGGTTTTTCAAACGGGGTTTCACTATCGAGATTGATTAGAAAACCTATTAATTCTTGATTAAGGTGAATAAAACCTAGTTTATAGTGTAAAATATTATGTATTTACGTAATTTTCTTGCAATCTTAGTATTTATGATCATTTCGACGAAATGAAATATAGCGAGGTCTTCGTGTCCCATCACTGGCTTACTTGATATCAAATAATTGACGCTGGGGGCATTAAAATATATTCTGGCATTTTTGTTTCTATTGAAAATAAAACAAATAAGAACTTATTATGTGTGAAAAAGTTAAAAATATGGCTCATAACAGGGAAAAGGTCCGTAAAAACAAAATAAAAGGTCTTGTAAAAGTCGTAAATTTATTTTATACTGTGATTACTTCTAATCAAGTAGTGGCGCTGAGGGTACGAAAATCTCGAGCTTGTATAGAAGTGATTGGCTTTCAAAACGTTAAAATTAGATTTTCTATTTTATCTCTAAAGCATTAAGGCTCAAGGTTGATTGGGAATATTTGACAGTTTCGGGTAACTTGACTGCTTGTGTTAATAATTGTAAGCTACATAATGCGGCGTAATGGACAAAATGCAATAATCGTTTTTTTTGTAAGGTTATTTCATTAGCTAACTTCACACTGGTCCAGATGAATGATTTGTATCAATAGATTCCACAAAGTGCGCGCGTTTTACGAGGACTCGCATGATATTAAAAAAAAAAAACGATCTGATTCTCATTCAGCCTTGTTTGAATAAACAGCTTTTGACTTTAAGAACTTTGCCATATTTATTGCAGCATCAACCGGAAGTTGAAACTCCAGCACCGCCACCGGTTGAAGAGCCAAAACCGCGTGAAACTAAGACGACAGCGTACGTGCCGCCATCGTCGCGTCAGCGGCCTATTGAGAACGTGCGCAGGAGTACGGTAAGCCATTGAATATGCCAGCCTTTTCCCAAATATGTAGGGGTTGGCTTCCAGTCTGACCAACTGCAACATTTTATTGGCTTATCGATTTATTGTATCTTAGGAGACAATCGTTCATATCGTTTGTCGATCTTTTGACATAAAATGTTTTTTAAGAAACAACCTTGTTGTACATCACACTCGTCTCCATAGAGTAGGCAACTCGTTCATGGGTCAATGTATACACTTTTACAACAAGCTTCCCATGGACATTCGAAACTTACCCATTAAAAGATTTAACAGCTGTATTAAGACCAAACTTTGCAAAAAGGGGTGTTATAAATTTTCAGATTATTTAGAAGAGACAATAAAGCTTGGGATTAAGTTGCTCGGTCTGCTAAGCAATATGCGTAATTATGCTGCAATTATGACATTTTGATCACTGTTTTTTTTAAATCACATAAAATGTAACAATCGATTTGTACAAAGAAAATATATATTGTTATTGTAAACATTTTCATTTTTAATGTCTAGACTTGAAAAAAGACGATGTTCCTGAGTTTGTTGGGGCTTTTCTTCTCAGAGGTCTATTAGGAAATGCCGGCTCCAGCTACTTTAAAAAAATATGACGTGTAAAAGTGTTCAGTGATCCTACTTGCATAATAAACGATTTCATTTTGTTATGTTTAGAAACACGCGCCTGACATCCACAACGACGACTACTTCCCGGTGCTGGGCGCGAGCGCCAAGCGCGGCGGCGGCGGGTGGAGCACCGCCGGGGCCGGAGCCGCCCGCGAGCCAACCGCCGCGCGCCAGCCGCTCGCGCTCGGGAACCGGTTCACCTCGCTGCAGGACGACAGCTAGCCAGGTATACTTCCAACACGCGCGAGCCAACCGCCCCGCGCCAGCCGCTCGCGCTCGGGAACCGGTTCACCTCGCTGCAGGACGACAGCTAGCCAGGTATACTTCCAACACGCGCGAGCCAGCCGCTCGCGCTCGGGAACCGGTTCACCTCGCTGCAGGACGACAGCTAGCCAGGTATACTTCCACCGCGCGTGAGCCGACCGCCCCGCGCCAGCCGCCCGCGCTCGGGAACGGGTTCACTTCGCTGCAAGACGACAGCTGCTAGCCAGGTATACTTCCACCGCGCGCGAGCCAACCGCCCCGCGCCAGCCGCTCGCGCTCGGGAACCGGTTCACCTCGCTGCAGGACGACAGCTAGCCAGGTATACTTCCACCGCGCGCGAGCTAACCGCTCCGCGCCAACCGCTCCGCGCCAACCGCTCCGCGCCAGCCGCTCGCGCTCGGGAACCGGTTCACCTCGCTGCAGGACGACAGCTAGCCAGGTATACTTCCACCGCGCGCGAGCTAACCGCTCCGCGCCAACCGCTCCGCGCCAACCGCTCCGCGCCAACCGCTCCGCGCCAACCGCTCGCGCTCGGGAACCGGTTCACCTCGCTGCAGGACGACAGCAGCTAGCCAGGTATACTTCCACCGCGCGCGAGCCAACCGCCCCACGCCAGCCGCTCGAACTCGGGAACCGGTTCACCTCGCTGCAAGACGACAGCTAGCCAGGTATATTTCCACCGCGCGCGAGCCAACCGCCCCGCGCCAGCCGCTCGTGCTCGGGAACCGGTTCATCTCGCTGCAGGACGACAGCTAGCCAGGTATACTTCCACTGCACGCGAGCCAACCGCCCCGCGCCAGCCGCTCGTACTCGGGAACCGGTTCACCTCGCTGCAGGACAACGTAACGTGATAAGCGTTTTGCCAACGTGCCATCTTATTGGAATAATTGTATTATTATCACACATCTCACTAATCTTAATTTCGTTTACAGGTAACGCAAACCCACAACGTGATACGCTGCAGTAAAGTGAAGTGTCAATATGGACTTGTAAGCGAAGCCTGGCGCATAGCATATACAATATATTACCTATACAACACACTCAAACAAAGAACAACGTGCAGTTCATATGTAGCCCCATACCAGACCCACTGGTGGCCAGACAGTTGCTAACACTGTTCCAAGTTTGAATTACATTTTTTTTATTCTTCAGTGCTGTTATTTGTTAAGCCAGTAATTTTAAATCGATTCGCATGGACGAAGCCTGCTTTGTATTAATCATAGACAATAAATAAACCCTAAAGTGATTTCGAAACATAACTTATGTAAGAAACACTCATTTTAGGAATACATTTTGCAACATCATGGCAACTGTCTTTAAAAAAAGTGTAAAAGCAAGAAAAGAATGTGCGACTTGTTATTTTTTATGTTTATATTGATAAATAAATATTTAAAAAAATGTGTCTCGTATGCGTGAAAATGGACAATTAGGGGAAAAAATTGGTGGAATTATTTATATACAGTACCGATGATTTAAAGTGTTAATAATCAATAAACCAAGCGTGGAGTATAAAATTTTATATTTAAACAAAATTGTTATAAAAATTGAGAAACATTGAGTAAACAAGGCCAAGCGCTCCGGTTAACAACATGTACATTTTGTTTTGATATTGCAATTATAAATTCTGTAACGGCAAATCATTGGAAATATCTTGTACCATAGAAATAAATTATGTATTTAAAAACTAATGTTTATTTCATTTCCGTGACAGGAGATTATTTTTTTGTTTCCATAGACATTCTTTTTTTTTGGTTTTGTTTGTTCCATTTGAAATAGGCTAAGGTCAGAGACCATACTGCCATGTCTGAAGTAATTAATTTTCAACTATCCTATCATAGCTAATCTAACTTAACCCAACCTAAACCTACCTCCTTTCGTTTTTTCGTCTATCCTATCATAGCTAATCTAACTTAACCTAAACCTATCTCCTTTCGTTTCCCGCGGGACCCGACACTAGGAGGAAGATTTCGGACAAAGTCATGATGTGGCCACTATGCTGCAATATTTCAATTTTCTTTATGAAATATTCACTGAATTCCCTTTACCCTTTTTACTACATAAATCACGCGTTTTTATTTAGTAAACGACACTATAAATAATTATAAGTCCAAGGAAAAATGAGCGTGGCACTCAAACCCTTAAACCATCAACAGATTGCTTCTAAAGTTTGTCACTGGCCTTTAACGAGTATGCTGGGCTGGACTTCATAACTGCTGCTTATAGCATTGACAAAGTGAAGACAAAGACGCCGATTTTATTGTTCTCAAAGTAAACAATTTTTTTTTTTAAAGTTAACTGCATCTCTTTCTTTTTATTCAATAAGAAAAGGATAGCAGATAACAATTTAATTTAATCCTGTCAAATTAAGATACCTCATGGATAGTTTAGACGATTCCCTTGTTCAATAACCGAACTGTTCAGAACATATTTTTCTTACTATTTCGTTAAGAAAAGGACAGAATATAAAATTTTAGTTTAGAACTGCCAAGTTAGTCCGCGCCTGACGTAAATGGACGTATTTTTGGTCGCCATGTTTATAAT
Organism: Sesamia nonagrioides; assembly: GCA_017933935.1. NCBI lineage: Eukaryota > Metazoa > Arthropoda > Insecta > Lepidoptera > Noctuidae > Sesamia > Sesamia nonagrioides. The sequence goes on from JADWQK010001195.1 coordinate 388,230, forward strand.
CTCGTCTAAACTGTCTATGGAGTATCTTAGTTTGACAGTATTAAATTATATCTTTAAATGATTAAATTCTAAAAATGTTATGTTCTATCCTTTTCTTAACGAAATTAAAATTAGTTTAGATTGTGTTCTTTTTTTCTTTTCTTTAGAGTGAATAGTACTTCAACTCCTTAATGGCCCCTGTGGTTAGAAACCACAATTTTGCCAATTACACGTGTAACAAATTATAGAAATTCTTTAAAAAAAATATTTCACAATAATGGCGGATATCGCCAATGACAGTTGAAAAAACGGCCGCGTTAGCCGACTACGAGGAGATTTGATGCAAAGCCATGATGTGGCCACTTTGCTGCGATATTTCAATATTCTTTAGGAATTAGTCACTGAATGCACTTTTTACTACATTAATCACGCGCTTTTATTTAGTAAACGACACTATAAATAATTTAAAAGTTCAATGAAAAATAAACGTGACATTCATCTTAGCTATCCTGTCAAAACCCCCAGTTTAGATTGTGAGCAACAGAATCGGAGCCAATGTCACCTATTTTTGCTAATTAGGCGTCAAAAAATGCTCAATATTTGAATATACATTCTAAAACATTCTCTTTGGTATTTCAAAATCTTTGGCGTGTATGATTGTTCACTATTAAGTAGGTAATTAAAGCTTTTATTCTAAAACGAACAGACATTGTTTTTATGATTTTTTTTTTGTGTTGTGTTCATATCTATATGACAATATGTAGCTTCATCAGTCATCATCAACCTTTTTATCGTCCCACCGCTGGGCACAGGTCTCCTCTCATACAGAGAACGATTGAGTGTAAGTAATCACTAATTGAGCGCTTGCTCAATGCCGGTTGGCGATTTCAGACTTATAAGTCCAGGTTTCCTCAAGATGTTTTCCTTCGCCTTCACTCATTGGTGTCGAACATATACTTAGAAATTACATATAACTTTAGAAAAGTTACATTGGTACTTGCCTGATCTGGAATCAAACCCGCTCACTCAGGCAGGTCCGTATTATAGAACGTCCCTCAAAACTCGAGCTCTACTTAAGTCTCGTTTCAAGCCATTTGATTGGTGAAACTAGTTTTAAGTAATGTTTAAACAGAGATCAATGCTCGAGTTTCCTTCTGGAATACGGTCCTCATACTTGAGAGGCTGGTGTTTTAACTACTAGGCCACCATGACTGCCAGGGGCTATGTAGCTACATAAAAATGAGTTGCTTTGTGATTAAGGCCAATCGTGCCAAAAAGAAATAAATGAAAAAGGATCAACTCGGCCAGTCCACTGCTGGACATAGTCCTCTCCTAGACTGCGCTACAACATCCTACCATCGGTTTCCGCATATCCCAACCAACCACCCATACCCATTAACAGTTCGTCAGTTAACCGGAAAAGATCACGGACACGCAGTTCCCCTGGCGACTTCGTATCGACGGTTAATGCGAACCCAAAGTATGTGGCCGCTTGCCGTCACAGGCCTGCGTCGACAGGTATCGGTCGGACAGTCCGTGATGAAACTGTCGACTCCCGCCTGCTAGTGATTCAGAGCCGTTGTTCAATCTTTGCCGACAGGCAATAATCGCTTTAGTGAGTGAGCTATGCAGACCTTGGACGGCAAAGCCGCCCGTTAGGACCAGAGACTGCAGGCGGACTGTAAATGTATGGGGACCCTTCGTCGTTCATCCATCTAGCTAGGGCCATCCTACATTAATCGCCGATACGCGGCCTCCTCTCCAGTGCCACTACCATGAGTTTAAAGCTATAGTATTTCTCGACACTCGCTAGCGACTACGGTAAATATTTTGTGTGACAAATTGGATAGCGCCTCTAGCGGTCACTTATGGAACTAAATCGGTAGTATGAGAACTTACAAGCAAATACCTACCTACCGAATAAAAACTCGCTAGCGACTGTCGTTTAAGGTCCGTATTACAGAACGTCACTCAAACTCAAGCTCTACTTAAGTCTCGTTTCAAGCCTTTTGATTGGTTGAAACTAGTTTTAAGTAATGCTTAAGCAGAGATCAATGCTTGAGTAACGTTCTGTAATACGTACTTTAGACTCGCTCGCTAGCTCCACCGACCACCGGCCTTGTAATATCAGTAACACATAATAGTGTAGTAGGCGTATACCTAGGGTAAACGGTGTTTATAACCGTATCTAGTAGTAAGTGCATTAAATACTTAATTACTTATATCTTTAAAATATTACTATCGAAGCTCAACTATGAGTTATTGCCTCTGCTATCTGTCCACCCTACAGTTCAAGCGTGAAGGTTGACTAGAGACATCTGTAGACAAAACTTAAAAGAAAATTTCGAGATCAGCGCCATCTATATTCATTAAGTAGTCCTTAGTTTCAAACAAGTGATCACGTGTCGCATGTTGTAGTTTCAGTATAATACATAGATGGCGTTGGCGTATGTAAATCAGTCACAAAGATAGAATTTTGTAAAATAATTTATAATAACGTTGAATATTTTAACATTTTTATTGAATTACATATTTTAAATAATAAGCATTAAGACTAAAAGTAAGTTTCAGCTGAATATTGTTAATGTTATACAAAATATTTCTATAAATTCTAAAACGCGCTATAAAAGTTTTCGATTCAGTTCGGATACATACAATATTTTGTATCGTACAAGCGTACTTGCTTCGGCAGTACATATACTAAAATTGGAACGATACAGAGAAGATTAGCATGGCCCCTGCGCAAGGATGACACGCAAAATCGTGAAGCGTTCCACATTTTTTGGTGATATTGGGTATGTTTGCTAAAGTTTTTACGCATCTCGGGCTAAGACTGGAGGAGAGCTTACCAACCAAAGTACATATTGTGTACTTGTTCAGGTTCTTAAAAAAACGTCAAGATAGTACGATGGTACACACAAAAAGGTTTTTTAACATTATAGATCCCTTGTGTCCGAGCCGCCTATGCCAGTGCTTTACTTCGTAGTTGAATGGGCGATTTTATAAGATGACTTTAATTATTCCTGGGATACAAGAGACTATATTTTTATAAAGCAAGTAGGTACCTATATCTATACATTGTTTTTTTAAGGCCGGCTTAGCACTTACTGGGTAGGTACCACGTGTATTCCATCCGGGCCGAAAAATACATTACATAGGTACCTATTTCTAGTTTTTGTTTTTGCCTCATCAATATCGCAATGATGTGAGCAGGTTATTGCGAAGAATATTTACGGTTATAAAAAGCTTAAGCGTGGCTTTGGTGTGGCTTAAGTCTTCAACTAATGCATTACAGACTAAATATACATAAAAACATAAAAAAAATATATAAATATAAATAGACATATATGTTTAATCGACCATTTCTTATAGAAAAGGCAACCCCTTCATGGGGTTTTAATAAAATAGACAGAGTTATTTTTCAGGACGAATAAAACCATTGTGAATACTTTGGTTTTTTGACGGGAAGGCTAAGGTGAATGTCACGCTCATTTTTCATTGGACTTTTAAATTATTTATAGTATCGTTTACTAAATAAAAGCGCGTAGTAAAAAGTGCATTCAGTGAATAATTCATAAAGAACATTGAAATATCGCAGCATAGTGACCAGTTAACCACATCATGGCTTTACATCAAATCTCCTAGCAGTCGGCTCACGCGGCCGTTTTTTCAACTGTCATTGGCGATATTCGTCATTATTGTGAAATAATTTTATTAAAGAATTTCTATAATATGTTACACGTGTTATTGGCAAAATTGTGGTATCTAACCACAGGGGCCATTTAAGAGTTGAAGTAGTATTCACTCTAAAGAAAAGAAGAAAGAAAACCATTGTGAAGTACTGAAATACTTAATTTTATATGTTTTTTGAATAGAATACATGATCTCAAAGTTCATACACAGCCCAATTACGAAAAAAGGCTAAAATACAATATGTAAAGAAAACCCTGTCCTATCCGTGACGGTATTGTAATTTGTAAGGTATCGATAACTGATTCTACTAAGGCCTACAAATCCGGGCTAAAAAAAAACCCCTAAAAAAAAAATATTATTTCGCAAAAATAGGTAACTTATAACATGTGCGGTAGGCCATCCAGGCGCGGGCGAAGAGGGGCAAGGCACGCGGCACGCGGTCGCATCGCTATTTGCTCAGAATTATACCATCAAAAATAATGTTGTCACTTTTTAAAAATTACCAAATTTTGGGGCAGTTGGAATTAATTCGCGGGTAAAAAAGATTATTTCAAAATTCACTAGTGTTTTTACTTACTATGTTGATTATGTAAAATTTCATATGTTATTTGGTCATGTCTTTACCTAACCTTTACTATCCTTACGGGTCGGACAGGGTTTTCTTAACATGTTGTATATTATTTGAATCAAAATATTAGAAAAGTACAAAATCGGTTCACATTAACAATTTTTTTATCAGTCTTTGAATACTTAGTAACATAGCTTATCTATTCATTTCTTGAAACTATAATTATATATAATATTGCTTAATCCATACTACTATTATAAATGCGTTTGGAGGTACACTCCTAAATAAAAGTCGTGGATACCGGAAAAACAGTTTAATCACTATCGCCCCCTAATCGGCGAACACACTTTTGTCAAATGATAGCGACTAGTTGGGATCGTTTGGAGCGAACGGACCAATGGGCGGTTCAAACGATCCCAACTGATCCCAACTAGTCGCAATCATTTGACAAAAATGTTTTCGCCGATTAGGGGGCAGAATTATAGGCGTTACTTAACGCTAGGTAACAATAATAGGAAAAAAGCACTGAGAATACTGAAATGAGTTATGAGAGTTAAAGTCTACTCTTTAATAACCGACCGCTTGTCGTAAGGTTTGTATACGTACTGCTGAACTCCGGCTCCACATTCACTGCCGTCGAGTTTGTATCACGTCGGCGGTTGGGGTCACCAGTTTGAAGGCGGCTCTCATGTGCCACAACGACTTTTATTTAGGAGTGTACCTCCAAATGCGAAAGTATCTCTGTCTGTCTGTCTGTCTGTCTGGCTTTCACGCCAAAACTACTGAACCAATTGTAATGAAATTTGTTACACAGATAGTGTAGAGCCTGAGAAAGGACATAGGCTATATAACATCCCGCTATGGTCAATAGGAGCAGAGCAGTAACAAAAAATGATGCGAAAATGGGGGCAAACGCGGACGTACATATTGCTCCCATTATTTTAACAGGCGCTTATTTTATATCAACACGCGGACGGAGTCGCAGGGAACAGCTAGCTACTATAAAGCCTCCAGCTAGGGCATTTAAAAAAATAAGCGACAACACGCTAAGGGTACCGTATAAACCTCGTCTTAGTGCGTCGTCGCTGGAGAGAACTGCAAGAGACGGCTGGAGATCAGCAAATGATTGGGCGCGAATATTAATTACTAGCTTTCCGCCCGCGGCTTCGCCCGCGTGAAATTAGGTTATATCTAGCGTTTTAGATTTTCCCTTGGGGTTGAGAAGTTTTCCCGCGATAAAACATTGCTTATCCAGGACTCAAACTGGAGGTAGTTTGAGTCCTGGATAAGCAATGTTTTACCGGATACCAAATTTCATCTAAATACTTTCAGGCGTTTAGGTGTGAAAGAACAACAGACAGACGGAGTTATTTTCGCATAACCACATATTATATCATAAGTTATTGAAACAAAATGGAGTGGTAAACTATATTATATGTTTTACCTTGGGGAGCAAAAACATGCAGATTTTGGGCACTGGATGCCCGGGAACACGCTACATATAGTTGACTATGCGAAAAACAATATTTTTCCAAGTGTAGTCCAGCATCCCTTAGAGTTTGACCTTGTGCTTTATTAATGGTCATTGAAAATGAAACCCTTATAGGAAATTAATGTGTTTTAAATTGAAATGGAAGGTCTGTTAAAATAATCGGAATCCAAGGAATGAGTACACTTTCACCCTTTACTGCACCAGTTATAAAAGTTGCTGTAAGAAAATTCCGCCGAAGGCGAGTGATACGCAGTGTTCATGTAATTAAAAGCAAACGAAATCATAGCGGGATTAATAAAGCAATGTTCACTATTTTAGTACCGCTGCGCTCCATAGATGGCGTTGGCGTCGAATTACATCTCGCTATGATTTCGTTACCGCCGATAGTATAAGACAACATTTTTTTTTGCATTACACACAGGACAAGGCCAAATGGACCAATGTGTCCAGCTGGTGTTCTGAATTAAAAATCCAATTCACCAATGCCAGGTCTACACAGACTGGCATAAAGGTAACCCTTCCGTCCTCCAAGGACTACCGGGAGCTGACCAAGCTCCTCCGCAACAGAGGTGTGGCCTTCCACACCTACTCCCTCCCGGAAGAACGCCTCATACGAGTCGTCATTCGCCGAGTGCCAAAGGAGTTAACCTCCGATGACATCAAGGTGGACCTCACCTCTCAGGGAATCCCTGTAAAGGAGGTCCACCGCATGCACAAGGCACGCGGTAAAATCCCTTATGATATGGTTCTCGTTATCTATAACCCAGCAGAGGGAACTTCCCACCACCCCATCTTCCTAGTGAAGAGCGTCTGCTCTCTCACAGGAATCTCTATAGAGAAGCCTCACAAGAGCGGCATCGTCGGCCAATGCCACAGATGCCAGCTATATGGTCACTCCCAGGCTCACTGCCACGCCAAACCCAGGTGCGTTAAGTGCCTGGGCGATCATGGCACGGCAGAATGCCCTCGCCCCAGGGACCGAGCGCTCTGCAAAGAGCCTCCTAGTTGTGTCCTCTGCGGCGCGACTGGCCACACGGTCAACTATCGCGGGTGTCCCAAGGCCTCCAAGTCCTCCTCCTCCAAGCTAGCCACACGGGCTAACGCACGCCAAAAGCGTGAATCCCCAGGGAGTCAGATCCCAGAGCGACTGTGCCCTCAAAGGCCCAGTCCCTGGAACCAGTTGAACCACCAGAGGGCCTTCCCGGCCCTCGTGGCGACTGCTCCCCAGACCCCCCCAGCCACCCCCGCCTGGAAGGACAAGGATCCTCGTATCCGTCCTACCACGGCCCAAGAGGCGGCTCCGTCCCCTCCTGCCCCTGCACCTCTGGCTGCAGCTTCAACCCCTACACCCCCTCCCTCGACCCCCTTGTCAGGAAACGGCCCCACAGATGCGTTTAACGTCATCTCGGGGACCTTCCTTATCTTTATGTCGCCCCGCGCCAGACAAATGGCAAGCGATTTAAAGGTAGCCATGGCAGCAGGCAATCTGCAAGCCATTATCAATATTTATAACGCGTATCCTGAGATTACGCACGCCCTTTCCTCCCTCGCTTCCAATAAGAACTAATTATGGATATTACGGTCACACAAAGAACCAAGCCCCGATCCCTCAAACTGGCTCACTTCAATGCCGATGGCATCAGAGATCAGAAGTTCGAGATCTCAACCTTCCTTAGAGAGTACCAGGTTGACATCTTCCTCGCTCAGGAGACCTTTCTGAAGCCTTGCCACCGCACTCCTCTAATTGCTAACTACCGTGTAGTTCGCAACGACAGGCTGCGGTGTCACAAAGGCGGTACCCTTATTTACTTCAAAAGGGCTCTTCATTGCATCCCATTGGACCCCCCACCCCTCTCACGACTCGAAGTGTCAATGTGCCGCCTCGGCATGACAGGGCACCAACCTATCACGTTAGTGTCAGCCTATGTCCCTCCCAGCAACTCTGCAGAGGACCATCAACTCCTAGCAGATGACATTACCCTTCTTCTTGGGTTGAGCGACTCCATTATTATAGCGGGCGACCTCAACGCCAAACACACTGCCTGGAATAGCACCAGGATCAATTCCAGAGGCAGACTCCTGCTTGACCTCTCCACTCGATTAAACTTCGATGTCGTAGGCCCCATGACCCCCACGCACTTCCCCCATCGAACCGAATTCACCCCAGACGTCCTCGACATAGCGCTCCTGAAGAACGTCAACCTACGGTTAGACTCTATAGAAGCGCTATCAGAGCTATCGTCTGACCATCGCCCAGTCATCATCCGACTGGCTCCCCGTACTGGCCTCCCTGACCCAGGTCTAGCACCCCAGAAGAAAGTGGTAACGGACTGGAGGAAAGTAAGTGATCGGCTGAAATCCACCACATCCCCCCACTTGGACTCCATACCTGCACGCCTCGACTCCATCGCTGACACGACAGCTGCGATCGACTCGTTCACGGATCACGTACAGTCGGTACTGAACGAATGTTCAAGGGGGGTTACAGTGACAGAAGACTGTCGCTGGAAACTCCCTGCTGACTTGCGTGAACTGTTGACCGAGAAGAACGCGGCGGTCCGTGCCTACAGCAGATTCCCCTGCGCGGCTAACAAAACCCATATGCGCTATTTACAGAGAACTGTAAAAAGACGTGTATCGGAGTGGCGTGAAGCTGGCTGGGATAAGATGCTGGATGAGTTAGAGCCCACCCATCAAGCCTTCTGGAACCTTCAGAGGAAACTAAAATCCAATGAAGTTGTGACCATGCCTCCCCTGGTTCGCCCTGACAATTCCATCGCCTTCGATGACGATGACAAGGCTGAATGCCTCGCCTCTTGCCTAGAAGCCCAGTGCTCCCTCAGCCTCCTACCAGTAGACCAAGCTCATCTCCTTGAGGTTGACGCTGAAGTCGAACGTAGAACCTCCCTCCCACCTGTTGACGACCCTGAGGATCCCCTGCCCCCATCAACCCTGATGAAGTGCAGGACATCGTCAAGGGTCTTCAACTCAGGAAAGCGCCCGGCTCTGACGGCATCACCAACAGAGTGATCCGCCTCTTCCCTGCCCACCTGATCATCCTCTTGACCACCATCTTCAATGGTGCACTAGGAAACAACATTTTCCCACAAACGTGGAAAGAAGCCACTGTGATAGGCATTCCTAAGCCCGGTAAGCCTAAAGCCGATCCCACTAGCTACCGTCCCATCAGCTTACTCAAAGTTCTCGGTAAGATCTATGAGAGGCTTATATACAACGTGTAACAAAAAGGGTATATACATACCAAGGGCATGGCATCTTTAGATGATATCAAACGATATCGGAAGGGTTTCAACTCAAAATAAAATACTCAAAAATTGGTACCAAATTTTCGATTTCGTGTGTATCTTAAAATAAAATCATAACAAACGTGGCAGCATACTACATACGTTAATAACTACTCGTTACCCGTCACGTTACTTGCCAAAATCCGATAAATGTCTTCAATATCTCTGTGCGACTAGTATGATAGTAGCCTATCACAGGCGGTGTTTTTCCTTATAGCTTCCTAACATAAAGAGATAGGATTAAAAAACCCTTCCAATATCGTTTGATATCATGTAAAGATGCCATGCCTTTGTTATGTATATACCCTTTATGTTACACGTTGTATAAGCGTCTCAGAGCCTACGCCGAGAACAAGGGCCTTATCCCATTAGAACAATTCGGGTTCCGTACCCAGCACTCCTGTCCGCAACAGATCCTACGCATCACTGAACATATTCACGCAGGCTTCCTGCGTGGTTTGTATACAGGCGTAGTTTACTTCGATATAGCGAAGGCGTTTGACAAGGTCTGGCACAACTGCTTAATCTATAAGCTGTACCAACTCGGTGTGCCTGACCGTCTCGTTCTCATCCTACGGGACTTTCTGTCAAACCGCACCTTTCACTACAAAATCGAAGGAGCGCTCTCCTCCCCCCGCCCCATCCGTGCAGGTGTCCCCCAGGGCTCTGTGTTAGCCCCCCTCATTTTCACGCTATTCACCAGCGACATCCCGAAAAGAAGCAAGGCTCACCTCGCTCTGTTCGCAGACGACACAGCCATCTACTGCTCGGGACACAGCCCAGATCAGATTCGCTTCCATCTTCAAAGAGCAGTCAACTTTCTAGCTGCCTGGTTTAAGAAATGGAGGATCGAAGTCAACCCCCTTAAGAGCCAAGCGGTTCTTTACAGGAAACCGCGGGCAAGCAAGCCAAGTACCTTGGTGTTATCCTCGATCAAAACCTTAAATTCTCAGAGCACATTAAGACGGTCCGCGCTCGCGCCGCCTTCGCTCTAGGTCGACTCCACCCCCTCCTCAACCCGCGTAGCAAGCTATCGCTCAGGTGCAAAATGCGCTTGTACACAGCTTGCATACGCCCGATCATGACCTACGCTTGTCCAGTGTTCGCACATGCCAAGCCACGTTATATCCATAGGATGCAAGTAGTCCAAAACCGATTCCTCCGTAAAGCCACAAACGCCCCTTGGTTCGTCCGTAATGAGATCCTCCACCTTGATCTCAAAATCCCCACCATCCAGCAGTTCATGAAACGCCTCTCCAAGCGTTTCTTTGACACTGCTGCCAAGCACCGCAATCCTCTCATAGCAGCGGCTGCTAATTACACTCCCTCCACCATCTCCCGCCTTCGCCGCCCTCGGCATGCTCTCACAGACCCCGATGACCCCATTACCCTCCTCCAAGAGGCCAATAGGGCCACCAGCACACTACATAAACACAGACCGACCTACCGACCTCGCCGCCGAGGTCCATCGCGACGCGCTCCACGTAGTAGTTCCCTTCCCCGTCCCTTGTCCGATGAAGGCCAGCCCGCGCCGCAGCTGAGCCAGTAATTACAATAATGTCCCAACAATGACCTCTGAGTTTGTTTCGGCGTTTCTTCTCAGAGCTAGTACTAGGAAACGCCGTGGTCATCAAACCAACACGTATAACTTTCGATCCAGCCGTCCCTTGCTGTCCTCTCCAGCGACGCCCTAAGCCGAGGTCCGTACCCCACAGGGGGTGCCCTTAGTGCGTAGTCGCTTAGTTTTAAGTAGTCTTATGCCCTGGCTGGAGGCTTTAATTTTTAATTAAGGCATTCACAGGAAAGTTCGATTAAGTAGTAACGGTCTCTAAAGTAGCCACCTACGAGATGCCAAATCAAAAAAAAAAAAAAATGCATTACACACACTCGGCGCGTAGCGTATGTTAGGTTAGGTTAATAATATAGGTACGCATACGCGGCGGCAGACAACCACCACAAAACAGACGCCAAACACATACACGCGTACGCGCAGCGCGGGCCGCGGTACGCGTAATCACTGGGCGGTGTTACTCTACAGTTCAATACCCTTAGCCTGAAGTGGTTACCGTACATAGATGGTTTCTCAGGACGGGCGGGGGTTACATGTTACATCCGTAACTCTGTAGGAGCGTCGAGTCGGCACCACCTGTCGCTGGTCGTCCTCCGCTGGGCCTCCCTCAGGGCAACTGGGGGTCTCACCTGGCGGGGACTGACCGCCGGAGTGTCGTGAAGAAAGCAGGGTCGTGAGTGGGCCCTGTGGCGCGCCTACGGAATAACACATAGCAACCACTTACACAGACGCGCGCAACTCACGCGCGTAACATATTCCGTCAGGCCCTTGTTGCCGACCTAACGAAGGGCCCGTAGTTACGGGCCGACTAAAATGACTCCGCGGCCGGGGGGCATAGCCCTGGATCCGCTCGCCATTCCCCCTGCCGGGGGCGTCGCGATTTCTCTCGACGGCATTTTTGTGTGAGTAGCAAGTCATATCACTGTGTCTTTATATTATACGCGCTTAGTATTCAAGTCCAGTGTTTGATTTACCATCCCTCTCCAAGCCGTGATCCTCGTTCACGCAGCCTGGTACGGTACCATTACACAGTCTAGGAGCATCGAGATTACGCATGAGCATCACCGGAACCCCTACTTTGAATTTTAATTTATGAGAAGGCACCCCAAATTATTCCAAAGAATTTTAGGACCTAATATTACGCGTTCGCAGAGCCATCGGTCATCATGTATCTTATCGTCTACCAACTCCGATTCGCTGCCTATAGTATTACATATCTCTTCCATTAAAGTAATCATTCCCTCTGCATCTACTGTCAATTTTCCATCACCGATTTTTAACAATATTTCCGCGTAATGACCTGAATGAATGTCGTTGAATAATCTCACTCATGTTTTTAGTTAATTGGAACTTTATGACATGGTCCCACAACTTAGACGATTTTAGGCAAGCTTTTATTTCATCTGCTGGAGTCCACCTTTGTATGTCTGGTAGTGTTTGTCGGAAGTCACCTGCTAATAAAACTACTGTAGCAATGGTCGCAGTCGCTACAATACAACAATAACACAAAGGATTGCCCAACTATTGACGTCCCAACGATTGATGACTTTCCGCGAAAGGGTGCACATAAATCATACCAGTGTCAAACAAGGATCTTGGAAGACAAAGCGCGTATGTAAGACAATGCGCGTGGGTCCTGACAGCCTCAGCGAGGGTGTCGCACATCTGTTAGTTAACCCATTGTTCGTTGGAGAAAACGCCGCGAATAACGCGGTTCTGTTAACCCATTGTGCGCCGCCGGAGAAAGCGCGCGGACCATATCGAACCGCCTTGCACGTGGACCGAAGGCGCGGGCCCTGTCCACCGGCCAATCAGACGGCACGTTCTCCCATGATCAACAAATCAGCATCAAGAACGCCCGAGCAGTCAGCCCCACTCCGGTTTAGAGATAGCTGTATTATTGTTTAGTATTTAAGCTTGTGCATAGCTCGTAAGACATCATATTATCACACATTATTATCAGATATTATCAGACATTTTACATTGTAACATAGTCGCGTCTCTCCTCTTGTAATTAGGTAGTTCATAGCATACATTGTACTCTAGATTTACGTGCAATATACAACGTTCAATCTAATCGCGTTTTAATTACATAACACGCCCTACGCGCTAAACTACCAATACTCCCATTATGCTCTTGCAGTGCCTTATATCCTGCAAAGTCCTATTGAGAGCTTCAATAGCTCCTTTGTGCGACATGGTACACTCGTCTTAAACTAACAACATACCTACACTGGCAGAGCAACGCGGCCTGACCACTATTTTTACTTAAATTGCAGGTTGGTGATTCCTCTTTAGTAAGATTTAGAGGCAGTTTACTGCACAGGCTATTGCAATGTTCTTATCCTTTCTGACATGAGCCATAAGAAGATTCAGCAAAAAAGTTTTATGCGCCATTCCCTGACTCTACGTAGCGTGTTACTCCATCAAATACAGTTTTTTGCTCTGATAACATTTGTGGGATCATGTCATTTACCTGCTGTTGCAGTATAGTATCATTATTATCTAGCTCTCTGGCAATGTCAGTTACGCTTTACTCTGATCGTTGTGGGCTATTTATTCCAAATTCACTCAGTTTTTAGCGTTTATTTCAATAGTTTTATTTTCTATTTTAATGAGAACCTCGTTGTAAATGAAATCATTGTAGGTAATGTCCGGGTGTGTCATCTGCAATCTTTTTAAAATATCTTCTGCCATACCATTTTTGTATTTTTTCCCATAGCTGTTGAGGATTGGAAACGCTGCAGGTTGAGATCAAGGTTGCAAACAACTCTCTTATTTCTGTAGCTGATCTGCTGCACTGTTTCTATCATGGTACCCTCCCAATGATTATTATCATTCTCCAACAGACCAAGAACTTCAAATGCTTCTTTGTATGTTGCGCACTCTTGACCGTTCAAAATTTTAAGGTTCCTGTGGCTACTTGGTCCACAAACATGATGCAGGAACATTCTTAAACAAAAACACTCATAATTGCACACGTGAAGAGTATATACACGACCAAGAGCATCCCATGATTTTATCGCGGGCCAGTTTTCTACTGGGGTGCCTTGAATGCGACGTTTCCACTCTTTTCTAGAGGCATTCCATGTGTAGTATCGGGGAACCTCTAAATCCAAAAGGGTTTTTGCAAATGGATCGATTCGGCAAAGCTGGAAAAATGCGGCCAGTGTTCTCTTTGGCGGAGCGCGATCCTTTCATGAAAATTGCTTTCATTATAATCGCCATTTTGTAAATGCACAGCCAAATGAGTGACAGTGAAGTGCCTTTCATGTAATGGGAATCCTAAAAGTCGCCATGCTGCCTCATTGAGGCTCACATAACGCCTTTGTTGGAAAGCTTGCACTTCGCTTATGACAGACGATCCAGCTTCTTGTATAAAATTGAACACGGCTTGATCGGTTCCTTTGTTAATATGTTTACAAATATAGTTGATAGCGCGCACGGCACCGCAGGCCTCCACATTTATACAATTAAATCATCATCATCATTCTCCTGCCCTTATCCTAATTTATTTGGGGTCGGCGCAACATGTCTTTTTCTTCCATACATCCCTATCAGAAGCCATCTCGGCAGTCACCCCCTTCTTAGCCATATCATCCTTCACACATTCCATCCATCGTTTCTTTGGTCTTCCCCTAACCTTATAGCCATCAACATTCATAATTAAAACTCTCCTCAGGACATTCTCCTCATTTCTCCGTAACACATGCCCGTACCATGACAACCGATTTCCACACAACTTTTCAGCTACCGGTGCCACTTTCAGACTTCCTCTTAAGTACTCAAAAAAACAACGATTTTGTTATACAGGCATTAAATATTTTACATAAAATTGGCGATTACGGTACAATCCATCTGTTGTCCATAGGTTCAAAAGCTCCGCTGCAGGTTCTGATGGTAACCGTTCGGCCTCCATCTTCAGATGATCTTCTGTATAACCGACAGCGGCTGCCCGTGACTTCGTTCGCGTGGAGTTAGTTATTTGAACATTTTATTTTAACCCCAAAATATACAGCATACATTGTAATTTTTCACTTTAATTTTGTTATACTCCGCTCCTATTGGTCGTAGCGTGATGTTATATAGCCTAAAGCCTTCCTGGATTAATGGGCTATCCGACGCAAAAAGAATTTTTCAAATCGGACCAGTAGTTCTCGAGATTAGCGCGAACAAACAAACATACAAACAAACTCTTCAGCTTTATATATTAGTATAGATAAGTAGTGTCTTTAAAATAATCGTTCACAAATATATAAGCTCATAAAAAGGGCGGAAAAAATACAATATACTAGCTGTGCCCCGCGGTTTCATCCGCGTAAAGTTCGAACCGAAAGAGCTCAGTTGATATAAAATAAGCGCCTGTTAAAATAATGGGAGCAATATGTACGTCCGCGTTTGCTGTCGTTTACGCAATATTTTTTATTTCTGGTCTGCTCCTATTGGTCATAGCGGGATGTTTTATAGCCTATGTCCTTTCTCAGGCTCTAGACTATCTGTGTACCAAACTTCATTACAATCAGTTCAGTAGTTTTGACGTGAAAGCCGGACAGACAGACAGAGATACTTTCGCATTTATAATATTAGTAGCCAAGGGCTGTTGGGCATCAATTGTAATTTAGGAGCGCGAGCGCAGCGAGGGCGCCTATATTATATTAGTTCAAGGGTGCAATTAATGCTTACCTATAAGATAAGATAAGATAATTTTATTTATAATAAACATATATAGGTGATAATAATACATGGCTGTGATCATTATGTAGGTGATTTCGATTTGCTGTACCTACCCGAGCGAACTACTTCGCTTTAAATTTCAGTGTGGTAGATAAAAACCGGCATTACAAGAATAAAACATTTAAAAAAAAATTTTAAGAACGAAAATTAGCTTCGCCGTTCGATATTTAAAATTGATGACTATTTTCTTTTTTTTTTCTTCATTTGGCATGACTATAATACCTACTCATACGAAGACCTGCTGAATAGCGAATAAGCGAAGCGACCTCTTTTGTCATTGGGCTGAATGCATGACGTCTATTGCCAGTATGATAGTTAGATGTACATGTACGCAAAATTTTTGAAATATTGAAGAGTTTTTTTTTAATTACTCAGCGCCCTAGGGCTTTTCTAGCTATAGTATTACCCTAGAGCGCTAATTAGTCACCTACAAGCCCCATTTGCGGGTAATAAGGACCTACCACAGATTACAGAATACTACGGACCTACTTACCGAATATGAGAGATGTAAAATTAATTTAATGCAGCCACACGATAGTCCGGACCTCCCAAAGCCGAGACGCCATAATAAAAAAAAAAAACAAAATATATTGTTTACCGATTTGTGTCGGGATCGGGACCGCTAAATCGGATACGCGCACCTCCCGTAGACAAGCAGACGCGACACGATGCGTTGCGTTTTTGATAGAACAAAAAAGTTTTCATCCTTAGGGTAACATATTCAACCGAATATGTCAACACACACACACACACAGTCCACAACACACACACACACAACACAACACACAACAACAACAACATCCATTGCGTTGTTTATGTTGTTGCACAGACACATTTTAGCAATGGATTAGCAATATACCTACTTCAAAATGATTCAAATCGGTGGTAGGCCATTACATCAGCTGCCGGCAGAAGTTACCACCCTAGGTGGTAACTTCTGGTGGTAAAGTCTTGCCGCCAAACGATTCGTCGTTTTCTGATGATGTCTGGTAAAGCCGTGCGGAGGACTGATCTGAGCAGTTGTGTTACGATGTGTGCCGGGTACGATGCGCCAAATGTTGTTGTGTTGGGAGTTTGATCGTGGAGGGTCTCCAGATGTTATTGTGCCAATCACCACGATCCTGTGTCAGTCTCATCTTCTTCTTCAACGGCCCATGGAAATCTCGCAGAACATGTATGGTATCCCCTAATTCATCATCATCATCAACCTTTTATCATCCCACTGCTGGGCACAGGTCTCCTCTCATACAGTAAAGGATTGAGCGTAATCACCACGCTTACTCAATGCGGGTTGGCTCCCCTAATTACTATCAAAGTATAAACGTGGATTTATCAAGGGATATCATTATCAACAGGACCATTTGCGTCAATTTGTTCTAAAATACCTATTATTTCATGTATATAGTTCTGACAAGTACAAGTCTAATACACAACTACATTTTTTTTTATTTTTTGATTGTTTAAAAATAACCACTGTAAGTAGATGGGCTGGTCACATATGCCGCAGGACCGACAACCGATGGGAGTAAACGAGTCCTCGAGTGGAGACCGCGTCTCCGCAAACGTAACGTAGGACGCCCTTCGGCGAGATGGAGCGACGACATTAAAAAGGTGGCTGATAGTGGCGTGCGGAGAACTGCTCAGGATCGAGCTTATTGGTGTGCCATGTAGAAGGCCCATGTCCAGCAGTGGACGAGTAGAGGCTGATGATGATGAAGTAGATGTACTATTAGGCTTTTAGAAGAATTGCCTTAATAAATTCAAAAATGACTCGTCTCAGCGACGATGAAATAGGCCTGAAAGGTAAAAAAAGGTATGAAGTAGGTGTGAAGAAATTACTATATTAAAGACAAAATTAATCACGACCAAAACTTTATTTACAGTGACAATTAATAACTAAGTTAACCTAATGACAAATACAAACGAAGTCATGTGTTATATACTGAAATTCTCCTCCAATCTCCTTAAATGATCAACGCTTGACTCTTGCGGTGGACTACTGTGGCTTAAAATATTATTTTTATACACATCCATACTTCTTTGCGCCATGTTATTGTAAACTTCTCTGGGCAAAATGCGTGTTTGCGCGGGAATTTTGACATTGACATTTCCCGCTATGTTCAAACCGCGGTCCATGAAAACTCTTTCGTTCGGATACATACTAGGGTTCAAAAATGGAACGTCAGGTTTTGGTAAATTTCGAAACATGTTTGTTCTGTCTATAATTTGGTTTTGTGCGTTCATTGTGTTTAGGGACTTCATCCATTGCTGTTGTTGTGTGGGTGGGACTCTGTTGGGATAGTTGAAGATCCAAAGGCGGTCTCCGACGAACATTGGTCGAGGACTAACGATGCCAAGGCTGCTGTAATACTGCTGTGCTAGGAGTTCGATGTCGTTTGTGTATTTTCGTTTCCATTTCGTTCGACGGTTCTGGAACCATATCTTAATCTGGAAGAAATAAATTAATTTACTCACTGACTGAACATTCCAACATTTAGTTTATTTTAAAGGGATCATATTGGGCTATTAACGAATTCAAACAAATATGAAATAAAAATTAAAAACCATCCTGTTGAATATGTAGATGAATATATCTATTTAGGACAAATCATCTCACATACAGACACAACTGCAAAAGAAATCGGAAGACGAATAGCTAACGGATGGAAAAGATATTGGTCACTGAAAGAGATAATGAAATCCACAGATCTCAGCATTGGTATTGGTATTGGTATTGGTATTGGTATCTCCCATGTCTTACGTATGGGTGTGAAACCTGGGCTCTTACGAAACATCACAGAAACATGCTAGAACACTGCCAAAGAGCTATGGAACGAAGTATGATAGGTGTAAAGAAACAAGATAGGATACGAAACACCGTCATAAGAAGTCAAACTAAAGTCACAGACGTACTTACTAGAATAGATAGTTTGAAATGGAGATGGACTGGGCACATGTTGCGCGGTACACAAGAGAAATGGAGCAACATCGTAACAGACTGGTACCCTAGAGATGGGAGAAGGAATAGAGGAAGACAGAGCAAGAGGTGGGAAGATGAACTAAAACTAACGGCAGGCCCAAAATGGAGAAGGGTTGCTAGAGACAGAGTACAATGGAAATTGTTAGAGGAGGCCTTTGCCAAGAGGCACACTGAACTCAGGGATATTTTATAAGTAAAGAGACAACCTCAACATAAGAAGAAGAAAGCAGTTCAGGATAAGAGGCTTATTATTATTATATTATTATTAATATTATATTGGGCCCGATTTCCTTGTTCACAAACTAAACTGAATTTTAAGTTCAGTGCATCTCTTTCTTTCTAGGTCGTTAAGAAAAGGACAGAAGAAAAAATATTAGTTTATACCTGTGAAAATAGTCCGCGCCTGGCTGGCGTAAATTAACGTAATTTTGGGTCGTCATATTTATACCTAATCGCGTTTAGACTGTCTATGGAATATCTAATTTGACACTTAACTCACTTCAACTAAAATATTATCTTCTATCCTTTTCATAACCAAATATAAAGAAAGAGACAACTTAAAATTACTTTAGTTTGTGAACGAGAGAATCGGCACCAACGGCTAGTTACAAGTCTGTGATTGATATCATCATCAACCTTTTTTACGGTCCCACTGCTGGGCACAGGTCTCTTCTCTTACAGAGAAGGAATAAGCGTACCTAATCACCACGCTTGCTGAATGCGGGTTGGCGATCAGACAAGTCCAGATTGATATAGTACGTAAGTACCTAAACAATATGTAAACAAAACCCTGTCCAATCCGTGAAGTTATTGTTAGGTAGCGATAACTGATTCTACTAATGTCTACAAAGCCGGGCTAAACTTAAAAAAAGAAATCCCCCTAAAAAAAAAAAAATATTATTTCGCAAAAAGAGGTAACTTAATACATGTGCTGTAAGCAAACCTTTCCGCGGGCGGCGGGGGGCAGGGCACGCGGCACCTGTGACGTGGTCGCGTCGCTATTCGCTTATAATAATACCGGTGTTGTCAGTTTTTAAAAAAAATACCAAATTTCGGGGAAATTGGAATTAATTCGCGGGAAAAAAAGATTATTTCAAAATTCACTAGTATTGTTACTATGATGATTATGTAAAATTCCATATGTTATTTGGTCATGTGTTTACCTAACCTTTATTATCCTTACGGGTCGGACAGGGTTTTCTTAACATATTGTATATCCACCTAAGGTTTTGCAAGTATTTTGTGGAAAAGGTAAAAATCATTAAACTATCAATGTTAGTTCCGCCTTTTTAACATAGTTTTGCTCATGTCTGCGCAAAAATAATAGAAAAGGAAGAAATTTATAAAGGTTTTGACACAGAAACAATTGCGTTGAAAAAGTAAATTAACTTTAATAAAAAGGCATGTGTGCAATTCAAACGTTGTAGAAGTGAAACCTTAAATATTTCTTATTGCTAGGTCACTATCATCATCTCAGCGTTAATCCCAGATGCATCCTAAGCTTTTTTCAGCTTCGGTGTCTGGGGTCCGCTTTACCAGTCTAACTAATGTTTTAGACTAAACTTCGATATTTTCCGTGAAGTGACTGCCGTCTGACCTCCACAACCCGAAGGCGATATCGAAGCATTGCAGTTAGACCAATTGTTGGACTTTTGAGGGCTCCAATAAACCGTAACGAGTGCCATTAGATGTTCGTATGGCAACTGGGACCACCAGCTTAAGGTACTTTCCGAGGCACGACCAGACCAGGGCAAATATTCATATTCATGCAGACACATATTTGTACTGCGCGGGGATCGAACCCGCGCCTCCTTGCGCAGCGGCCGCGTTCGCTACCGCTACGCCACGGAGGCTGTCATGTGCATCGAAATATACTAATGGACATGCCTTAGTTATGAGAATTGTGGAACTCCGAAAGAAAGAGAGGAAACGAAGTTTCGGTCTATCTTTATCTCTCTCAAAATCATCAATCATCTATGAGGAAAGAGATAGTGCTAGACCGAAAGCATAGGCCACCTCTCTCACTCTTTTCAAACCAAAAAAATACTGCAGATTATGCGTACGGCATGTCCATTGGTATATGTTTTGTGTTAAGTGTGTGTGTGAGTTGCTGCTGATAGCGTGTTACGTAATTAGTTACGTCTGATCGGCTGCAGACAGCATGATATTAGGCTATGGGCGTTTAGGACATTAAATATTCCTTCTTAGTCAACCAACCTGTGTCTCAGTAAGTCTGAGCTGCTTGGCGAGTCTGCCTCGTGCCGCCACGGACAAGTACCGGTTCTTCTCAAACTCTGCCTCTAAGCTTTTGATCTGTTGCGCGCTGAACGCAGTGCGAGCTCGTTTGCCTCGAGATGAGCATGATCCTGTAAAAAATGTTTGTTGTTAGAATATGATTCCTATTGATTGTCAATATTCATAGCAGCAAATCTGGATATGCCCATCAGATTTTTGACATGATTGTGATCTTGCTAGGATCGCGGAAAGGGTTTTCTAAATATACGCTGTAAGTACGGATGACAGCAGGTCAAACTGCCCGAAACTGTCAGATATTCTCAATCAACATTGAGCCTTAATGCTTTGGTGATAGAGTTGAAAATCTAATAAATAAATCTGACAGATTGTAGTACCTTGATGTGCTGTCGTCTGTATATACATAATCAGCCTATAATGTTCCCACTCGTGGGACACAGGCCTCTGAGTGAGAGGGAGTGGGCCGTAATCTACCACGCGGACCGTCTTGCCGCCAAGCGATTCGTCGTCTTCCGGCATGATGACTGGTGAAGTCGTACGAAGGACGAGTCTGAGCAGTTGTGTTGCGATGTGTGCCGAGTACCTACGACGCGCCAAATGTTGTTGTGTCGGGAGTGTCGTCATGGAGGGTCTCCAAATCAATCTCCCGCTGGCGCAGCATTGTTGGTCATTTTGTTGGGTTTAACATTGCACCCAGTTTTTTGTGTGAATAGGCTCGCTAGCGCACTTTACGAGGTAACGATTTATCGTCACTGCTTACCATCAGGCGGGATTGCGGTCAAGCACTAGTTTATAATGTATCCCTAAACAAGGTAATTATAACGCAATGAATGTTGTTGATCTGTCAAAATGTAACCCATTGCTACTGATAGTATACAACGTGTAACATAAAGGGTATATACATACCAAGGGCATGGCATCTTTAGATGATATTAAACGATATTGAAAGGGTTTCAACTGAAAATAAAATACTCAAAAAATTGGTACCAAATTTTCGGTTTCGTGTTTCTTAAAATCAAATCATAACAAACGTGGCAGCACACTACATACGTTAATAACTACTCGTTACCCGTCACGTTACTTGCCAAAATCCGATAAATGTCTTCAATATCACTGTGCGACTAGTGTGATAGAAGCCTATCATAGGCGGTGTTTTTCCTCATAACTTCCTGACCTAAAGAGATAGGATTAAAAAACCATTCCAATATCGTTTGATATCATGTAAAGATGCCATGCCTTTGTTATGTATATACCCTTTATGTTACACATTGTATATGTTACGCAATCAGCACGCATGTTCAACGAAAACCAGATGACAACGAGTACTAGGTTGGCAATAGTTGATCAAAGAACTCAACAGTTTTGCAGCTCTTCAATGGACTAACTCTCTCGTGAATGACTTGTCACTCACCAGTTTAGTAACGATCTAATAACGTAGGTAGTCTTGACGAAGGAAGACTGACACTTGCGAATCGTTTTCTTTATGCGTTGATCGATTACGCTTGCTATTACATGCTAAATATTCGCCCTTTTGGCAAGACACATGTTTTACGACTTCTCTCGAGCTCAGTAGACTAATTTCACCAATTCAAATCTAGAGCCCATCGTCCATACGACCATACCTAATGACGACAATTATCCGTTTCTTCATTAATTTTATAATTAGTTTTGTAAAACGATGGTAGCTACACTTAATTTACTACGGAAGTCGTTCTGAACGGACATAGAAATCGTAGCAGACACGACTCGTCGTCACCTTACAGCTATTTTCAATAAACACCTCCCCGCTTTGAGTAATTAGTGGTAATATATCACCATGTCATGCCAGTCGAGCCGCCATCTTGAAACTGACTGAGCGCCACACTGACTATCCGAACGCAGTAATTAGCGCGCCAAAATAAATGTCATTTTATTTTATTTTTATTTCGGGAGTTGTGACTTCATAAACTGTGTAGCCAATTAAATGGAGTTAATTATACATTAATGTGGCAATTTTGTACCTACAAAAAAAAAACTGGTCTTAAGAAAATTCCGATTAACTATTAGGTACAATATACTCTAAGTCCTTAGACTCAGGTAATTGAGTTCGTATCATCATCATTTCAGATCTATCTCCCTCTGGCTCTGCCTCTGGTGTTGTTGGGTTTAACATTGCATCACCCCGCTCAACTGTCATCTTCCTTCCTACTCACTCAATTTGTTTGAGTGAATAGGCTCTTTTGATAAACCAGCGCGCTTTACCATCAACGTTTGCTTACCATCAGGCGGGATTGTGGTTAAGCATTAGTTTATAACTATTAAAAAAACCCCTGAACTTAATTGTTGAATTGATAGGATAGACGTTGGTGAACTGAAACAGATACCAAATTGACAGCTTTCGTGGCGTAGCGGTAGAAAACGCGGCCGCTACGCGCGAGGAGGCGCGGTTTCGATCCCTGCGCAATACAAATATTTGTAAAAGAAAAAAATGAAAATATCAAAGTTTAGCCAAAATCAGCAGTTGAGACTGGTAAAGCGGACCCCAGACTCCAAAGCTGAAAAAAAAGCTTCGGATGCGACTGGGATTAAAGCTGAGATGATGACACCGATGGTCTTTAAAATATTGGTGGATCGCAGAATGACACAAAATTTAAGTATCTTCAAGGCTAGAGTGATGGAACTGAAACGTGGTCGCTCACAATGGGCCTCATACGAAGGCTCAGAGTCACACAAAGGGCAATGGAAAGAGCTATGCTCGGAGTTTCTCTGCGTGATCGAATCAGAAATGAAGAGATCCGCAGAGGAACCAAAGTCACCGACATAGCTCTGCGAGTCGCTAAACTTAAGTGGCAGTGGGCAGGGCACATTGCTCGTAGAACCGATGGCCTATGGGGCAGTAAGGTTCTGGAGTGGCAGCCACGTACTGGAAGACGCAGCGTAGGGAGGCCTCCAACAAGGTGGACCGATGACCTGGTGAAGGTCGCGGGAAGCCGATGGATGCGGGCAGCACAAGACCGGTCAACGTGGAAAGCCTTGGGGGAGGCCTTTGTCCAGCAGTGGACATCTATTGGCTGAAGAAGAAAGCTAGAGTGAATAGGCTCTTAATACACTAGTGCGCTTTACCACCAATGATTGCATCACTGCTTACCATCAGGCGGGATTGCGGTCAAGTGCTAGTTTATAATTTATAAAAAAAAACGTGCATGACATTATAGAATCAAATAAATTGGCCTTGGTCAACATCAACAACCAATTTACAGAAATAAAATACGTATACTAATTCAATTTTATCGCAGAAATAACGAGTCGGATATGATCGGTGATGATAAAATAAATCTCCAGAACGATTTGATAAGTGGCGTCGAGATCTTTCAAATGATATCATGTCTAAAAAAATGTTTTTCTGAAAATAATTTTAACGTTTGAATTTTTAAACCATTCCGTAGTTACTTTTTGATCTCTCTTATCAATTTTTTAGTTTTTCTCATGATACGCACAAACATATTAAGCTAAATAACCTGCCCCCTAATTGGTGAACACGGGGTTTATAGGAGTTATAGGGGGTCACCGACATAGCTGAGAGGATTAGCAAGCTGAAGTGACAATGGGTTGGTCACATATGCCGCAGGACCGACAACCGTTGGGGTAAACGAGTCCTCGAGTGGAGACCGCGTCTTGGCAAACGTAGCGTGGGGCGCCCTTGGGCGAGATGGAGCGACGACATCAAAAAGGTGGCTGGTAGTGGCTGGCGGAGAACTGCTCAGGATCGAGCTTGTTGGCGTGCTATGAAGGAGGCCTATGTCCAGCAGTGGACGAGTAGGGGCTGATGATGATGATGATAGGGGATCAGTAGTGTTGTAGTAAAGAAATAGAAATGGGATGCAGTATGGTTTAAGACATTTATTTCTCAAAAAACAGAATACAATGATTCACTTATAATGAGAAACACTGGTTACATAAGTAAACGTTCCTTGTAACAAGAAACGGAACGCCATATTTTTAAACTTAGACAAGTTCATTACATTTTTAGTTATTATTGTTAGTATTGTTAGTTATTGACTTAATAATATGTTAGTAAAATAAGGTAAGTTATGCTAAAACAGATTGAGAAGATTAGAGTCGAGCGAGTGTATTACTTATGATTTACATATATACACATTTTTTTTTTTTTAAATGTTTGTGGGTAACCTGCAAAAGTTAGATTATGAGTCCCTATTACGTATCGAAACGCAATTTCTATGAAAGTTACTATCGAAGGCATCTATTACTTTTGATGTTAATATTTGTTTGGACTTGCAATTTAATTTGCGTTTTGCTAGTGATATTGAAATGCGAAATTTTGCGATGATATATGGATATATGTATGTAATTATAGATGTTTATTACCCTTCACACTTTATCATCCAACAGATCCGAATAAAAACTCGGCACACAAATAGTCTATAACCAGGAATGAAGCACTTTTTATCCCGATCTTCCCAAGGGATCGCAACATATGCGGGCGAAACCGCTAGGCGCAGCTAGTAGTTTATAACTATGTGAGCATTCCGTGCTATGATACGACTATGATAATTGGAAAGTTTTCATAATGTGAAATTTTAACTTCTTTTTAAATAATGGTAAAGATTGTATTTCCTTAATGTCTCTTGGCAATTCGTTATACATTTTGGTGCCTTCATATTTAATGTTTCTAGGACCATAGTTGGTCCGTGGTCTGCTGTATAGACAGATATCATTAGCATTTCTCAGTAACCGAGTCTGGATTTGAGCTTTTTTTGTAAAAATTATTTGAGAATGTGTATCTTTTGTTAGTATTTTCCGTACAAGGATGCAGGTATGGAATTTAAATATTTGAGCAATTGTCATTAATTTAGTTTTATGGAAAACGGTTTCGGTGGGCGTTAGGTAATTAAGGTGAAAGAGCAATTTAATCATTTTATTTTGAGTGATTTGCAAATTTTGTATGCTGGTTTTAGCTGCAGAGCCCCAGACTTCAATTAGGTAAATCAGGTGAGATTTGACGAGGGAATTATAAATTATATACTTTACTGGTTTGGGAAAGCAACAAACAGAACCTCGTAGTGTACCCATCAATGATGATAATTTTGAACGCACATTATCCAAGTGCAGCTTCCATGTTAGGTGTTTATCTAAAATTAGACCAAGATATTTCACCGATTCTACTTCTGTTAACGGTTCATTATTGACGTGTATTTGTTGGAAATTTGAAACATGTTTATTTTTAGCACAAAATATCATAAAGTTGGTCTTAGTCACATTAATAGTAAGTAAATTGTACTGAAACCAAGCAAATAAGATATTAAGGTCCTCTTGGGCTCGACTTACGATTTCTTTAATTTCATTGCCAAAGTAGAAGAGACAAGTGTCATCGGCATATAATGTTACATCTGCATCTAGATCTAAGTCTTTTATATTATTGATGTATATTAGGAAGAGCAGAGGTCCAAGCAGGGAACCTTGTGGAACACCGTGAGTCATTAGTTCAGGAGTGCTTTTAGCCTCACCAATTTTAACTATCTGGTGTCTATTAGCAAGATATGACTCAATTATTTTATGTGCTGATTCCCTGATGCCAATATCATGTAGTTTTTGTAGAAGAAGTTTATGGCTTATCGTGTCAAACGGTACCTTTTGGGATCCTTTAGTAAAACTTCGAAATAAAATAAATCACTTAAAAAATCATTCACTCAATATATTTCCATTAAACTCGCTCTAAAACAAACTGTTCTTTAAAAAACATCTTATAATTTAATTTGTACTAAGTTACAACATTTTCAAACTACACTTGATGCTGCCAAAAACCATTCTGCACCGAAACAATAATAGTTATTTGTTATACAAGAGTGCAAAGTTGCTTTTTAACCGCGTGTTCAATTTTGATGACCGAGCAAGCGAAGGATTCTAAAATTGAATCACGAGCGCAGCGAGTGATTCAAAATTAGAATCCTGAGCGTTAGCGAGGGAATCAAAAGGACACGAGGTGAAAAATCTTTGCACTCGAGTGCAACACGTAACTTTTCATTCCACCTCAGCGAGGAAATGACTAAATGCAATAAAAAAATGTTTACAATCACAAGATAGGTACACTTTTATTTCAGTTTAGGTATTAATTACTACATTATGACAGGTAAGTATTACAGAATAATCTTTAAATTATAATAAAATAATACTAAAGTATAATTAAGAAAATTTTAAAGTAACGTTGCAACAGTTATTTAAATTGAGTGTAATATTTTTGTTTGGTACTGTAATATTGGTGTTAGTCACTTGTGTACTGTTTTTCGGTAAACTGTCTGTCATACTTAATAGTTGTACCGATTCATCGGATTCCCTTGGCGTGAATGTTGGAGAGAGAGGGAGATAGTTAGGTGTTTCATAACGGCTTATTTTTGATGTAGAAGGGCCAGTCCAAGTTTCCGATTGAGGCTCTTTCAGTGTAATGGCTCCTACGATGCCTTCACATATTTTAGACTTATTTTGGATGGAATCCTCTATGTATCCCTCTACAACTGCATTGGTCTTCCAGCCTCCGTGGCGCTTAAGGGACAGGAGATCAGCTCCGGAATCAGCCAAAAGTGTGGCTGAAGTTCGTCGGAAACAATGACCCGTGTACAACAGGGGTTCTGGAAGTTCAAGAAATGTTGCTATTTCTCGTGGGATACTGCCAATTTTATTAGTACCCATAGGCTGTCTAACACACTTTCCATTGCGATACTGTAGAAAAAAACGATTGATTGGAGTGTTAGGCGGCCGTAAGGCTTGATATTTCTCAACAATCGTTACGTATTCCTTGCGAATGACAAAGTTGCGGTCTCTTTTTGTCTTTGTATTAGGTAAATTAATTAATAGTAAGTCATCTGAATGTTTCTCAATGTTTTTGACATTAAGTTGTGTTAGTTCATTAGTTCGACATGCTCCGTTTATTCCAATAATAAGAACAACCTGCAATGTAAAGAGTATTGTAGTAGATAAATGAATAAAATTTATATGAACGCATAATTATGCCTATCAACATTTACTAAGTATACTATTTAATTGAGATTAATATATGTACTTAAGTAGATACTGAATGTGCAACTGACTTACTTTTGCCGCCAAATATACGGAATCGGGTGCTTCGTTATGAAAATTTTCAATATCAGATACTGTGAAAACCTTCGATTTTTTTGGATGATGACCAGATGAGGCTCTTTTTAAAAATGCTACTAATTTAGGATAGGTATCGATATGTATGTCTTTTTTCATCATTATTGTTGCTTTTAGCATCGAATACGTACTCCATAGAGTGCTTGCTTTCTTGTTCTCGGATAATTCTATAAAATATGCCAGCAAAACGTTTTCTGAGAAAGTTTTGGCTCCTTTTGCTAGTCGCCACGTGTTGAACATATCGTAGGTACTGTTTTAAATACTTCTCGCGTGATTGTTGAGGTAGAAAGCTCATTTGCGCATTATTAACAGTTTCAGTCAATTCTGTTGGCGTCAAACAAACTTCCTCGTCGCTAGAATCATTTTAGTTTTTCACTTGTTTTCAAGTTTCTTTTTTTTATTATAAGGTTTAACAATGACGTGAATAAATGCCGCGTAAAGAACCGCGTACAAAGAAAATTGAAAAAAGAACACCAAGAAGGTTCCGAGTCTGAGTTTTTAACAAATTAAAAAAAAGTTGTATGATATATTCGGCACCATAGAGGTAACAGTAAATAGGTTTAATGTTTTTTTTTAATTTACAAACTTAGTGCACACGATGTTCTAAATTCAATTTAGGTACTTTATCCTCTAGAGAATAAAAACGGCTTTTCCAGTCAGATATTGAAGATTAAAAATACTCTTTCCGAGATGGTGGGATGAAAAAACATTTTTACCTGTCTGCCTAGCCTTCCAAACTCAAATATATTTAATTTATTTATAAAATGTTAGCTGCCAGAGACAATAATGAAATTCAACCTCAACAAGTAGGGATCGTTCGGAACGCCCATTGGTCCGTTCGGTTCAAACGATCCCAACTAGTCGCAATCATTTGACAAAAATGTCCCTAATTGCGTAAACCCCTATAGCTATCAATGGGAATCATTTAGAAGCATATTGCTATTTTTTTTAAAGCGTATTGCTAACCAGTTGCTCTATTTATTCCAAAAATGTGTCTGCTCAACAAGGCAAATCACGCAATGAATGTCTTTGAACTGTCAAAATGAAACCCATTGCTTATGATAGTGTGTGACGCAATTATCCTGCTGTATTAGCTGACTTCTTCTTCTTCTTCTTCAGCCTATAGATGTCCACTGCTGGACAAAGGCCTCCCCCAAAGCTTTCCACGCTGACCGGTCTTATGTTGCCCGCATCCATCGGCTTCCCGCGACCTTCACCAGGTCATCGCAGGTGATCGCAGGTGCTGACTTCTGGTTGAACAAAAAGCCTATACTATGCGGAGTGAGTTAAAACTGGAAACGCTTAGCTTGATGGTGTAGCCGTGTACAGACGATGCCAGCACATCAAGCTACTACAATCATTCAAACTTAAATGTTCAACTTTATTGCCGAAGAATTAAAGTACGGACGACAGCAGGTCAAGCTACCCCAAAATGTCAGATTTTCCCAATCAACCTGCCTTAATGCTTTAGAGATAAAGTTGAAAATCTAATAAGGAAATTTGACAGGTTGTAGTAGCCTGATGTGCTGTCGTCTGTACATAAAGTGTATCATACTAGTTTAAATAAATATAAACATCATACAAGGGCAAATAAAATAAAGGGTGTATCTGACATCGACGCACAAACGAGTACCATGGATCCAGTACATGATTCTGAACCCCCCAGTGGTGGAATTCTTCGTCGGCTTTTTCATGATTTAAAAAAAATAAATGTATTTTTTTTTTATTTCAGACGATTCACAATTGCTATACTTTTATAACCCAATAAGATTTTAAAGTCAAAATTAAATTATTCGCTAATTACATAAAAAAGCGCAATGAAAACAAAACCCGAAAAACGATCTTATCAGCTCATTTAATAGAGTTCACATCAGGGATCAACGTCATACCTACAAACTCGCACGGCGGCACGCTTGCAACGTTCAAAAGCCGAGCCGACACTTTTTTTTAAACACTGTGTATTCTGTAACCGTTCATTAACGACATAAATGACTATCATAATTTTATTAGTGGCATGCGGTCTAGCCTTTTCGCGAAGTTTGCGTTACGATGTCAAATACACCCTGTATAAATGTATTTAAGATGTCGTGGTGGTCTAGTGGTTAAATACCACTCCAGCCTCTCAAGTATGAGTGTGCGGGTTCGATTCCTGGTCAGGCAAGTACCAATGTAACTTTTCTTAGTTATATGTAGGTACTTTCTAAGTGTATCTTGGACACAAATAACTGACTAAAAGGTGAAGGAAAACATCTTGAGGAAACCTGGACTTTCGTCAGAAATCGCCAACCCGCATTGAGCGAGCGTGGTGATTACGCTCAATTTTTCTTTGTATGAGAGGAGACTTGTGCCCAGCAGTGGCCTGGGACGATAAAAGGTTGATGATGAAGTATTTAGAGAGGAAGTGCTTTTTTATCATGGTTATAAAAGTGGACAGAGTTTGAGCACGCCTTACGGATACGGGCAAGTCATTCCATAGACGAACTGCTTGTACATTAAAGTATTAATCATCATCATCCCACCGTTAATCCCAGTCGCATCCGAAGCCTGTTCAGCTTTAGACTCTGGGGTCCGCTTTACCAGTCCAACTGCTGATATGGCTAAACTTCGACATTTTCCGTGAAGCGACTGCCGTCTGACCTCCACAACCCGAAGGCGACATCGAAGCATTGCAGTTAGACCAATTGTTGGACTAAGCATTGCAGTTAGACCAATTGTTGGACTTTTGAGGGCTCCAACAACCCGTAACGACTGCCACTAGATCAGTAGTTCCCAAACTTATTTTTCTCGTGGACCACTTTCAAAATTTTAATGGTTTCGGTGGACCCCCTGTTGCTACATTTCTACCACATTCTTAAAGTCGCCAAAAAATAAAAATTGTGTCACTTCTGAGTTCTGTCCCTATATTCCGATAAATAAAATAAAAAATAAAATTATTTCGATTTGTAAAACAAAAACGAAAAATGGTACATTTTATATTACTTTATTTATTAAAAGAATAGAATTACAAGAAAAAAATATTAAGGTAATATAGGTTCAGGTCATAATTTTAATTAATGGGAAGGATGTATCTGATGGAGTGTCAGCAAACGATCAATGTTTGGCTTTATTTTTGTGAGCAATAACCGCAAATCCCCCCGCTCTGTGATGTTTAATTTGCTCCTTTTTTTTGTTCAGAGGTTTGTAACGGCACTAAAACTCTTTTCGACAAGGTATGACGAGGGAAAAGCTATTAAAAATTTCCTTGCGATTTCCCACAGTCCAGGATATTTTTCGGGTATTTCTGCTTGCAGCCAAAATGTTGGGTAGCCTTTTCTAAATTTCACCTTCAGCTCATTAGTGCTTAGCTCGAGCAGCTCCTCTTGTAATACAACATTGGCCACTTCCGTTTCATCAAATGGATTTATGGTCCATGGTGGTATATCCATCGTCAGTATATCTTCAAACCTGGTTTTGAAGTCATCATGCAGGGCACTTAAATGTTGACTGTAGGTATGGATATCCTCATCAATACATTCTACCTGCGACAAGTTTGGAAATTGAGAGAATTCGCGCCGACTAATGTTTTGCTTCATAAATTTCAATTTCCCAAGAAAAGCCGAAATTATCCCCTTTGTTTTTATTAAATTCATGCTGTCCCATTGTAACTGCAAGTTAATATCATTAAATTTTTTAAACAAATCTGTCAAATACGCAATGTCTGCTTTGAATTTGATCAAGTTTTCTTTTAAATCTGGATCTCTACTTTCTAAGAACTCTAATATGGAATCGAAAACAGAGTAAAATCTCGTTAAGTATGCACTTTTCGACAACCAGCGTACTTCAGTATGTAAGAGCAGTCGTTGGAAGTCTTCATCATTTTCGTCGCACAATTGAGCAAACAAACGCGTATTCAATTCATTGCTTCTGATTTTGTTGACAGCTTTTATTACAAAATGAAGAGATTGGTTCAACCTGTCACTTAAATGTTTTGCCACAAGATGTTGTCGGTGGATTACGCAATAAATAGCTGTAAGTCCTGGTATAATTCTTTTGAGATGACTTATAAACCCACGATATCGCCCGACCATTGCAGGAGCTCCGTCTGTTGCCACTGAAATAATGTTTGTAAATGGAATCGATTTTTCCGTAAAAAATATTACTCAGGACATTAAATATTGATTCGCCTTTAGTGTCAGTCTCCAAAGTTCTGGCAAATAGCAATTCTTCGTGTATTTCTTCCTCAATAATAAATCGGACATATGCCAATAGTAATGCTTCATTACCGGGTAACGTTGACTCGTCCAGTTGTATAGAAAAAGGAGTTTTTTGCCATCTGCAAAAAACTCATTTTTCCCGTCGCCGTCGTCCCGTCGTCGTCCCGTTTACTTTTCCCGTCGCCCGCGCACCGCTCGCTCTTTCCGAAAAGGAATAGTTTTGATGAAATAGTTACTTCAAAATCAATTTAAAATGATTATGAAATTACTGTTTTATAAAATTAGTAGTCATTTGCAAGAAAAATTACAAAATTAATTGCTCTGCAATATTGCTTATTCGGCCTTTTTAGAGAGGCAGTGCTTCTCTCGTGAAAAAACAATTGAATAAAACATGCTGTGTTTGTCTTCAAATCGAAAGAGGACAATTAAAATATCTGTAAGTTACTAAGTTACCTATCTATACAAGCCGTTGTGATCAACCGACTAGTACACGTAAACAAAATACTTAAGTACTATATCAAAAAAAAAGGTAGGCTACTTACTTTTCTCCGGCACTAGCAAACACAGATATAAATTTTCTCACACCTTTTTTTCGAAATACCGCCTTTTTTTCGAAACTCCGGAAACAAATGAATGAGTTTGCCTTTGGCATCAAGTATTAATAGTGGTGATCAAGTTCATGTCTGAACAAGCACTAAGCATTGTCGGGCGGATAGCGCTTTGCAAGTCTGTACACGAAATTGTACGTAATATCGAATACGCAAGTTTGGACAAGTAACTGTCGCTTGCCTTATTAAAATATTATCTGCTTAGGTAGGTACTTAAAACAATGTAGGTAGGCCCTTATAAAAACTATGCTTAAATTTTTGCTCTTTACTATCAAAAGCAGATAATAATCTTATGGACCCCCATTTTTTGTTCACGCCTACGTAGACCCCCAGCAAGTCTCCCGTGGACCCCTGGGGGTCCACCTGGACCACTTTGGGAATCACTGCACTAGATGTTCGTATGGCAACCGGGACCAACGGCTTAACGTGATTTCCGAGGCACGACCAGACCAGTGCAAATATTCATATTCATGCATACAAATATTTGCGGGGATTGAACCCGCGCCACCTTGCGCAGCGGTCGCGTCCGCTACCGCTACGCCACGGAGGCTGTCACAGTAAAGTATTAATGTCTAAGGATAAGTCTTTGTTTACTAATAAATGTATCCGAACGCATCTAAACGTCCCACATCAGACATTTCTAACACCAAACAGGCTTCCAGACGCAATACATCAAATCACCCGCAATAATGTAGAAAGTAAATTAATTAGCGCCTAAAATAATCATATTGCCGTCAAAAACGACCACGTAACACGCTTGCAAACCACTCCGACAGTGGTAAGGCAATTAATGTCAATTTATCCTCGCTTGTCAACGCTTCACGTCTTTGTTTCCCGCTATTGTAAATCCCACACAATTTTATTTTCCGACAAACAATTTAATTGGCACTCCTAAACCGTCGACATAAAGACTCTTTTCAAATGACATTTAACTGTCACACTATAAAAATAAAATAGTTGGTCCCGTATGACGTTTGACTCGTTCGGATACACACCCATCCGTTGTCTGGTAATAGAATTTTACAGCTTTTTAATGAGCTCAGGCCACTTACTAAATTTCAGTTGTGGGACGTTTCTTTTCATGTTTATTTCCTTTTTTTCTAACGGGTGAATAATTACGGGGGAGAAAGATTTAGCTAACGAGAGCCGGGACGCGCGGAGATTTATCTTTTCGTAACAAATTTAGAAAATGAGACATCACTGCGCGGTTAACGGGTGTATAAATGTAGGGTTGTCAGTTTTACGAAAATATTTGACATTTTATGAACTCTGTGATAAATTACCGGCTTGGAGTTGATTTGTTTTGTGATATATCATTCAAAACTCTACACCTATCTGAGGCTTGAAAGAATGTAGTATTTCAAATTGGGATTATGTAAAATAGTTTAAAAACATATTAAAAAATAAAAAAAGACAAATAAAAACTTAAAATTCTCTATGGAAGAGGCAATGATATACTCATCAATTTCTGTAAAAATCCGACGACATGGCAGCTAAATTATACAATATTAAATTATGTTAAATGTGCGAATTTTTTCTACTTTGTCTGATAAATACGAGAGAGTCGCCCCTATTGAAGCGTGTGTGAGTAGATTTAAATTGTTCCATTTGCGCGTGTGAGTGGAACGCGGGAAACCAATTCAAACGGCTAATTCGAGCCGCAATTGCTCGAACAAAAATGTCCAGAGGCGCTTTATAGTTGGCAGATCGTAAATAAATTAGCGTTTTGTGATGTTTTTTTTTGTTTCATATAAAACAGTTACAACGAGTTATTGGCAATTGTCACTGAAAAAAACCTTGTGATATTTTTTTTTTGTTAAGTTTACACTATACAGTTACGATATATACAATATTTTTGTATTTTATTGCCTGATATAACGTGTGTTATGGATATTTTTATATATAAAATAAAAGTAGAATAGAAAAAAGTAAAATAGTTCAAGAAAATAATTATTATACCATCATAATTATTTCCTTAAAATATTTTTCTTCCAGTAATCGTTGATGGTAAAGGGCGCTAGCCTATTCACTTTTTTTCTTCCAGTAATCGTTGATGGTAAAGGGCGCTAGCCTATTCACTCAAAAAACTAAGTGAACAGGAAGGAAGATGGCAGTTGAGCGAGGTGACAAACAACACTACCAACGATGCTGCGCCAGAGGGACATTGATCTGTAGACCCTCCACGACCAAATTCCCGACACAACAACATTTGGAGCATCGTACCCGGCACACATCGCAACACAACTGCTTAGATCCGCAGCCTAATCGGCGAACACATTATTGTGAAATGATTGCGACTAGTTGGGATCGTTTGGCCGCACTTGATATAATTTTAGTGTAAAATAATATCAACGGCGGTCCAAACGATATCTACCACCAAGACAACCTCTGACACATGCGATGACAAAACTGATCCATGAATGTAAAGAATGTAAAGAAAGCACTACTCCTCCAGCATTATAAAATTCCATAACATCAGCCCGTAGGGTTATTGCATAGCACACTCAATCATCATCTCAGCGTTAATCCCAGTCGCATCCAAAGCTTTTTCAGCTCTGGAGTCTGGGGTCCGCTTTTACCAGTCTAGCTGCTCATTTGGTTAGTCTAATTGCTGATTTTGGCTAAATTCACCGATATTTTCTGTGAAGCGACTGCCGTCTGACACGTCCACAACCCAAAGGCGATATCGAAGCATTGCAGTTAGACCAATTGTTGGACTTTTGAGGGCTCCAATAAACCGTAACGAGTGCCATTAGATGTTCTTATGGCAACGGGGACCAACGGCTTAACGTGCTTTCCGAGGCACGACCAGACCAGTGCCAACATTCATATTCAAACATACAAATATTTGCACTGTGCGGGAATCGAACCCACTATCAGTAGCAATAGATAGTGTCCCCGATTCCATTGTACACAAAATAAACCAAATGTAAGTTATGTGCATCTTTGTATTTATATTCCACTAGCTTTCCGCCCGCGGCTTCGCTCGCGTGGAGTTCGGTTATATCGCGATTTTTAGATTTCCCTCGGGAACATCAAATTTTTCCGGAATAAAAGGTAGCCTATGTTCTTTCTCAGGGTCTAAAGATTATCTGTGCCAAATTTCATCAAAATCGGTTAAGAGGTTTAAGCGGGAAAGCGTAACAGACAGACAGACAGACAGACCGACAGACAGACAGACAGACAGAGTTACTTTCGCATTTATAATATTAGTATGGATTAAGAAAAGGACAGAAGATCTAATATGTTAGTTAGACCTGTCAAATTAGTCAGCGCCTGGCGTTAATTGTCGTGGTGGTCTAGTGGTTAAAACACCAGCCTCTCAAGTATGAGTGCGCGGGTTCGATTCCAAGTCAGGCAAGTACCAATGTAACTTTTCTAAAGTTATATGTACTTTCTAAGTATATCTTGGACACCAATGACTGAAGGTGAAGGGAAACATCTTGAGGAAACCTGGACTTTAAGGTGCGTATTACAGAACGTCACTCAAAACTCAAGCTCTACATAAGTCTCGTTTCAAGCCATATGATTGGTTGAAACTAGTTTTAAGTAACGCAGAGATCAATGCTTGAGTTTCCTTCTGTAATACGGACCTAAGTCTGAAATCGCCAACCCGCATTGAGCAAGCGTGGTGATTACGCTCAATCCTTCTCTGTATAAGAAGAGACCTGTGCCCAGCAGTGGGACGATAAAAAAAAGGTTTATGATGATGATGATGATGACGTTAATTGATTTATTTTGGTCGCCATGGTTATAATCGCGTCTAAGCTGTCTATGGAATATCTTATTTTGACAGGATTAAATTAAAATGTTATCTACCATCCTTCTGTTAATGAATTAGAGAAAAAAAGATGAAATGAATGAATGAAGAACGAAGAAACTTAAAATCAGTTTACTTTGTGAACAATAGGATTAGAAGATAACATTTTAATTTAATCCTGTCAAATTAAGATATTCTATAGACAGTTTAGACGCGATTATAAACATGGCGACCAAAAATACGTCAAATTCCGCCAAGAGCGGAATAATTTAACAGTTCTAAACTAACATATTTTATCTTCCTACTGCTGGGCACAGGTCTCCTCTCATACAGAGAAGGATTGAGCGTAATCACCACGCTTGCTCAATGCAGGTTGGCGATTTCACACTTAAAGTCCAGGTTTCCTCAAGATGTTTTGCTTCACCTTGTAATCAAGATATACATACTTAGAAAGTAAAATATAACTTTAGAAAAGTTACATTGGTACTTGCCTGACCTGCCCCCTAATCGGCGAACAAATTTTTGTCAAATGATTGCGACTAGTTGAGATTAGTTGGGATCGTTCAGCCCGCCCATTGGTCCATTCGGTGCAAACGATCTCAACTAGTCGCAATCATTTGACAAAAATGTGTTCGCCGATTAGGGGGCTGGAATCGAACCCTCACACTCATACTTGAGAGGCTAGTGTTTTAATCACTAGGCCACCATGACTTATACTTTAATTAAAATAGAAAGTAAAAGATGCAAAATTAATAAAATTAATTTAGTTTGTGAGCACGGGAATTGCGGCCATTATCTTTACTGTTAAAATAGTAACTAAAATACTGAAGAAATGAGGTGGACATAGGCTGGACCACACGTGAAGAAAGTATTAACGAATGTATTTTTTTAAACACGAAATCATTAATCAAAATATTTTGAATGCATCGATGAGAAACGGCCGGTGTCAGCTGTCTACTCCCGTTTGTAACACTGTAATGAAAGAAACGTCGTGTTCTGCTGTAAAATATTGACTGGAGTCATGTTAAATACTGTATTCACTATTTTTCTTACAAATGTTTTATTAATTTACTGCATTTAAATGCTGAGATAAAGAATAATATTTTTTTTATGAATTGCATCAACATGTAGGTACCATACAACAACATTTTTTTTTTTATATTTAGTTACTTAATGTTTGTGCAACTGTGAATACCCAGAACGAGTAAACGACGATTTCTTGATCAATTAAAAAAAAAGTTCATTTGTTTTTTATGCATCACTGGTAGTAGTAGTAGTCTAACCATTGATTTATTTACTTTTTACATTCATAAGTACCTTAGAGTTTAGGCGGGAAAGCGAAGATGAGTGCCACGCTCATTTTTCATTGGACTTTTAAATTATTTATAGTGTCGTTTACTAAATAAAAACGCGTAATTTAGGTAGTAAAAAGTGCATTCAGTGAATCCATACTAATATTATAAATGCGAAAGTAACTCTGTCTGTCTGTCTGTCTGTTACGCTTTCCCGCTTAAACCTCTCAACCGATTTTGATGAAATTTGGCACAATCTTTAGACCCCGAGAAAGAACATAGGCTACCTTTTATCCCGTAAAAATTTGATGTTCCCGAGGGAAAACTAAAAAGCGCGATATAACCGAACTCCACGCGGGCGAAGCCGCGGGCGGAAAGCTAGTAATTCATAAAGAACAGTGAAATATTGTACCATAGTGGCCACATCATGTCTTTACGCTAAACCCCTCTTATAAACGGCCACACGCGGGAAACGAAAGGAGTTAGATTAGTTAGGATAAGTTACAATAGAAGACAATATATAATTCAAGACGAGGCTATCCTAATCTGAGATACCTTTGCCTGCTCAGTGTAATGCACTGGCAAATTGAACAAACAACAATCGAAAGCGCGGGAAACGTTCAAACTTGTCGGACGCGTCCTTTGAGTTTTTATAAAATAAAATAATTTTTAAGTATATATAAGATCAGTAGCTGTAGTGTATTGTATATATTCTGTTAATTAGTATAAATTTAGTTTAGTTTTGTACATTTCATCACTTGGTAAGTCAAACTTTTATCAATTTATAGAAACTAAGTATGAATGAGCCGCCCGATCCGGGGGACTTTGTCCCACCGGCAGGGCAATTCGTAACCATACAGTCCAATGAGTCTGGCATGGACACCGATGGGTCCACCTCGACCCGTTCTTTAAAAAGAAGCCGCATTTCTGTATGCAAACACTGCAACAAACGTCGTCGTCGACATCATGGCTCAGATACAGTTAGTTGTGGTTGTCAGGATGCTCACTTAAATGAAAATGAACAAAAAGTTATTAACACGGATACTACAAACAAAATTATCGATACGGTCCAAACTATTACCTCTCAGAGTCCCTCCACCCCTGTAGGACGGAACACATATGATAAAACCGATTGTGCACCTTACATTATTCATGTGCAAAAACAAACTTTGTCACAAAACGATGGCACAACCTTGCACCCCATTACATTTGGGAAATTTCTGAAAAAAAACAACATTCCCAATATCATCAACGGAAGTGTGAAGCGCATAGGGCGTAACAAAATTTCGTTAGCTTTTTCAAATTTTGCAGACGCCAATTCTTTTATAAATAATGGTAATCTTGAAGCAGAACAATTGAAAGCTTACATTCCGACATTCAACGTTACTCGTATGGGGTTAGTTAGAGGGGTTCCGGCAGAATGGTCTCCAGAGGAAATTGTCAATAACATCTCAGTACCTATTGGCTGTGGCCCTATTTTGAAAGTGAGACGGCTGAACTTTAAAACCGTAATTGAAGGTTCTGTTGTTTGGAAACCTACACAGTCAATTGTCATTACTTTTGATGGCCAGGTCCTGCCAAAAAGAATATTTATGTGTTACAATGCCCTTCCAGTAGACTTATATATTTTCCCTACTATCCAGTGTTTCCATTGCTGTAGATATGGTCACACAAAGGTACAGTGTAGGTCTAAGCCTAGGTGCTTTAAGTGTGGTCAGAATCACACAGGGGATACCTGTAATAGAGATAAAGACCCTTCTTGCTGCATGTGTTCAGGTTATCATTTTGCCACAAGTAAATCTTGTCCTGAATTTTCTAGGCAAAAACAAATCAAGACATACATGGCTCAAAATTCTGTGTCCTACGCTGAAGCCCTGAAAGTTCACCCTCCAGTAAGCAGAACCTATGCAGAGACGCTTCTTTCTTCCCCATCCAATAACTTCTCCAGTAAACCTGCTCTTCCATCATTTAACAGAATACCCAATAATATAGATTCCCCCACTACTAGCCACAAAAAGACAACATTTTTAAAACCTAGATCCCCTCCAAGACCTTCATATGGGTATGATAAAAATTCTCATAATGCTTTAATCCAGGAATATAATGCACCACAGCCAGCTAATGGTTGTGCCTTAAGAAAAGTAGAAGATAGTGAAACAAATAATTTGTCAACTAATGATTTTATTACAGCATTAATTCAACTTCTTTCACAGTATAATATTTCACCGTCCAACGTTGCCTCTTATTTAAACCTTTTCTCTCTTGCCATTAACAATGGACAGACTCTCCAAAATAATGCAGTGGAACTGCCGCAGCCTGACAAGCAAAAAAAGTGATTTAATTCACTTAATCAATAAATATGAACCCTCAGTTTTTGCATTAGCAGAAACTTGGCTCAAGCCAAATCATGTTTTTAAAATAAATAATTACTATACCATTAGAGATGATAGATCTGATGGGTATGGTGGAGTAGCTATTCTCATAAAGAATTCTATTCCTTTCTCTATTATCCCTTTACCTCCTCATAGTGAGGATATTTCAATTGTAGCTATTAATGTATTTAACATTTGTATTATTTCCTTATATATTCCTCATCCATCTTCTTCTTTACTTCTTGAGATTAACAATCTTTTTTCTCTTCTTCCAACACCCCTACTAATATTGGGAGATTTCAATTGCCACCACCAATTATGGGGTTGTTCAATTTCCAGTAACCATGGGGATGAATTATTAGATATAATAGACCATCTAAACCTATGTATCCTGAATACAGGTGCTCCTACACGTCGTTCTGCTCCTAATCAGAGTACAAGTGCTATTGACCTATCTATCTGTTCTCCTAACTTAGCCTCTTCATTAACTTGGTATACACTATCCTCTACTTATGGTAGTGACCATTTCCCAATAGTTATGTCCACTCCATTCCCCAAACCAACCATTTCCAGAAAAACATCAAACCTTAAACATAAAGTCCCTGATAGGAATAACATCAATTGGGAAAAATATAGAACCGCTACTGACTCAAACTTTTCTTCTCTACCACCTATTTCTAATGGTAATGAAAATGCGTGTGCTAGGTCTTTAACCAAGTTACTAATGGCAGCAGCAGATGAAGTGTTCCCTGCTAAAAATAATAGCTCTCATTCAATTCCTAGGCCTCCATGGTGGGATTCAGAGTGTACAGATGCCATTAAAAAACGTAAAGAAGCAGAATTCAATTATAATCTTGACATGTCCGATGCTAACTTTGACGCCCTAATCACTATTAATACAGAAACTAAGAAATTTTTGAAAAAGAAAAAATATGCAGGTTGGCAGAGTTTCTGCACAACTATATCTCCCAATACTCACCCAACTATAGTTTGGCAAAACATACGTAGATATAGGTCTGCATTTACACAGCCATCTCCTCCTATTCCCAATTCCCTAGCTACCGAATTCTTAGATAAACTTGCTCCACCGTGGGTTCCCCAAGATATTAACAACACATCATGTGAATCTGTTACGGCCGATTCTCCTAGGACTTTGCATCTCCCATTCACCTTAAATGAGCTAAAAGGCGTAGTACTAAATGCAGTAGATTCTGCTCCAGGTCTTGATGGCATTCCATACTCATTTTTTGCCAATCTAAGTGATAATATTCTTAATTATTATTTAAAAGTAATCAATTCTATCATGAAAACCGGAAATATTCCATCCGAATGGAAATGTCAAATGGTGTTGCCATTTTTAAAACCGAATAAAAATCCTTCGGACGTTTCTTCTTACCGACCCATAGTTCTATCCTCAGTGTTAATTAAATTAGCAGAACATTTATTAAAAAACCGTCTAGAATGGCACATTGAAAGCGAAGGCCTACTGAGCTGTTCGCAATACGGTTTTAGAAAAGGGAAAAGTACCACTGACTGTATAAGTATTTTTACCACAGATATCCGTTCCTCATTTTCCAAAAATCAGTCTACAGTTGCAGTTTTCTTAGATATA
Source organism: Sesamia nonagrioides (assembly GCA_017933935.1). NCBI lineage: Eukaryota > Metazoa > Arthropoda > Insecta > Lepidoptera > Noctuidae > Sesamia > Sesamia nonagrioides. The sequence goes on from JADWQK010001195.1 coordinate 429,787, forward strand.
AACGCGGCCTATGACAACGTTTTAATTTCCGTATTAAAAAACAAATTAGATGTTTTAAAAGTACCACACAATCTATCCAACTTTATATTGAACATTTTAACAGACCGTACATTATATATGCCATTTGAAGATCATCACTTATCTCGCAAGGTATGGAGAGGCCTCCCGCAGGGATCTGTGCTTAGTCCCCTCTTATATAACATTTACACATTTGATTTAGATTTATCCATAAACAATGAAGTAAAAATACTGCAGTATGCCGATGATCTACTGTTTTATTGTTCAAGTAATTCCATAGAACAAGCTTGCTCTGTTGTTACTTCTGCTTTATCGTTATTATCGTCATGGTTACATGTAAATGGTTTGGAATTATCCATCTCTAAATGCGCAACTGTTGTTTTTACCCGCAAAAGAAATATTCCTCAAATAAACCTTACTTATAAAGACGTCCAAATCCCTATTAAAGACAACTTTAAATACCTGGGTGTTATTTTAGACTCCAAACTGAGTAGTATCCCACATTGCGATTATATAGCTAATAAATGTGAAAAACACCTAAATATGTTGAGGTGCCTCTCAGGTGTTTGGTGGGGTGCACATCCTTCTTCCTTAAAGTTGATTTACAATGCAATTATTAGAAGCCTCTTAGACTACGGTCTATTTATTGTAGAACCTGGTAGTGTCAAGGCCTTCAAAAAATTAGATATAATACAATCTAAAGCGCTACGTGTTATTTCGGGTGCAATGAAGTCCAGTCCAGTGAATGCACTCCAAGTGGAGTGCGGCGAAGCGCCGTTACGTCTTAGGAGACAGTTTCTCTCAGACAAGTATTTCTTCAGAATTCTACAGTTCTCTAGTCATCCTCTCATCCCTAAACTGCAACTTTTACTGTCTGAAATTGAATCTTCATGCTACTGGTCCAATAAATCTCCACCCTGTTTAGTTGTTAGTTATAAGAAGTTCATTTCCCTTTCTTCCCCTACACACCGTTCAAATAAACTCCCTTTATTTTGCGTCAGTTATGACAGTTTACACTTTTCTCCCAGTATAATATATAATTTTGTTAGTAAATCTGATCCCCGTGTTCAATTAAAATTTAACCGATTAATATCTGAGCAGTTTATTGATTTCCATTGCATTTACACTGATGCTTCTAAACCTGCTGCAATTGACTGTGTAGGTGTAGGGGTTTACCATACACAATATGATATAGTTCAAAAAATTAAATTTCCTCCCGAGACTTCTGTTTATACGGGTGAATGCTTCGGAATACTTAGGGCTGTCGAATATGTTCGTATGTGTAAACTTAAAAAAGCTATAATTTTCACAGATTCATTAAGCGCTCTTCAAGCAATTGCCAAATTTCCATTCAAACAAAAATCGCAATTACATATTATTTTTAAAATAAGGGAAATAGCATTCACACTTCAGCTGCAGGGGTTTGATTTACAGTTTATTTGGATACCAAGTCACACTGGCATCCATGGTAATAATGTCGCGGATAAACTAGCAAGTGATGCAGTGCAAGGCGGTGATTTCTTTCCATATGAAAACTATTGTCAAGACCTTGTGGCTTTACCAAAATCTTTTCTAAAAAACGCCTGGCAGGAGGAATGGGACTCTGGCAGTAAATCAAAGGGGCAACATTATGCCCGTATTCAACCAGAACTTCCTGCAAAGCCGTGGTTCACAAAAGCAAAACTTAGTAAGATTGAGACGTCAACTTTGACGCGCATGAGATTAGGACATGTTTGTTCCCCAGCTCATCTCGCCAGGCTGAAAATTGTTGACGACCCTGTTTGTGTGTGTGGAACAGATGTTGGTGATCTAAATCATATCATCCTCTCCTGTCCTCTTTATGATCGCACCTCCTTTATAGATAGTCTTTTATCTCTTAATATTCCTTTTCCAACTTCCATTATTGCCTTACTTCACACTAACGACATCAATGTATATAAAAGTATAGCTACATTCATCTCATTAAATAAAATAAAACTGTAAATATCCATCCATTTCATATCCTCATCCTCTTTTGTAATATGTGTAAATATTTTTTCCTACTGATCCTATAACTTACAGATAAATATCCAAATTTTACGTTCCATTTTACGTTTATTCCGTTTCCCTACCTTTTACTCGTCATTGGCTAACACAAACCGTGGAGTGCCAGAACAAAAAAAAAAAAAAAACAACAATCATAGGTACCTTATGAACTCAATCCGCCAAACAGTCAAAGTTATAATTAACTATTAAATTAAATTAGCATCATTATCTCCTAGTGGTCGTGAGAAGTCGTGGTGGCCTAGTGGCCACCACCACTTCTCAATATACCTTTTCTAAAGTTATATATGTACTCTCTAAGTATATCTTGGACACCAATGACTAAAAGGAGAAGGAAAACTTCTTGAGGATGCCTCAACCTGAACTCTAAGTCTAAAATTGCCAACCCGCACTGAGCAAGCGTGGTGATTACGCTCAATCCTTCTCTATATGAGAGGAGACCTGTGCCCAGCAGTGGGACGATAAAAAGTTTGATGATGATGATCTCCTCGTGTCTTCTAATACTTACACAACATTGTAGCCAGGATAATTCATCAATCATCAACAACATGCTCTTAAATACAACCTTATGGAATCAGAGGTGCCGTACTACAGGTATTAGGGTAGGTTTTTTATACAAAATTTGCATACGGCAGGTTCTTTGCTTAGATTTAAAAAATATTTACGTTCCAGACTTTCTATTATACGCAAATATTAATAAAACAATCACTTGCGTAGTCTCCCGCAGTAGTGCGAGAATGCAACGGAAAAGGAACGCGTGTTCATCTGCCCTGTATTACACTGTGAACCTTAAACTGATTGTACTAAGAGTCACTTTTGAAGACGGTTATTATGTTTTTTTTCAGTTATTCGGAGTCGATGCTGATGTAATTTAAATCAGGGTAGTCAATTCGGAAACTTTCTGTGGTCCAAATACCGTTTAACTTTTGCCCAATCAATTAATTTTTCTAATGAATAATTTCGTGTCTTTTCAATTTCAGTAGTGTCATTAAAAAAAGTAAGATATCCGAACAAGCCCACAGATTAATTGGCGCCAAAAATACACGAAGCGCGGGAGCGTCGCGTGAAGTCAAATGGCGCGGGAAGGCGTCAATTGCTTCACTTTTTATCTTTTTTCATTAATTATGTTGTTTCAAATTACAAGCTCGCATTTCTGTGATTTATTTGTTTGTTTCAAATAGGTATCCATTTTGAAATCGTATACTTTTTATTTATTTTATGGCCGGAAGGAGTAATTATTTGTGTTGATGTTTGAAGTTGAGACATTTTTTGTAAGCTGTGCTTAAACCTATAGGCTTTTGAAACTCTTTACTGAATTTATTTGTCGTTGAGGAATATGCCATTTTTTTTCCTCAGACCGGCTCACTGACGGCGTGTCAGGGTTTGTTGTCGACTACACGTTCCAGGGCCGGACTACGCTCCATTAACCGAAATGACCGCTGCACAAAAGTCACCACTTCCAACTAGACCACTATTTCACCACTACGACTACTATCATTTCGTCACTATTTCCAACTAGATTAGCGGTCATAAGTCCTTGAAACAAAGCGACCCATGCGTCTCGCGAGATGCAATGGCGTTTCGCGGCAATTAGTGGAATGAAACGGAGCCGGCGGGCGGCTATCCCGCCATGCGACAGCATCCGCGGCACGTAGCGTCATTTCGCGTTTCACGGCGTCATGGTATCCGAAATAAAGTAACGAATTCTAAACTCATTGAAATAAAATTCAAAATAACTTGAATAGGAATAAAATACTTTGCGATGACATTCCGTACCGTGCCGTACCGTTTGCAGTCGCCTAGTAACAATGCAAATAATATTTATTATTATTATTATTTTCTATCATGGGACGACCCGGTCAAAAAAAAAAACACTTATGATACGAATTGATAAGGATACAACAACCTTCACCTCTTATTTAGCGTGACGAATCAGTTTCTTTCACTGTTCAGAAGAACCATAGAGAACTTTCCTCTTCAAAAAAAGGTCATATTCGATGGAGCTGAGAACCTGAAACTTGGTATCGAAAGACTCCAAAAAGGCACAATGACGAGACGCAGTGGAATCGTAAAAGCGTCTTCGCACTGAGTCGTATCCGAATCAGAATTGCAACGTCCAATATTCAGAGTTCTGACGGGAGGATTGACGGATCTAGCCCTTAATCCCTCATAAAAATATAGTACGGACGACAGCAGGTCAAGCTACTACAAAGTCACTTTCTCTGTCCCTATATCCCTATGTATCATGTATGCTTAAATCTTTAAAACTATGCAACAGATTTTGATACGGTTTTTTTAATAGATAAAGTTATTGAAGAGGTTATGTATACCTCGGGCAAATGTTGCAATTAGGGAAAAACAACTTCGAGAAAGAGGCCAATAGTGAAGTGAGCTGAAGTGGCAATGGGCTGGTCATATACAATGTCGCAGGACCGACAGCCTTTGGGGTAAACGAGTCCTCGAGAGGAGACCGCTTCTCGGCAAACGTAGTGTAGGGCTAGATGGAGCGACGACATCAAAAAGGTGGCTGGTAGTGGCTGGCGGAGAACTGCTCAGGATCGAGCTTGTTGGCGTGCCATGGAAGAGGCCTATGTCCAGCTGTGGACGAATAGAGGCTGATGATGATAATGATGATGATGATTCAAGAGGAAGGTTTGTATGTATGTCGGGGAACGTCAGGAAGCGGGACCGAAGTTTCAGATAGCTGAGGTGTGTTCTCATCCGTATGAGATCAATTTAATATTAAGGGATTACAATGATAACCTCAGATTATAAAACAGATAGAGCCACTGGGTTTGAGTAAGACTAACACACTCGATCGAAGCTTGAGCAAAGAATGCCCGCGCTAACGGTCGCTCGCTATGGCAAACGTAACTCCAGTCGGGTGTTACCCGCTCTAATTAAAAAAAAAAACATAATTTATACGAATACCAATCGGTTAATCGACTTCAAAAAATAGTAGGTACTTATAGTAATTTAGGGACAATATTCATACTGATACAGAACAGATCACAATATTCAAAATTAACTAGAAACGCGTCGTTATGTATAATCATCGTCATCATCCCAGCGTTAATCCCAGTCGCATCCGAAGCCTTTTCAGCCCTGGAGTCTGGGGTCCGCTTTACCAGTCTAACTGCTGATATGGCTAAACTTCGACATTTTCCATGAAGCGACTGCCGTCTGACCTCCATAACCCGAAGGCGACATCGAAGCATTGCAGCTAGACCAATTGTTGGACTTTTGAGGGCTCCAACAACCCGTAACGACTGCCACTAGATATTCGTATGGCAACCGGGACCAACGGCTTAACGTGCTTTCCGAGGCACGACCAGACCAGTGCAAATATAAATATTTGCATACAAACATACAAACAAGCATATTTGCATGCATACAAATATTTGCACTGTGCGGGGATCGAACCCGCGCCCCCTTGCGCAGCGGCCGCGTCCGCTACCGCTACGCCACGAAGGCTGTCTGTCTGTCGTTATGTTAGTTATGTATATTAATATCCATTAAATAGCGTACAAACACTGTTACTTTGGAGGTTCCTAATGTGATGTAGTAAATAATTATATAATTTACGTTTACATTGGAAACGCAGCCTGAACCCTACAAGATTTATGAAAATAATGTACTAAGTACTTATTGTGCACATTGAAAAGGTCTACAGAGAATTCCGGGATTCCGCGGCACTACCAAGGGCGTAGCCACACTGGGGCAAGCTGGGGCGCTTGCCTCACCCTGGCTGTGATCTATAAGGTGCCTAATCAACCAAAATAGTTTTTTTCTTATACTAACAACAATCATAATTGTCGTAAGAAAGTTACACAAAAAAAAAATAATCGACATGAAAAAAAGTGCGATTAAAACAAAAGAATTGAGAATTGGCTCAACGTCCTAACTCCTAAGCTCGTGCCAAACATACCAATGCTCTGCGAAACGTGTGGATCTCAAAAAATTCATTGGCATTTTTAATGAAAATTATATTAAAATGATCATGTCCCTCTTGACGCTTTCGCAGGAAAGCAACAGCGCAACAAGGAAGGCGGCTTATCAGCTATTCTGTGCTGCTATCAATTCCGAATTTATTGTATCTGTTTGCCTCATTGCGAAATATCCTGCACTGCTTCAAGCAATTGTAAGTGTCTTACAATCCTAAGGCATTAACTTGCTCCAGTGTGCGAATCATATTTAAAGAATCGTTGACACTTTAAAAAAACAGAGAAAATGTCGACGAACACAGCGACAATTTCATAGCTGAAGCTCAAGGCATCTCTGATGCTCTGAGATTGCTTTATCATTGCCGCGTATCGCAAAGAGACAGCCACCGTTCAAATCCTCCAGCAGAAAGTCCTGCTGATCATTGCACCCATGTTATCATCATCATCTCAGCGTATAATCCCGGGTGTATCTGCGTCTTTCTCGTTGGAGCCCAGGGTCCGCTTTCTTACAATTACTCCTACATTTCGCACTATCTCTGGCATCCCGTGGTGTCAGATTGTTGGCACGCATGTTTGTGCATTCTCTCGGTGGTAGGTCACAACATCAACCGCCGGCATAAGTTACCACCCACCAGACAAAGACATGCCGCCAAGCGATTCGTCGTGTTCCGGCATGATGTCTGGTGAAGCCGTTCGGAGGTCGGGTCTGAGCAGTTGTGTTGCGATGTGTGCCGGGTGCGATGCGCCAGTTGGTGTTGTGTCGGGAGTTTGTTCGTGGAGGGTAGCGGGATCCGAAGCACGGTTCTCCGCTGGCCGACCGCAGGTAGTTGGGGGCCCAAGTAGTGTGCCAGCCACATACGAAAGGCTGCCCCGCCAACTGCGAAAAATCCCAGGGTGGCCCCATCGTGCCGGTTGGCGACCGGACGAGAGGACCCGATGGCGATCCCTGGGGGGGTTCGGGCGTCCCCGCAGTCTCCAGAACAATCTCCCTCTGGCCCAGCATCGTTGGTCGTATTGTTGGGTTTATCATTGCATCACCTCACTCAACTGCCGTCTTCCTTCCTATTCACTCAAGTATATAAACTTAATATGAAAAGTTACAAAAGGAAAAGTAGGTGTGCACAGCGGGCGCACGTCCTCTCGTTCATAGTGCACCTCTCAAACATCCGAGGTTTGCACTCCAATATCGATGCAGTCCATTACCACCTTGAGACTGAAAAGCCCCACCTACTTTTCTTGACGGAGACCCAGATCAGATGTCCGACTGACGCGGCGTACCTCGGCTACCCGGGATACTCTTTGGAGCATCATTTCCTGCAGCGTGCCGGGGTCTGTGTGTATGTCCGCAATGACATCTGTTGCCGGCGCCTCCGTCACCTCGAAGACCCTCACTTCTCGTCCCTATGGCTGTTGGTTGACACTGGTGTGGACAAAATTGTTTACACCTGTGTCTACCGATCGCACAGCGGTGATCAGGAGACAACTCGTTTATTTGACCACCTCAGTGAGGCTGCTGACAATGCGCTGCATCGGCACCCTGACGCTCAGTTCGTCGCTCTGGGGGACTTCAACGCCTGCCACCAGGACTGGCTCTTCCCATACCAGAGGACCGACCACGCTGGGAGAGAAGCGCGAAACTTCGCGCTTTCTATGGGCCTTTCCCAGCTGGTAGAGCAAGCGACTAGCGTGCCTGATGTAGTTGGGCATACTGCCAACTGTTTGGACCTTCTGCTGACCACTGATCCGGACAGATGTGTTGTAACGGTTTCCTCACCGTTGGGAACTTCAGACCACTGTCTGGTGAAGTCTGTAACGTCCTTCTCCCCACCAGATCACGACTCTCGTGGTGAACGGCGAATGTGGCGATACAGGTCAGCGGATTGGGATGAGATGCGCCACTTCTTTGCGTCTTATCCTTGGCAGCAGGTCTGCTTCTCTTCTGACAATCCTTCGAGCTGTGCGGACGCTATAACCGATGTGGTGCGTCAAGCTATGGAGTATTTTATCCCATTCAATGACGTGCCCGTCGGTGGCTCGGCTCGCCCATGGTTCAATGCCGATTGTGTCCAAGCTGAACAGCGAAAGCACACGGCATTTCTCGCCTGGGTTGACGCTCGTGACCGCGGAGCTCCGGATCTAAGCTCAAAGAAGAGAGCCTTTAACCGTGCTGCCAAGTCCTACAAGAAGGCGCTCAAGAAGGCTCGCTTCGACCGCATTACCCATATTGGCAACAAGTTATCTGCGCAGCCATCCGGTAGCAGATCTTTTTGGTCCCTTCCTAAATCGGTTGAGGCGAACTTCTGTCGGCCCTCACTGCCTCCGCTGGTTAGGCCTGATGGAACACTGGCTCATACGGCGAGAGAGAAAGCAGGTCTGTTTGCATCTCTCTTTGCCCATAGTTCGCGTCTTGATACTGGCAGTGCTACTCCACCTAATTTACCTCATTGCGGAGCTTCAATGCCTGAGGTTCGCATTAGAAACAAGGAGGTTCTGAGAGTACTGTGTCGTCTGGACGTGAATAAGGCTAGTGGTCCGGATGGTATACCAGCGATTGTTCTTAAAGCATGTGCGCCCGAGTTGTCTCCTGTATTGACGCGCTTGTATCGCCTCTCATTTAGGACTGGTATAGTGCCCAAGTCCTGGAAGCTTGCTAACGTGCAGCCTGTGCCCAAGAAGGGTAGTCGTGCCGATCCTGCCAACTATCGGCCGATTTCGATCACCTCCATACTTTGCAAAATTATGGAGCGTGTATTGAACTCGCGCCTCTTGGCATACCTGGAAGGTAACGATCTCCTCAGTGACCGACAGTACGGGTTTCGCCGCAATCGGTCAACTGGGGACCTACTAGTGTATGCCACTCACTTGTGGGGCGAGGCCCTCGAGAAGAATGGGGAAGCGATTGCTGTCTCCCTTGATGTCTCGAAGGCCTTCGACCGGGTTTGGCACGCTGGCCTTTTGAATAAGCTTCCAGCGTACGGCATTTCCCCTAGCCTGACTGGCTGGGTAAAAGACTTCCTGACTGAACGGTCCCTCCGAGTTGTTGTCGACGGATGCTCTTCTGAGCCCATGTCAACTAATGCCGGTGTTCCTCAGGGGTCTGTTCTCTCTGCAACTCTGTTTCTGCTGCATATTAACGATCTGCTGATGCCCGGTATCTATGGGTATGCAGATGACAGCACAGTTGTAGAGAGATACCTGCCGGATGCTCGGGCTAGTAGGGAATCAATCCGGTCCGAAAGAGAGGCCATGGTTGAGCGAACGAGTGTTGCACTGCAGGCAGTCTCCGAATGGGGCAATGCCAATCTTGTAGCATTCAATGCCGCCAAAACACAGGCGTGTCTTTTCACCGCCAAAAGGAGCCCGTTCACCTTGGCCCCTACTTTTCGGAATGTGTCCTTGGAGTGTTCCGACCGCCTTCAGCTATTGGGAGTTGAGATTTCCTCGAACCTTAACTTTGGGCGGTTCATTGAGTCCAAGGCCAGGGTGGCTGCCAGGAAACTTGGCGTTATCGCAAAGGTCCGGCAGTACTTCACACCTGGGCAGCTTCTAATGTTATACAAAGCACAGGTCCGTTCGTGTGTGGAGTACTGCAGCCACATTTGGGCTGGTGCTGCCAAGTGTCACCTGGCCACTTTGGATTCAGTGGAGAGACGTGCAAAGAGGCTGATTGGTGACCCTGATCTAACTCGAGTTGGTCTCCAAAGCCTAGAGCACAGGCGTAGAGTAGCCAGCCTTTCGGTGTTCTATAGGATGCATTTCGGGGAGTGTGCGAGGGAATTTGTTTCCCCCATCTCCGTTCCACCACAGCGGACGACCCGTCGTACTGCTGGTTTCCACCCTTACGTTGTTAACACCATTACGATCCGGACGAAGCGCTTCGCCTCCTCCTTTATACCGCGTACATCGAGGGACTGGAACAATTTGCCCGCGGCGGTGTTTCCGTCGGACTACAATTTGAGTGTCTTCAAGGCTAGAGTGAATAGGCTCTTAATAAACTAGTGCGCTTTACCATCAACGATTGCGTCACTGCTTACCATCAGGCAGGATTGCGGTCATGCGCTGGTTTATAACATAAAAAAAAAAAAATGTCATCTCTTACAACGTCAAGCCAGCACTTCTTTGGTCTACCTCGCTTGTTCAGGCCCGGTGGAGGCGCCATGGCAAGACATTTGTTACCCACGTACCATGTCGGTTTTCGTAAGACGTGATCGTACCAGCGCGCCCTCTTGCAGTTTGTCTGCTAAGTCACGGACACGAAGATTGTCACGGATGCGGGAGTTCCTGATGCGGTCTTTCTGCGTAACTCCACACATCCACCGCATCATATTCATTTCCATGACACGCAGCTCCTGCTTGTGTTGCTTAAACACAGGCCACGCCTTACTGCCATACAGAAGAACCGGTCTAATGATGGTCCTATAGACCTGTCCCTTCACCTTAACTAGCATTTTCGGGTCTGAAATGACACCTGTCAGTGTCACCTCACGCCATTTTGCCCAAGATGCGGAAACATGTCGCCGGACGCGTGGAGCACAGACCCCAAGTATTTAAACTGGTCTGTGCACTCAACCATGTCTCTGCCTATGCACATAGACGTAGGGTCTGTCACGTTGCTGGCCATGTACACCGTCTTCGCCACATTGAGTTTAAGACCTCCGTTCTCAAGCGAGTTCCTCCACACATTCACCTGTCGCCTTACCGTTCCCTGTTTGCGTTTGCCAGCGTGATATCATCAGCATACCTACATGAGCAGCCAGGTAAGTTGCTCATGTGAATGCTTAAAACTATCTGATACGCTATCCAATATCACGCTGAACAGAAACGGACTAAGGACGTATCCCTGGTGGACTCCGACGGCGATGGGGAAGGATTTAGTGTCGCCAACAACGGTCCTAACAACATAATCGAAATTGAGGTACATACATGTCTCGAATTATGTCAATATAGGCTTCTGATACTCCTTTGGACCTCAGTGCCCACCAGATTACCGAAGGCCTTCTGCATATCTAGAAATAGCATAATATGCAGAGGCGTGTACTTCGATCTGTATCTCTCCATGGTGATCCTTAGGGCGAAGATAGGGTCCATGGTTCCGTACCCTGGACGTGAACATGACTCTCACACAATGTCCCACCAACATTGCCCCCATGTCATATGTTGCAAATGACCTGCGACGATTTTTTGAAAACAACAGAAGCTTTCTGCAAGTTTTACAAATTAAATGATACTTTCCCAAGCGAGGCTGAAATGTGGCATAATTTGTGGGAAGAAAAAAATACGGAAATGAATGCGATGAAGGAGATGGAAGGGGCGGATCTGATCAAGATTTCTAAAATGCACTTTTATTCTAGCGTAAAAACTTTTATATTTCTTGCCCAACCATGTACGACCTGTACAATAAAACGATCATTCAGCACATTACGGCGGGTCAAAACGTGGCTTCGCTCAATCATGACTCATGAGCGAAAATCGTCTAAGCGGCCTGTGTATGCTAAGTGTGCACAGAACGAGGATCGCCGAATCAAAAAACAAATTTGTAGAAGAAGTGCTAAATAGGTTCTGCCAGAACCCACGCCGTCTTCTCTTGAAGTGATATTACTTATAAAGTTACTTAAAACTTAAATTTATTTATAAACACTGATCGAAAATTCCCGGGAGAGGGGGGGGGGACAGGTTGACTGCTGCCCCACCCTGAGCCCAAGGCTGGCGCCCATGAGTAGTGCTTGACCGCAATCCCGCCTGATGATAAGCAGTGATGCTATCGTTGATGGTAAAGCGCGCTAGTTTATTCAGCCTATTCACTTAAAAAACTTAGTGAATAGGAAGGAAGACGGCAGATTTTGTGTGGTGGGTTGTAACTTCTGCCGGCAGCCTATATTACCTATCACCTACCACCGAGAAAAATCAGAAAGAAAAGAATCTCACAGAACATGTATAAACTTTCCTAATTACTAATTAAAGTATAAACGGGAACTCATACAGGATCATTTGCGTCTATTTGCCCTACACATTACACTACAAATACCTAATATTTCATGGAGATGTGCTTGTAAGTATAGGTTGTAAGACAATATAGCCGGGAATGATTCGACCCTAAAAATCTGACTTACAACTATTGACATAAAAAAAATTAACTGCTTTGGGTTTGTATTAAAAATTGGTTGACATTAAATAAATAAATAGGTACTATAACCGGACAAATCACACAGATTAAGCTAGCCCCAAAGTATGATGGTTATTATATTTAAAATTGTTTGGCACAATAGTTTTAGTCAGTAAAATTCTGACACGCTCTTCCGCTTTACCTAGAACGGGAGGGAGAGGACATTTGATGATTGCCAACCGACTGGATTGTCTTTAAATCCAGCAATGCTGCGGCAGACATATTACTGCCGTGTGAGGTTTTTTGTTTGTTTTTTCAAGTATATGTATTTTAGTATTTTAGTTTATAAGTTTGGTTTGTTGTTAGCTATGGATATTTTCCGAAATAAATTATTTGATTTGGTGATTTTCCACCCTAAAAAATGTGGGTATAGAATGTTACTCATCATCGTCATCATCGTAGCGTTAATCCCAGTCGCATCCGAAGCTTTTCAGCTTTGGAGTCTGGGGTCCGCTTTACCAGTCTAACTGCTGATTTTGGCTATACTTCGATATTTTCCGTGAAGCGACTGCCGTCTGAGCTCCACAACCCGAAGGCGATATCGAAGCATTGCAGTTAGACCAAGGGTGTTGTGAATGTTACTAGCGACCTTATACCAGTTTATCAACGGTAATAATAATTGTACTGTTTATAAATTTCTCTTATAATATAAATGAATAATTCTTAGTTCCTTATAATTGTGTGTAGGTCACATGCGTAGGTAGATATCCAACACAATATAAATTGTTTTAGGAATAAAAAAAAGAAATCAATGAAAACGATTTGGACACCCAATTGAAATAAAAAAAGCAGTTTTGTACTTGCTTCGGCAGTACATAGGTATATCCCTATTAAAAAATAAAAAAGTAGCAAGATATAAGTACTATCTAAAAAAAAATCATGTTAAAAAAATAGAATGGTAATGCTTTTCCAGTTTAATACATTGCCCCATTGAGTTAGGTCTTGGAGCAATGCATTAAAGTATAAAAGTAACAGAGCAATGATTGAGAGAAGTTAAAATAAAACCTTTTTTTTCGTGACTGGTTTTGTCACTTAATATTTTCGGTAGATTTTAATTGCACCTACAAAATAAAGTTACCTGATTGTCCATAATCAGTAGATTTCAAATCTAGAAACTCTTGTGCATCGCCGACGGTAGAACTCTCGACGTCGACATTTTCCGAACTGTTGCTACTGGCTCTATCATCATCGTCTGAATCAATAGTATCAGTCACATCACTAACGAAATTACTTTTTAAATCACTGATCACACCACTAGTAGACGCGTTGGCATCATTTGTGAAATCATTAGAACTTTGTTTTTCGAATTTATCCGCCAATAAATTGTCTATGGAAAACGGAAGTTTTGTTTCGTTTTTTTCAGTTTTTATTTCTTCAACATCCATTGTTGGTTCGGAGGGATCCATTTTGTATTTTATTAATTATTTATGAGATTATTTAATTAACGTGTTCACTGCAGCAGCTCTAGAGACTTTTTGAATCACAATTTAAGCACTGAACTGGTCAAGTGTAGCACCTCACACACGGCCATAATTTAAACTAATAAGAAATTTTCACGATGCGTTTTTGTCAATTCGTCCGCTGAAACGTCTGGGGACGGAATGTTAACTACCTCTTTTGAAGAACATAATCGTATCTCAACATATTTTGGCTTCGACCTCCCTTATTTTTAGAGCGTTAAAGTTGAAAATTGTTTAATTATCAAATTAGTTATATCTGGCAGTGGTGCGACTGATCCGAATGAAGATTGAGAGTCTTTACTAATGGGCGTCTTTCTGGATGACAGTATTTCTTAACTAACCCCATTCAAATCACAACTGTATTCTCTCCAGACAGAGTATATAATTAGTTGTAGATGCTTTAAACGATGCAAATAGCTCATGAAGATCCACAAAGTTATAATTAGAGTTGGACCAATCACTGTGGAGGGGCGTGGCCGCCGTCTCAAGCTTGCGCTCGCGCACTCCTTGTACATCAAACGGGAGATTTATTTAAGGAGTCTGCTGATATATGTGAGGAGTCATTAATTCTGATAATTATTTAGTTAGTTCATTTAATTGGAGTAGTCGTATGGCCGCTTATAGAACGGAGTAGCGGCTCCATTGATTTATTGTCTCTGCCTCCGTTATGGCTGTCGACTCGGTTTTGATTATAACTTCGTAGGTCCGTATTCCAGAAGGAAACTCAAGCATTGATCTCTGCTTAAGCATTATTTAAAACTAGTTTCAACCAATCAACTGGCTTGAAACGAGACTTAAGTAGAGCTTGAGTTTTGAGTGACGTTCTGTAATACGCACCTTAATTTTTTCGTTAATTGATTTTGAGTTTTGGAATTGGTAAATTAATGTTTTGGGTAATTTGCCTGTAAATATGAATTTTGTTATTGTTATGGGGTAGGAGCTCTGTTGTTGATTTAGGTAGATAGGTATCTGAACTTACAAAATTTTAAGAGAAGGAATCCTTGAGTTCCTTAAGTTTTGGGTTGAGATGTATGGCTTTTAACAAATACGTGCGCTGCCTCAACAAGTCCATTCAATCTGTGTGGTTCTTTCGTCAAAATACCATCTCAGACATTGATCTACCTACCTACATGATCATCATCATCATCTCAGCGTTAATCCCAGTCGCAACCTAAGCTTTTCAGCTTGGAGTCTGGGGTAGCGTTACCAGTCTAACTGCTGATTTTCGCTACACTCCGAAAATTTCCGTGAAGTGGCAGCCGTCTGACCTTCACAACTCGATGGCGATATCGAAGGATTGCAGTTAGACCAATTATTGGGCTCCAACAACCCGTAACAACTGCCATTAGATGTTCGTATAGCAACCGGGACCAACGGCATAACGTGCTTTCCGAGGCACTACCAAGATTATGTCTCGTCTCTAAAAGGGACAGTGACCTCTGAGTTTGATTTGTTTTTTCTTCCCAGAACAATCAGATAGAAAACGCTGACCGCATCCATTTTTTAAAATATAGAAAACTGTTTCTGCAAACCCCTTCCTACAGCGAGTATCGCCCCTTGCGTTCTTGACACTGCTGCAATCCGGATGAAGCGTTTCGTCTCGTCTTCTATACCGCGTACATCGACGGACTGAAACAATCTTCTAGCGATTTTCCCGTCTTAAATTGTAATCAATTTAGGTGTCTTCAAGGCTAGAGTGAATAGGTACACACAAATACTCAGCGTCTTGCATACCTACTTCTGGGCACGGTTTGAAGGAAGCAAGTATTATCGTCCTCGTTTAGCTTCCATATGGCCGCTTTTTTATTCATTAAGTAGTTATCTTTCATTTAGGTAAGTGTGACTTAAAAATATGGTTTCAGACATTATTTTGAGGTGCTTAATAGTACTTAGTGATGTAAACATGTGTTTTTTCCAAAATACCTAAAAGTTGGTCTGTCAAATGTATTTCCATAGGTATTCCACGTACTTATGTTTTTACGTATAGGTCGGGCAGTAAACAAAAATCTGTCGATAACAGACAATTACGTACAATTTATTAAATTTCTCTTTCGAAATACAAAAAAAAATAATAATTCGTCAAACAAATGCAAACCATAATGAAAGCAATAAATAAGAAAAACAAAAACAGTTCTGTCGCCTTTTCAAACTACCGACGTATATTGTCATAATTAGGCTGAATAGAGAAGCTCGGTGGCGCTTCGCATTTTTTTCTTAATTTTTTCTACCAAATGATGAATGAATGGTGTTCCCGCTTAAAAATTAAAGCTGAGTGCAGGAGGGTTCCGTAGCTTATGGGTTAATTTACTTTGTTGATTTACTTTGCTGCTAGTGCTGTTAAATTTTTACTTTAAAAAAATACTTCATTCTTCTTGATAATTTTTATTACAAAAATATTAGGTAGGTAAATTGTCCAATTGTCCGTATGTGGTAGAAAAGGCTTTATCTAATTGACTGCCGTCCGCTTAGCTATGTAAGTTTCCTGTAAAATTGAGGTCCTATATTAATCATAGCAAATTTTTAAATAACAAGCAGGGTTGGTTTTCTTATAGCTTCACGGCACTCTAAACCGAGGATTAATTTTTAACAACTCCACACTGTCGCGTTTCCGCATATTTGACTGCGGTATGCGATCCCTACATCTAAATGATCTAAATTGCTACAGTATGCGCTCGCGCAGGATGGCTAATGCAGAAAAAAAGTAACAGAAGTTTCATTGGTCGTTGATATGCCCAAATATAAGTGTGATCTCTGTTTCTGTAGGTAAAGTAAATAATTGATTGGGAATTGAAGGGTGTGATCAAGGTACCAGATCTCTTCTCTTCTCCCCTTTCCTTTCCTTTTCTTCTCTTCTTTCTCGTCTTCTTTCTTCTCGTTGATTATCTTATTGAAATATCTGAATTTGAAATACCTAATTAGATTTCTAGGGTCGAATAATTCACGTCTATTTTGTTTTACAACCTACACAAGCACAACTACATGAAACATTAGGTATTTGTGGTGTAGTGTGTAGGACAAATAGACCCAAATGATCCTGTATGTGTTCCCGTTTATACTTTGACTAGTTTTCCGCCTGCGGCTTCGCCCATGTGGAGTTCGGTTATATCGCGCTTTTTAGATTTCCCTCGGCCTATGTTCTTTCTCAGGGTCTAAAGATTGTCTGTGCCAAATTTCATCAAAATCGGTTGAGAGGTTTATGCGGGAAAGCGTAACAGACAGACAGACAGACAGAGTTACTTTCGCATTTACAATATTAGTATGGATTAGTAATTAGGAGAGTCATACATGTTCCCACAGAATGGGCCTCATACGAAGGCCCAGAGTCACACAAAGGGCAATGGAAAGAGCTATGCTCGGAGTTTCTCTGCGTGATCGAATCAGAAATGAGAAGATCTGCAGAAGAACCAAAGTCACCGACATAGCTCTTCGAGTCGCTAAAATTAAGTGGCAGTGGGCAGGGCACATTGCTCGTAGAACCGATGGCCGATAGGGCAGTAAGGTTCTGGAGTGGCGGCCACGTACTGGAAGACGCAGCGTAGCGAGGCTGCGAGGCCCCCAACAAGGTGGACCGAGGATGGTGAAGGTCGCGGCAAGCCGATGGATGCGGGCAGCACAAGACCGGTCATCGTGGAAAGCCTTGGGGGAGGCTTTAGGGGGGGAGGATATCTATAGGCTGAAGAAGATACATGTTCCCAGGTACCTACGTCCATGTCTGTACCCATGTCCTGGTGACCTTAGGTGAACTGAGTGTGGAGTGAGCTGTCATCGCAACTAATGCTAGAGATTGACACTATTAACAGGTCACTCCAAACTTACTTCACCTAACTTTTCCACGGTGACATTTTTACAGAATCGATCGACAGTTAACGTATTAAGAGGGAACTCTAGTAGTGCTTTCTCTATACAAACCTATTCCGCTGTTTTCTTCCTGGATAATGTTTTTAGAGTAATAATTTTTTTTTCTACAATTTTACACCGTGATTATACGTGCCCCTATCATTTGATTTTTTCCGAAACTTAATTAATAAAATAAATACGATACTTTAAAATCCCGAAAAATAACCCATTTTTACCGTGACGTTCAGATGACTATTAGACAAAAAAAAGAAAAAAAAACAGAAGCATATCTCGGCACTGCCGAGCCAGTGACTTTGAAAAATAGGTATATGTAGAAACTATTGCCATCGCGCAGCTTTTAACCTCTCTCCATAATGTGCGATAATATAAGTTGCAGCTCAGGCTGATTATACCTACAAAAACGTTAACCAAAAGACGTTTCGTATGTTTTCTTTTTCAAAACACGACAGATCTCAATTATTTTTATATCAGAATTTAGAGGAAAATATACCTATGCTTCTGTTATTTTCTTTTATGTCAAAAATTTATCACATTTGTCTAATAGTCGTCTGAACATCGCGGTAAAAATAGTTTATTTTTCGGGATTTTGAAATATCATATTACTACTATTAATTTAGTTTTGGAAAAGAGTAAATAATAGGGGAACGTATAAACAAGGTGTAAATTGTTGAAAAAAAAATGCTCTAAAATCGATATCCACAAAGTAAACTGCGGAATGCGTTTGTATAGAGAAAGCACCACTAGAGTACCCTCTTAATCGTACGTCCGATTTTAATCAGCGAGAGAGTGATTTCGATTGGAGTGGGACTTCTGGTCCGTTTTCTCCTAGTATGCGCGGGAGCCGAAGTCGTCCATCAATAACCACGTGTACAGATGAGCGTGGTTACCGCTTAATTAGTTTATTTCTAAAATGTTTTGGTGACGGTATTGTTTTTAATTGATCTGGATTTGGTTACGACTTAACGTTGTTTAGAAAATGTTTGTACGGACGACAGCAGGTCAAGCTACCCGTAATTGTCAAATATTCCCAATCAACCGTGAGCCTTAATGCTTTAGGGATAAAGTTGGAATCTGACAGATTGTGTAGCTTGTTGTGCTGTCGTCTGTACATGTCACTGGACTTCCTTATTGGTCTTGTGTTCACCAATGCTACAAAGGCGCAGTGCCTTGATGTGCTGGCGACCTGGCGTCTGTAAATCATCATCATCATCATCATCTCAGCGTTTATCCCGGTTGCATCCGCGGCTTTCGCGTTGGAGCCCGGGGTCCGCTTTCCTGTACATTCTCCTCCATTTCGCACGATCTTTAGCATCCTGTGGCAAGAGCTTATTGGCACGCATGTCATCATCATCATCATCATCTGGTGTCTGTAAATATACCAACAAAAAACGTTAAACATTATTGTTTTCAAAATCTAAATTACTGAGCAAAATATTTTATTAAAATAAAGACCGATGTTACATTTAATTAAAGAACAACACTCTAATCCTGTCTTCTTTAAATCTTCTTCTTTTTTTATTTTTTTGGCTTCGGACGTTTGTGCATTTAGCCAATGTCACGTAATGAATTATTCCTGTCGAAAAACGGCTCGTAAGACGGCCGCGTGAACCGTCCTTTTTTTATAAATTATAAACCAGCGCTTGACCGCAATCCCGCCTGATGGTAAGCAGTGATGCGATCGTTGATGGTAAAGCGCGCTTGTTTATTAAGAGCCTATTCACTCTAGCCTTGAAGACACTCAATTTGTAGTGTGACGGAAACACCGCCGCCGGCAAATCGTTCCAGTCCCTCGACGTACGCGGTATAAAAGAAGAAGAGAAACGCTTCGTCTGGATCGTAGTGGTCTCAACAACGTGAGGGTGGAAAGTCGCCGTACGACGGGTCTTACGAGGGAGGTTTGAGACAAAGTCATGATGTGGCCACTATGCTGCGACATTTCACTGTTCTGAATTATTTACTAAATGCAGTTTACTACATAAATCATGCACTTTTATTTAGTAAACAACACTGTAAATAAATTTAAAAATCCAATGAAAAATGCGCGTGACACTCAGCTAGACTTTCTCGCCAAAATTCCCAATCTTAGCTTCAACTGAAAAGTGAAAAAAAAAACTTATTGACGGTTGTTTTGACCGTGCAACTCTGCCCGACCATGCAGGAAAACAAGGCGTGATATAAGGTGTGTTTTACAGTCTGGTAGTTGGATGGAGTCATTTTTATGATTCAATTGACACCTCTGCTACTCAAGTTCTAAGGTTATTTGGTATTTCTTGAAATTGAGCTGCATACATCCTGTGACAAAAAAGCGTGGCATATTTCTACTCAACTCATCCAAATTTTTGTTTATGGCAACACCAATTAACTTCCTCTGAAAAAAATCTAACTGTTAAATATTTATGACGCGGAACTGTGCGGAACCTATAAAGACAGTTTTTATACGACACGAAGAATATATGGAATCTCTTAACGGCACACAAAATATTTAACAGAAAAAGACAAACGACTTCACACTGTGGAATGCATGCTTTTTTAAAATACCTAGTAAATGACTAATGATTCTGAATGAAACTTTTAAAATGAGTTAACACCGAATTATTCCTTATAATAGAAAAAAAAAGTTAAATTTTGACATACTTATAGCGTAAGAAAAAAAAATTATCAATTCGAATCAATGGCTGCTTTAAGAAGGTTCATTCTGATCAGCATTGATGGACATTAGCAATATGTTTCAAAATTATTCAAATTGATATTAACAGTGTGTTAGGCAATTAGGGTGCAGTTTTCCGAAGGCTGCAGCGGCGTAGGTACACTAAAACTACATAATTATGTTACGTTTTATTTACAGTAAGGGTAAAAGTAGAGTACCACTTTTGACAATTATTGTTAGTGAAATAAAGTTCAAAAGTGGTAATGCACTTTTGACCCTTACTTGTAGGTATATACGTTTCGGAAACTACATTTTGCCAGATATGTAGTTTTAAGATGGCGATGACAGCCTCCGTAGCGTAGCGGTAGCGAACGCCGCCGCTGCGCAAGGAGGGGCGGTTTCGATCCCCACGCAGTGCAAATATTTATATGCATGAATATTAATATTTTCACTGGTCTGGTGGTGTCTCGGAAAGCACGTTAAGCCTTTGGTCCCGATTGCCATACGAACATCTAATGGCAGTTGTTACGGGTTGTTGGAGCCCTCAAAAGTCCACCAATTGGTCTAATTGCAATGCTTCGATATCACCTTCGGGTTGTGTAGATCAGACGGCAGTCGCTTCATGGAAAATATCAAAGTTTAGCCAAAATCAGCAGTTAGACTGGTAAAGCGGACCCCAGACTCCAAAGCTGAAAAAGCCGGGCTGTTCCCAGTAGTTTTACCCAGTAGTCTTACTAGTAGTACTAATGGGAGTTTTCTTCCCAATAGACTTACTCATAGTAAGACTTCGCGGTTGTCATATTGGGGCCAATTTTTCCCAGTAGTACTACTGTAAAAAGTAACAATAACACATAGACCTCGGAGTTTACCGACAGTAAAAATTAAAAAGTTATGAGAACAGAAAAACCAAAAATAGTAATTGTATGAGTAATTAATTTCTATTTGTATAATTATAATGTAGTAATTAATTTATATTATTACCTAATTGCCCGAAATAAAGAAATATTATTAATAGGTTCATTTTTAATAAAAACCATAATATCGAATGTAATAAGTAGTTACTTAGTCTTGAAATACAACCTACCTCCGCCGGAAAAAACCCAGGACCCAGGCGATGGTTGTTACGCGCAAGCTTAAACTTAAATATGACACTCCGGTCGTGCAGATGGGTGGCGTTGACATCTCGATGGTGACCGAGCTCAAGATCCTCGGAGTCATCGTCGACAGTAAGTTGACCTTCAACAAGCATATCTCATATGCTTGTTGCAAGGCAACTAACCTTTATCGGAAACTGTCGCCGATGGCTCGGGTGGATTGGGACTTGTGTCCGGAGATCATCAGGACGATATACAACGCTGTCGTCGAACCGACGATCCTGTACGGCGCGAGCTCCTGGACGAAGGCCGCCGAGAAGATCTCTGTGCAAAGAACTTTTGCTACCGTCCAGCGGGGCTTTGCACAGTCGATCGCTCGTCTCGCACAATGCAACGCTCACGCTGTCGGGTCTCCTCCCGCTCGATCTTCGAGTGTTGGAAGTCGCCCGGCTGTTTGAGTGCAAACGGGGACGTCCGATCGAAGAGCTGGAATCCCGCGAACTGGAGGAGCGTAGGGCCTTTACGGAGGCCCCTCACCCCAGTGGAGTGGAGGAGTGAGCCAGATGTTGAATACCAGTGTCCGGAGAATATGCTACCCGAAACTGTGGCCCAGCTACAGCTCCCCGCTCATCTGATTTACACTGACGGTAGTAAATCGGATGAAGGGGTATGTATATTCATACAGGCGGGATGGGTCCGAGATTCGGACTGAGAAGTCGATGTGTACCGTCTTTCAGGCGGAGCTGCTCGCGATAGCCAGGGCTACGGACCTGAGAGGCTTCGACTGCGCGGCGGTGCTCAGCGACTCCCGGTCCTCGCTCGACTTGATCCGAAACCCGGAAACGCACCATCCCCTTGCTACCCATATTCGTAAGAATATTTGGGAGCAAGAGGGGAGAGGTAAAATCATCCGGTTCTTTTGGGTGAAAGCTCATGTCGGGATCCCTGGCAATGAGCGCGCCGACTAGTTGGCAAGGCAGGCGGCGACTCAGTCCAGGGTCGCCCCAGCGTATGACAGGTGTCCAGTCTCATACGTCAAGCGACGTTTGACAGTAGCTGTCTGGAATGGGAGGTACACCGGCGGGGCCACGCCTGAGGTCACGCGGATGTTCTTCCCCGACGTGGTGCGCGCGCAAGTTCCTGAAGAGCCTCGACAGGACGTCTATCTGGGCACAAATTCTGATGGGTCACGGCGGCTTCGCCGCGTACCTGCACAAGTTTAAGTTGAAAAGTAGTCCAGCCTGTGTGTGTGTGATACACAGGCATTAGAAACGATACAACATCTTTTGTTCGAATGCCCGAGGCATAGCTGCGACAGATACGACCTGGAAGTAAGTACAGGAACCAATTTGTCGGAAACGACCATTGCCGGAATTATGGCAGACAAGCACTCCAGGCCGTATCTGATGCGGTTCTGTCTCAAAATCGCTAAAATAGCCATAGACCGAAACCAAACTAGGTGAGCGGCACAGCCAATGTTGCCATTGCCGTCGGCAAGAATTGTATGTATATTTTAGCTGTAAGAAAATTGTAAATAAAACATAGAACAACGAAATATGTAACAATATACAGAGTGTCCCGATACTCAACGTCAAGCGGGCACGGGGCGATAGGCTAGGTTATACTAGTTCTGGTAAAAACTCGGTATACTCGTTTGATTTATGCTGTCCTGGTACTTTATTTTTATTTATGAAAGAAATAAATAGTTAAAGATAAGTTTCAGAAATAAAATATGCATGTTTTTGTTGGAATTTGTGAAAAAAGTCTAAGTTATTTTGCCTCCTGACAATTCTGAGGTGTGAAAAATTTCACAACTACCAGTTGACTGTACTTCTGCCGTAAAGCGAATCTGTCCCCCACCTAGGGGAGACAAGAAGATTTACAATCCTGATGTCTCCCCGAGGGGAGCCGCCAGGGGAGACACGAGACCGAAATAATATAATTTATTAGCAAGTTCTGATGTCTCCCCCGCCTAGGGGAGACAATAGGATTTAAAATCCTGATGTCTCCCCTAGGGGAGCCATCAGGGGAGACACGAGACCGTAACCATAAGGAACATCTATAAATTTTTAGGTCTACATTATAATATTGTTTTGTTTTACTGGTAAATCTACTGGGAACAAAGTTCCCTGTAGTCTTACTAGTAAGTCTATTGGGAAGAAAACTCCCATTAGTACTACTGGTAAGACTACTGGGTAAGACTACTGGGAACAGCCCAAAAAGCCGCGGATGCGACTGGGAGTAACGCTAAGATGATGATGATGATGTAGTTTAAAGATGGCGATCGTATCATCAACCGAGCTTAATTCGAATCCTGCGCAGTAATTACACACTTAGATTAAGTTTCATTTTGACAGTTCAACAATATTCATTCAAATTTCGAACATAGGCAAGAAGCAATGTATTAATAAAATCAGTCAAAGCAGAAACTCTTTGGAATGGAGTGCCAAGTACCTACTAACTACAACTACAAAACTCGAAATAATTAAATTAATCACATAAATCTGTCAGCGATCTCTTAGGAGCACGCAATTAGGCGTGTTTTGTCAACAAGCGCTCTCATGACAATCGCATTGGCACGCGTAATCGATCTTCATTGATCAATAAACATTTGGCAACAAACCGTAGCGAGGAATATTTAGCCCAGTTATTTTAAAACTAGCGGCCGCCCGCGACTTCACGTATGCCTATCATTTTTGTATATTATTTTCGTAATACATTTTTTTTTTTGACTTGACAACGTTTTAAAATTCGAGGGAACCGGCTGCAAACACGAAAAAACGCGGGGTTACCCCGTCCCATTTAAAGCTTGAAGTGCAACCAGAACGCAGAACCAGCGACAAAGAGGCACAATCGGCTTCTGCGTTCGGCAGCGTTCGACATCTGTCCCTCTCCTAATTGAGTGAGCGATGCGTCGGTGTGGACAGCTGCTATACAATAATACATTTACATTTACACGTTTTCGTTAAGTATGAAGTGCAGTGCAAAATGAATGTGGTGTCAATTGTTTATAGCAGCAATAATTGCGGCGAAAAAGGTTTGTTAAACGCAGCCAATTTTTTTTTGGGATGGGAAATCATCAAATGCTCTCACCCGCTCTGGGCGGAGTGAAAGGGCGTGTCAGACTTCTGACTAAAACCCACCCGTGCTTCTTTACTTGCCTGTGCGCCAGGGCCACGGTTTCTGACCCAGGCGGCATGGGTCTTCGGGAGCACAAACCTTCTTATTGACTGCATACCTAGTAGGTAAATGCTTCACCATGTGTCGTGTAACGACAAGAAAAGACTTTAAAGGGAGACAGTATTTATTAAGTATACAGAAAAGACAAGATGGAAGTATAAAAATGAATAATGTAGATGAATGATTGATGGGTGATGGTGAAGGGCGGCCCCTGGTGGACCGGCGGCAGTTACGGAGAAGCGGCCCTGGCGGACCGGCGACAGCAACAGACGAGCGGCCCTGGCGGACCGGCGACAGCAACAGACGAGCGGCCCTGGTGGACCGGCGACAGCAACGGACGAGCGGCCCTGGTGGACCGGCGACAGCAACGGACGAGCGGCCCTGGTGGACCGGCGACAGCAACGGACGAGCGGCCCTGGTGGACCGGCGACAGCACCGGACGAGCGGCCCTGGTGGACCGGCGACAGCAACGGACGAGCGGCCCTGGTGGACCGGCGGCAGCTGCAGAGGAGCGGCCCTGGTGGACCGGCGGCAGCTGCAGAGGAGCGGCCCTGGTGGACCGGCGGCAGCTGCAGAGGAGCGGCCCTGGTGGACCGGCGGCAGCTACGGAGGAGCGGCCCTGGTGGACCGGCGTCAGCTACAGAAGAACGGCCCTGGTAGACCGGCGGCAGCTACAGAAGAACGGCCCTGGTAGACCGGCGGCAGCTACAGAAGAGGGACTGCCCCGGCGTCACTAGGCCGGCAGCAGTCGAGGGCTCCGGCGGCAAAGGGCCAGGCAGCTCCAGGCGCACCAGTTATATAGAGACTGGCACAGCAGGACACACCCTAGAAGGGCTCTCGAGGCAGCGTTTACTGGAGACCTACTTTTAAGAGGCTTGTTTGGAAGCCAAAGCTCGACTGACCACTGCTCTGCGATGATTCCTAAAGAAACCTCGCAGAACGGTTGGAGGTCGAAATTTAAAATATTCGAAAATATGGACGAGGAACGGTAAATAATTTTACCATAAAAGAGTTCGAATAACAATTATGAAATAAAAATAGCAGACCAACAAGAATTTTGATGAGAAGGTTGTCATAGATACATCATCAACAATGTTGTCAAAAAAATGAAAATGTTCTGTAACAATGTAAATATAAATGGTATAAAATTAAAAAGTGCTGTGTTTGATAGGAAAAAGTGATACAGTCCTGCATAGGTACGGCTTCCTACGCTAAGGGGTCAATAAGTCGCCGAAACTTAGGCGTAAAGTTGAGGACTGAGTCTGTAAACAGAAAAATGAGTCCCGGTGTAGTGAAATATGATCAAAACAGAGCCTCATAATAATGGAAAGCATATTATGGACCGTGGAAATGAATGATACATATATAAGTATGAATATGAGTATAAATAATAAGTGTAAGTATATCTGAATATGTACATAACATTACACATGTTCACGATAAGAATTTTACGAAGTATACGGTACGAATGCTTTGTTTATTGTGATTGCTGTGATAACAATCGCCACTGCTCGTAAACTACAGAATGATACTACATAACTCTCTACTGCTCCAAACACTGGATACAAAACGAATTGAAAATTAAACGTTGTTCATTTGACATTGAGAGGAAGCTAGTGTAATCGTTTTTAGGACCCTGAACGAGATACAACGTGTATATTATTAGGCAACGTTATAAAGGTACTTATTATGACAAGTTTTAGGTCCGTATTACAGAACGTCACTCAAAACTCAAGCTCTACTTAAGTCTCGTTTCAAGCTATTTGATTCTGGAATACGGACCTTAGGTCCGTATTCCAGAAGGAAACTCAAGCATTGTTCTCTGTTTAAGCATTACTTAAAACTAGTTTCAACCAATGAAAAGGCTTCAAATGAGACTTAAGTAAAGCTTGAGTTTTGAGTGACGTTCTGTAATACGGACCTTAGTGTTTAACCATTTTTTTTTAATTTTCGGTGTAGGTATTGTTCCAAAGCAATGAAAAAATGTTATAGTTTCCTTTTCCTGCTATTCATATTTGTAACGTGCATTTTTATATCAATCGAATTCGAGTACTTATATAAAAACAAAAATATTACATGACTTTGTTTATCAAATATTTCAGTGTACGTGTCCTATTGTCAAAAAAAGCGTGTATGTTTATGATCGATTTAAGTGAAAACTTACCGCTGAGAATACGCAATTTAGCATCACCGTAGCATTCTTAATCTGTGGCATCACTGACGACTGGGAGACGATTACATACCTCTTTAAGGAGATAGCGCAGAGTCTGCTCCAAGAAGTTTGTTCGGTCTTGATGCCTGAAATAAGTGAATAAATAAATAAAAAAATAATAGGCAATGAATAAAATGAGGTGGCAAAATACCTGCAGACGATGGACAGGTGGATGCTGGTCACTTCGTATAACATGTTTGCTGTTCTGTGTATTTTTATTGTACTTGCTACTAATAGATACTAATGATGGAAGGAAAAATGATAAAGAATATTATAATGAAATTGATGTGCTTACCTTTGAAGTGACTCCAAATGCTACAAGGAATATGTTCTCTCGTAAGTACGAATAAGATGAAATAATAAATAAGTATTTATTAGATATGGTGCCGATTCTGTTGTTCACATACTAAATTAATTTTAAGATAAGTGCATCTTTTTCTTTCTAATGCATAAAGAAAAGGATAGAAGATAACATTTTTTTTTTGTAGTGTGGCACTAGTTATGACTTTGTGCCAATGTCAAGTAAAATAAAAATCTTCAAAAGTTCTTCTTTCTTTCTCTTATGGCTTCGCACGGTTTGTGCATTTAGCCAATGTCACGTAATGAATTATTCATGTCGAAAAAGACGGCCGCGCGGACCGAACACGGAGGAAGATTTGGTTCAAAGCCATGATGTGGCCACTATGCTACAATATATCACTGTTCTTTTTGAATTATTCACTGAAAGCACTTTTTACTATATAAATCACGCGTTTTTATTTAGTAAACGACACTATAAATAATTTAAAAGTCCAATGAAACATGAGCGTGGCACTCATCTTAGCTTCCCGCCAAAACTCCCGAAGATAACATTTTAATCCTGTCAAATTATGATATTCCATAGACAGTTTAGACGCGATTATAAACATGGCGACCAAAAATACTTACATCAATTAACGTTAGGCGCGGACTAATTTGACAGATCTAAACTGACATATTATGTTTTGTCCTTTTCTTATTATAGAAAGAAAAAGATGCACTGAACTTAAATTTATACCAGCGCCTAGCTCCATAAAGAATAGAGGTAAACAAACCAATTTAGGGTTATCACAACTCACGTTTTACTAATCTTCTGTTATTTACATGATTATCGACTTTTACATGCTAGCTATTTATTAACAATTCCTATTGCAGCATATTTCAATAGAATCATTAAAATAACATGCATAATAACTTGGAATTTCGAAAAACCATTAAAAAGTCGACATTAATTTTACGTGATAGCCCTAAAAAAAAAGAAAGATGGATGAAATCCAGGTATTAAACACATTTTGTGGAATTCAAGCAATGAATAAAGTTGAGGCATTTGTCAATACAATTTAGCGTATTGTAATTACTTTCAAATCAACTACATAACACAAGCATTGTAATACTTTCTAGTATGGACTAATTATAATTACATGTATCAAAAAAAAAATAACCTATTAGGAAATTAGCTTACCTACATGTGTGTCATATTTCATTCAAATCGGTTAAGCGTTCTATGCAAATCATAAATATCTAAACAAATAAACTGTTTAGGTAAGTAGGAAGTAGGATTATTACTTATATGAAATTGAAAAGCTTGTTAACATCTGTGTTTTAGGCGTAAACTTCTCGTTGCCTAGCAACGGTTTGTTTACCTCTATTCTTTATCGAATTTGGCTCAACTATAGTTCAGATTGTCAATAAGGGAATCGGGGCGATTGTGTTATTGTCGGTACTAATGCCTTTTGTTGCTGACGCTGATCTACAAATTGAATGGACGCGTGCGTTTCGGTTGAAGGTTCGCAGAAAGAGAAAGAAATCATGCAATATCTAAACGGAACGAGACGGCAACACAAGTCAAAGACAACATTTTAATACTTTTTAATTTTATATCGGTCCTGGTAGAACGATCCTTTTATGTTGTTCTCAACAGTATATACGAAATTTCATTATAATGGTTCAGCCGTTTTGGAGGACTTCGAGGACAAACACTGTGACAAGAGAATGTTATTAATAGAAGATGATCATTGTCACAGTAGACAGAGAACAGTAGATTATCTAAGGCCGCCCGCAGAGTTATTTGCCTACTATTGCGTTGAACCCTAGGGTTGTCACTTTGATCTAAATTTATGGAATAAAAAGCATATTATGATTGAATATTTTACCAATTTATAAATTTAGTAAAAATAAAAAGCCTTTATTCACATTACATTTATTATATTAAGTTACAAATTTGATACCGACAAAATTTTTAAAACTACTTAAGTGTAACACTAAATTATATTCTAAAGCTCGTAAATAATGATAAATTTTAAGTGATGTGTGATATGGGAAATCGATATAACTGGTTCTTATCAGAGAAGATTGTAAGTGATGAGTACTTAAATGTAACACTAACACAATAATATTCACAAGCTTATAACTAATGCTTAAATGATATAAAACATGAGAACGTAAACAATAAATATGTAGTTCTTATGAAAAAGTAGACATTAGTAAAGCTAAGATTATGTATGGGTAGCGAATATTTAACAAATGATACCTTACTTTAATAAAACCGCATAACCGTTTTAGCCTCATTAGTTTCTGAGGTACAATTATAATGATTGTTTATATGGGTACTATGTAATGTTTGTTTATATAATCGGATAGCATCAGCTAGCTCAAATGCAACAAAGGCGCCGCGCGCTATTAAGAGCACCTCGCGTTGCTGTTGTCGACGCGCGCGTCGGAGGGTATAAAGGTTATAATGTTATAACTAAAATTCTACGCAACCCTAAGCGTCAGTCGGTCACATTTTACTATAATTTTATTAACTTAATATTATGATTAAGACGCCATATTTGGATCAAACAACACATAAGACAATAGAAAAAAATTAATAAGTAGTCATTTGCAATATTGATTATTGTGAAATTGCCCTTATTACACTATACGCGACAAATACGTTTACTTAAAAGATATTTCGTACTCAATACTCTGTTTTATAGTAAAACTGGGCCTCTTAAAATAAACTTAACTTTAAGCGTAGTATTCAGGAAGTAAATCTGAAAATACAATTATATGGAAAAATGCGACTCGGGTACGCTCTTAATAAAGCAAATAAACTGTGAAACAAACAATACATATATCACATTTTCTAATAAGATTTAAGTTGTAGGTACTTACATTTCTGGTTCAGTAGGAAGTATGAAGAATGATAAGTCCGGATTTGCGAAATCATTATTGAGGCACCCGAAAACACTACAATATTTTTTTCCCCTTTTGAAGTCATGATACTCGTAATAATTAATATTATGGTAAGTGGCCGGCGAGAATTGACGAACGCGAGCGGTCATGTAATTTACGCGCGTGCTCACAGTCACGCGGCACAGCCCGTATTGCCGCCATCCTATACCATCCTATATTATGCCAGCGTGTGCGTGAAATCGCGTACCGACACGGCGCTCGGTGCGCACGCATACATTCAAACCGAGAGCGGCTCGTTTATATGAAGATGTTTTACTGTTCTCCGTCTATTGTGTCATTGTGGACCCTACCGGGTACAGTGAACTGGAAGCTGTAGTTGCAGTAGTTATTATTGTTGCATGCAATTAATACAATATAGGGTGTATCTGACATCGACGCACAAACGAGTACCATGGATCCAGTACATGATTCTGAACCCCCGTGGTGGAATTTAAAAAAAAAATATGAATGTAGTTTTCACTTTAGAAATTTAGACCGTTCATAATTGCTATACTTTTATAACCCAATAAGATTTTAAAGTAAACATCAATTAATTCGCTAATTACACAAAAAAAGCGCAATGAAAACAAAACTCGAAAAACTATCTTATCAGCTGATTTAATAGAGTTCACATCAGGGTTCAACGTCATACCTACAAACCCGCACGGCGGCACGCTTGCAACGTTCAAATGCCGAGCCGACACTTTTTTTAAACACTATGAGTTCTGTAACCGTTCATTAACGACATAAATGACTATCATACTTTTATTAGTGGCATGCGGTCTAGCCTTTTCGCGAAGTTTACGTTACGATGTCAGATACACCCTGTATAATTATTATGCTTTCAGCAGCGTAAACACAGAGCAAGTAATCACTAATTTTTAAGCGTAAATACGTAACACGTAATCAGTAGCAATCGGTTTCATTTTGACAGTTCAACAACATTCATTGCGTTATTTACATTGTTGAGCAAACTCATTTTTCGAACATATAGAGCAACTAGCTTTCCGCCCGCGGCTTCGCCCGCGTGGAGTTCGGTTATATCGCGCTTTTTAGGTTTCCCTCGGGAACATCAAATTTTTCCGGGATAAAAGGTAGCCTATGTTCTTTCTCGGGGTCTAAAGATTATCTGTGCCAAATTTCATCAAAATCGGTTGAGAGGTTTAAGCGGGAAAGCGTAACAGACAGACAGACAGACAGACAGACAGACAGACAGACCGACCGACAGACAGACAGACAGACAGCAGACAGACAGAGTTACTTTCGCATTTATAATATTAGTATGGATTGATTAGCAATAGGTATGCTTCAAAATTGATAGTAAAAGTGCGTTACGCCATTACGGTGCGGGTTTCAGAATGATGTATTGTGCCATTATGAGAGGACTCTAGTGGCGTTTTCTCCATACAAACGTATTCCGCTGTTTTCTTCGTGGATAACGCTTTTAGAGCGATTATTCCCTATTGTTTAATTTTTTCGAAAAATTAATTAATAAAAAAATACGATGTTTCAAAATCCCGAAAAATAACCCATTTTTACCGCGATGTTCAGACGACTATTACACAAGTGTGATAAGTTTTTGATAAAAAAGAAAATAATAGAGGCATAGATATAGGTACTCATCCTCTAAATTTTGATATAAAAATAATTGAGATATCTTGTGTTTTGAAAAAGAAAACAGCGGAATACGAAACATCTTTTGCCCAACGTTTTTGTAGGTTAAATCAGCCTGAGTTGTAACTGCCCCTTTCGCACTTTACGGGGTTTGAAAGCAGCGCGACGGCAATAGTTTCTTCAAATACCTATTTCTCAAATTCCTCGGCACTAGAGTCCACTCTTAAGAGCATGTGTGCTTCTGGAGCCTTTGGAGATCTCAATCTCATGCTCTTTTCATTGACCGGCCTTATTCTTATTTTGGTTTCTGGTCGGTGCAACATGTTTTGTCGTTCATAAACCTATTTTTTTATTACCTTTCTAGCCATATTATCTTCCCCATAATAAATCCATCTGGTTCTTAGTAATTCCCTGTGTTTTTATTCGCATCGCCATTCCATTTTCATTACAGACCGGACAAGTGGATCTCGAAACGAGTACAGTAAAGGAGTGCGTCATAGGGATGGATATTTACGCATGCACAGCATTGTTATTGACGGCATAAATACATTCGGTAAGCTGCAGTTTTTTTTTTTTGCGAAAAAATTACAAATGTTGGTATTTTCTCGGTTTTAACGGAAAAAATACCAAAAAGGTATATAAGCATTCAAATAGCAACCTTCCTCAGAAACTTTAAAATATTTTTATACATGGAAGTTTCTAAGTTTGTTTGCATGTTTGTTATTATGTATTTTATGCAAAAACGACTGAACGGATTTAGATAAAATTTATCATGAGATGGTTTATAACCAGGATTAATATAAAGGATTTTTAACCCGATAATCCCGCGGGATTTAAAATTATGCGGGCGAAACTACGAGCTAGCATCATCATCAATCTTTTAATCGTCCCACTGCTGGGCACAGGTCTCCTCTCATACAGAGAAGGATTGAGCGTTATCACCACGCTTGCTCAATCAGGCAAGTACCTACCAATGTAACTTTTCTAAAGTTATATGTACTTTCTAAGCATATCTTGGACATCAATGACTGAAGGTGAAGGAAAACATCTTGAGGAAACCTGGACTTTAAGTCTGAAATCGAGCCAGCATAATCTTTATATTAAATAGGATGCAAGCAATAATAATACATGTCTGTGCCGTATGATCCTCTCTACCTTCCCCACGTAAAATTATAGCAGCAGAACTTTCATAAATGTCGTTTTTTTTTTTCATTAATTAATCTAGGATAATTTGGAAGTCTATCCAAATTATTCTGGGTAATCAAATACATTTTATCATTACAAAGCTATAATGTAGGTATGTACGAATAACAGCAGGTCAAGTTACCCGAGACTGTGAAATATTTCCAATTAATCTTGAGCCTTAAACTTAACGCTTTATCGATAAAATTTAATATATAGCAAAGAAATCTGACAGATTGTAGTAGCTTAATGTGTTGTTGTCTGTACGGACGATAGCAGGACAAGCTACCCGAAACTGTCAAATATTCCCAATCAACCTTGACCCTTTTTTGTTTGGGTTTGGAAATCATCAAATGACCTCTCCCGCTCTGGGCGGAGCGGAAGGGCGTGTCAAACTTTTACTGACTAAAACCCACCCGTGTTTCTGCACTTGCCTATGCGCCAGGGCTACGGTTTCTTTTTTAACCAATCCGCAACCCTGACTTAGGAGGCATCGGTCTTCGTAGACCCCGTCTCGATGTGCTGACATCTCTTTGGGGCACGCGTGAAACACAACGCGCCGTCGACTCGGGCCTGGTCCGTACCGGGAGGCGAGCTGCCCACTGCTCACCGGCCGCAGGCCCGTGCCTACGGTGGCTGGGAGTTTAATGTCGTCTCACGACCATGCCATCTCCTGCGGCGGCTAGTGTCGTGAGGGCTCTGGGATACCCACTGCCACACGCACTCCAACTCCTCCTTTGCCAGCATCACTGCTTCGCAGAAGGAGGTGGCCGCTACGAGGACACGGTGGTGCTCTACACAAGCCGGGCAGACCTCCACCGTGTCCTCAGTTCACACAATGGTGACATCCTGGCGTTGTCTCTCGCCTTATACTTACGGAACTGCAACCTCCCGAAGCAACCGTGTCCGTTAAGGACCTGCGTCAGTGCACGCCCACCTGCGTGGGCGTGGGGCACTGGGTTGCGACAATCGCTCTCTTCATGTCGCCATGAGATCCTGCCGGAGGTCCGCCGGACCGTGATTTTTCGCGGCAGCGGATTGAACTTGACTCTACTCTTTAGTTAGAGCTGAAAACCAGTTAGATAGAAAATTTTGCGAAATTCTTACTGCCGGTATATTTTAATCTGTTAGTAGACTTGGTGCTAATCGAATCGGTAAAAATCTCAATATGAAAGTTAGACGAAGTGAGATTCAGTGAGCTGTCAATAGTTTTAATCCCCAGCATTAGGTAATTGAGTAGAGTTCACTCCGTAGTCACCTAAGCTTTCACATGGAGATGATTACCGAATCGTGCTACTGTGCGATTTCAGAACAATTCTCTGTCTACAATTCTATCCGATGTTAGGAACTGACACTATTAGCAATTAACTTTAAGGTCACTTCACCTATATTTTTACGGTGAGAACAGAATAGCACTACCGACTTATTTGCATATTGTAGTCTACTTAGGCAAAATCGTAACTTTTAGTACCAAAAGTCTCTAAGCTAAATTCAAAGTATAAAAATATAATAGGGTACTAAACATGGCCTTTTGTTTTTGTTACTGGCAACATAAGAAATTTAAACATGACAGGTTTTTATTATCTGTGCTACTGTGCTACTGTGCTCTAAAGACAAGAGTAAGATGGTTGTTTGAAAAGAATTTTTTTATAAAATTATAAAACGTGTTCCTGTGTAACATTAAAAAGCAAAGGAAATAAACTCATTAAAACTGACTGCAACGTCCTTTTATTAAAATAATAATAGGTTATGGGCCCAGACCCGCCTATTTTTAAAGATTAACGTGGATGCAATCAGGATATCAAGATTAGAAATAAAACTCAGAACTGTTGGCCATCATGGATTCTTCAGGTACTGTTTCTGGGGTTGGAGTAAATGTTGCAGGAATTACGGTGGTAAAACTTACGGGCAGCGAAAACTGGTCGTTATGGAAATTCCAAACGAAGATTTTACTTAATGGACAAGGCCTCTTTGGGATTGTCGACGGCACAGTCAAGAAAAATGACTCCAGTTTGAAAGCAAACGAATGGGAGGTGTTGGATGCCAAAGCACAAATACACATCGTGTCGAGAGTTACCGAAAACGTTATGCAACATTTGCTAACGTGTTGTACTGCGGCAGAAATGTGGAGTAAATTGTCATGTATTTACGAACTCAAAAGCTCAACGAGCGTTCATCTACTTCAAGAGAGGTTCATGAGATATAAATATGAAGAAGGAGGTATGGCAAATTTATTTAGTAAAGTAGAACACTTTGCAAATCAACTAAAACAGTTAGGTGAGCCAGTCTCTGACCAAATGATCATCACAAAAGTGATCATGACGTTGCCACCTCAGTATAGACATTTCGTATCAGCGTGGGAAAGTGTTTCTCAGGAATCCCAAACCTTGAACGGTTTGCAGGCAAGACTGCTCATAGAAGAAGAGCGCATGAAAGAAAACGAGGAGCCCGTTGCCTTAACTGTGCAAAATATAAAATGTTTTAAATGTGGGAAGATTGGCCATAAGAAAAATGTTTGCAGATCAAATACTTCTTGTTCCTATTGCAAGAAGATGGGACACACAATGGAGCAATGCTATTTTAAGAAAAATAAAGAAAAAGGAAATAGTTCCAAAGAAAGTAAAGAAAGTCGTTCGAAGAACAATAAAGGAAATAACTCACATGATAAAAAGGGGGATAACTCAAAAGCAAATGCATTTATTTCTAGTGCATTTGTTGCCAATGAAAATAGCCAAGAAGAGTGGATATTGGACAGTGGTGCAAGTGACCACATAACCCCTAATATAAATAATTATTTTAGCTTTTCAGGTATTTCAGGTGATAGATATGTCATAGTTGGAGACGGCAGAAAACTAAAAGTACAAGGAATCGGACAAATACTTCTGAAGGCTTTTGATGGTACTGATTATGTGGAGACGTCACTAAATGATGTAT
Organism: Sesamia nonagrioides; assembly: GCA_017933935.1. Lineage (NCBI taxonomy): Eukaryota > Metazoa > Arthropoda > Insecta > Lepidoptera > Noctuidae > Sesamia > Sesamia nonagrioides. The sequence goes on from JADWQK010001195.1 coordinate 465,370, forward strand.
TATATGTTCCTGAACTTAAGGTAAATTTATTCTCTGTAACAAAAGCTATAAATAAAGGTTATATGTTACAAATTAAAGGTAAAAGCTGTGAGCTAATTAAAAATAACATAATATGTTGTGTCGGTAAATGTGTTGGTAAGTTCTATGTAATGCAGTTTACCTCTGCTACCTCACATAGGGCTAACTTGACTACTCAAGTTAAAGAAAATAATACCCTTATGGATTGGCATGAAAAATTGGCACACCAAAATTTAGATTACTGTCGCTCAATCTTAAAAAATAATAACATTAAATTCATTGATTCTGATGATTCTTGTGTTGCATGTATGGAAGGAAAATGTCACCGCTTACCATTTCCTCGGAGTTTAAATAAAACAAACATGTGTTGTGAAATATTACATGCTGATGTTTGCGGACCGATGGAAGTTTCATCTGTTGGTGGTTCAAGGTATATTTTAGTAATCAAAGATGATTTCTCAAAATATAGGAAAGTTTACTTTTTAAAACATAAGTCTGAAGTGCCAGAAAGAATAAAACAGTTCATTAATTATGCTGAAATTGAAACAAATAGTAAAGTCAAGATTTTAAGAACTGATAATGGGACTGAATTTTTAAATAAAACTTTAGAATCTTTTTTAAGTAATAAAGGTATTCAACATCAAACTACGGTTGTTTATACACCGGAACAAAATGGTAAGATAGAAAGAGAAATGCGAACAATAATAGAAGCTGCTAGAACTATGTTAATTAAATCTAAATTAGATAAAACGCTGTGGGCTGAAGCGGTTAATACAGCTGTGTACACATTAAATAGAACTTATGTTAAAAATGAAAATACTGATAAAACACCTTATGAATGTTGGTCAGGCCGAAATTTTGAGATACATGGTTTACATAAATTTGGTAATCCAGTATTTAGTCATGTACCTAAGGAGAAAAGAAGAAAATTAGATTCCAAAGGTAAGAAAGGATATTTTGTTGGGTATGGAGAACTGACTAAGGGGTATAGAATTTATTATAAGGAGGAAAACATAGTAGAGTTTAAAAGAGAATAATACATGGGAGTTAGTGCCTAAACCAGTAAATTGTAAAGTTATTGAAAGCAAATGGGTATATAAAAGAAAACTTGATGATCAAGGTAATATAGCTAGTTACAAGGCTAGGCTCGTAGCTAGAGGCTTTCAACAAACTGATTTTACTGATGATAATCTATTTGCACCAGTTGCCAAGCTTCGAACCGTTCGCACTCTATTGGCAGTTTGTAATCAAAAGGGTATTTTAGTACATCAAATGGATGTTAAAAGTGCATTCCTTCACGGTGATATTAAAGATGAGATATATTTGTCATTACCAAAAGGTTATACTGATAATAATATGGTATGTAAGCTGAAAAAGTCATTATATGGTTTGAAAAGTTCACCAAAGAACTGGAATGATAAATTCAACTCAGTTATGTTGTCTGAAGGTTTTAAACAATGTAAAACTGATTATGGTCTTTATGTAAAACAGTATAATGGACAGATAGTCTATTTATTACTCTATGTTGATGATTTGTTAATTTCAGGGAGGGATATTGAATGTGTAAACAAAACCAAAGAAATGTTAAAGAGAAATTTTTCAATGAAAGACTTGGGTCTAGCAAAATACTTTTTGGGTATATCTATTGAACAGGATGCTATTAATGGTATCTTAAAAATAAGTCAGAAAGCATTCCTAAAACAGATTTTACAAAAATATAATATGTCAGAATGTAAAAGCGTTGCTACACCCATGGATTCAAAATTTAAAACTGATAGTCTTAATAAGCAAAAATCTGAATCTCAAGAGTTAGAAACAAGATGTAGACAACTAATTGGATGCTTATTGTATGCAGTATTAGGCAGTAGACCTGATTTATGTGCTTGTGTTTCAATCTTAAGTCGTTTCCAAAAATGTGCTAGTGAAGAGTTGTGGAATATGTTAAAAAGAGTTCTCAGATACATTAAAGGGACAATTGATTTAAGTTTAGTGTTTGAAAGAAACAAGAATGATGTTATCATTGTAGGTTATGTAGATTCTGATTGGGGAGGTGATTTAGTTGACAGAAGGTCAACAGCTGGATTTGTTTTTAAAATTTTTGGTTCTCCTGTTTCGTGGTGTACTAGAAAGCAGCCATCAGTAGCTTTGTCCTCAACTGAAGCTGAGTACATGGCACTTAGTATGGCTACAGCAGAAGCTTGTTGGCTTAAACAGCTAATAACTGATTTTTTTATTAATGTTGAGTATGTATTAATATATGAAGATAACCAGAGTTCAATTAAGGTTGCTAAAAATCCAGTTTTGCATAAAAGAATGAAACACATAGATATTAAACATCATTTTATTCGTGAGAAAATTGTAGAAGGTTTAATAAAGTTAAGTTATGTAGAAACATCAGAGCAAGTAGCTGACTTGCTAACTAAACCTTTATCAAGTCCAACATTTGTTAAATTAAGGGGATATTTAAACTTAATGATTGATATAAAATAGTCTTACAAGAAAGGTTTAATTGTTTTGTTAAATGATACTATACATATAAGTGAAGATTTCATAGTTGTGTATAAATTAAGAAACTGTAAAAGTGTATAAGTTAATTACTTTGTATGTAAAGGAAAAATGTAAAAGTTTGTAAGTCATGTTTTGAATATGATAAGGTTGTATTAATTTGAATTTCTTATTTTGAGGGACGGTGTTACTGGCAACATAAGAAATTTAAACATGACAGGTTTTTATTATCTGTGCTACTGTGCTACTGTGCTCTAAAGACAAGAGTAAGATGGTTGTTTGAAAAGAATTTTTTTATAAAATTATAAAACGTGTTCCTGTGTAACATTAAAAAGCAAAGGAAATAAACTCATTAAAACTGACTGCAACGTCCTTTTATTAAAATAATAATAGTTTTCTTCTTTGTTTTATTATGGAAGCCTAAAAAGAAGGAAGTAGGTGTCAAAATATGATTATTAACAAAAGATTAATTTAAAGTCATTTTTTCAGCAATAGCTGAACAAAGGCCTATCCTTAGATTTCCTAGACGTGAGAAAATATTAGTAGCAAGCCCTAAAGTTAAGACTAAAGCAAAAGAGTGTAAGAGTAAAGTTACGAAAATTGTCTAATTACGTATATAGATTTCTACCGTGAATTAAATTTCGGTTCTGGTACGAAAATCACTGTAGCCCTGGTCACACCGTGCTCTCTGTCAGTCGACAATACGTCAAATCCGTCATTTGTTTTTTGACGTGTACACACGTTCGCACGGTGTTTGTTGTGGTATATATGAAGGAAAAATCGTAGTTTTTCAATTATGAGATTGCAATTCATGCGCTTTATCTACAGTAGAAGTATTAATTAATGAGTGTAGTAAAGTTTCTTTCGTTATAACGATCTTTGAGGCGGGAATAGCTGAGTGAACGGAGTGCAATTATTTTGAACTAGTATTATCTGATCGGATTATTATTAATGATGTCTCTTGTTTACTTTTGCGTCCACCGGATATCGGGAACATACTTTACGGGGCTATGGACGCGATGAATAGTTCATGACACTCATTCTCTTAACATAGACGTTCGTTAAAATATTGTGTTCCAAGATGCGTTTCAATGTTAAAAAAGTAACTATTGTGGTCGGTTTCGTGGTTTTTTTATGGCTTATGTTAACATACGGGTCTGTAATAGAAGTGCCAAGGTCTGCTAGTAAGAAAAATCCCGCCATAGAAATAGAAAATAGAATAACGAGACTCCAAAAACAGATGGATGAACAGATTGCTGATAGCAATAAACTTCTAGAAAAAGTTAAGAAGCACTTGAAGAAAGCTGTAGTCAGTCATGAAAGAGAAGAAGATGAAAGTGCTAAAGACTTAGAGGTCTTGCAGAGTAAGTTTCATATTTTTTTCATAAATGTAGAGAACTAAAGAGGATGATTAAGATTCTGACCAAATCATCCCGCTATCTTTTTTTTTAAGAGTTTTCCTTTATTTTTCTTCCCTTATTCCAGTATTGTTATACCAAAATGGTTAATCCAAAAAGGTTAAATCTTTAAAATGGTTCCATGTGCATCCAAAATGGATAGTATAAACTATAAACTCATTATTATAAGAGCAATGCACCTGTATTGAAGCAAGTATTACGTCAATGCATTGAGGTTCATGCATCATGTTTGTACCATGCCATTGATCTTAAACACCATGAAGTTACAGATGTGAATTCTGCAACATTATTTTTTGTTTATGCAAAACCTGATATACGTTCCACTATTTTTAAGTAAAGTATCTATGTACAAAATTTCAAAAAGATACCATGAAAAACCAAAAAGTTATGAGCTTGTTATCCTACTTGGCTGTCCCAACAAAAATCCACGCTCTGCTCGGGCGGGCGAACAGTGCGTTTACCTCTGTCGTCAGATGTTGCGCGAGCTCGGAGTACTATGATCTACCGTACGCGCTCGGTAACCAGACAGCAACACTTTCTAAATGTATTTGGGAGGTCACAGCGGTTCACTGGGCAATGACGCAGCTGACGAGCTGGCTAGAAGGGCATCCAGCGCGTTGGTCAGCGGACCGGAGCCCATTGTGCCTATTCCCTTTATTCAAATACGCAGATGGCTACAAAAGCATACCTACGAACAAGCGGAGATTTGGTGGTCCTCGTCACTGGGCTGCAGGCTGTCCAGGGAGGCCATGCCATCTCTGGATGACAGGCTAACCAAAAGGTTGCTGCGCCTGGATAGGAGGAATCTACAATTGATGACGGGGATCATCATGGGCCACTGCTCGCTGAATAAGCATCTCCACACAATAGGCATAACAGACAGCCCTCTGTGCAGAGCCTGCATAGAGGCTGACGAGACAGTTGCGCATGTACTCTTCGAGTGTACAGGCGTTACGCAAATTAGAAACGAAACCATAGGAGCACCAAGATCTTACACAGATGTTCTCAACAGGCTAGGAGACCTGATGGGCTTCTGGAGGGAGGTGGGCTGGTTGGAATAACCGCCAAAGGCCGCCATGGTCCACGCACAATGGTCCGCTGGAGGGACTGAGTGCGGAAACCAAACGAATAACATAGAACATAGAACATGTATTTGGGAAAAATATAACATGGTGTAAAAATGATTGGAATTGATTCAGTCTGCACAAACTTTGAGGTTTCGCATAAGCAAAAAATAATGTTGTATGTGAGACGTTATGAGGGCAAGGATCAAAAGATGAAGCCCGACAAGTTGTTTCTCTCAGTGGATGTCTGACCATTACCTTTACAAAGACTTCACCGTGCCTCGGAAAGTACCTATGATAAGTTGTAAAAAATAAATACTAGTAATCCGCTGCATTTGTTTAGACTGGAAGCCTAGACAGAAGATTCTTAAACAGTGATACCAATTAATTAAGGCTCGACTGAAATGCTGTTAAGTTTTTAATACAGTACTAACTAAATTAACTTTTTTAATTATCAAAGTTAAGTCTATACTAATATACAATATGTAAAGAAAACCCTGTCCAATCCGTGAAGGTATTGTTAGGTATCGATAACTGATTCTAATAATGCCCACAAAGACAAGCAAAACTTAAAAAAAAAATACCCCTAAAAAAATAAATATTAATTCGCAAAAAGAGGTAACTTAATACATGTGGGGTAAGCGACCCTTTCCGCGGGCGGCGGGGGGCAGGGCACGCGGCACCTGTGACGTGGTCGCGTCGCTATTCGCTTATAATAATACCGGTGTTGTCACTTTTTTAAAATTACCAAATTTCGGGGAAATTGGAATTAATTCCCGGGAAAAAAGGATTATTTCAAAATTCATTAGTATTGTTACTATGATGATTATGTAAAATTTTATATTATAGTTGGTTAAGTGTTTACTTAACCTTTATTATTCTTATGGGTTGGACAGGGTTTTATTTACATATTGTATAAAGCTGAAAAAATTTAATTTATTTATAATTAATTACAACGGCTTGCGCCAATCACAGTAATTAAGGTATACACACATAAAAATAAACATAAAACTAATAATGATAAAATTAAACATACTTGAAGAGTTTGTTTGTTTGTTTGAAGACGCTAATCTCACGAATTACTCTTCAGATTTGAAAAAATATGTTTGTATTGAATGGCCCATTAATCCAGGAAGGCTTTAGGCTATATATAACATCACTCTGCGAATGATAGGAGAGGTGCATATAACAAAAACCTATCGAAACCTACACGGGTGAAACCGCAGGGCGCAGCAAGTTTTGATTATAGCCTACTTAAACCTAAACTTACTAGCTACATATTACAGTTCATTAGATACAGGATGTATCTGACATCGTAACGCAAACTTCGCGAAAAAGCTAGACCGCGTGCCACTAATAAAATTATGATAGTCATTTATGTCGTCAATGAACGGTTACAGAATTCACAGTGTTTAAAAAAGTGTCGGCTCGGCCTTTGAACGTTGCAAGCGTGCCGCCGTCCGGGTTTGTAGGTATGACGTTGATCCCTGGTGTGAACTCTATTAAATCAGCTGATAAGATAGTTTTTAGAGTTTTGTTTTCGTTGCGCTTTTTGCTTAATTCTTTTTACTTTAAAATCTTCTTGGGTTATAAAAGTATAGCAATTATGAATGGTCTAAAATGAAATGAATGCAAAAAGTCGACGAAAACTTCCACCACTGGGGGGGTTCAGAATTATGTACTGGATCCATGGTACTTGTTTCTGCGTCGATGTCAGATACACCCTATAGAGCATGCTAAAAGCCAGAGAAGGATGGCCAGTGGAGGCTTTGGAACCAAAAACCAGAAAAAATATACTTCCAAACAATCTTATCAGTCAAAGCATTAATACTAATCACATGGCTATCTCCCACATGCCAGCCAGATGTGAACAGATGAGGTTTTATCACAATATCACCATTTTATCGTTATCTAATATGACCTGCCTTTTGTTGGACTACAGTGTAATCATTGGACAGAGTAAAACCATAAAGTTTCAACCTTATGAGGATGGAATAGGGTTTATTTTCGTTCATTGAAGTTGTTAATTATGCCAATTGGGTGATGTTTGTTATCTGCTATCATAATTATGTAGTTGTCATATTTTATTGTGAAAGCAGACACAGTAAAATTATTTTTGTCTTGACTGAATTTAGATTCTGAAGAGTTTGTTTATTTGAATGCATTAATACTAAAACTGAATACTGTTTGAATATATCTTATAGAGGATCTAGACTGTTTAACATCACGCAAAGACTCTTCATCATCATCGACCTTTTTATCGTCCCACTGCTGGGCACAGGTCTCCTCTCATACAGAGAAGGATTGAGCGTAGTCACCACGCTTGCTCAAACTCAATGCAGGTTGGCGATTTCAGACTTGAAAGTCCAGGTTTCCTCAAGATGTTTTCCATCACCTTCAGTCATTGGTGTCCAAGATATACTTAGAAAGTACATATAACTTTAGAAAAGTTACATTGGTACTTGCCTGACCTAGAATCGAACCCCCCGCACTCATACTTGAGAGGCTGGTGTTTTAACCACTAGGCCACCACAACTTCGAGAGACTCTTAGGAGCCGAGCAAAAAGCAAAAAAGTCAGAGAGCTGGCTCAAACAACACAATAATGAATCTTATTGACCCCACTGTTGGGAACACAGACCTTCTCTACGTAAGAGGAAGTGGGCCATAAGCCAACACAAAGGACCAGTATGTGGTGCTGTGGTGGGGTTAGGGTTGCCAGATAGGAACTTATCAAATCCGGGACAGTTCTAGAAATACAATGTCGGGTCGTGGCCATAATAGAAAATATCACATATCTTTTTTTGGTTTCAAAGGATTCATATTTAAACTTAAAAGGAAAAATGACATTTCTTCAAAAAACATACTTTTTACTTAGTAGGTAATTAACGCCAGTTATAAAGGACAGCGGACAGGTAGTGAGAGAGGGGGCGGGCGAGGGCGAGTGAAGTAAAACCACAGAATAGTTAATATAACTTTATCTGTTCTGTGAGTAAAACTATTGCACGCACTCCCGCGCGCCTCCCTCACTCGCTCACCGGCAGCCATGTCATTTCATTCGTTACTACCTAGTTTATTTTGTTAAAAAATAATAATTTTTCAAAATCCGAGACAATGAGCGCTAATTCCTGGACACGGGACAAGAGGCAAGATTCCGGGACACTCCCGGATTTTCCGGCGGTCTGGCAAGCCTAGGTGGGGTGGTGGCTGTCAATGTGTCCCATTTTTTAGCTAAAACACAAACATTATCTTGTTTTGCAGATGCCGTTCAAACGGTCCTGCCCGTATTAGTAATAGCCTGCGACAGGGTCACCGTCAAACGATGTCTGGACAACTTAGTCAAGTTTAGACCTAACAAGGAGATCTTTCCTATTATAGTTAGTCAGGTAAGTGCCTTTCTTCTGTTTTTTTAACGTTATAAACGAAGGCCCTGACCGCCATCCCGCCTGATGGTAAGCAGTGAGTGAAAAAAAAGGCTAGAGTCTATTTTTTTATTTTGGATGGGAAATTATCAAATGACCTCTCCCGCTCTGGGCGGAGCGGACAGCGCGTGTCAGATTTTTACTGACTAAAACTAACCCGTGTTGCTTGCCTATGCGCCAGGGCCACGGTTTCTTTTTTAACCCTCCGGCAACCCTGACCCAGGAGGCGTCGATCTTCGTGGACCCCGTCACGACGCCCCGTCGACTCGGGCCTGGGCCTGTAGCCAATGTAACATTGCTTCGTAGCGAATCGAAATCGAATACCAAACCAGCCAATGACGAGAACAATTGACCACGTGATTTATCGCGTCGCGTGGTCAATCGTGGCATGAAATCTGTGTCTCGGTTACCCTGCTGGTTAGGTAGGCCCCTCGGCTCGGCGTCTGCCTTTTCGTATGTGGCCAGCGATTGATCTTCATAAACTTTCCGCTACTATGTTGGAAAACGCTATTAGGCTGCAGAATTCCATACAACTCAGGTACCGAGTGTAGCGAAATGTGGGAAGTTGGAGGTATATAAAGTATTTTTTTCTTTATACGAAATCTGAATACTTATTTATAGTTTATTCAGAACAAACAACTGAATCGGTTAAAAAAAAATTTACACCGTGTAAAAATTTTCCCAAACATATTTACAAAGTGTTGCAGTGTGGTTACCAAGCGCAACAATACAGTTTACAGCAGATCATAGTGTCCTAGGGACCCCGCTGCGCCGCGCCGTTGTAGGCGCGAGCGGGCGAGCGGCTCGTTGACCATATTTTTGTAGGGACAACCAGGTAATATAATACCTAAGCTCATAACTTTGTGGTTTTTCATGATAGTTTCTTGAAATTCGTACATAAATTAATTACATAAAAATACTGTACACCTTTCGGTAGTGTTGCCCAAATGCAAGAACAAGACGAGACTTAGCCAGTCTTGGTCTTGGTCTTGCGCCAATACACCTGGTCTTGGTCTTGGTCTTGCGCTCCCAGTCTTGGTCTTGGTCTTGGTCTTGCAGCAAGAGTCTTGCAAGTCTTGCAATTACCTATTAGTCTATTACTATTTATTAAAGTTTACTTTAAATCTTAGAAAAACGTATTAGAATTGGAACATTGTGAGCTTGAATTAACATAGTCTTATTAAAGATCAAGCAGATTAATAAATAACTGAAGGTTTGATAAGAAATTCGAAAAATCAACTGACCTATATGTCGTTTTCCATGGAAGTAACTGTTTCTTAATAAACATTTATGATTTATAAGCTTACATTTGCTAAAACATTATAATATATACTTACTAGAATGAATTAATATGACATCTACTACCTATCCTTACCATTTTATCCTAATCATAATACTACTTGCGTGATCAGTATAATGTATTCATTTTCATTCTAAGCACTCTGAAACTTATTTATTCTTTGGAACACCTGTAGGTACTCTTAAAATTCGAAATTATTTTGCATGAGGTAGGTAGGTACGTAGTAGGTAGGTACGTAGGTATACACCTACGCCCTATGGCGGCAATCAAATAGTGTCAAATGTTATGATTTCGGCGTGGCGGCAACGATTGTTTTAGATTTCAAAAGAAGCCGCCGGCGCGTGTATCATAACCATGTACTTCCGAAAAGCGGCAAATTTCTTTGAGAAGTAAGTACAAAACCTTTGATGCCGCATTATCAAAGTGCCGATGGTTAAAACATAACTATGCATGCACTCAGTTTGATTTTAATAGATATTTTTTTATTCGCTATGTTTATGGTATTAGTCGTAATGCGCATAGGTCCAGTTTTTCATATTCTTTGATACAGTTTTTTGCGTCTCATAGAATTCCTAAGCGTACCTACCTATACACCGAACTGTTACACCTAACTACTCAGTGAAATAGCGCTAAGTCCTAGCTGCAAGACGCAAGAGTCTTGCAGGCTATGTCTTGTTCTTGCTCAAGTCTTGCACGGTCAGTCTTGGTCTTGGTCTTGCTAAAAATACGCGGTCTTGTTCTTGGTCTTGGTCTTGCAAAAACGCAAGAACAAGACCAAGACTGCAAGACCAAGACTGAATTTGAGCAACACTACCTTTCGGGGACAGCCTCCTTGGCGTAGCGTTAGCGTTCGCGGCCGCTGCGCAAGGAGTTCAGTTTTAAGTGCCCCTGGCTGGAGGCTTTAATTTTAATTAAGGCATCCACAGGAAAGTCCGGTTAAGTAGTTACGGCTTCTAATGCCCACCTACGATATACCATATAAAAAAAAAAAATGCGCAAGGAGTTCGATCCCCGCGCAGTGCAAATATTTGTATGCGTGAATATGAATATTTGCACTGGTCTGGTCGTGCCTCGGAAAGCACGTTAAGCCGTTGGTGCCGGTTGCCATACAAACATTTAGTGGCAGTTGTTACGGGTTGTTGGAGCCCTCAAAAAGTCCAATAATTGGTCTAGCTGCAATGCTTCGATATCGCCTTCGGGTTGTGGAGGTCAGACGGCAGTCGCTTCACGGAAAATGTCGAAGTTTCGCCAAAAATCAGCAGTTAGACTGGTAAAGCGCACCCCAGACTCCACAGATGGAAAAGGCTTTGGATGCGACTGGGATTAACGCTGAGATGATGATGATGATGACATTTCGGGTTTCGCATATACAAAACATAACGTTGTATATGCTGGTTGAACGGTAAACTTTTCTTGCGAGATGTAGGTTTTGTGTGACGTCAGTATGGCGTTGTTCCTAACTCGCAATAACACGTCATGTCTTACTATGGCGCCTCCGCCGGGCCGGAACAAGCGGGTTAGACCAAAGAAATGCTGACTTGATGTTGTAAAAGATGACATGCGTGCCAACAAGCTTTTAAGCGTTGTGGCGTGCCCAGCACTGGGTTGCGACAGTCACACTCTCCATGTCAGCGTCAGCTCGCACGCACTTACACACATGTTATAGAAAAAGGATAAAGAGAGAGAGAATGTGTAAAATTAAAACACGTACAGAGCCACACGTCCCGTCCCATTTTAAGATAAACAAGTATCAAATTTATTTCATTGATAATTAAGTTTATATCAGAATGACTAGTTATTACTATTGAAAAAGTTATAAAAATGTTTGAAGTTGTAGTGTAAACTAATCTTTATTGTGTAGGATTAAAAGTTATTTTCCACAATAAGTATGTCGGAAATGCAGATTAAGTAGTATTATAAGTTTTTCGGTTGTCATAAATTTGTCACCTCCTTGTATTTTCATATTGGCTTCCAGTTTAACAAGACGCTGCTAAATACCAATATCGCCCTAAAATAATTCAACCGAAACAGGATTGCATCGCAACTAAACCAGTACTTTAGTAAGTAGGATATTTTTTTTCGGGTGGTAAATCCTCTTGGATGTGCGCCGCCGCCCTGGGGCGAGCATCCCAGCCTATCCGGGCCTCGTCTCCTACACGGGGTAGTGAGGTGTTAAACTAGTCCGTGCATCGCCTCTGAGGCGCGCACCGACGATCGCGCGCGCCTCCGCCGTCTCGGGTCCATCCAGCAGAGGGCGTAGACTCCCCAAGTGCCTCACCCCTGGACCCGTGGACTGTAAAAACGGGCCGCGGTCTACCCCAACTTGCTCCCTATTCTTGCACTCTGCAGCTGCAGAGCGCAGATAAAGAGCCCTCGGGAGCGGCTCCTCCGCTCCTGCAGAAATTCGCCGCGGACAACAATCCCTTCGCCGGATTGTTGCCCGCGCCCAGAGTGCACCGGCCCAGCGTCTGCTCATCCACGGGGCTCTAAACCGAGGACCATCAGACACCGAGCATTCGGGGAGGTTTTCTGCCACACACCTCTAACAATACATCACCTCGCTCAACTGCCGTCTTCCTTCCTATTTGCTCAGCTTTTTTGAGTAAATTGTCTTCATATACTTACCATCAACGATTGTGTCCCATCGACATTTCGACGCACATTAAAATTGAAACGCAGTGCCTTCGAATCGATGATCGATTGTGTGTGTGTGTGTGTGTGAAAAGGTACCGTGCTAAGTTTTACGATAGGTTTCTAAGGATTCGGTTATGGTTCGGAAGTGGTTTTACTTCCATCGAAGTTAGAACTTAAGCGCGATACGAAAGGGGATCGAAACTAAACCACAACTTTAACTGGATTAGGCATAGATTAGTACCAACCCATATCCTCTGGTGGGTGTCGTAAGAGGCGACAAAGGGAACTCACACCAGAGAAGCGGGCAGTAGCGCTTCTCCGGTGGAATAACAAATTACAGCGATCCTCTATCCGCCTGCCAAGCGTGGGCATTATGGCAATGCCCCCCAATGGAATGAAAGCCTTGGGGGAGGAGGCCCCTGTCCAGCAGTGGACCTCTACAGGCTGAGAAGAAGAAGCAGAGTTTGACTCCTACTGTTTTATTTAGCGCGATTGCCCGCCAGTATTCTACATGGAGCTAGTGCCTATCTGACCTCCATAACCCATTTACTGGGTAATAACCCTTGAATAGACTGGTTGGAGACTTTTGGGCTTCTAACCATAACGACTGTCAAAGTTCTAAGAATGACAGCCGGAATCAAGGGGTTGCAATAAGTGTGAATTTGAAAATATATTTCCCTAGAGCAGCGTTTACCATCAGGTGGGTCGCAACTCGCAACCCGGCACCGGGTCGCAGCATTATGGAGGCAATTTTGCGACTTTACATAAGTACTTGGGGATGGTCGATTATATTTCTTGAGACAATGATCATCGCTTGGCGGGCGGTTTGTAGGTATTTTAAGTACAGGCGCGCGCGGGGTTCGGGAGGGGTGCACTCTTGCGCTTGCGTTGTGGCTAGTTTTTGGTTTAGTCGTACTTTTTAGCCCTTTCTACACCCGCACGTGTATTATTGTATAGTATTGGTAATACATACATATTAGCCGGGTCGTATTACCGGGTCACAGTAGAACAAAGTTTGGGAAACACTGTCCAAGAGAGATTAAATAGGGTTCATAACCTATTTAACTTCTCAGGATGCATTTAGAACGGGTTTTAAAGCTCATGTTTTAAAGGCTTTGTCGATGGGAGATCGGGCTGATTTCAAAGTATGTTTTATTTCGACGAATCGATCATGGTCGGTACGAAAGAGATTTAATAATTCACAACTATTTGCATCATTGATGACATTTCTTTTTTTTAACATTATAACCTAATCATCATCATCAACCTTTTATATCGTCCCACTGCTGGGCACAGGTCTCCTCTCATACAGAGAAGGATTGAGCGTAATCACCACGCTTGCTCAATGCAGGTTGGCGATTTTAGACTTATAAAGTCCAGGATTCCTCAAGATGTTTTCCTTCACCTTCAGTCATTGGTGTCCAAGATATACTTAGAAAGTACATACAACTTTAGAAAAGTTACATTGGTACTTGCCTGACCTGGAATCGAACCCGCGCACTCATACTTGATAGGCTGGTGTTTTAACCACTAGGCCACCACGACATTCCCCGTTTCGACATTTCTCATTTATAAACTAGTGCTGCCCCCTAATCGGCGAACACATTTTTGTCAAATGATTGCGACTAGTTGGGATCAGTTGGTATCGTTCGTGTCGCCTATTGGTCCGTTCGGTCCAAACGATCCCAACTAGTCGCAATAACTTGACAAAAATGTGTTCGCCGATTAGGGGGCGGGTCAGCATTCGTGCTAGTCACGCTGAAATTAACTTAATAGTCATTGAAATACAGCTCATATTTGGCTAACCCTGAACTAGGATGAGTATATCTAGTAATACATACTTTTGCTATTAATGGACATTACTCGGTGGTAGGCCATCCTCCGTGGCGTAGCGGTAGCGGACGCGGCCGCTGCGCAAGGTGGCGCGGGTTCGATCCCCGCACAGTGCAAGTATTTGTATGCATGAATATGAATATTTGTACTGGTCTGGTTGTGCCTCGGAAAGCACGTTAAGCCGTTGGTCCCGGTTGCCCTACGAATATCTAGTGGCAGTCGTTACGGGTTGTTGGAGCCCTCAAAAGTCCTACAATTGGTCTAACTGCAATGCTTCGATGTCGCCTTCGGGTTGTGGAGGTCAGACGGCAGTCGCTTCATGGAAAATGTCGAACTTTAGCCATATCAGCAGTTGGACTGGTAAAGCGAACCCCAGACTCCAAAGCTGAAAAGGCTTCGGATGCGACTGGGATTAACGCTGGGTTGATGATGACTCGGTGGTAGGCCATACCATCGGCTGCCGGCAGAACTTACCACCCACCAGACAAAGTCTTGCCGCCGATTGGTCGTGTTCCGGCATGATGTCTGGCGAAGTCCTACGGAGGACGGGTCTGAGCAGTTGTGTTGCGATGTGTGCCGGGTATAATGCGCCAAATGTTGTTGTGTCGGAAGTTAGGTCGTGGAGACTCTCCAGATCACCTTTGACTCAGCATCGTTGGTCGTGTTGTTGGGTTTAACATTGCATCACCCCGCTTAGCTGCCGTCTTCCATCCTAACCACTCATTTTTTTTGGGTGGATAGGCTCTTAATAAACTAGCGCGCTTTAACGATTGCATCACTGCTTAACATCAGGCGGGATTGTGGTCAGGCACCAGTTTATAATTTAATTATTAATATTTCAAATACTAATTTTCCATTTCTTCCACCAGGATTGCGGCCACAACGCCACCTATGAAGTTATTAAATCGTACACGGTCTCGGACCCGACCATATCCGTGGTTAGACAGCCAGACCAGACTGAAATAGTGCTGCCCAGGGTAAAGGTCAAGTTCCGAGGGTACTACAAGATCGCCAGGCACTACAAGTTCGCGCTGAACCATGTGTTCGAGACGTTGGGTCATGAAGCCGTCATTATTGTCGAAGGTCAGTAAATTTTCAAGGTCAAAGTCATTGTAATCTGTAAATTCCAGAGTGTATTACAAATTCACGCTGTACCATGTGTTCCGGACACTGGATCATTAAGTCGTCATTATTATCGATGGTGAATATAATTTCAAGGTCAAGGTCATTGTAATAATGTGTCAAGTTTAGTGAGCACTAGGAGACACTGGAAACTGCAAGTCCACGTTCAACAATGCGTGTGAGATCCTTTTTTTTTTTTGTTCTGGGTGGGAAATCATCAAATGACCTCTCCTGCTCTGGGCGGAGCGTCTCAGACTTTTACTGACTGAAATCCCTCGCCTATGTGCTAAGGCCACGGTTTTTTTATAACCAACCCGCAACCCTGACCCAGGTGGCATCGGTCTTGGCGTGCGTGAAACACAACGCGCCGTCGACCCAAGCCTAGTCCTTACCGGGCGGCGAGCAGTGGGCAGCCCGCGCCTACGGTGGCCGGGAGTTCTATGTTGTCTCCTGCAGCGACTAGAGGCGTGAAGGCGCTGGAATTCTCGCTCTCTTACGCGCTCCGCCTCCTCCTTTGCCGGCATCACTGCTTCGCAGAAGGTGGTGACGGCCTACTATACACTCTCGCTCCGGACCACTCTTGTGCCGCCACTTCTTCTTCCCAGCGACAGGACTAGGAAGTGGCAAAGGGCGGGCGTTTTGTAAAATAAGCGCCTGTTAAAATAATGGGAGCAATATGTTCGCCCGCGTTTACTCCCCTTTCGCAAAATTTTTTGTTACTTCTCTGCTACTATTGGTCATAGCGGGATGTTATATAGCTTATGTGATATGTCCTTTCTCAGGCTCTAGACTATCTGTGTACCAAACTTCATTACAATCGGTCCAGTAGTTTCGGCCTGAAAGCCGGACAGACAGATAGAGATACTTTCGCAATTATATTATAATACAAGCTTTCCGCCCGCGGCTTCGCTCGCGTGGAGTGGAGTTCGTTTACATCGCGCTTTTTAGACTTCCCTCGACAACATCAAATTTTTCCGGGATAAAAGGTAGCCTATGTACTTTCTCAGGGTCCAAAGATTGTCTGTGCCGAATTTCATTAATCGGTTCAGTAGTTTTGGCGTGAAAGCCGGACAGACAGACAGACAGAGATACTTTCGCATTTATAATATTAGTATGGATTGGCGTTCAAAAAGTGCTGATTCTCGGCCTAATTTTAATAAATGTCTTTTGATTTTGACACCTTCCATATTGCACAAATTCATAATCCTATTACTAATTGAAAAATTACTCGGCTGCCATCATATGTACCAAATAGAATTTAGTCCATTTCAATGGCTTCGTTTGAATGTCAAAATACAATGGTGGAGTCGCCGGTGTCCTACGAACGACCTCGTTGCTCAATCGCCTAGTATTGTTAGGTTTAGCGTAAGCAACGGAATGGACGAATGTAGGGCAGAAATACGTTTAAAGATGTCAAAATGTCTGCCTCAGAATTTGATCTTAAAATTCATAACATACTATTAATGTTCCCACGATTTCGCTCAATCCTTCTCTGTATGAGAGGAGACCTGTGCCCAGCAGTGGGACGATAAAAAGGTTGATGATGATGATGATGAATGTTCCCATTCCTGGGACACAGGCGTCCTCTGAGTGAGAAGGAGTGGGTCTAGTGCGGGTTTGTCATATGTCTTCGATTTTTTTCTTTTATGACATGCCCATGTTAAATCAAATCAAATCGTTTATTGCAGTCCATAATGTACAGTTAGAGGTGGTAAATATAATCCATACTATCCATACTCATATTATAAATGCGAAAGTAACTCTGTCTGTCTGTCTGTTACGCTTTCCCGCTTAAACCTATCAACCGGTTTTGATGAAATTTGGCACAGACAATCTTTAGACCCTGAGAAAGGACATAGGCTACATTTTATCCCGGAAAAAAAAATATGTTCCCGAGGGAAATCTAAAAAGCGCGATATAACCGAACTCCACGCGGGCGGAAAGCTAGTATTATAATATTGGAAACAATTATGGACCCTGTTGGTCACAGCAAGTTTTAAATAAGTAGAGAGAGGAAGAGCGCGTCATGTTTCCATTTATCTATTTATTATTCATTTAGTTTTATATAATTCCTATTCATTTATTTTTATTAATTGTATTAGAGTGAGTATTTATTCAATTGCTATCTCTTTATATTATAATAATTATTAAGAATTCATTCATTAACAATTTCTTTAAATATATTGATATTTATTTTAATTGGTACTCGATTAAAATTTGTTCATTATTGTAAATGTATTATATATAATTAAGTATTTTAGTATTACAAAATCTGAGTGAATGCAACGTTAAATTCAATAACAGCCGCCAGAGGGAGATTGATCTGGAGACTCAAAACTCCCACGACCAAACTCCCGACACAACAACATTTGGCGCATCGTACCCGGCACACATCGCAACACAACTGCGGAGACCCGTCCTCCGTTCTTCACCAGACATCATGGCGGAACACGACGAATCGCTTGGCGGCAAGACTTTGTCGGGTGGGTGGTAACTTCTGCCGGCAGACGATGTGTATGGCCTAGCACCGAGAAAAGTAGTATATGTCTTGAAGACAAAGTGGAGACAGCAGAGAGCGTAGGCGGCGTGCGAGCAGATGGTCCTATGTGCTCTGCGAAGGTGTGGTTTTGATTCAGGATTACACCTAGGTATTTATTTGGCTCGCATATACCAAAGGGATCGTCTTGCCGAACAAGATTATAGGTCAAATAGGAACGGGATTGCTTCTCGAACCGCTTGGTTTTTATCAGAATTGACTTTTATTCTTCATTTCTTAAATCAGTCAGCAAGTTTGTTGACTGCGGTTTAGAGATGGAGCCATAGCTAGTTCGTCTCATCTTCATCTCTCTTGTGATCCAACATTCTGATCCAGATCGGGTACACAGAGAAATTGGCGAAAATTTCAATAATATTTTTACTTAATTTAATGATTTTCTTAATTAAATACAACGAAACAGACGTACTGAAATTTGACAGCCTCCGTGGCGTTGCGTGGCGTTGTGCAAGGAGGCGCGGGTTCGATCCCCGCACAGTGCAAATATTATGCATGAATATGAATATTTGCACTGGTCTGGTCGTGCCTCGGAAAGCACGTTAAGCCGTTGGTCCCGGTTGCCATACGAGCATCTAGTGGCAGTCGTTACGGGTTGTTGGAGCCCTCAAAAGTCTAACAATTGGTCTAACTGCAATGCTTAGATATCGCCTTCGGGTTGTGGAGGTCAGACGGCAGTCGCTTCACGGAAAATATCGAAGTTTAGCCGAACTCAGCAGTTAGATTGGTAAAGCGGACCCCAGACTCCAAAGCTGAAAAAGCTTTGGATGCGACTGGGATTAACGCTGATGAATAATGATGAGACGTACTGAAATTTAGTTCATTTTGTGAACAAGATACTTGACGCCAATAAAATGTTATTTTAACTAAATAATAAATTATAATTTATTATAATTTAAAAAGACCACAAACCTACAAACCGCTCTAAGTACATACTACGCGTACGCCCATGCTTGGTTTAACTATGGCATCATATTATGGGGAAATAGCACAGACGCTCCTCCACAGATCAAACGCGGCAAGCGCAGCTTAACCTGATCGGTCGATCCGTGCGGCTATTATTATGCACAGTTCTCAGTTCAATTAAAGTTTCATGTGAAAACACATTAGCCATTTGCTTGATTAATAGTCAAACGATAAGGGCAAATAACTGGCTTGTTTGTTCATAAATACTTTATCGGCTACGTGCATACCTACTCGTCGACGACTCATAGTTGCTACTCATTCAAGGAAAATGATAACAAAAAGTGGTATCGGCCGCGACTTACAGTTGTAAGTCGGAGGTTCGATTCCCATTAGGCGCTATACTTTGTGTAAAACATCACCACTGCTCTCAAAACGGTGAAGGAAAATATCATGAGGAAACCTGCATGCAAACCTTTGAAGACATGTGATATCTACCAACCCGCACCGTACCCGCGTGGTAGATTACGGCCCACTCCCTCTCCCAGGCCTGTGTCCTACGAGCGGGAGCATTATAAGTTTATGATTTGTGGCCTGAGGTAGCAGTGCGGTGCGGGAGGGGGTAGTGACGTGTGTTAGAGCTCAGTGATTGGTTGAGTCTTGACCTACCACTCCTCCCGCACTGCGCAGCTACCTCAATCTCCGAAGTGTACCGGTCCATCGTGCTGCTCAACGACGTAGGCAAGCTCTTCGAAAAGCTCCAAGCGCCTCATCGGGCGACTCAGGCGAGCGGGGCCGGACGGCGGCCAGTTTGGCTTCCGCAGGAGGCGCTCTACGGTGAACGCTATCATGCGCGTGCGACCCTCAGTGCAACCCCACAACGACCCCACCCCGGGGTACAACACCCCCTGTCGTGAGCGACAGATGCTAGGATGCTGTGGCCCGGGGTGGGGTTGTCTTGACAGTGTCTCTAGACATCGCCAACGCCTTTAACACCCTACCCTGGAGTTGCATCAGGGAGGCATTCCGGTATCACCTGATACCGACCTATTCCTGTCGTTTGACAGGGCCGTCATATACCCCGGTCACCTAGGAGAGTGGAACCGGCGAAAAATGCCGTGCGGTGTTCCACAGGGATCGGTCCTGGGACCGCGTCTGTGGAACATCGGGTACGACTGGGTGTTGCGCGCCGATCTCCCTATCGGCGTCAGCGTAGCGTAACAACGCTGACGACACGCTAGTTCTGGCACAGGGGAAGTTGCACCAGGCGGTGGCCGATGCAGCGACCCTCGGGGTTGCAACAATCGTCGAGAGGATCAGGCAATTGGGACTCGAGATGGCTCTGCACAAGCCCGAGGCCATGTGCTTTTATGGTCCTCGGAACACGCCACTGTCGGGTTCCAACATAACGATGTCGACCCTTCGCAGTCAATATTGATGAAACCTTTACTGTTCGACAGGTCATCATGGGCCCAGCAATGCATTTTATATCGTACCTCTTCAATACCTAGGTCTCAAGATCAAGATATAGGGCTTAAAAGTTACATAAAGCATATCACGCAATATTGAACCTTATGATATTGACATACGGTGCATTCGTAACAGTATGATGGTACTTTCATGTCAAATTACTGAAACAAAACAATACCACCACAGTCCAATGGAGCATTTAAATTGAACGCTCGTATTATGTTATCAGCAACGGTTCAAGAATAGGGTTGCCATACGTCCGGAATTTTCCGGACATATCCAGTAATATAGTGCTTTGTCAGGAATGCGGAAGGAATCCTAAGCCGCCAGGAATTTCTAAAATTTAAGTAAAAACGAAAATAAAAATCATAAACAAATTTAATAATTAAGGATGGAGCGAGTGAAAAATTCAAAAATTTGTTTCGATTTACACATGCACTATTAATTGCGAAGAAATCCGGAAATTTCATCCGATATCCGGAATTTGCTCCGTAATTTCGATTTCTCGATCTGGGAACCCTATTCAAGAACGAATAACATCTGTAATACTGTTCAACTTGAATATTAACACTGATTGTGCATGATAACCCAGAATTATGTTAGATTTCTTAACATAAAATCTCTTAACTCCTTCAAAATAAAGTTCACTTTTCGCTACTTCATCATCATCAGCCCTTACTCGTCCACTGCTGGACATAGGCCTACTTCATGGCACGCCAACAAGCTCGATCCTGAGCAGTTCTCCGCCAGCCACTACCAGCCACCTTTTTGATGTCGTCGCTCCATCTCGCCCGAGGGCGTCCTACGCTACGTTTGCCGAGACGCGGTCTCCACTCAAGGACTCGTTTACCCCAACGGTTGTCGGTCCTGCGGCATATGTGACCAGCCCATTGCCACTTCAGCTTGCTAATCCTCTCAGCTATGTCGGTAACTCTGGTCTTCTGTCGGATCACCTCATTTCTGATGCGGTCCTTCAGAGAGACGCCCAACATAGCCCGCTCCATAGCTCGCTGAGCGACTTTAAACTTATGGACTAGTCTGACCGTTAGTGTCCACGTACTTATAATTTTTAAAAGTAGGTTCGAACCCCGTCATGCGCTTTACTTTGTATAAATTTCATCACCACTTTTTCAAAACGGTGAAGGAAAACATCTTTAGGAAACCGGCGTGTCCTAGAGGCAAAACTTCCATGACATGTGACATCTACAGTAACTAACCCGCACTGGGTCTGCGTGGTAGATTACGGCCCACTCCCTCTCACCGAGATGATTATGTAAATACAGACGACATCACATCAAGCTACTACAATCTGTCAGATTTCTTTATTCGATTTTCAACTTTATCACTAACGCCTTAAGGCTCAAAGTTGATTGGAAATTTTTCCCAGTTTCGGGTAGCTTGACCTGTCCTCCGTACTCTAGTTGCAAATTGGGAACTAAATAACTAACATTTGGACTGGTGCTGCAAAATGCCACCTGGCTACTTTGGATTCAATGCAGAGGCGTGCGAAGAGGCCCAGTTTTAGCTCAAAACGTTCTCCAAAACCTGGAGCACAGGCGTACAGTAGCCAGCCTGTCGGTGTTCTATAGGATGAATTTTGGTGAGTGTGCGAGGGAATTGCATGATTTAATTCCCCCATCTCCGTTCCATCAACGGACGACCCGTCGTACGGCGAGTAGCCACCCTTACGTTGTTGAAACCGCTACGACCAGGATGAAGCGTTTCGCCTTGTCTTTTATACCGGGTGCATCAAGGGACTGGAACAACTTGCCAGCGGCGGTGTTTCCGTCGGAATACAATTTAAGTGTCTTTAAGGCTAGAGTGAATAGGCTCTTAATAAACTACCGCGCTTTACCATCAACGATTGCATCACTGCTTACCATCAGGCGGGATTGCAGTCAAGCACTAATAAGCCTGTTCACTTAAAAATCTTAGTGAGTAGGAAGGAAGACAGCAGTTGAGCGAGGTGATGCAATGTTAAACTCAAAAACACGACCAACGATGCTGCGCCACAGGGAGATTAATCTGGAGACCCTCCACGACCAAACTCCTGACACAATAACATTTGGTGCATCGTACCCGGCACGCATAGCAACACAACTGCTCAGACCCGTCCTCTCGTATGACTTCACCAGACATCATGCCGGAACACGACGAATCGCTTGCTGTTTGGTGGGTGGTAACTTCTGCTGGCAGCCGATATTATGGCCTACCACCGAGAAAAGTTAGCGACCGAGAAAATTTATAAGTCTTTATTTGCCTTAAACATGGTATAATTGTGTTAGTATTATTTAAATGCAATGTCCATATGTTTCGCTGTACAGAATATGTATTAATTGCCTGCAAAAATAATAACAACTACAGCTTCCAGTTCACTGTACCCGGTAGGGTCCACAATGATCATCTTCTATTATACAATATGTAAAGAAAACTCTGTCCGATCCGTTAAGGTATTGTTAGGTATCTATAACTGATTATAATAATGCCTAGAAAGCCGGTCTAAAGATAAAAAAAAAATTCCCCTAAAAAAATAAATATTATTTCGAAAAAGCGAGGTAACTTAATGCATGTGCGGTAGACAACACGTTAGGCATACATCCACGGGGGGCAGGGCACGCGGCACGTGGTTGCATCGCTATTCGCTCCGTCGCAAATGGTGTTGTCACTTTTTAAAACTTACCAAATTTTAGGGAAGTTGGAATTAATTCGCGACAAAAAAAGATTATTTCAAAATTCATTAGTATTGTTACTATGATGATTATGTAAAATTTAATATTTTATTTGGCCATGTGTTTACCTAACCTTTATTATCCTTACCGGTCGGACAGGGTTTTCTTTACATATTGTATATTTATCATCAGTATTAATTTTAAGAGTTACATAAGTGTTGAGCGTTAGCGACCTAGATTTGATCAACGAGGCCACTTATTAAACAAATTAATAAAAAAAGAACTGCTGCTTCAATTATTATCACTACATATTATAAAACAGTCACTTTCTCTTTCCCTATGTCCCTTTGTATGACTAATTCTTTAAAACTACGGAACGGGTTTTGATGCGGTTTTTTTTTAATACATAGAGTGATTAAAGAGGAAGGTTTATATGTATAAATATCATCTAATAATATAATAATAAAAAATATAATAACATCCATTAAATTGTGGAGAAATACTATTATTTTTGAGGTTTCTAATGTGATGTCGTAAATAATTACATTTCTTCCGCGTTTGCAGTGAAACGCAGGCTGAACCCTACGAGATTCATCAAAATAATGTACTAATTATTGTACCCATTGAAAAGGTCTACAAAAAAGTCTCCGATGGTATATGACTATATAAAGAAAACCCCGCCCGACCCAAAAGGATAATAAATGTTAGGTATACACATGACTAAATAAAATATGAAATTTTACATAATCATCATAGTGACAATACTGATGAATTTTGAAATAATCTTTCTTTTCTTTCACGGATTAATTCCAACTTCCCCAAAATTTGGTAATTTTTAAAAAGTGGCAACACCATTTGTGACGGAGCGAATAGCGATGCGATCACTTGCCGCGTGCCCTGCCCCCTTACAACCGCGCATGTGTTGCCTAACGTGTTGCCTACCGCACATGCATTAACTTAGCTCGCTTTTTCGAAATAATATTTATTTTTTTAGGGGGATTTTATGGTTTAAGACATTTATTTCTCAAAAAACAGAATACAATGATTCACTTATAATGAGAAACACTGGTTACATAAGTAAACGTTCCTTGTAACAAGAAACGGAACGGCATATTTTTAAACTTAGACAGGTTCATTACATTTTTAGTTATTATTGTTAGTATTGTTAGTTATTGACTTATTATTATGTTAGTAAAATAAGGTAAGTTATGCTAAAACAGATTGAAAAGATTAGAGTCGAGCGAGTGTATTACATAAGATTTACATATAGACATTTTTTTTTTTTTTAAATGCTTGTGGGTAACCTGCAAAAGTAAGATTATGAGTCCCTATTACGTATCGAAACGCAATTTCTATGAAAGTTACTATCGAAGGCATCTATTACTTTTGATGTTAATATTTGTTTGGACTTGCAATTTAATTTGCGTTTTGCTAGCGATATTGAAATGCGAAATTTTGCGATGATATAATATATGGATATATGTATGTAATTATAGATGTTTATTACCCTTCACACTTTATCATCCAACAGATCCGAATAAAAACTCGGCACACAAATAGTCTATAACCAGGAATGAAGCACCTTTTACCCCGATCTTCCCAAGGGATCGCAACATATACGGACGAAACCGCTAGGCGCAGCTAGTAGTTTATAACTATGTGAGCATTCCGTGCTATGATACGACTATGATAATTGGAAAGTTTTCATAATGTGAAATTTTAACTTCTTTTTAAATAATGGTAAAGATTGTATTTCCTTAATGTCTCTTGGCAATTCGTTATACATTTTGGCGCCTTCATATTTAATGTTTCTAGTACCATAGTTGGTCCGTGGTCTGCTGTATAGACAGATATCATTAGCATTTCTCAGTAACCGAGTCTGGATTTGAGCTTTTTTTGTAAAAATTATTTGCGAATGTGTATCTTTTGTTAGTATTTCCCGTACAAGGATGCAGGTATGGAATTTAAATATTTGAGCAATTGTCATTAATTTAGTTTTATGGAAAACGGTTTCGGTGGGCGTTAGGTAATTAAGGTGAAAGAGTAATTTAATCATTTTATTTTGAGTGATTTGCAAATTTTGTATGTTGGTTTTAGCTGCAGAGCCCCAGACTTCAATTAGGTAGATCAGGTGAGATTTGACGAGGGAATTATAAATTATATACTTTACTGGTTTGGGAAAGCAACAAACAGAACCTCGTAGTATACCCATCAATGATGATAATTTTGAACGCACATTATCCAAGTGCAGCTTCCATGTTAGGTGTTTATCTAAAATTAGACCAAGATATTTCACCGATTCTACTTCTGTTAACGGTTCATTATTGACGTGTATTTGTTGGAAATTTGAAACATGTTTATTTTTAGCACAAAATATCATAAAGTTGGTCTTAGTCACATTAATAGTAAGTAAATTGTATTGAAACCAAGCAAATAAGATATTAAGGTCCTCTTGGGCTCGACTTACGATTTCTTTAATTTCATTGCCAAAGTAGAAGAGACAAGTGTCATCGGCATATAATGTTACATCTGCATCTAGTTCTAAGTCTTTCATATTATTGATGTATATTAGGAAGAGCAGAGGTCCAAGCAGGGAACCTTGTGGAACACCGTGAGTCATTAGTTCAGGAGTGCTTTTAGCCTCACCAATTTTAACTATCTGGTGTCTATTAGCAAGATATGACTCAATTATTTTATGTGCTGATTCCCTGATGCCAATATCATGTAGTTTTTGTAGAAGAAGTTTATGGCTTATCGTGTCAAACGCTTTTTTTAAGTCAATAAATATACCAAGAGCTATTTGTTTTTTGTCTATTTTACATTTCAAGTTGGTAACAAGGTCTATACAGGCTGATAATGTATTTGATTTAGAACGGAAGCCATACTGTTTATGGTAGAGGAAATTGTTAGAGCTCAAATATTTATCCATACGGTTGTAGATTATTTTTTCGAAGATTTTAGAAATGACTGGTAGTACCGAGATAGGACGATAATTACTTGGGTCCGATTTATTGCCAGATTTAAAAATGGGACTCACTTTAGCGATCTTGAGGGAATCAGGAAAATATCCGGATTTAAGGCAGTGATTAATGCAGGTAGTTAGTTTCTCGAGTATAACATTTTTAATACTTTTCAGAGACTTGCATGAGATGCCATCGAGACCAGTTGTCGTATTCGTATTTAAGTTATCAATAATCCTG
This sequence comes from Sesamia nonagrioides, assembly GCA_017933935.1. Classification (NCBI taxonomy): domain Eukaryota; kingdom Metazoa; phylum Arthropoda; class Insecta; order Lepidoptera; family Noctuidae; genus Sesamia; species Sesamia nonagrioides. Next base: position 491,477 of record JADWQK010001195.1, read on the forward strand.
GTAACTTCCGTAAAAGAAGCAGGGGCAAATTCTGGTATGCCAGGGTACTTAGGTTCTATTTTAGTTCTGTACAACTGTTTGTATACTTCAGTGTCATGATATTTAGGTGGTATTTTTTTAGCTAAGTCAGCGCCTATATTGGCAAAGAAGGAATTAAAGCAGTTGCATACGTCAGATATTTCGCTAACACAGCCCGAGGGCGTCTCAAGTTTCGACGGGGCGATGGTATTTTTAGGTTTTTTGTTGATGCTCAAAGAGTTAATTAATTGCCACATTTTAAGTGGTTTTTTGGAACAGTTTTTAAAAGCTTTGTAGTAGTAACTACTTTTAGCAATCTTAATTTTTTCTCGGACTTCCATTCTTGCTTTTAACAATTCTGTCTCTATGTTTTGTTCCTGTTCTTCGCATAGTGTCATATTCCGGGCACTTAATAAATGATTCCTTCTGCTTATTAAATCGATAATATCTTTGTTGATCCAATCTGACTTTGGTGGATTTTGTATTTTTGTTTTAGTAATCCTACTTTTCTTTACAGCTTCCATTAGATTTTGCTCAAATTGTTCGTATTTCATGTCGTCGTCCAGGAAAACAGACTGTTCGATTGTCTTGTGTAGTTTATCATAGTCCACAGTAGTGTATGTGATTTTTGTCTTCTTCAATGGTTTGTATTTGTTTATTTCTAGATATAAATGTTTGTGATCGGACATCGCGGAATTTATAACGGCTAGATGGAATTTATTGTTTCTTATATTGGTGCTGACATGGTCAAGGATTGTTTTCGAAGTTTGTGTCTCTCTTGTGCAGAATGTACTGTTTATTTTATTTAGAATTTCAAATCCATTTTCCTGCTGTGTAATTTTGTAGTTAGTAGTTGCCGTGCTTCTTTTCAATAAATTGTAGTTGAAATCTCCAAATACGACAGCCCTTTTATATTTTCGCAGCATCTGCGAGAAAGTCTCTAGAAAATTTTCATTGTTAGTTCTTTCCGGCTTGTAAATAACACCAATGCCTAAACAAAATCTGCTGAGATGAATCCATAAAAAGTGGTTGTCATCTTCACATAGTTCATCGACGAGGTTGTGCTGGAGACTGGTATGTACATATATGGAGACGCCGCCTCCTCTTCCCCTGGCGCGGTAATTATAGTAGTGAGTGTAGTCTGTTATCATAGCACTCTCAGCCTCAGAGTCACTTTTTATCCAAGTTTCCGTTAGTAAAATTAGGTGTAGAGTGCTTGGAACAGATTGGATTATACATTTTAATTCATCTAGTTTCCCTGGGCTCATTATACTGCGTACGTTAGCGTATAAACATTTTAGAGATTTCTTGTCGTTGATAACATTAGCATGAGTATTTGATAGTTGGTATGTGACATTACTAAGGGGATCATTTCTTAGGTCAACATTTGTTTGCGTTAGTTTTTTGGTGGTTTTTTTATGATTTTAGGAACTCCTTTAACATATTTAATAGTAAGGTTTTCCTCGCCTTCTTCTGTTCTTTTATTTAGTTCAGCTCGTAATTTTAACATTTCTTCTTTCTGTAGCGGTGTTTGGTCGGAGTAACATTTTATGTTTTTAATCTCTTTATAAATTCTATCTTTATTACGAAGTATTGCTTTAACAGTATCTGCAGAAGCAAAACAAACTTTTATGGGGCGAGATTTCTTACTGTTGTATTTGCCCAATCGAAAACATTTTGTAGGTTTAGTACAATTCGGGTCCGCTAACTTTATAATTTTTATAACTTCTTGTTCATCGTATTCACTTCTTTCGACCGAATTTCCGGAGGTTATTTCTTGTAAGCCACTCACAACTATGTTTTTCTCCCTTAGGAAGCGCTCATGAATTTCAGAGATCATGGTTTCATGTGGAAAAATCATTGTTGACTGTGTATTGCCAGATGCAGAAGCTTTCAAGTTCTCGATATCGTTTGTCAGGTTACCAATTTTATTCACCAAATCAAGTTTTGAAGATTCCATTTTGACTAATTCATTCTTAACCCTATTTTGTTCCAGAGAGAGTTGTTCTGTAGTCATTTTAATATGTGTGATTTGGTCTGTAATTGTCGATACTTGTAGAGATATTTTGTCCAATTTATCAGTTTGCGTTTGGGACATATTGGTTAAAATAGACATAATTTTAGTCTCGAATTGATCGAATCTCTCAGAAAAGTCATCATTGGGTGTTTTTTAAGTTTATCCCGACTTTGTAGACATTATTAGAATCAGTTAACGATACCTAACAATACCTTCACTGTTAGGACAGGATTTTCTTTACATTTTTTTTTCTATTATTTCCAGATGACCTAGACATATCCCCGGATTTCTTCGAGTACTTCCTCGGAACATATCCGTTGCTCATCAAGGATAAGACGCTGTGGTAAGTTTTTTTTTTAAATCAGTTAAACAGGCTGGCGCTGGCAGCGCAAGCGGCAAAGCGGCATTGTAGTACACACATCAAAAGTGTCTAGGGATCAAGCATTTTTATGCGGATTTCTTGAGATTGAGATGTGGCTTTGTAATAAATTTATGATTTTATAAATTTATATGGATCCTTTTGGTGCATTTCATAATTTGAATCAGGAACTGTGAATCAAATTCGAGTAAAAGATGAAAATCAGCTGTCAATATTTTCCCTATAAAAACATACAACGCATTGAAGACATTATTAGTGCTACTGTTTCCCTACTACTGATTAAAACCAACGTTATTATGGAGCGGCGACGTCATTTAAGCAGGGAAGAAATGCTCAGAGCCGTGGGAATGATAGAAGCTGGTTCCCGGCAACGTACTGTGGCTTTAGCTCTGAATACAAGTCAGAGTGTTATCAGTCGACTTTGGACACGTTACCGAAGCACTGGTACCGTGGCTGAGCGCCATGGAGGACGGTATCGCTGCACCACACGGAGACAAGACCGATACATTCAAATCTTAACTCGAAGAGCTCCAACAATAACCGCCATGATGTTAGCCGTGAGGCTTCATCACTCTTCAGGGAACTTAATTAGCGACCAAACAGTCAGAAACCGCTTGCATGAAGTGAACCTTCATTCCCGAAGACCGCTACGGGTACCACCTATAGCAATGCACAATCGTAGGATTCGATATCAATGGGCTCTTGAACACAGAAATTGGGCAGAAGAACAATGGCGTTTCGTGTGCTTTTCTGATGAGTCTCGTTTTGGTATGAGACCGGATACAAGACGTATACGACACTGGAGAACCCCTGGACGCCAACAGCGATTAAAATACTGCCAGGAAGTCCATCCTTATAGTGGTGGAACCATCATGGTATGGGCGGGTATTTGGATCGGCGGAAGAACTGAGTTGATTTGGATCAGAGGCAACCTCAACGCTCAAATTTATGCTGAAACGATTGTATCAGACGTCATCGTTCCTCTACAAGTGCAAATCGGTCCCTTATTTCAGTTAATGCATGATAATGCACGACCGCACACCGCAAGAGTTGTAAGACAGACTCTCGCCGCAGCTAACATCAATGTCCTGCCCTGGCCTGCTCAGTCGCCAGACTTGAACCCGATTGAGCATGCATGGGATATGCTACAGAGAAGAGCTCTGCCGAATATGGAGGGTATCCAGTCGCAAGAAGACCTTTTTTTGTTGTTGCAACGAACATGGGCGGCCATTCCACAGCGTGATTTGGATGAACTCATTTTGAGTATGCCAAACCGATGTTCTTGTGTTGTTAGTGTTCGCGGTAGAAACACGGATTATTAATTGTTTAAGTTACCCAATAAAATTTTAGAGAAAACTGTTATTTCAGTCTTTTTTTCGAACTTTTGTGTTAGTGGTTCAAATGTCAAATATCCCTTTATTAGGAAAATGGCAAATTTCTTTATTAATGCAAAGGTGACTTGGTTTATCGTTACTGTGACAAACGAAAACACTTTATTTGATGAATCCTTAAAGAAAATTTTAATTAATATCAATCAGGAGAAAAGTTATTGCAAAAATATATGTTGATCCCTAGACACTTTTGATGTGTGTAGTTCGCTCTAGCCTCAATAGATGGCAGTATTACCTTAGGTCCATGACACGAAGACCAAAGAACTTTGTAAACAATACATTTTTTCTTCAACCTTTCTAGGTGCATATCAGCATGGAATGATAATGGCAAGATGGGGGTCATAGACATGTCACGACCAGAGTTGCTACATCGAACAGACTTCTTCCCAGGGCTCGGCTGGCTTCTGCGGAAGGAGACCTGGACACAACTAGCACCCAAGTGGCCTGTAGCGTAAGTCCTTTTGAAACATTCCTTTTTTTTTTTCTTTATACAACGTGTAACAAAAAGGGTATATACATACCAAGGGCATGGCATCTTCAGATGATATCAAACGATATCGGAAGGGTTTCAACTCAAAATAAAATACTCAAAAAATTGGTACCAAATTTTCGGTTTCGTGTGTTTCTTAAAATCAAATCATAACAAACGTGGCAGCAGACTACATACGTTAATAACTACTCGTTACCCGTCACGTTACTTGCCAAAATCCGATAAATGTCTTCAATATCTCTGTGTGACTAGTAGCCTATCACAGGCGGTGTTTTTCATCATAACTTCCTAACATAAAGAGATAGGATTAAAAAACCCTTCCAATATCGTTTGATATCATGTAAAGATGCCATGCCTTTGTTATGTATATACCCTTTATGTTAGACGTTGTATAGTTTATGGACTTTTGCACGACTGTGTATGCCAGTCCCATCGTAACTAATCCAAAAACTTAACCAACCCTTAACGTTATAAAATTAACTTAAAATAAATTTAATCTTAATTTAACAAATATAAATACTTTATAGAAGTAGGTGTGGACAATGTATGACCACCCTTAATAAAGGTAGCGGTAGTTCATGCGCCTATATGGCAAATTAACAGAACCTTAACTAAGCCCTACAGTCCCTACGACCCTAAGCCCTATAAGCCCTACAGCCCTGAGTTCGTAATAGCGTGCGCGATGTCTGCACCAAGAGACCTAAGGTAACAGACGGATAGTGGGGTAGGATTTCCAGGTAAGGGTGAAGGGTAAACTCACTGCCAGTCCAGCAGACTCGCAGGACTGATCAGAGATGGCTAAGGGTGTCTTGGCCACAGTGAGGGGTAATGTGACAAGAATAAATTCTAACCTGATTTATTTACACAATATTAGAGCTTATACAATATGTAAAGAAAACCCTGTCCGACCCATAAGGATAATAAAGGTTAGGTAAACACTTAACCAAATATAATATAAAATTTTACATAATCATCATACTAACAATACTAATGAATTTTGAAATAATCCTTTTTTCCCGGGAATTAATTCCAATTTCCCCGAAATTTGGTAATTTTTAAAAAAGTGACAACACCGGTATTATTATAAGCGAATAGCGATGCGGACATGTCACAGGTCCCGCGTGCCCACACGTTCCGTCAATAAGTGTGTAACATCCTCCGTCGTTGCGCACACCTCACAGTTTGGTGAATTAATCCTTTTCATCAGAAATCTAAACTTATTGAGGGGCATGTGTCCAGATCGCAGTCTGTGAGCGATCACCAATGACGAAACAATCTTTATTTATTTATTTTATTTAGGATCTCCAACAAAGAATATACAAAAAATCTTGAAAAAAGGTAAATGGGACGACAATATTATCACGAAGGTGTACTCCTTCACTTACAGGAGACCACAGCATGCATAAAAGAAATTGTAACTAAGCGAACAAAATGAAAAGTTTAAAATAATAAAATTAAAATAAAACATATTCGGTAACATATACAACGTGTAACAAAAAGGGTATATACATAACAAGGGCATGGCATCTTTACACAATATCAATCGATATTGGAAGGGTTTTTTAATCCTATTTCTTTATTTTAGGAAGTTATGAGGAAAAACACCGCCTGTGATAGGCTACTACCATACTAGGCGCACAGAATTATTGAAGACATTTATCGGATTTTGCCAAGTAATGTGCCGTGTAATGAGTAGTTATTAACGTGTGTAGTGTCACGTTCGTTATGATTTGATTTTAAGAAACACACGAAACCGAAAATTTGGTATACATTTTTTGAGTTTTTTTATTTTGAGTTGAAACCCTTCCCATAGCGTTTGATATCATCTAAAGATGCCATGGCCTTGGTATGTATATACCCTTTATGTTACACGTTGTATAAAACAAACTAAATACTTACAGGTGAGGTTCAAAAGTGCATTACCACTTTTGTACTTTATTGCATTAACAATAAATGTCAAACGTGGTACTCCACTTTTGACCCTTACTGTACATGAACAACTTCAAAACCATAATTAAGATCAAAAACTATCAACTAGTTATTTCTTTGGACACTTTTTATACTTTGCATGAGGTTCACAAATCTCTAAGTTGGTTGTCTTGGCTAATTTGTAAGTTAATCTTAAAAACAATCTTTCATTTACATTTAATTACCCTTATTCATAGACATTGCTTGAAGTTAACTAGTGATTAGCGATTCTTTAACCTTACATTATTGACCTTTTAACGGCACTTAACTTTAATCATCGTTTATGAATAAACATCACAGTGTTTAAGGGGTTTATTCATAAGCGATAATTAAAGTTAAGTGACGTGCAAACGTCTAAAATGTAAGGTTAAACAATCGCTAATCACTAGTTAAGTTTAAGCAACGTTTATGAATACACCCGAGGTACTACAATCTGTCAGATTTCTTTATTAGATTTTCAACTTCATCTCAAAAGCTTAATGCTCAAGGTTGATTGGGAATTTTTGACAGTTTCGGGTAGCTTGACCTGCTGTCGTCCGTGCCATGTGAGAAATTATTCGCTAACGATTCCAAAAATACATTCAAAAATCATCATCATCTATTGTTCAAGATTTTGCTTCTACAGGCACTTCCGGATCGCAACCAATTATTTAATTCTTTTAATTTTCTTTTTTAAATTATTTTCCTATTCTCTGTTACAGTTTCTTCGACGACTGGCTTCGGAACCCAGTCAACATTGACAGTAGGGCGTGCATACGACCTGAAATATCTAGGACATACTCGTTTGGAAAGGTAAGTAACTGAGCATGATCTTTTTGGAAATTTAGAGGAACTTATCACTGAATCCAACAACCATGCCGTCGCTAATGAGACTTTCTTAATGGTAAAACTCTAACGCTGTGCTTTGGCTAGCTAAATCCAGTCTAAAAGAGATCAACCAAATTGGTATTTAGTTTTTACAGGTAAGGGTCAAAAGTGCATTACTACTTTTGAACTTTATTGCACTAGTGTCAAAAGTGGTACCCCACTTTTCACCCTTGCTGTAAATGCCTAAATTTTTAATATTGCAAAACTGGGAATTCAAACTAATATGATAGCTTATTTTTTTTTTAAGTAATTTTTTTTTACAAATTATAAACCAGCGCTTGACCGCAATCCTGCCTGATGGTAAGCAGTGACGCAATCGTTGATGGTAAAGCGCACTAGTTTATTAAGAGCCTATTCACTCTAGCCTTGAAGACACTCAAATTGTAGTCCGACGGAAACACCGCCGCGGGCAAATTGTTCCAGTCCCTCGATGTACGCGGTATAAAGGAGGAGGCGAAGCGCTTCGTCCGGATCGTAGTGGTGTTAACAACATAAGGGTGGAAACCAGCCGTACGACGGGTCGTCCGCTGGTGGAACGGAGATGGGGAATTAAATCATGCAATTCCCTCGCACACTCCCCGAAATGCATCCTATAGAACACCGAAAGGCTGGCTACTCTACGCCTGTGCTCTAGGCTTTGGAGACCAACTCGAGTTAGATCAGGGTCACCAATCAGCCTCTTTGCACGTCTCTCTACTGAATCCAAAGTGGCCAGGTGACACTTGGCAGCACCAGCCCAAATGTGGCTGCAGTACTCTACACACGAACGGACCTGTGCTTTGTATAACATTAGAAGCTGCCCAGGTGTGAAGTACTGCCGGACCTTTGCGATAACGCCAAGTTTCCTGGCAGCTACCTTGGCCTTGGACTCAATGAACCGCCCAAAGTTAAGGTTCGAGGAAATCTCAACTCCCAAAAGCTGAAGGCGGTCGGAACACTCCAAGGACACATTCCGAAAAGTAGGGGCCAAGGTGAACGGGCTCCTTTTGACGGTGAAAAGACACGCCTGTGTTTTGGCGGCATTGAATGCTACAAGATTGGCATTGCCCCATTCGGAGACTGCCTGCAGTGCAACACTCGTTCGCTCAACCATGGCCTCTCTTTCGGACCGGATTGATTCCCTACTAGCCCGAGCATCCGGCAGGTATCTCTCTACAACTGTGCTGTCATCTGCATACCCATAGATACCGGGCATCAGTAGATCGTTAATATGCAGCAGAAACAGAGTTGCAGACAGAACAGACCCCTGAGGAACACCGGCATTAGTTGACATGGGCTCAGAAGAGCATCCGTCGACAACAACTCGGAGGGACCGTTCAGTCAGGAAGTCTTTTACCCAGCCAGTCAGGCTAGGGGAAATGCCGTACGCTGGAAGCTTACTCAAAAGGCCAGCGTGCCAAACCCGGTCGAAGGCCTTCGAGACATCAAGGGAGACAGCAATCGCTTCCCCATTCTTCTCGAGGGCCTCGCCCCACAAGTGAGTGGCATACACTAGTAGGTCCCCAGTTGACCGATTGCGGCGAAACCCGTACTGTCGGTCACTGAGGAGATCGTTACCTTCCAGGTATGCCAAGAGGCGCGAGTTCAATACACGCTCCATAATTTTGCAAAGTATGGAGGTGATCGAAATCGGCCGATAGTTGGCAGGATCGGCACGACTACCCTTCTTGGGCACAGGCTGCACGTTAGCAAGCTTCCAGGACTTGGGCACTATACCAGTCCTAAATGAGAGGCGATACAAGCGCGTCAATACAGGAGACAACTCGGGCGCACATGCTTTAAGAACAATCGCTGGTATACCATCCGGACCACTAGCCTTATTCACGTCCAGACGACACAGTACTCTCAGAACCTCCTTGTTTCTAATGCGAACCTCAGGCATTGAAGCTCCGCAATGAGATAAATTAGGTGGAGTAGCACTGCCAGTATCAAGACGCGAATTATGGGCAAAGAGAGATGCAAAGAGACCTGCTTTCTCTCTCGCCGTATGAGCCAGTGTTCCATCAGGCCTAACCAGCGGAGGCAGTGAGGGCCGACAGAAGTTCGCCTCAACCGATTTGGCAAGGGACCAAAAAGATCTGCTACCGGATGGCTGCGCAGATAACTTGTTGCCAATATGGGTAATGCGGTCGAAGCGAGCCTTCTTGAGCGCCTTCTTGTAGGACTTGGCAGCACGGTTAAAGGCTCTCTTCTTTGAGCTTAGATCCGGAGCTCCGCGGTCACGAGCGTCAACCCAGGCGAGAAATGCCGTGTGCTTTCGCTGTTCAGCTTGGACACAATCGGCATTGAACCGTGGGCGAGCCGAGCCACCGACGGGCACGTCATTGAATGGGATAAAATACTACATAGCTTGACGCACCACATCGGTTATAGCGTCCGCACAGCGCGAAGGATTGTCAGAAGAGAAGCAGACCTGCTGCCAAGGATAAGACGCAAAGAAGTGGCGCATCTCATCCCAATCCGCTGACCTGTATCGCCACATTCGCCGTTCACCACGAGAGTCGTGATCTGGTGGGGAGAAGGACGTTACAGACTTCACCAGACAGTGGTCTGAAGTTCCCAACGGTGAGGAAACCGTTACAACACATCTGTCCGGATCAGTGGTCAGCAGAAGGTCCAAACAGTTGGCAGTATGCCCAACTACATCAGGCACCCTAGTCGCTTGCTCTACCAGCTGGGAAAGGCCCATAGAAAGCGCGAAGTTTCGCGCTTCTCTCCCAGCGTGGTCGGTCCTCTGGTATGGGAAGAGCCAGTCCTGGTGGCAGGCGTTGAAGTCCCCCAGAGCGACGAACTGAGCGTCAGGGTGCCGATGCAGCGCATTGTCAGCAGCCTCACTGAGGTGGTCAAATAAACGAGTTGTCTCCTGATCACCGCTGTGCGATCGGTAGACACAGGTGTAAACAATTTTGTCCACACCAGTGTCAACCAACAGCCATAGGGACGAGAAGTGAGGGTCTTCGAGGTGACGGAGGCGCCGGCAACAGATGTCATTGCGGACATACACACAGACCCCGGCACGCTGCAGGAAATGATGCTCCAAAGAGTATCCCGGGTAGCCGAGGTACGCCGCGTCAGTCGGACATCTGATCTGGGTCTCCGTCAAGAAAAGTAGGTGTGTCCATTATTTATTTAGATAAAAAGTAAAAAGAGCTTTAAGTAAGAGAGTTTAAGTTCTCATTCTCATCTCCATGAAAAATACTGGTAGATACCTATTCAGCTACTCGGTGGTAGGCCACAATATCGGCTGTCGGCAGAAGTTACCACCCACCAGACAAAGTGTTGCCGCCAAGCGATTCGTCATGTTCCAGCATGATGTCTGGTGAAGCCATACGGAGGATGGGTCTAAGCAGTTGTGTTGCGATGTGTGGCGGGTACGATGCGCCAAATGTTGTTGTGTCGGGAGTTTGGTCGTGGAGGCTCTCCAGATCAATCTCCCTCTGGCGCAGCGTCGTTGGCCGTGGTGTTGGGTTTAACATTGCATCATCTCGCTCAACTGCCGTCTTTCTTCCTATTTACTCAAGTTTTTTGAAGTCATCATCAACCTTTTTATCGTCCCACTGCTGGGCACAGGTCTCCTCTCATACAGAGAAGTATTGAGCGTAATCACCACGCTTGTTCAATGCGGGTTGGCGATTTCAGACTTATAAAGTCCAGATTTCCTTCACTTTCAGTCATTGGTGTCCAAGATATACTTAGAAAGTACATATAACTTTAGAAAAGTTACATTGGTACTGCCTGACCTGGAATCGAACCCGCGCACTCATACTTGAGAGGCTGGTGTTTTAACCACTAGGCTTCCACGATGCAATGGTGAAATGCAGATAAAGGTTAACAATGGCGCGAAAATAGCGCGGCGCGACCAATAATGTTTTCTTGTTATAATCCAACAAATGAAAAGCAAAGGCAATTCATCCATACAGCCAAATAACATGCGATGTTTAGTAGTGACGCAAATACGCGCGCTTTTTGACATAATCGTATGTTGATTTTTTGATGCCATAGACATAAAAAAAATCATTGTAGTACGGTTTACCCGTGTGGAAATGGTCATCGCAACACGACTTGGCAGGAATGAGTACTATTTAGATATGACTTATGGGTATGTAATAAGCAAATTGCCAAATGGTCGTAGAAAAATATTATTATAATGTTCGACAGGTAGGCGTCAGCAAAGGGCTGTTCTTCGACATGCATCTCCGCAACATTCAGCTCAATATGGAATATGTGGAGTTCACTAAATTGAACCTCACATATTTACTCAAGGTAAGCTTTATTTGCATATAATATACACTATTTAAAGAAAACCCTGTCCGATCCGTGAAGGTATTGTTAGGTATCGATAACTGATTCTACTAATGCCTACAAAGCCAGACTAAACTTTAAAAAAATCCCCCTAAAATTAAATATTATTACGCAAAAAGAGGTAATTTCATATATGTACATGTGCCGTAGGCAATACATGCGCGGGCGAGGGGGCGCTCATAATACTACCGTCAAAAATGGTGTTGCCACTTTTTTTTAAAATATCAGATTTTGGGGAAATTGGAATTAATTCGCGGAAAAAACAGATTATTTCAAAATTCTATAGTATTGTTTCTATGATAGTTATGTAAAATTTCATATTTTATTTGGTCATGTGTTTACCTAACCTTTATTATCCTTAGGTGTCGGACGGGGTTTTCTTTACATATTGTATAACTATGATTAGTCTCTTAAAATGTAAATTCATACTCTTTACATTACCGAATTTCTCCCGCCTAGGATCATTATGACGAAAACCTGCTGCAAACAGTGGAAACCCTTCCAGTGGTGACTGCGGAACAGGTCTTCACTAGCGATGAGAAGACACCCGTCCGCGTCCAGTACGGCAACGCCAAGACTTACCAGCGAGCCGCCAAGAAACTAGGTCTCATGGACGACTTCAGGGTAAGTGACTGATGATTACCTTGGTAAGTGTTGATACAAAGTCAGTCATCCTCATTGTGTAAGCAACGCCAAAAGTGACCCAGTTTTCTGCCAAAAAAATTCCATTCGGAAGTAGATGAGACGTTTAAATAAAGACTGATGATGACCAGTGATCGGACTAGGTAGAGTGAATTGGTGAATTGGGGTCATTGCTCGGAAACGTATATATTAATATGTACGTTTCTCCGGATTTACGGAATTGGGTGATTATTAAAATAAAATATATATAAATTATATTTAAGTCGTAGAACCGTTTGATTTGGCCATACCTTTCATTAGAGGCTAAAAATAAAATATTCGGAAATAGATTTCCGAATTTGGATCGGAAGCGTGACGTTATATATAGAGCCTTCCAGCCCCCTAATCGGCGAACATATTTTTGTGAAATGATTGCGACTAGTTGGTATCAGTTGTCCGTCCGGTCCAAACGATCCCAAGTAGTCGCAATCATTTGACAAAAATGTGTTCGCCGATTAGGGGGCTGGATTAATGGGTTATCCAACGCAAAACGAATTTTTCAAATCGGACCAGTAGTTCCTGAGATTAGCGTGTTCAAACCAAACAAACTTTGTATATTAGTATAGAAGTACAGATTTTTCCAAAAGCTTTCTTTATAAAATGGCTCGCTCAGAAAGCTGGCGGAGGCCGTCTGTTTAATTTTTTTTTTCGTCCCCAGAGTGGCGTACCCCGCACGGCGTACCGCGGCATTGTAACATGCTTCGTGCACGGCCGCCGAGTTTACCTCACGCCCGATTTCGAGTGGACCAAGTACTACGCCACGTGGGGCTAGCGAAGTACCCGCCTTTTGTACACCAGTCCAATTATGTAGCCAACAGACTATAGTGACACTTGGGGTACGGTAGCGCCCTAGCTAGGGTACTATCGACACTTGGGGTACGGTAGCGCCCTAGCTAGGGTACTATCGACACTTGGGGTGCGGTAGAGCCCTAGCTAGGGTACAGTAGCGCCCTATCTAGGGTACTATCGACACTTGGTGTACGGTAGCGCCCTATCTAGGCTACTATCGGTCCCAATTTGGGGTTCTGTCGAACTCATTTTGGGGTGCTGTCGGTCTCAATGTAGGTTACTGTCAGTTCCCATTTGGAGTGATACAGAACCCCAGAGTATGAAAACTAGCATTTTATATTGAAGTCCAGATTTGTAGTGTACAGAGGAATAATAGTGACAGTTGGGGTACTGTCGGAACCCATCTAGGGTGACACAGGAACTCACAGTATGTAAACTAGCATTTTATATTGAAACTCAGATTTGGTAGCCAACTGAGTAACTATAGTGATACTTAGGGTATTGCCTGACCCCATCTGGAGTATTACAGAACCCCACAGTATGAGTGCTAGCATTTGTTATTGACGACTAGATTTGCAAACAAAAGAACAATTTTAGTGACTCAAAATTTCCCAACTGTAATACTTCGCTTGGGGCATTACAGTACCCCACGGTATGAAGATAATTATATACTCAAAAAAATAACCGCATTTAGCTCGCGACTCTAAGTCTCAAGTCCTAGTAATTATACTCAGCATGGGGGTCCCGCAGTACCCCAAGCTAAAAAAATCTAGAATTTAACCTCTTTCCCACCCACAGATGACATTTGATTAGACCGACTTAAAAAGTCAGTTATTTTAAAACTGTACATTAACTAGCCAAAAAGAAAAAACACGAAAATTAGTAAAATTTTTATCTCGGGACGAATTAATGAAAAACCTCGATTTCTGAAAGCTTGAGTCTTTTATGCCCGCTGTCTTAAAACGTACCTTAATGCCCATGATTTAAGATCCTAACTTGAATGACAAATTATTTGCTTTGCTGTTGTACCTTAACGAATTGTATGATTTAAAATCAATAGTCATTACTCATTATAGGCTGAATATGGCGCCGATTCTCTAGTTCTCAAACTAAACTAATTTTAAGTTATGTGCATCTCTTTCTTTCCATTTCGTTAAGAAAAGGATAGAAGATAACATTTTAATTTAATCCTGTCAAATTAAGATACTCCATAGACATTTTCTTTCTTTCTCTTATGGCTTCGCACGGTTTGTGCATTTAGCCAATGTCACGTAATGAATTATTCATGTCGAAAAAGACGGCCGCGCGGACCGAACACGGAGGAAGATTTGGTTCAAAGCCATGATGTGGCCACTATGCTATAATATTTCACTGTTCTTTATGAATTATTCACTGAATGCACTTTTTACTACATAAATCACGCGTTTTTATTTAGTAAACGACACTATAAATAATTTAAAAGTCCAATGAAAAATGAGCGTGGCACTCATCTTAGCTTCCCGCCAAAACTCCCCCATAGACATTTTAGACGCAATTATAAACATGGCGACCAATAATACGCCAGTTTACATCAGGAGCGCACTAATTTGACAGGTCTAAACGGACATTTTATCTTCTGTCCTTTTCTTAATGAAATATAGAGAAAGAGATGTACTTATCTTAAAATTAATTTAGTTTTTGAACAAGTTAATCGGGGCCAATGTATGTGTTTGTTTTAGGTTTTCAGAAACCGAGCATAAAAATTATTTAAATTAAGACATGGTTTTAATGGCTGTCTTGTCACTAATGCTAGATTAAATCATTATTGTAAATAAATTCGAGTTAATCTCGAATCTTTTCGAATGTTTACACTGTACTAGTTTTAATGACGAACGAACTTAACTAATCTTTAATTAAGTTCGAAAAGATTAATTTCTTTGTACGAGCACAATTTTGACTTTACTCGTGTCATTACATACGTAAAGTCAAGGTCATACCTGTCATACTTGTTTTTACTTTTAAACTAAAGCTTGATCGCGATTCCGCCTGATGGTAAGCAGCGATGCAATCGTTGATGGTAAAGCGCACTAGTTTATTAAGAACCTATTCACTCAGCCTTGAAGACGCTTCAATTGTTGTCAGACGGGAAGACAGCCGCAGGCAAATTGTTCCCATCTTTCGATTTACGCGTTATTAAAAACGAGGCGAAACACTTCGTTCGTCCGTCGAACATATTTAAAATACTTTTTTTTTTCAATCGCTGTTTTTCACTTAAGCAAAAATCAACTTTATTACAATCTAAATTAAGTTGTCTTTGGTTCTATTTAAAACGTCAAATATTTTGTCGAAAATGCAATGCGAACTGAACCTCTTGTGCAGATTTTAATTTTGTTTTTCCATTATTGAAGACTGAGGTGCAAAAGCAGAATACACACAATATTATAACTAGTATTGCTCAATAAAGGTCATAAGTGCGACAGAGAGGTCCGGTGAAAATGGACAATTAAATTATTAATTATGATTTTAACTGCATTTGTAATGGCCATAGTTTTTTTTTTTTTTTATCTAAATATTAGAACGTTTCTAAATGGTTATCAAAAACCTAGCTCGTTGAACGAAATTAAACTTTTAGCTCATTCTAAATAGCATTTCACTGAAGCCACATTAATGATTTAACAAGGTAACATTATTTTTGGTGGTTATACAGCTTCATGTCATAGGAAAGTGTAGCGGAGACCATCATACTGAACAACTTCATCTATGGAACAAACATGGATACCTTGAAAGAAATATTTATTGTCCTATAGAAATCTACAACATTATTTTTATGCCAAACACGTGTCCAGTATTATTAAGTAACGAATCTATGTACAAAATTTCAAAAAAGTATCATAG
Source organism: Sesamia nonagrioides (assembly GCA_017933935.1). Classification (NCBI taxonomy): domain Eukaryota; kingdom Metazoa; phylum Arthropoda; class Insecta; order Lepidoptera; family Noctuidae; genus Sesamia; species Sesamia nonagrioides. Next base: position 507,253 of record JADWQK010001195.1, read on the forward strand.
CTTGTTATCCTACTTGTTAACGCTCCGCTCGAGCGGGCAACGGTGCGTTGAGCGTGATCCACCGTAAGCTGCTTGACGCGCTCGATAACCACACTGCAATAATTTCTAAATGTATTTGGGAAAAAATATAACATGGCGTAAAAACGATTGAAATCGATTCAGTGGCTTATTCTGAACAAACTATATTCAGATTTCGTATAAAGAAAAAATCTGATAATAGTTTTCTTAATTAAGATTTTGTTCCTGAATACAAAATAGTCTATGCAACACCTTTAAACGTGACACTTGATACACGCTGTATATGGCAGTGGGGTTATAATATTTTACCACCACCATTTGGTAATTTGCTTAATACATAACCATAAGTCGTAATTCAATAGTACTCATTCCTGCCAAGTCGTGTTACAATGACCATTTCCACACGGGTAAGCCGTACTACAATGAAACTTTTTATTTATTATTTTTTATGGCTATGGCATCAAAAGATCAACATATAATTATGCCAAAAAGCGCGCGTATTTGCATCACGACTAAACATCGCATGTTATTAGGCTGTATGGATGAATTGTCTTTGCCTTTCATTTGTGGTATGATAACAACAATACAACATTGACGGTTTTTTGTATTTATTTATTTCAAGGTCGTAGAGAATGTTTCGTATGCCACTGTCGCAAACAGCTATTGTAATACTCGTGCTGATCTATTGTGCACAAACTATCACTCATATTACGATAGCTATCATTGATTGACAGTGGCATAAATAACTATTTCCTAATTATGATGTTGATCCTGAATACAAAATTATTCAGTCTTGATAGTCTATGCAACACCATTAAACGTGACACTTGATACACGCTGTATATGGCAGTGGGGTTATATTGTATCCCAGAAATAAGGTTACATTAGACTCGCGCCATTTTAAACTTACAATCAAAATAAAAGTGCTCACAAATATTCAGCTTCATTTTTCCAATAAGCATTTCTTTTTTGTGGTAACTTTTGAAGTATTGTTAAAAAAAATGGCGGTTTCAGCGGATGCTATGAAAACAATTTTATAATGCCAACATAAGTCGATTCGCGAGTTATTTATTTTAGTAACTATGACGGTTACTGATTCAAGTGATTTTAGGTAATTTTGTAAATATTATGTAATTTAGTTTTAGGATTTCTCGGGTGATGCACTATGTTTTAATATTGCAAGATTACAGTATGTATTCCAAGTGTAATTAGAGTCCATGTTCGAAGTTTCGGTTACGATTTCGATTTCTGTTTCGGAAAAAAACTGAGTGAATAGGAAGGAAGACGGCAGGTGAGCGAGGTGATGCAATGTTAAACCGAACAATACGACCATCGATGCTGCGCCAGAGGGAGATTGATCTGGAGACCCTCCACGTCCAAACTCCCGACACAACAACTTTTGGCGCAACGTACCCGGCACACATCGCAACACAACTCCTCAGATCCGTTCTCCGTACGGCTTCACCAGACATCATGCCGGAACACGACGAATCGCTTGGCGGCAAGACTTTGTCTGGTGGGTGGTAACTTCTGCCGGCAGCCGATGTTATGGCCTACCACTAGTACGAGGTACTAAGTACACCGACTACTCTATTACTATTTGATGTTAGGTACTTGTTCCAATGATAAACATTTAGAGCATTTTGCTACGCTGTGATATGACTATAGTGCATTACCAAAGAACGTTTAGTTAATATTTACAGACATATGACGTCATATAGGCTAAGTTCCTTTTCTACGAACGATCTTCCATTAATTTAATATTCTTTATATTTTTAAATGCATAGTTCTCTCAAAGAAATGTGAGCATTATATCACCCAATAGAGCGGTTCGTGGAGACGCACGGTTCGATCGAAGGTTAAGCTGTGCTTGTCGCGGTCGGTTAATGGATGGGTGACCATCTGTTACAATAGAGACTCCGTACCTCGGAAAGCTGGATTAGCTATTAAGCTGCGGTAGTCAAAAGCCCGGAAGTCCTTTAAACAGTCTTACTGTAACAGTAAAAGTAAGTGGGGTACGACTGTACCCCACTTACTTTTTAAATAAAATAATTTTAAAATTCAATTTAAAAAAAGCCTTTTTTTTTAATGGGTAACATCGATCACTTATGCCTACACTAGATACCCAGTCTCGAACAAAACTGTTATCAAAAATGGCTGCTTAATACTTGTCGTATTAAACAGTCTAAAGTAGTCAAAATATACATTAATTTAAAATCAGCCTTAAGTGCAGTATACAACGTGTAACAAAAAGGGTATATACATACCAAGGGCATGGCATCTTTAGATGATATCAAACGATATCGGAAGGGTTTCAACTCAAAATGAAATACTCAAAAAATTGGTACCAAATTTTCGGTTTCGTGTGTTTCTTAAAATCAAATCATAACAAACGTGGCAGCACACTACATACGTTAATAACTACTCGTTACCCGTCACGTTACTTGCCAAAATCCGATAAATATCTTCAATATCTCTGTGCGACTAGTATGATAGTAGCCTATCACAGGCGGTGTTTTTCCTCATAACTTCCTAACGTAAAAAGATAGGATTAAAAAACCCTTCCAATATCGTTTGATATCATGTAAAGATGCCATGCCTTTGTTATGTATATACCCTTTATGTTACACGTTGTATAAAGTTCTTATCACAAAGCAGTACAAAAAGCCATTATTTTTTACGACCGAGTCTGACATCAAACCAAATTCAACCTTACACGCATGCATTAAAGTCAGAATTATAAAGTAAGTACTAAATGAAAGAAGCACCCAAGTGCTGCGTTGTGCGCTTGTTCAGTTCAACCATTTTTTTACGCTGATTGTGATTCTAGTGTATGAGTGATCGATGATGGGAAATCATCAAATAACCTTTCCCGCTGTAGGCATGTCAGACTTTTACTGACAAAACCCACCTATGTACTTCACTTGCCTGTGCGCCAGGGCCACCGTATACCATTCTAAAAACCCTGCGACAAATAGGTTACAGGCCTGATCCACTTGATATTATGGTCACATTTCTTTTAACATTAAACTACAATAATAAATAATTATTGTACGGACGACGGCAGTAGGAAGCTAGTATGAGTTTTCATTACGAAACTCGATCGTCGATATCGAGCGCGTTTGACTCATCGATTGTCCCGCTTCTAGGTTATAAGAACTCGCAGCCAATGAGAGCGCCAAACGCGCTCGATATCGACGACCGAATCTTTTTTTTTTATAAATTATAAACTAGCGCTTGACCGCAATCCCGCCTGATGGTAAGCAGTGACGCATTCGTTGATGGTAAAGCGCACTACTTTATTAACAGCCTATTCACTCTAGCCTTGAAGACACTCAAATTGTAGTCCGACGGAAACACAGCCGCCAGCAAATTGCTCCAGTCCCTCGATGTACGCTGTATAAGGTGGAGGCGAAACGCTTCGTCCGGATCGTAGTGGTGTTAACAACGTAAGGGTGGAAACTCGCCGTACGACGGGTCGTCCGATGGTGAAACGGAGATCGGGGAATTAAATCTTGCAATTTCCTCGCACACTCACCAAAATGCATCCTATAGAACACCGAAAGGCTGGCTACTCTACTTCTCGTAATGAAAACTTATACTAGGCATACTGGTCAAGCTACCCACCCGTAACTGACGAATATTCCCAATCAACCTTGAGCCTTAACACTTTAGAGATAAAGTTGAAAATCTAATAAAAAATTCTGACAGATTGTAGTAGCTTGATGTATTGTCGTCTGTTCTTTCGTTTGCACTTTAATTTTAGTTATTATTTTTAGTGCGAAAGAAATTTTCGCCAATATTTTATTTTCTCTCTCGCCGTTGTGCAATATATGTGAATTATTTAATTTTAAATATAATTATTAATGGTCATCAATCAAATATAATTATTAATGGTAATCGCATGTATGTTAGGTTGCACGTCAGTGATAATTAAACCTGCAGGGTAATAGGCTATTTGACAGATTAATAATTTCTATCTTCAATTACTTGGTTGCGGTTAAAAAGTTCACCGAAATTATTATTTTTTAATTCTAAATACGTATTTCGTACCATGCAAGTAAAAATTCAAATAAGCCGCCGAAACGTTTTGTTCAGCAATATGGCGTCGCACCTTGTAAGTGACGTCACAAGACGATATAAACGATTTTCTGTTCCGCAGTGGTGTTTGTATTTATCTGTTATTTGTTGTTGTTTATCTAATAAAATGGTTAACAAGTGCTGTGCTGTACCGGGTTGTACAAATACATCGATAAAACACCTGAGAACACAGAACAACAACAAGTGCTGATGCGCGTATGACGTCATCGTGACATTAGCCAATCCGGATCGTTTCACAATATGTGGCGCGAGATACAAAAAGCCAAACATATTTTTGTGTTTTTGGACATATTAATTGTTATTATTTTTAATGCATTTAAAGCAAATAATCACAAAAAATTTCATACTGTCAAATAGCCTATTCCTAAAAAACGGTTGCGTACGTTGGTTGGATATGATTTTTAATTTTGACATAAGTAATTTGAATTGATTTGGATCCAGTTCGCCATGTGTTTCTCATGAACGACATTCACATAAACGTAAATATACTGAATACCATATAAGACTGTGATCTGCATTGTATTATATTATTGTGCGTGTATATAGCCCAAGTTATGTATTTATAACTTAATATATTAAATGGTTTTGTTTATTTTGCGTTTTTATTTACCTGTCCCATAACTTTCAAGCAGTGGTGGCCCATTGATAACTCCCGCCGACAGCAGGTCAAGCTACCCGATACCCGAAACTGTCAAAAATTCCTAATCAACCTTGAGCCTTGGAGCTTTAAAGATAAAGTTGAAAATCTTATAAAGAAATCTGACAAATTGTAGTAGCTTGATGTGCAGTCGTCTGTAGGTACGAACTCTGTGAGATGCTTTAGTGCATGAAAATTATTTCATCACCACAGCTCTCATTTTATTTAAGACCGACTCGCTCGGAAGCTCTACTGAAGACTTCGAGCATTGTACTCAGGTCCTCCGCGGCCTCAGCCATAACTAGAGTCATCATCATCATCATCTCAGCGTTAATCCCAGTCGCAACCGAAGCCTTTTCAGCTTTGGAGTCCAGACTCCAAAGCTGAAAAGGCTTCGGATGCGACTGGAATTAACGCTGAGCGGACCCCAGGGTCCGCTTTACCAGACGAACTGCTGATATGGCTAAACTTCGACATTTTCCGTGAAGCGACTGCTGTCTGACCTCCACAACCCGAAGGCGAAATCGAAGCATTGCAGTTAAACCAATTGTTAGACTTTTGAGGGCTCCAACAACCCGTAACGACTGCCACTAGATGTTCGTATGGCAACCGGGACCAACGGCTTAACGTGCTTTCCGAGGCACGACCAGACCAGTGCAAATATTTATATTCATGCATACAAATATTTGCACTGTGCAGGGATCGAACCCGCGCCTCCTTGCGCAGCGGCCGCGTCCGCTACCGCTACGCCACGGAGGCTGTCAGCCATAACTAGGGTATCATCAGCAAACCGAAGATGTGTAATGTATTCGCCATTGATGTTGATGCCCAGTCCAGAAGCTTGAACACATCCTCCAATGCAGCGGTGAACAGTTTCGGGGAGATAACATCTCCCTGTCTGACACCACGCATTAGAAGTATTGGTTTCGAGGTCTGGTCCTGTTTTCGGACTGACATGGTGGAATGAGCAGATCCGCAGAAGAACGAGAGTAACCGACATAGCCCGAAGAGTTGCAACACTAAAGTGGCAGTGGGCCGGGCACATTGCCCGTAGGACCGATGCCCGATAGGGCCGACGGGTTCTCGAGTGGCGACCACGCAACGTGACCGGTCGTCGTGGAGATACTTGGGCGAGGCCTAAGTCCAGCAGTGGACGTCTTTCGGCTGAAATGATGATGATGATGACTGCTCCCAACGCGATGAAAGCACGGGCATGTCCTAAAGCCAAAAATTCGAACAGAGGTGACATATACCTACCAACACTCACTCTGTCCGCGTAGTTTATGGTTCACTACTTAGGTACCTACCTCTCGCCTAGAGATCTATCCGTATCTAGAGTATCTCCGCCTACAGAGTCGCAGCAGTTGGAACATGATGATTATGCTACCATTCTAATATTTTTTCATACTCCTAACGTGTTGATGACAATCTACAGACACAACATTTTTTCTTTACACGAAACCTGAATATAGTTTGTTCAGAATAAGCAGTTAAGCACCTGATTCGAAACCAATCATTTTTACACCATGTTATATTTTTCTCATGCACATTTAGAAATTGTTGCCGTGTGGTTACCGAGCGCACAAGTTCAGTTTACGGTAGATCGTAGTACTTGGCGTGTGCGCCTGCCCACGCATCAGCTGACGCCACAGGTCAACGCACCGCTCGCCCGCCCGTGCGGAGCGTTGGCCATATTTTTGGGACAACCAGGTAAGATAACAAGCTTTGTAACATTTTGTCCCCTTCAATCTACTTGAATATGGAGACTTTGAAAATGCCGAGACTAAGTTTATGTCGAAGATACTGTTTACTTGAAATGGAACGTAAATGAACCATTTTCAATCAACATTTTGTCATTTTCTTATGTCAAATAATTTCGTCATTTTATTTCCTCGCCCAATAACAGCTGTTGCAGCCGGGGTCAACTTTGTATGGAAGCCCTTAGAATACCTACAAGGGCTGAATTTTGGGCGATGTTACTATATAAATTAATATCTCAATTTATTTGTATGGCAACACTCTTGAATCACGTGACCGATCGGACTTTTTGGCGGGAAGTCGACCTGAGCGGCAGCTTTAAATTTTCTATTTAAATAAAAGTTAATTTTCCTTGCCTTTCCTATCATAAACGTCTGAAAACTAAAAATAAACCAAAATGGGCCCCCCTAGTGATGGGGAGGACCCTGGGGACGGAAAAAAGAAACGGAAATACGACAATGTTTTCTCCAGCCCAAGCAACCAGCAAGATAAGTACAAAATATTTACCAAACCCAATTATAAAAGACAATTCCTAGAAAGCAGTACTGGTGATTTCACAGTATTTGTTCAATCAACCGAACAAGAAAAACTAGGCAACAGAAATCCGATATCACTTACGAAACTATTTACAGAAAATGTTAAGGGCATTACTGGTGTCCACCGTGTCAATGCGCACAAAATTGGAGTCTCTTTTAGGAAAGCCATACCAGCTAATTATTTTCTTAAAATGGATGAATTTTTATTAAAAAATAAAATGAAGGCATTCATACCGTCACACTTAACTGAGAAAATAGGTATTATAAAATATGTACCCAAAGACATGTCCAATGAAGAAATTTATAAAAATATCACGTGCGATGTCGAAGTTATATCTATCAAAAGATTCATGAAAAAGATAGATAACATACTAACCCCGTTGACCACAGTTGCCGTAACCTTTGCCACTACAACATTGCCACAACATGCTTACATTCAATTATTTCGTTATCCTGTACATCAATATATACCTCCAGTCTTGCAATGTTTTAAATGTCTTAAGTTTAACCACTCGGCCAAGGTTTGCAGAAGTCCTCAGCAGATGTGCTCCTCATGTGGTGGAAATCACTCTTATAAAGAATGTGATGTGGAAGAAATAACTTGTATTAATTGTGGTGGATTTCATTTAGCAATATCCAGAGATTGTCCAATAAAAAAACAGAAAATAGATGAAAATATGAAGAAATATACTCAGCAAACCTATGCCACTGTGGTGAGTTCTCCACCATCTAATGATTTGAAAGCCTATCCACCTCTGAATGTAAATAATGTAAAGAAGTCTCTAGATGTAGATACAATTGTCAACAATGACATTATCCTAAATGCTATTGTAAAATCATTATTGGCCCTAGGTAATAACAAAAATAAAGAACCTTTAACAGCTAAGAAAATAAAAGAAATATTTATATCAAACTTAGTTTAATGGAGGATTATTTACATATAGTTCAGTTTAATATACAAAGTTTACAGAGCAAGAAAACATTGTTACATAAATTACTTGAAGATAAGAAAATAGACATTTGTTTACTTAATGAAACTTGGCTTAGTAATAAATCTATTATCCCTTATATTCCAAATTACAATTTTATTTATAAGAACTCGGCAAATAGATGCAATGGTGTAGGTATTTTAATTAAACATGGGTTGAAATATTCTGTATTGAACACTAACTTTCATGAAAATATCCAAAACATAGCCATAAATTTTGAGACAAAGTCGGGGAATATCAGTATACTTTGTGTATATTGTCCACCTAAAAGTGGCAGATTTAATACTAATAAACTTAGGCATATTTTTAACAGTATTCCCAAACCTTGCATAATTATGGGTGACTTTAATGCACATCATATCAGTTTTGGTTGCAATAGCAATAATAATAGAGGAAATAATATATATAACTTAATTGATGACTTAGATTTTTGCATATTAAATGATGGTACTCCAACAACATGTCCATATCCCAACAGGCAGGCTTCTGCAATAGATGTCACTCTTGTCAGTCCTTCAATTGCTCATTTGTGTAATTGGCAGGTTCAAGATGATCCTTTAGGCAGCTACCACTATCCAGTTTCCCTTTATATAAATATTCAACCATGCATGTATGAAGTAGGTCCTGTGGAAGAAAGATTTATTTATAGTAAAGCTAACTGGTCTGAATTTTATGCTCTATCTGAAAATTTGTTTTCCAATTTAACCATTGATTCTGAAGATTGCCTAGAATTGTATAATCGTTTTGTAAATACTTTAAATGATTTAAGAGATATAACTATTCCTAAGAGTAAGAGAAAAAATAGTAATGTTGTTCGTAGAAAACCTGCCCCATGGTGGAATGCAAAGTGTGAGGTAGCCGTGAATGCATCTAAACAAGCTTTAAAGCAATATAAGTCATGTCCAACTATAGCTAATTTTATAGAATATAAAAAACTAGATGCTCAAAAGAAAAGAACTATTAAAATTGAGAGCTCAGAGTCATGGAAAAATTTGTGTAGCAGCTTTAATAGAATGACTCCAGTTTCAAGGATTTGGGATTATGTCAAAAAATTTAAGAGAATTGGAAATAGTAGTCACAATAAGAACTTTGATGATACATGGATTCCAACTTTTCTAGATAATCTATCAGACAACCTCAGCTTCAATGTAGACAGGTTGTTATCATTGTTTCATAGTGCTCAAGAAAATGCAGCTAATTCTTTTCTTAATAAACCTTTTTCTTTTAACGAAATGACTGCTTCATTACAAAGTAGAAAGGATACTACACCAGGCTTAGATAATTTAACCTATTTACTTATTAAAAGGTTACATCCAAATGCTCAAAAAATACTACTTTGTATATATAACAAACTTTGGCAAAGTCATATTATACCAAAATCCTGGAAAACTCAATGTGTCATTCCAATATTAAAGCTAAATAAACCTATAAACACTGCTTCTTCATACAGGCCTATATCGCTATCTTCATGTTTGGGTAAGTTATTTGAAAATATGCTTAAGCTACGTTTGGAATACTTTTCAGAAAGTAATAATTTAATTCCTGAAATTCAGCATGGTTTTAGAAAAGGTAAAAGTTGCTCTGAAAGCTTTGTGTCTCTGATTCATGACATTAAACAAGTCAAACTCAGTAATTCTAACATGGTTTGTGTTTTCTTAGATGTTAAAGGTGCTTTCGATAATGTAAATATAGAACAGCTTATTGAAGTTTTATGTGACATTGGCGTTCCAGGAAGTACTTTGAAATGGTTATTTGAATTTTTAAGTAATCGAACTGTTTTTGTAAAGTACAATAATAAACTACATGGCCCTAGATTTGCTAATAAAGGAACTATGCAAGGTGCCACTTTGTCGCCCTTGCTGTACAATCTATATACTTCAGAGATTTTGAAATATGTCAATACTGAAACGGTCAACATCTTACAATTTGCAGATGATTTACTATTATATAGTATAAATCAAAATATAGATATAGCTAAAAATAACATAAATAATGCTTTAAACCAATTGTATAGATATTATCATAACAAACTTAAATTAGAAGTGAGTCCAGAAAAGAGTTCACTTTTAATATTCAGTAAAGAAAATACAGTAATGAAAATTTATTATAATAACACAGAAATTCCCATTGTTGACCACCATAAATTTTTGGGTGTAGTAATAGATTCACATTTAAAATTTGATAAACATATAGACTATATTAGTAAGAAGGCTATGAGAAGTATAAATATCTTACGCCATTTAGCAGGTACTTACTGGGGATCAGACCCCAAAACTATGAGTATGTTGTATAAGAGCATAGTCAGAAGCCACTTTGACTACAGTAGCTTGGCTTACTTAAATGCTAATAATTCCTACCTCCACAAACTGGATGTAATACAAAACATAGGGTTAAGGCTAATTTGTGGAGCAATGCGCTCTACTCCTATAAACTCATTAGAAGTGGAAACTTGCATACCTCCTTTGTTCCATAGAAGGCTTCAACTAGCAGAAAGATTCTTTTTAAAGTTAGTATCTTCAGATAATCCTCTCAACACTAAACTTCACAACATGAGAGAGGCTATGCACTTCATGACCATGCCTACTATATCTCCTCAGTCACTTCTTTCTGGAACTGAAATTATAACTATTTATAGTCATGTTAAAAGTAAAACGCAAGATGTACATAAATGTAAGAAATGGCCAATTTATGAATGCTCATATAACAGTCTCATAAACTATGATAGAAATAAGTTTCATTTAGATTTAATAAAAAATAAAACAGATTTCTTAGAATTCAAACATAAAAGACCTGATTGTTATTTTATATATACAGACGGATCTAAAAAAGAACAAAATGTAAGAGCAGCCTTTTATGATCCACAAGCCAATTACAGTGAAAGCATTCAGTTAAATAGCAATTTTAGTATTTTTTCTGCAGAAAGCTATGCTATCCTTAAATGTCTAATGTATATAACTAGTAGTGTAAGTAATGTAAATATTGTTTTAGCCACTGATGCTAAAAGCGTTTTAAGTTCATTGTTTTATGGACTTCGGTCCTACAAAACTAACTACATTTTATTTAAAATATGTACTCTCATAGAAAATTTACACAACAGGGGCATTAATATAGAATTTATATGGGTTCCCTCCCACAGTGGTATAGATGGTAATGAGATTGCTGATACTATAACACATACAGATTCTAATCGAGATGACAGTCAATCACAGCGAGTACCATTCTCCGATTACTATGTTTACTTCAAAACCAATTTGCGAAAGCTTTGGAAAGAGCACTGGGACACTACAGTTGAGACCAAAGGAAAGTGGTATGCTGAGGTGCAGAAAAACTTACCAATAAGACCGTGGTATGATAAACTTGAAGCAAAAAGAAGCCGGAAATTCATAACGATTATATCAAGAATGCGGCTTGGTCATTGCCTTGTTCCTACACATCTCCATCGAATCAATATCTATCAGAACAGTCACTGTAAACATTGTCCTGAGGAATCTTCCGATTTGCAACATCTTGTTTTCTGTTGCCCAAAATTCAACAACCAGCGACAGCTACTCTTCCAAGAAATAACTGACATTGACAATAGTGAGAGTGATAGTGACAGTACTCGTCCAGCAATACATATTAGTTTACCCCGCCACGTCAAAGATTTATTAAATAGACCGCAGTTTTTTGTTCATCTCTTTAAATTCATTACAACAACAATAGAAAAAATTTAGCTTAGTTTAATTGTTTATTTGTAAAAGTTTCGTCATTTATTTTAGAAATTAACTTTAATTTTAATATTCATTGTTATCCCTCGTATTATTGTCTGTATAGTTTGTAAGATTCCATTTTTTGTTGCTTTTGTATTAGGGTTTATATTATAATGTATACGGCTAAAGGACTTTGAATCCAGGTCAGAAATAAATTTAAAAAAAAAAAAAAACGTGACCGATCATGGCTAGAGGTGGTTAATATAGCGCATAGCGCCATTTTATAGCACGCTATTTTTTCATAGCGCATAGCGCACGCTATGTAGGTGGAGGTTAAGGCGATTAGTAACGACGATAACCTTGCGCATCTGGGCGGGGCTAGGCAGAAACCCCCGCGCACCCCGCATCATATTTACGTGCACGTTCCCTACTCGCTTGCTTCGAGCGCGGACGTCTCGCAACAAACGTAGAATGCCATACCATGTCTATAAAGTATACTATTCTGTCTAAAAAGTACCTAATATAGAATTACGTGGTATCAAAACTCATGCCCTAAAGTGAAACATATTAGGTAATTACTTTTATTATGTTGTTTTCGATACTTCGTTGCAGGTATTTTTTTATTTAAAAAAGGGAAAACAAATATTAATTTATAAAAATGATTAATGCAAAATGGGAACCGGTTTATTCTTTTTTATTTATAGTTATTATTTAGCATTTAGCGTTTTTGGTATAATTCCCATTGATACTTACCAGGACTTAAAAAAAAATCCCGGAAACTCCATCATCTAAATAAAACTCACAGGTCAGACTAAAATAGGTGCATATTATTTAGAATACATATTGTTTAAAAATTTAGCTGACCAAATTTTAGGTAATGAACACCTGAGACTAATGAACTTAAAGAATGAAAAAAAGAAATTGTTTTAATTTACCTACTAGAAAAAAAAATTGGGGAAATTTAATCAAGTTTCATATGGATTAAATTACAAGTATCAATTATATATTTTTTTAGGGAAGGAAAATATTATTGTTTTGGACTTAGCAAAAATTTGACGATTTTTTTTTTTGAGATGTTCTTAATTTTTATTGGAGGAATGAACAGGGTGTGGCCTTAGAAATAGGGCATGCAATTAGCGTAATTTTTGTTTTACCGGTAAAAAAACGGTACTTGAAATATTTTTACCGGTAAACCGGTAAAAACGGTAAATTTATATTTTTTTTTTCCAAAATATTAATTATGTGATTGGGTGGTCATAAAGCAGAAAATAAATAAGTACACAAGGTACAATGGTAGTGAACATGTTACATATTGCTTAAAATGAGCATCTAGACACAATTGTTAAAACCATGACCTTTCCTTTGGGGCAGTCAAGCGTCTAAAGTCACCTTTAGATTAATTTAGACAATTTTCATTTTCAAAACGCAGCCAGCCAACGAATGCTGGTAAATCTACATCAAGCCCGTGGAGAACCCGGAAATAACCTCAATGTAGCTTGCTAAACCTCCATGCGATCTTCAGTGTCAAGTAGGTATACTGGCTTGCACCAGTTCTTTTTAGCCAAGGCAAGGAGAGCGGAGTGATTCCCTTGTCAACCGCGACCACATCTCGATGCATTCCCACGTCGGTTTTTAGGAAATATTCCCTGAGACTGCATATCTCGCGATTGTGGAGGGTCTTAACATTTAAAAAGCTTCAACTTTCTCTTTTTCGCGAGGTATACACTAATACAGCCTCATAACCGATGTCAGTGGGTGATGCAATTGAATTGTAGTCAGCACCGTACGGACCCTCCTATCCAGGGTGTCGACTTCGGTCCGAGTCCATTTTAGTATGCTGAAAGAGTACATAAAATCGGGATGATCCAACCGTTGAAGGCTCGTACCTTATTTTCGCTTAAAAGAAGACTATTTATTACTTTTTTCAGCGACGCGAAGATGAATATGAGATGCAAAACGTTTCTTCAGCGATTGCTTCATACCAGTAACATTGATACGTTGGGTATCAATGTTACTGGTATAAAGCATTCGACATACCCAATATTTATAGGTTCAGATGCAGAGAGCGCTCTAAGGTTTACGGAACGTGAGTTGGGTTCCCATGGATGCCGCAATCTCTCCTCGCTTTACATGCATGACCACACATTTATCCACACAAAATTCCATCCTGATAACGCTACTGAAAGTTTCAGTAATTTTCATTAGCTCCTTCAGTTGAAATTTGTGGGGAGCAATGAATTTTAAGTCACTCATGTAGAGGAAGTGCGATATAACACCTGACCACCTCCCCTCAGCCGATAGTCTAGACGTGTATTCTCCAGCAGTGTACTTAGAGGATTCAAGGCTAAGCAAAATCAAAGTTGACTCAAAGTATCGCCCTGGAATAGACCTGGCTCGGATCGCTATTCCTATGAATATCTCGATATCCAGGATAGCGAAGGACCGTCCTCCATTAGCCATACACGTCATCAAGATGGTGTGCAGAGTTGCATCAACTTTATAGAACTCCATCACCCGCATGAGCCTTGTATGTGGCACCAAGTCATAATAGGCCTTATAATAATTATTATTATTCATTTATTTCTCCTCACAATGTTTTGTTTATTGCTAAAACCGTACAATTACTCAGTCTAGTATTTGTTACATATGTGAGGAGCTGGTGTCCGTGAAAGGCAATATAAAAAAAAAAACTATTCAACATGTCGATAGATCCTTTTGGGAACGACGAACTTGTTGGGTAATGGCCATGTTATTAAGGAGTAGCTTCTTAGTACCGCGGGAGCCGCTCCTACATCCATTTTGAGAGGCAGACATGATGAGTTGCTGTCAATATGTTTGTTAATTTTACCTTTAAAATTGGATGTAAGAACTTTAAAGATGGTCGGTAAACAAGTGATCGGCCAATAATTTTTGGGTTCCGCAGTGCTACCTGATTTACGGAGCAGGTAGGTTACTCTAGTTGTTAGGAACTGAGGTAGCGAACCAGACTCAAGCGAGCGTGCAACATTGAAAACCATTTGATCCAAAAAAGCGACAGGCACCAAACATATACTGCGCCAGAATGACCACATGGCATCGTCATCCAGTAGGTAAGTGTCAGCCGCCTTGGTCTAGTCGATAAACCCACCATTCATTGTTTTAGAAAGTGCGATTCTGGGTGTACCGTACATTTTCTGCTTCAGGAAGTCGATGTGCTCCCTGACAGGTTAGGTTGGTTAGGTAGGTTGGTATTTGTACCTGAAAATACCCGCCTTACAAAGCGTATCACTCTAGGATGAGTAACACATTCCTGAAGCAGATTAGTTTACCGATAAGTGTTCTGACCCCACCAATACGGTATTCAATCCTGCACCCTTTGTAAAATTTTTATATTTATGTTTTTGTAATCTATATGGTGTACATAATAAAGAGTATTCTATTCTATTCTATTCTAGTAAGACTGGTTACGTTCGTCTAGCTCTGGAGTCATTAGAAAATTTGACATGAGTTCGATAGTCGTTGTACAGTACCCAGTTGTAAGATTTTGTTGTTACAAACTAATGAATGACACGAATCGTCACAAACGCTTACGTCAAAGCTACTTTTAAGTGTCAAACATTACATATAATGGAAAGTTTGACGTATGCGTGAATAAATGAACAACTTTGCCCAAAACATAAAACCGGTAAATTACCGGTTTTATATTTTTTACCGGTAATTTTATAGTTACGAAAAAAGACGAAAGGAGAAAAGACGGTAAAAATGAAAACCGGTAAACCGGTATTGCATGCCCTACTTAGAAATAACTTTAACCCGAAGGAATCTAGAAGCGCGATATAACCGAATCATACTAATATTATAAATGGGAAATTGTCATACTAATATTATAAATGGGAAAGTGAGTTTGTTTGTTCTGCTTTCACACTGTAACTACTGAAAGCAATCGGGCTTTGAAATTTTGTAGACGTAAAGTTAGAAATCCGGATTAAATGATAGGGTACTTCTTATCCCGGAAAAATTTGGTGTTCCCGAAGGAAATCTGAAAAGCACGATATAATCGAACACCACGCGGGCGAAGCCGCGGGCGGTAAACTAGTATCAAAATAAAGCATAATATAAAATCACGTAAAGCGTCCCAGCGCGGCAATAAATGCAAAGATTCAATAATTATACACAAAATCACTAAAAATACTTCGTTCCACTCGAAGTACATAGTGTTACAGCTTGTGCTTCCCGCCCATCTATGAAGCTATACTTAGTTTCATAATTATTTTATATTGATCGTAGTTGCGTAATTATTTATGTTAATTTAAATTTATTATGATTACTTTAAATTACTTGGGAGGATTTTAAAACCTTAGTTTATTCTAAAATCACACTTGGAAGTACACTTCCGGTCTTTCGGCTACTATTTTATTAATTTTAGAATTATTGATGCAACTTCCGATTACCGCCAACTTTTATTATAAATTCCTCTCGAGCATTAGTCTTCCCGCTCATCGGATATTTATTTATTGAATCAAGCATTGTTCAAATAAATAAATATAAACAACTTTCGATATTTTAGGTTAATCCAAATATCTGTACACAATTATTGACAATTACTAGCGTTACTATTAACTTTTCTTAATTTTATTCAATACCTGATAATTTCCGTTTCCATCGTCTATTAGTTTTGTGACTATTCGTTAGTGTTTTGACTCAATGGTGTATAAAAGCTACTGATGTGACCTGTACTGTTGATCATTAATTAAACAGACTTGTACTGGATCATACTACGTCGTTATTATTTTCCATGCTTCTGAAGCATGTCTTTACATTAGTATCCAAGGGTGCGCGGAGCAAAAAGTGACACAGCCTCCTCTCATGAGCGCTGGCGCGAGACTGCCGGCCGACCCGCGCCCGCGTCCCGCATAGAGCCCCTCTGAACCTCGCAAGGCGGAAACTCGTACGGACATTCATTTTTATTACTTTTCTTAATAAATATTTCATCAATTTTAAAATAGAACTATGATTCTACAGTTCTTACAGATACACGTTACTGCGAGTAAGAATATTTAAAAAAGTCTAAGCGCTTTAAGAGAAATATCGATTTAAAAGTTAAAAAACGCCGTGTAGAAATATTTTTCTTTTGACGTAAATATAGGCCGTATAGAAAATAATAAACACTAAATATGTTGTGCTTGAATCTATGATTATAATATATTTTTTTCAAAATTTTTGATCAAGGCATTCTGGAGGAATAAACTTTGAAAGATGAGCTTTTTTGGCCGCTCGAGGGTATCTATCCCCTTAAGACGCTATAACGCTATTTACGCTATGAATGAAATTGATCTAACGACTCGCACAGCGCGCGCCGGCTCTCCGCGGGCGCTGCCCGCTATCTGCGCTATGCGCTATGAAAAAATAGCGTGCTATAGAATGGCGCTATGCGCTATACGGGCAGTCAGTCGCGTGAGCGCTGTGGACTATAAATGTATGTTTGTTGTCGCAGCACGCTATTTTCATCGCGCGCGATCTTAATTGTTAGTGTAAATATTAGTATAAAGTTCTGTTGAAAAACGAAATAATGATGATTATTTAGTGTCTGCAAAGGTATTATTAGTGTGTGTAAATATTAATATAAAATTCTGTTGCAAAACGAACTGGTGGATATTATTTAGTGTGTACTCTAAGTAAAAATTTCTAATCGCAAAGGTGGTGGTTTGCCAATCTGGAACTTTTTTGAAAAATCTGCAGACGGCAGCAAGACTTCTATTTGTAATTATTGTCACTGACAGTTGTCCTTTAAATTTATTTTTTCGAAATCAGGATATACTATCAGTAATCGAGGAACACGGTTGTCTACTACAAAAGTAGTTCAACTAATGTTTTTAAATGTAAATAAAATATAAATAAAGAAGAACTACTGTATATATCTGTATATAATGTAAATAGTTGTTTTTTTGTCCAAATACAATCAATGAACTTTTAAATACGCCTATATTTGATTTACGATTTATTAAAATTAATGTTAGAATAACCTTTACCAATTATAGACAGTCCTAAGACTGAAAAGTATGAAAAAGAGTTCATTGATATCTTTTTATATTGCTTTTTTTAGCGTTCCGTTATAGCATGCGGTCTATGTATCGAAGGACGCTATGTAAAGTAACGCGCTACGAAATGTAGCGTGTTGCAAGAATTATCGACCCTGCTGGACGTCCAGGTGCTTTCTTATTTATAGCGCGCTATAACATAGCGCATTTAATAGCGCGCTATAAATTAATAGTTTATAGTCTGTAGCGTGCAATTTTTTATAGCCGTTTTGAACAACTCTAATCATGGCGTCCGCTTAAACAATATGGCGTCACCCGATGTAAACACAATTCCATATTTCATCGATTTGCTTGTAATTATGTGCTATAACAGTTGAATCGAGCTCTGCTCCTCCGTTTTAGGTGTTACAAAGTTCCGCGAATCGTGGTTAGTGTTAGCGCATTGTGAGATAGTGACTCTAACATTACTGTTGTTTTTCGTGAGACATTGACTCTGAACCAATAATCCTGAACCTATTTATTTTGTGGCTGTTGTGACCAGTGTTTGTGAACTTCAGTTCTGCCATGGCGGATGCGATGATGATTATACGAAATTTATAAAATTTATCATGTAATATATAACATATTGGCTAAACAATACTTTTATTTCCAATCTCTATTCCCAGATAAAATAAAGGGACTAGAATTGAATCTAGCACGTTGATAACGTTTTACAATTTATGTTATATTGTTATTTCATATGACCGGCCGCACATTGCATTCTGTATGAATGTAATTTGTATGGACGGGGCCCGTTAGTTTTTTTTTATTACAAAGTTTTTTTCTCTATGCTAGATTCATTCTATTTTCCGTTTCTGATACATTCAGATCGGGAGGGTGGTCTCGAGAGGAGGAAAATATCTCGAGGCTGCACTCCTGGTCTGGATGTGTAATAAAATGTTAAAACTTAAAATACAATAGTCATCATGAAGTGGTTTAAATTTCCCGCGGCCCTACTACGCCGACATAGTTTACTTGGGCTAAAGTAAGATGGCAGCACTTCCAAACTAAAATTCGTTCCTACTTTTTTTGTATGAAGTTGACCTTCTTCTCCGCTAGGAGTAATTGTGTTCTGTGAGCTGTTGTGTTGATATTTCCATCTCTATAATTTATAGCTAAATATGTGTATGCCAGAAGGAGATATTACATTATATTAATATGACCTATAATCTAATCTATTAATTTCTAGTTTTATCTTTTCGACGTAGTATGTACTATGTACCTATATACAAACAAGACCACACACGGTCATTACTATCCAATGTAACAAATTATTACATTAATTATTGTGAATCGTATAATTATTAATTGTTAATCAATTAATACAAAATGGCTACCACGACGGCACAAAAGAGATCAAGTTTTGCCGTTTTTAACGGCGGGAAGGAACCAGAACAATTTATATTCGAAGACGAGCAGGTATTTTATTTTATTTATATGCAAAGAGATTTAAGATACTTAATTTTAATATCTTTGTTTATATGGCCCTTCCATAATATACTGCACTGACTAATAAGAGGATACTATACATATTCTGATATTCCTTATATACTGTAAAGAAAATTTGTATCACTGTTGCTTCCATATACATAATTATATAAGTAAAACAATACTCTTTCACTCTACCGTACTATATTATTATACACTAAAGAGTATAATAATATAGTACGATGTCTTACGGCCTACGCTGTAGTGACTAAGTCGAAACCCGCGAAATATCAATATTCTTACTTTTAAAAGAAGTGTTTATTTAGTATTTAAACATTGCTTTTTACGATTAGCGACTCTTTATCCACACATTTTAGATGCCTAAACATCTCTTAACTTTTAACAAGGTATATGTATAAGGGCACCTAGTTTGTAGTCAAATACAGTTTTTACCTATTTAATTTTATAATTATTTAATTAAGTACCTAGAAATAAGTTCTCAATAGTTGACTAATGCAATCCCTAGCATTAGTCGGAATGACAACTCACTTCACGGAAGATGTGCATGGGCGTACCCACGGAATAGATAATATTACTTCATCTGTTCTGTGGGCGTACCCCATGGGGCAGGTGGAGGCAGCTGCCCCCCTGGAAATCTCGCAATAGATGAAAACAAGTGAAAAAGTTGAAACAAAGCTAACCTTTTCTGTGCCATTTGTCAAACTTACGTTTAAACGATTAGATTTAGGTACTTAGGTTTTTTTTGGCGGGAAAGCTAAGATGAGTGTCACGCTCATTTTTTATTGGACTTTAGAATAATTTATGTTGTCGTATACTAAATAAAAACGTGTGATTTATGTAGGAAAAAGTGCATTCAGCAAATAATTAATAAAGAACATTGAAATATCGCAGCACAGTGGCCACATCACGACTTTGCCTCAAACCTCCCTCGTAGACGGTTCACGCGGCCGTATTTTTCGACTGTCATTGCTGAGACCCGCCAATATTGTGAAATAAAATTTTCATAGAATTTTTATAATTTCTTACATGTGGTATCTATTCCACAGGGGCCATTGATCAAGAGTTAAAGTTAAAGTAGATGTACATACTTATAATTTATTTAGTTTTACTTTTAATTATTATATCTGACGAAATGTTACATCACTCATACATTGATTTTACTTCAATCAAACTTTATTCTTTAGCGCGATACGAAATGTGATCGGAACTAAACCGTAACTTTAACTGGATTAGATACGAACAAGAGTTGATTTTCTACTGTTTTTTTTTTTTTTTATTACTTACTAGCTTTCCGCCCGCGGCTTCGCCCGCGTGGAGGTCGGTTATATCGCGCTTTTTAGATTTCCCTCGGGAGCATCATATTTTTCCGGGATAAAAAGTAGCCTATGTTCTTTCTCAGGATCCAAAGATTGTCTGTGCCAAATTTCATCAAAATCGGTTGAGAGGTTTAAGCGGGAAAGCGTAACAGACAGACAGACAGACAGACAGACAGACCGACAGACTGACAGACAGAGTTACTTTCGCATTTATAATATTAGTATGGATAAACTAGTGCTTGACTGCAATCCCGCCTGGGCAATCCTGGTAAGCGGTGATGCAATCGTTGATGGTAAAACGCACTAGTTTATTAATCCTATTCACTCAAAAAAACTGAATGAATAGGAAGGAAGACGGCAGTTGAGCGAGGTGATGCATTGTTTAACCCAACAACACGACCAACGATGCTGCGCCAGAGGATGATCTGGAGACCCTCCACAACCAAACTCCAGACAGAACAACATTAGGCACATCGTACCCGGTACACATCGCAACACAACTGCTCAGACCCGTCCTCCGTACGGCTTCATCAGACATCATGCCGGAACAGGACGAATCGCTTGGCGGCAAGACTTTGTCTGATGGGTGGTAACTTATGCCGGCGGCTGATGTTGTTGCCTACCACCGAGAAGATTTAGCGCGATTACCCCTATGGACATACCGTGATATTATTATATTCAGTAAAACTTTTTTTAAACACCTATTATTCCTAACAGATTTCCTATTTGCTTGTGCTTTATTTTATTAACTAGACATTCTAATAATATTAACTCAATTATTTTCCGTTTATTATGTTCCAGTGCGTTGTTTTTGATGAAATCAGAAATCAACAAGCCCCAGTACATTTCCTGGTGGTACCCAAAAAAACTATTCCTTCTCTAATAGAAACGTCAGTGGATAATGAATTATTGTTAGGTCAGTACATACAATTTATCGTCTACATCATCATGCCGCTCATCACCATCACCATCATACGACAAGCACTTGCTTAAAACCTCTATTTAAAGACCAAGGTGATGACTTTTAATATGTCCGGACGACAGCAGGTCAACCTACCCCAAACTGTCAGATATTCCCTATCAACCTTGAGCCTTAATGCTATAGCGATAAAGTTGAAAATCTAATAAATAAATCTCACAAATTGTAGTAGCTTGAGTGCTGTCGTCTGTACCCTTTCTCCGTTTTCTTTTATAACTCACGCGTCAATGGTACAGGCTATTGCAGCACCCTAATTGCCACACCATTATTCTAAATAATTTTGAAGCTTATTGTGCTTATTGTCTTAGTGTGAGTGTGTTGTGTGTGCGAGGGAATTGCATGATTTAATTCCCCCATCTCCGTTCCACCATCGGACGACCCGTCGTACGGCGAGTTTCCACCCTTACGTTGTTGACACCACTGCGACCCGGACGAAGCGTTTCGCTTCCTCTTTTATACCGCCTACATCGAGAGACTGGAACAATTTGCCGGCGACGGTGTTTCCGTCACATTACAATTTGAGTGTCTTCAAGGCTAGATAGAGTGTATAGGCTCTTAATAAACTAGCGCGCTTTACCATCAATGATCGCATCACTGCTTATCATCAGGCGGGATTGCGGTCAAGCGCTAGTTTATAACTTATAAAAAAAAAATATTGCTAAACCATTGCTTTATATGTTCTAAAAATTGTCTGCTCAACAACTTAAATAACGCAATGAATGTTGTTGAACTGTCGAATTTTATAGAAACTCATTGTAACTGTCCACAACACTACGTCTGAATACTGTATTTGTCTATTTGAGTTATTTGCGGTGTTTTAATACATGAGTAGCATGTTGTTGAGAAAGAAGTGTCTCGTCGAATCCAGCTCGGCTGGGCAGCGTTCGGGAAGCTACGCTACATCTTCTCATCGTCCAAGATACCGCAGTGTCTCAAGACTATAAGCTTTGTCCAGTGTGTGTTGCCAGTGATGACTTACGGAACTGAAACGTGGTCGCTCACAATGGGCCTTATACGAAAGCTCAGAATCATATCACCCGCGCATATAAAGAAAAGATCTGTAAATGGCGTCCGCTCGCATGCGATCTCACTCACTCTCTATCGCTGTCTATACTCACACAGTGAAGTAAGCACTGCAAAACAAAATCATCGATCAGGAATTCAGGATTCGCTTTCCAAGCTGCTTTGACGCACTCCGAGTTATCATTAATTTCGTTCCGCTAAAATCTCTGTTATTTTTTTGTTTTTGTTGATATTGTTGTTTTTGTTGAGTCTGAATAATTAAACTCAATAAAAACAAACACAACAACAAACAAGTAAAATGACAAATTTGTTGTAAATATTGTTATTTACAACGTAAATTTGTCATTTTACTATCTTAGCATTTGGTTTGTGATTGAACAATGGCATGTTTTGTCAACCGTACCATAAGTATCCGCCGCCATTTTCAGATCTTTTCTTTAACTGCGCGGGTTATACAAAGGGCGATGGAAAGAGCTATGTAGTATGTACATATGCTCGAGGTTTCTCTGCGTGATCGTATCAGAAATGAGGACATCCGCAGAAGAACCAAAGTCAAAAGAAGACAAAGCTCTTTGAGTCTCTAAAATTAAGTGGCAACAAGCAGGGCACGTTGCTCGTAGAAGCCATGGCCGATGGGGCAGTAAGGTTCTGGAGTGGTGGCCACGTACAGGAAGACACAGCGAAGGGAGTACCCCAACAAAGTGGACCGATGACCTGGTGAAGGTCGGGGGAGCCGATGAATGCGGGCAGCACAGGTCCGGTCATTATGGAAAGCCTTGGGGGAGGCTTTTGTCCAGCAGTGGACCTCTATAGGCTGAAGAAGAAGATGTTGTTGACAGCTGCAGTTGCCAATTTTTTTCACATTACGGGCTAGACCAAGTTGTTAAAACAAGTGCTCCTCGTTACCTCAGTAAATAAACGACTGCCTTACGTTTGGGGGGTGAAAAATGCGTTATCGGAAAGTAATCATCAAATCGCCATATTAGTCTGAGATCGCGAGAAAACAGGCACATATTCGCGGATGGATTGACGTCTAGAGAAGTTACAATAACAACTCAATACGAGTATTCATAGATCCATGTTCTACGGATATCCAAACGAAAATGTTTAGGCCATTGGCGGAAATTATACAATATGTAAAGAAAACCCTGTCCGACCCATAAGGATAATAAAGGTTAGGTAAACACTTGACCAAATATAATATAAAATTTTACATAATCATCACAGTAACAATAATAATGAATTTTGAAATAATCTTTTTTTCCCGGGTATTATTTCCAATTTCCCCGAAATTTAGTAATTTTTAAAAAACTGACAACACCATTTGTGGCGGAGCGAATAGCGATGCGACCACGTGCCGCATGCCCCGCCCCCTTTCACCCGTGCATGTATGCGCGGGTGAAGGGGGGCGGGGCTATCGGGTTGCCTACCGCACATGCATTAAGTTACCTCGCTTTTTCGAAATAATATTTTTTTTTTTGGGGGATTTTTTTTTTAAGTTTAGCCCGGCTTTATAGGCATTATTAGAATCAGTTAACGATATCTAACAATACCTTCACGGATCGGACAGGGTTTTCTTTACATATTGTATACAATTTGAAAAGCGAAGATAAACTCTATGAAATCATAATAAACATTTGTTAAAACAAAACTATTCATAATGACTAAGTACTATTTTGTTCGAAATATAAAAATATCCGTTATCAAAGGACGCGCGAATTCACAAGGTAACGCGCGTGGCCTCGTATGAGTGCAAAGTCGAGGTGAATCATTTTGTACTCACACAAGGTCGAGGTCGTCCTCATGGTTCTAACCTTGGCCTTGTACGTGGTCTTGGGCGCGGTTATAGCCTTGTGTTTCAATGTTGCGCGATATTCCATTTCAGACGACGGCGATGCGTCGTGACTGAGTGACGCTTCAGTTGACGTCACTATAGAATTTAAGCGAAGATGTTTTCTATATAAAATCTGATCCAGAATTATGTCAAAATAGTAGATAGGTGAACGGGGTGAAATACGGTCGGTTTGCTGGGGCTTTATACTCTGCTACAAAGATCTTTTAGCACTCAGACGCTGATAGAGGGCGCTGTTAGTAAACATTTTACAAATATTTCGTGATACCTTTAAGTATTAAAAACACAATTAAAAAGATGGCGTTCCGAATTTGGCCACGCGTCAAAATAAGAAATAACATTCTAGCCCTTGAAGTTCAAGGGCTAGAATGTTCAAGGCTTGAACGCAGATGACGGAGTTTTGGCGGGAAAGTCAAGCTGAGTGTCACGCTCATTTTTCATTGGACTTTTAAAATTATTTAGTGTTGTTTACTAAATTAAAAAAGCGTGATTTACGTAGTAAAAAGTGCATTCAGTAAATAATTCATAAAGAACAGTGAAATATCGCAGCATAGTGGCCAGATCATGACTTTTCCTCAAACCTCCCTCGTAAGACGGTTCACACGGCCGTCTTTTCCGACATGAGTAATTCATTACGTGACAATGGCTAAATGCACAAACCGTGCCAAGCCAAAAAAGAAAGAAAGAACGCGGATGACGTCTTATCTGACACTTGGACGTCTATTGTGTGTGTGTCATGGTGTGTCTATCTGCTAATCTGAATCATTCAAACAATCTTGAACTTGTCAAGCTGCTATTCTTATGTAAGGACCGTATTACAGAACCTTACTTAAGACTCAAGCATTACTTAAAACTAGTTTCAACCAATCAAAGAGCGTCAATTGAGATTTAAATAAAGCTTGACTTTTGAGTTTAGTTCTGTAATACTGACCTAAGACTGAAATAACGATAATTTTAGATTTGAATATTTCTTTAATTCATCCTTCGCTTATCTGACTAACGCCAAGAATTTTAACACTCAAAATCCAGGCCGCTCCGCATGTTCCCATATTGACATTGCTAAAAATATTGATTTAATTTTACAAAAAAATATTATAACGCAGGTCATCTGCTGATCGTCGCGCGCCGCATCGCCAAAGACAAGGCCATAGACAAAACAGGATTCAGAGTTGTAATGAATGAAGGTTCACATTCTTGTCAGGCCGTAAAACAATTTTATGTTCAAATTCTTGGTGGAAGGCAGATGGGGTGGCCATTTTCATAGTTGTTAATAAATTTCAATTTATCATTCGTTGTTTCATTTTTGCATTCTTCTTCTTTATATTCAGCTTACCTCGAATAAGCAACTAGTGCTGGGCCCGTCGCGTCGTCACGATAAATGTGAGGCTACAAAGATCAATAGGGATGCCTTAGCTCTCCAATGCACCTAATCCAATTCCTCAAAGAATCCATGATGTATAAACCTGTTTTGGGTTTAATTTCTTTAGCAACAATTACGCAGTAAAAATTTCGACTTGAAGAGAAGAAAGTGATGGTTTATATATAACTAGCTTTCCGCCCGCGTGGAGTTCGGTTATATCGCGATTTTTAGATTTCCCTCGGGAACATCAATTTTTCTGGGATAAAAGGTAGCCTATGTTCTTTCTCAGGGTCTAAAGATTGTCTGTGTGTGCCAAATTTCATCAAAATCGGTTGAGAGGTTTAAGCGGGAAAGTGTAGACAGACAGATAGACAGAGTTATTTTCGCATTTATAATATTAGTATGGATTTATGTAGGTAAGTTGTCAGGAATATACCTATTTCGATTTGTTTCAGGCCATTTACTATTGGTAGCAAAACAGATAGCCATAGAAAGGGGTCTTGACAGAACTGGTTATCATGTGGTGGTTGATGAAGAGTATCAAACTAAGAGTCTCAGATCTCTTCATGTTTTTGGAAGGGCGCTGCATCATATGTTGTGGCCTGTTGGGCCAGGATGTAGATTATAGGAAGGCAGGACTTCAACATGGATTCACCTGAAATAGAAGTGTACTTTTACTATATTTTATAATTAAGTCAAAAATATATTGAAGAGTAACATAATTAATTAAAAATTATTATAATTATATTATTTTTTTTTATTATTTCTTACTGCATAAAAAGAATCGAACAACCGAAATGAAACGTCAACAGAGAATGACGTTAACACTTGCAGAGATATGAGTTAATAACATTGAGATAGAGAAGTCTATGGTTAATAATATCAATTTTCTCTGTGATAAAAATGGCTGGCGGTGGTGAGGTTGAAAAGGCGCAAGCGGCCGCTCCGGCCGCCGATACGATATTTGGTAAAATATTGAGGAAGGAAATACCTGCCAAGTTCGTATACGAAGACGAACAGGTAAGTTATTCATTAATCTCCTTTATGTATTTTTATAAAACCGGCCGGCTGAGTTTTGTATTGTCAGCTGTAGAAAATATTTCCTTATTTATTGGGTGTCTCATTATTTCTTATTGGAAATTATACATGAAGGTTAATTATTACTCATGATTATTAAACCTTACGAAAAAAAAAAGTGATTTATTAGGTTAGGTACCGACGAAAGAGGTCAAGCTACCCTAAACCGTCAAATATTCCCAATCAATCTGGAGCCTTAATACTTTAGAGATAAAATTGGAAATCTAATAAATAAATCTGACAGATTGTAGTAGCTTGATGTGCTGTCGTCTGTACACCATGATTCAAAATATTCTTTTCTGTCTAGTGTGTGGCGTTCCACGATGTGAACCCACAAGCTCCGACTCACATCTTGGTGATTCCGAGGAAGCCGATCTCCCAGCTGTCGAAGGCTGAAGATGACGATGAACAACTCCTTGGTAAAACTTCCAAATAAATCCAGCTTTCAGCCAATTTTTACAACAAATTAAGCATTTACAAATATGTATCTCTTATATGATTGCATGAATTCAGTGCTCAAGTAGTAGTAGTAGTCTGGCGGTATTTAGTGGCCCTCAGCAGATAGGTCAGTGAGGAAACTGGCATGCTCTTTCTTAAAGACGGAAGTACAGTTTCCACATAATTTCAAAAGAAGTTGTTATTTTATTGCTGTTCCCAAGCTATAATGCCTTTATATCGCTTCTGGTTGATTTTCATTTATTGATATGCCACTATAATCAGAAAAAGGAAAAAAAAAAATCTGTCTATGCAGTAGTTTTCAACTATCCATAGATTAAAAAAAAAGTAATTCTTAATGACTGTGACAATATTGAGCTCACTCTAAGCTTCACTTTACCCAACTTTTCGTACTGAGATTTTAACAAAATCAATCGGCTGTTGGATACGTTCACTATGCCAAAAGACTACAGGTAAGCAGTATTACTAAACTAAAAAGTTACTAAGTACTTATAAACTTACATTTTAACTAAATTTATACTATCATTTGCATATTTAAATACTGATGACTCTCACATGAGAGTTATAGATATGAAATGTCCATTTCTTATTTTGTTCGTGACCTGTAATATGATTTTTATTAAATAATACCTTTTTTTTTTTTGATATGGCATCTCGTAGGTGGCTACTAGGAGACCGTAACTACTTAATCGGACTTTCCTGTGGATGCCTTAATTAAAATTAAAGCCTCCAGCCAGGGGCACTTAAAACTAAATTAAAATTAGGCGACTACTCACTAAGGGCACCCCCTGTGGGGTACGAACCTCGGCTTAGGGCGTCGCTAGAGAGGACAGCAAGGGACGGCTGGATCGAATGTGAATAAATAATACCATGATAGCTCGTGGACAGCAGTTTCCTATGACGAGTTTAATGGTACGGAGCTCTTTAAATAACCCAAACATAATGAGAGTCTTTTAAAATGCCGCCTTATTCCAGTTTTCCTGGAAAAATTTGTTTACAGTAACAGTTGGACTAACATTATTCTTAATACAGTCAGTCATCCCAGCGTTAATCCCAGTCGCATCCGAAGCCTTTTCAGGTTTGGAGTCTGGGGTATTATTATTCTTAATACAAAATGAACAAATATGACCTAGGTTCTAATTACGGCAAACTTATTTTTATTTTTGAAGCAGTATGGTCTAAGATCGAAAATAGCCTGTCTAAAGGCGCAAAAAAAAAAAATTATTGCGGGAATCGAACCCGCGACATGCAGCGCAGCAGTCGAATGCTCAGCCACTACGCTAAACGTAATGTTTTGTTTATACTTATATCAAGTGAGAATCACTACTCATGCATCGTCTTTATTTAGTTTTCTTATTATTCCTTACTGGCGTCCTTGTCGTCCTCTATGGCGCAGCGGTCAACACGCCTGCCTGCGACGTGGAGGCCGCGGGTTCGAGCCCCGGCCAGGACATGATGGAATACGATCTTTTCCCGATTGGCTTTTGGATGTTTATCTATTATATAGTATCGTTGAGTTAGTATCCCATAACACAAGTCTCGAACTTAATCTGGGGCCAGCTCTATCTGTGTGATTTGTCTGTTTATATTTATTTTATTTATTCTTTAAATTCCAGGGCACTTGATGATTGCTGCCCGCAAAGTTGCCCAATCACAGGGCCTGGACAAAGATGGCTTCCGCCTGGTCATCAATGATGGCAAAAATGGAGCACAGAGTGTCTACCACCTTCATATTCACATCCTAGGAGGCCGACAGATGCAGTGGCCTCCTGGCTAAGTGTGGGACCAGAATGGACCATTCATATTTTCTATGAATAAAGTTGCTTTTTTATGTTCTTTCGTTTGTTTTTTTTTTTTTTATTTTACATGAACTGAATGTTGCCTTTTATCTATAGATGTGATAAAAACAATGATTAGCATCTTTCGATTAAATTTCGTTATTATTCGGTTATTATGCGAAGTTACGCCTATTATTATCTATAGCTATCTTTGTTAGAGCAAAGATATTTATATAAAGAAAGTCGAGATTAGCGTTTTGGCGGGAAAGTTAAGCTGTGTGTCACGCTCAGTTTTCATTGGACTTTTTAAAATTATTTATAGTGTAGTTTACCAAATAAAAATGCGTGATTTATGTAGTAAAAAGTGCATTCAGTAAATAATTAATGAAGAACAATGTGATATCGCAACATAGTGGCCTGAGCTTGACTTTGCCTCAAACCTCCCTCGCAAACGGTCACGTGGCCGTCTTTTTCGACATTAATAATTTATTACAGCTTTGCAAAAAAGTCTAGAAACGGAACTAATTTTCTTGTCTATATTAGCAACATTCCAAAAAATAATGAAGTTTGTGAATAAAGGAAATTTATTAGTTGTTTCTAATTAAAATGTTTATGTCTGTTTATTTTTTTATTTTCTGAACTATTTACGTTTAGAAAATAAAGTAATTAAACACATTAAACTTGTAATTAAGAGTGGGTTGCCATACGAACAACACTGGCGACCCTATTATTTTCTACTCTTTTTTTTTTTTGACAAGCTGTATGTGACATTGGCTAAATGCACAAACCGTGCGAAGCCAAAAAAGAAAGAAAGCAACTTGATTACTTCAGAAAAAATCTTAACCTTTTACTTGAAATTGGCGCAAAGTCATATAGTACCTAACTAGTGCCACACTACAAAAAAAAAGTCGAGATTACAGAACCCCGCCAGGATTTTTGAATATCTTGAGAATAGGACAATGTTTCTACTATTTAAAGCTCGGTCTTTTACCAACAGAATTTAGAAATCCATACTAATATTATGAATGCGAAAGTATCTCTGTCTGTCTGTCCGGCTTTCACGCCAAAACTACATAACCGATTGTAATGAAATTTGATACACAGATAGTCTAGAGCCTGAGAAAGGACATAGGCTATAACCAATAGGAGCAGAGCAGGAACAAAAAATGTTGCGAAAACGGGAGCAAACGCGGACGTACATATTGCTCCCATTATTTTAACAGGCACTTATTTTATATCAACTGAGCTCTTTCGGCTCGAAGCTTACGCGGGTGAAACCGCGGGGCACAGCTATTATTCTACAAAAGAAAGTGGTCCCGCTTTTCTGATAAAAAAAATGGCGGGAATACCAATGAATGAAAATTCTAGGCCGCACAAATGTGGAGTACAACGTGTGTCACCATAGAAACGAAGCTATGTCTTGTTAGAAAAGATACAATTTTTAAATATAGTTCAAAGAGATTTAAGAGAGAGTAAATATATTTTTAATGTCTTTGATATAGTTAAAATCGACCTGCAGCCTAACCGGCGAACACATTTTTGTCAAATGATTTCGACTAGTTGGTATCGTTTGGGCCGCCCATTGGTACGTTCGGTCCAAACGATCTCAACTAGTCGCACTCGCAATCATTTGATAAAAATGTGTTCGCCGATTAGGGGGCAGATCTTCTTAGACTAATGATTCAATTTGTTCTTCGTATTAAACATGATCGTTATTTCACGTAACCAGTGACGCGATGTGTAACTGAATAGCTAGTTACGAGACAAATTAAAAAGTAGTTACTTTTGTGAATGCGTTATTTCATACACACGTTATGCCTTATCCATGCATCACACTTCGTTTCGTGAGTAACTGTATAGTTGGCGGACGTATACTTATGTAAACAATCACAGTAGCTGAATGAAAATAACAATTTTTTTTTAAATTATAAACTAGCGCTTGACCGCAATCCCGCCTGATGGTGAGCAGTGACGCAATCGATGATGGTAAAGCGCACTAGTTAGCCTATTCACTCTAGCCTTGAAGACACTCAAATTGTAGTTCGACGGAAACACCGTCGCTGGCAAATTGTTTCCGTCCCTCGATGTGTGTGTGCTACAAAAACAACTCGTTTTATAACAGGTGACGCCGACCAAGTAACTGGTTATGTTACGTTTCTTGAAAAAGGCGTAACGACCCACACCTACTTCTTAGACGAGCTTAGGCCTTAGTTACGTGCTCCTTTGTACAGACGACAGCATATCAAGCTAGTATAATCGCAGATTTCTTTATTAGATTCTTATCTCTAAAACATTAAGGCTCAAGGTTGATTGGGAATGGGACAGTTTCGGGTAGCTTGACCTGCTGTCATCACCATAAACAAGTAGTGCCGTTCAACTTCAGCCCTGGTGTAACAACTGGAGGGTTACTATGACGTGTTATACTTAAAACCATCATGATTCCAGTGTCAGACAAAGATGGGAGTCACAGAGGATGAATAGCGCTATCCCATTTTCACTGTGGTTTAATATTGGTTTTAAGTTTTTAACACTTTTAACCCGTCATTGACAGCCTCCGTGGCGTAGCGGTAGCGGACGCGGCCGCTGCGCAAGTTGGCGCGGGTTCGATCCCCGCACAGTGCAAGTATTTGTATGCATGAATATGAATATTTGTACTGGTCTGGTCGTGCCTCGGAAAGCACGTTAAGCCGTTGGTCCCGGTTGCCATACGAACATCTAGTGGCAGTCGTTACGGGTTGTTGGAGCCCTCAAAAGTCCAACAATTGGTCTAACTGCAATGCTTCGATGTCGCCTTCGAGTTGTGGAGGTCAGACGGCAGTCGCTTCACGGAAAATGTCGAAGTTTAGCCATATCAGCAGTTGGACTGTTTTTTTTTTTTTATTCGTTATTCGGACCCCAGACTCCAAAGCTGAAAAAGGCTTCGGATGCGACTGGGATTAACGCTGTGATGATGATGATGACTTTTAACCCGTCATAATATGCACCCTGATGGTAATCCCCCTGATCAACTTTCCCGATTTTGTTTTTCAATGCAAAAATATATTGGTCACTCTGTTCGCACTCTATATCAAGGTCATATTTTTATATTGAGTCTTAAAAGGCGAGTGTCTAAGTTTAGCAGAAAAAACTAATGTATACTCTATATTCTTTTGTGTGTACCATTGAGTACTATGGTGTGTACTTTCCAAAGAATTTTATCTGTAATTCTTTGGTACTTTCTGGAGAGTTTTGGCGGAAATGTCAAGATGAGTGTCACGCTCATTTTTCATTGGACTTTTAAAATTATTTATAGTGTCGTTTACTAAATAAAAACGCGTGATTTATTTAGTAAAAAGTGCATTCAGTGAATAATTAAAAAAGAACAGTGAAATATTGTAGCATAGTGGCCGCACCATGTTTTTACGCTGAACCCCTCCTTATCGTCCAAACGCGGGAAACGAAAGGAGTTAGTTTAGGTTAAGTTAAGCTAGGATAAGTTCCGTGCGCAATTTCTGGCCTGCCATCGGACGCGTCCCCAGGTGGCGGATAGGGGAACGGCCCCCAGATATGGGGGTTACCGGTTTACCGGCGCGGACCAAAACCAGAAGTGGGTACCGCTTCGGCGGTCACATGTGCGGCGGGTCGGCCACCACTCCAGGTGGCTGACGTGACCCGAACTCCGGGTCATCGTCGGCAACCCGGTCTCCTCAATGAGAGGAGCTGGGGGCCCCGTTTGCCTCCGGGCAAACGAGTGGGGCTAAGAGGAAGGATACCTTGCTAAAAAACCCTTGGCTGCTGCGTCTTCTCGCACTAGAAGACGTACCCAGTCCGGCCCCTCCTTTTGGGGGTACCATTGTGGGCCCGCCTTTTGGTGGGAATCGCCGGCGGGGGATTGGTAGACAGGCTCTGCTATTTCCCACGACCCCGCCACTCAGGCGATGTGGTTGTGCCGCTGTGGGTTTAGTGGGTATTCCCGGCTTCGGCTGGGCGAGTCCCACACACGCCCTTCGGGGTACGATGCGTAAATACATTAACACAGCGTCAAAAAAAAAAAGCTAGGATAAGTTAGGAACTTAGGATATAAAATTCAAGAAAAACCATCTGAAGACTAGGCTGTATGGCGTACTATGCCTTTGCCTTTACCGTTCAAATGAACGAAGAGAATGAAACAAAAAAAAATGTACTTTCTGTCAAGAAGATTGTTGACTTGTTGTTTTGTTACCGCTGTTTTTCCAATAATATCCTAATAATTTGATAAAATGTGTGAAAATCATGTTATTAACACTATTTTCACGGAATTCCAACGAAATATTGATCAGGACCAAGAACTACGAGAGGTAGATTGGAAATTTTAGATACCTAAAACTTTTATCTGTATATGCGGCACTATTTTGTATTTTCTGTTTCGTGTTGTTGCGAAATCCTTCAAAATAAACAACTACTCTATCAACATCTTTCTTGTTTACCTAAAGTGTTGTTATCGTTATTGACACCAAAAGAACGGCAGGAATTAATTAATTTTAACACCCTCCTAGGTTATTCGGAACATATGCAAAGATGTTGGTCAAATATCGCGCGAAGCGACCACAATACTACAAGCTATTCACCATAATGAAGCTGCCAGTAAGCATTTATGCTAATTAAACAAAAAATGGTACTTCTAGTATTCCATTCTATTTCAAATGATGCAACATATTATTGCAGTGATACCAGCCTGTAGCAAAGCCAGAGAATTATTTGATAAAGCACGGGAAGGATATGCGAAACTTAAGGAGGCTGTGCCGCCCAATGACTACTACAAGTTAGTATGAATATCGTTTTTAATTTACTTACCCTATACCCCCTAAATGTTGCTTAAAGTTAACTAGTGATTAGCGATTGTTTAACCATACATCATAGACGGCTGCACGTCACTTAACTTTTATCATCGTTTATGAATATACCCCTTAAACTCTGTGGTGTTTATTCATAAACGATGATTAAAGTTAGGTAAGTGATGTTAAAAGGTCAATAATGTATGATAATATGTTCTTTTATCATAAAGTCTTGTGAATTATTATTAAATATTTTTATGTTCATTGCAGCCTAATTTTTAATTAATGGTTTTTACAATTAATGTTTAAACCTATATTATTGCCATATCATCCTGCATGATTGTATTTATTTTTGGTATACAGAGTGGTGCTGACATTACAACAATAAATGAAAACACGAACAATGCTGGACCATAGGAATAATTCTAAACCATAGAAAAAAAACCTAGCATCAGAAATGAAAAAAATAAAATTTCAAACAAACTAAATCACATAAAATTGCAAACAGAATAGAAGATCCTTTAAAAACATTGGTTCACTGACCTCCGATCGGCGACAGGGTGATCCTGTATCAACTTGCTTTTTTTCTGTGCCATTATTATAATGACCGCTGTAGGATGCAGCGGTCATTAACCTGTAAGCGTTTCCTTATCAACATGTACATGATGTAGAAAATGTGAAAATTGAAAAATAATTTCCTGTGACTAAACTAATGGACATATTTATATGATTTTTTATGGGTAGACTCAGAATGTGTTGAGGTACATGATGTTTAATTTATTGTCATATTGTCAGCACCACTCTGTAGAGTTATAAAGGGTGTATCTGACATCGACGCATAAACGAGTACCATGAATCCAGTACATGATTCTGAACCCCCCAGTGGTGGAATTTTTCGTCTGCTTTTTCATGATTAAAAAAAATAATATGTGCAGTTTTTTTCACTTTAGACGGTTCATAACTGCTATACTTTTATAACCCAATAAGATTTAAAGTAAAAATTGATTAATTCGCTAGTTACACAAAAAAGTCTTATCAGCTGATTTAATAGAGTTCACATCAGGGATCAACGTCATACCTACAACCCCGCATGGCGGCACGCTTGCAACGTTCAAAGGCCGAGCCGACATTTTTTTTTAAACACTGTGAATCCTGTAACCGTTCATTAACAACATAAATGACTATAAATTTTATTAGTGGCATGCGGTGTAGCCTTTTCGGGGAGTTTGCGTTAAGATGTCAGATACACCCTGTATATCTAAGATTTATTGTGATTACTTCAGATATCAGGAACATTGGCGTAACATGACGCAGAGGTACTGTTTTCTGGTAGCACTCACTGTGTGGCTGGAGACTGGCATTCTTGCTACACATAAGACTGTTGCTGACGTCTTAGGCAGTAAGTACCATCCATACTAATATTATAAATGCGAAAGTAACTCTGTCTGTCTGTCTGTTACGCTTTCCCGCTTAAACCCCTCAACCGATTTTGATGAAATTTGGCACAGACAATCATTAGACCCTGAGAAAGAACATAGGCTACCTTTTATCCCGGAAAAATTTGATGTTCCCGAGGGAATCTAAAAAGCGCGATATAACCGAACTCCACGCGGGCGAAGCCGCGGGCGGAAAGCTAGTATTCAATAAATCAACTTAGTCCACCGCAGTATAGATATACGGACAATATAGATATATACGGACAAATCATACAGATTGAGCTAGCCCTAAAGTAAGTTCGAGACTTGTGTTATGGGATACTAACTGAACGATACTAAGTATATTTTATAATAGATATATCCAAGACCCAGGCCAATCAAGAAAAGATCGTTTTCCATCATGACCTGGCCGGGGATCGAACCCGGGCCTCCACGTCGCAGGACCGCTACGCCAAGGATGACGTTCAAAAGTAGCAGTCCACTGTTGGACATAGGGCTTACCCAGCCCGCGCCACTTTGCCCTGGCCTCCGCTGAGTTATTACTTATATTCTATTAGGTACGCCGTAAAATCTACTTGCGAGATTCAAAAATTTCGTGACGTCAGTATAACATGATGCTCACATGCGGCATTGCATATGTTTCAGTTTTGCGGTACTAATTTTTATGATCTTTTCAATACTTCTCCTACTGGTGTATCATTACTGAAAACAATTAAATCTTCTTTATAAGTGCTTGAATAGATTTTGAATCATAAAGTATTTATTATTTTAAAATTGGATGTATTATTTATTTTTCTCTAAAATCTTTTTTTTTTATTATTTCTAGTTAATGAGGCTGAAAAAGATGGTTTCCATCTGGATGTAGAGGACTACCTCAATGGGCTACTACAGCTGTGCTCAGAACTGGTAAGTATTGGTAACATTTTTTTTTAGCCAATATACAGGGTGTATCTGACATCGTAACGCATACTTCTAATCGGCTACGCCGCATGCCACTAATAAAATTATCATAGTCATATATGCCGTTAATGAGCGGTTGCAGAAATCACAGTGCTTAAAAAAAGTGTCGGCTCAGTCTTTGAACGTTGCAAGTGTGCTGCCGTGCGTGTTTGTAGGTATGGTGTTGACCCCGCTTGCAACGTTCCAAGACCGAGCCGACACTTTTTTTAAGCACTGATTTCTGTAACCGCTCTTTAACGGCATATATGACATCATAATTTTATTATGCTTTAGCGATAAAGTTGAAAATCGAATGTAGAAATCTGACAGATTGTAGTAGCTTGATGTGATGTCGACTGTACAAGGGATTCGGAGCCACTATAAGGATTTCATAAAATCTATTATAATTATACAACGTGTAACATAAAGGGTATATACATAACAAATGCATGGCATCTTTACATGATATCAAACGATATTAGAAGGGTTTTTTAATCCTATCTCTTTATGTTAGGAAGTTATGAGGAAAAACACCGCCTGTGATAGGCTACTGTCATACTAGTCGCACAGAGTTATTGAAGGAATTTATCGAATTTTGGCAAGTAACGTGACGGGTAACGAGTAGTTATTAACGTATGTAGTGTGCTGCCACGTTTTTATGATTTGATTTTAAGAAACACACGAAACCGAAAATTTGGTACCAATTTTTTGAGTATTTTATTTTGAGTTGAAACCCTTCCGATATCGTTTGATATCATCTAAAGATGCCATGCCCTTGGTATGTATATACCCTTTTTGTTACACGTTGTATATTGGTCTAACTACAATGCTTCGATGTTGCCTTCGGGTTGTGGAGGTCAGACGGCAGTCGCTTCACGGAAAATGTCGAAGCTTAGCCATATCAGCAGTTGGACTGGTAAAGCGGACCCCAGACTCCAAAGCTGAAAAAGCTTCGGATGCGACTGAGATTAACGCTGGGATGATGATGATGATAAGGATTTCATAAAATCAAGCTTTTTAGTAACTTTAAACCTTTTATGTCTTCGTTTTTAGGCACGTCTGGCAGTGAACTCGGTGACGAGAGGCGACTATGATAAACCAATGCAGATATCCAAGTTCGTCATGGAGTTAAATGCAGGGTTCAGGTAAACAAGATTGGTTTTTATTCATTCTTCAACAGAAAGGCTGGCAGGGTTACCGACGCGAAATCTCCGCGCAGTGCAAATATTTGTATGCATGAATATGAATATTTGCACTACTCTGGTCGTTCCCCGAAAAGCATGTTTAGCCGTTGGTCCCGGTTGCCATACGAACATCTAGTGGCAGTCGTTACGGGTTGTTGGAGCCCTCAAAAGTCCAACAATTAGTTTAACTGCAATGCTTCGATATCACCTTCGGGTTGTGGAGGTCAGACGACAGTCGCTTCACGGAAAATATCGAAGTTTAGCCAAAATCAGCAGTTAAACTGGTAAAGCGGACCCTAGACTCCAAAGCTGAAAAAGGTACTGGATTAACGCTGAGATGATGATGGTTACCGACGCAAAACCATTTACAAGAGATTCAGTATGTAACTGCATCTACAACGCCACGCCGAAAAACCCGTCATATTGACGTCAGGCAAATCCAACATCTCACAAGCGAAGTTTACCGCGCAACTGGGATGCATACAACTGTCACCATTAACCGTCGGGCAATTACCCTTCAGGCAACACCCGTCTGGTCGGAGGATCCTCCCTTTTGGAGGATGAGTGAACTTTTCGCCCTGTTGCTCATTCCTCTAAAACTTTATTTTTTCTTTATGCCACGTGTCCAGTAGTTTTAAGTAAAGAATATATGTACACAATTTCAAAAAGATATCATGAAAACCACAAAGTTATGAGCTTGTTATCTTACCTGGTTGTCTCAACAAAGACATGGTCAACACACTGCTCGCCCGGCCGCGCCTGAAGCGGCGCAGTTACTATGATCTAACGTCAGCTGAGTTGTGCGCTCGGTTACCACACTGCAACGATTTCTAAATGTATTTGGGAAAAAATATAACATGGTGTAAAAATGATTGGAATCGATTCAGTTGCTTATTCTGAACAAACTGTATTCAGGTTTCGTATGAAGAAAAAATGATGTATAAGTACAATATTTAACTAGTAAAAATAATAAACTTTGAGCAATCACAAAAGATTACAGAGAATTTGCATTGCCCCCAGACTAGGCAAGCCTGTATCTTGGGTACCAACTAATTAAATATACAATATGTAAAGAAAACCCTGTCCGACCCATAAGGATAATAAAGGTTAGGTAAACACTTGACCAAATATAATATAAAATTTTACATAATCATCACAGTAACAATAATAATGAATTTTGAAATAATCTTTTTTTCCCGGGTATTAATTCCAATTTCCCCGAAATTTGGTCATTTTAAAAAACTGACAACACCATTTGTGACGGAGCGAATAGCGATGCGACCACGTGCCGCATGCCCCGCCCCCCTTCACCCGCGCATACATGCGCGGGTGAAGGGGGGCGGGGCTATCGGGTTGTCTACCGCACATGCATTAAGTTACCTCGCTTTTTCGAAATAATATTTATTTTTTTTGGGGGATTTTTTTTAAGTTTAGCCCAGCTTTGTAGGCATTATTAGAATCAGTTAACGATACCTAACAATACCTTCACGGATCGGACAGGGTTTTCTTTACATATTGTATAAATATATACAGACAAATCACACAGATTGAGCTAGCCCCAAAGTAAGTTCGAGACTTGTGTTATGGGATACTAACTCAACGATACTATATTTTATAATAGATACATATATAGATAAATATCAAAGACCCAGGACAATTAGGAAAAGATCGTGTCCCATCATGACCTGGCCGGGTATCGAACCCGGGGCCTCCACGTCGCAGGCAGGCGTGTTGACCGCTGCGCCACGGAGACCGACACACACTAATTGTTTATATTTTCCTGTTTCCAGGTTACTGAACCTCAAGAACGATCACCTGCGCAAGCGCTTCGACGTTCTCAAATACGACGTGAAGAAAATTGAGGAGGTGGTATACGATCTTAGTATTAGGGGGTTGAGACCTGCCCCGGACACCGCTCCCAAAGCCTGACTTTACTACTGATTTGAAAGTATTCCTTTGATAAATAAATACTTTAAATAAATAAATGATTGTTCTATTGTAAAAGTTTTTTTTTTAGTAAACCTTAACCTAGTGAGCTAAATTTTGAAAGAAGACCTAGGCTTTTCTAAACCGTGAACGAAACTGAATCATCACATGCTGGATATACACATGGCGATATATTGCTCACTTGGTAATGTATTGTTACGGGCTCGGGGTATTTAAATGTTAAGGGTTACGAAGTTTAGTGGCAACGAAGGTACAGTCGGTAGTAGGCAATGACAAGTAAAGCGTAGCTGATGTCGCACCGAAGTCTTCCCTTACGTCCACGAAGTCCGTGTCGTACGCACACAATAGCACTACAGATGTTAATTCACGTAGTCCTCGTTACAGTTGTCGCAGTAGGTATTATCAAAGATCGTTTCTTAATTGTCACTTGTTTCGCCTCGGTAGTCGAATGCGGACTGGCGTCACGGCGCTTTATATAGGTCAGCTGATCGAACATTCCAGATATGTCTAGATCTGTCTGTCTGTCCGAATAATAGCGCATAATTTCGAGTACATTCTGTATGTACCTATAGGTACTTCATCGGAGGGGAGTTCCTAGAAATTTTGATGTCGACACTTCATTGACAATATTGCGTTTTTATATCGTACCTCTACAATGCGTAGGTCTCAAGATATAGGGCTTAAAAGTTACGTACTGCATGTCACGCAATATTGAACCTTACACCATCAACATAAGGTGCTTATCACATCTCCAAAAAAAAAAATGAAACTGAATTTATTACATATCCCAAATATTTATTTATCGTCTATGAATACTAGTACCTCGAACGCGTTGAAAATTGCGTTTGGTTACCTACTAGTTTAAACATGAATCTGTAACAAAAACGTAAAATGGTAACTCATGAATTAATTTCAAACTTAAGATCTTTGTAATCGCCAATCCGCATTGAGCAAGCGTGGTGAACGCTCAATATATGCGAGGAGACCTGTGCCCAGCAGTGGGACGATAAAAAGGTTGATGATGATTATTCATTCTTTCTGGAAAATATGAAAAAAGTAGATTTTCCGATATACTACTAGGTGACTAAAAAGAGGGAACGCGATTAACATAACATAATCTGCCTATAATGTCCCCACTGCTGGGGTACAGGCCTCCTCTCGGTGAGAGTGGGATGGGCCGGAATCTACCACGCTGGCCCAGTGCGGGTTGGTTGATATCGCATGTCTTCGAAGTGTTGGCTCTAGGACATGTCGGTTTCACTGAGTTTGAAAGAAGTGGTGATGAAATAATTTATGCAACGGAAAGCGCCTGATGGAGTTCTAACCTACGGCCTACTACTTGTAAGCCGCGGCCGATACCACTAGATCACCGCTACATACTGTTTTGTAGATACCATTATAGAGACAACAAGTACGGGCGGCGTCCATTATCGACATTGACACGGCGGTGGATTTAAGGTGATAAAAAGCATTAACTTCATAGGCAATAAAGTAGAAATTTCCGTGGTAACAAAACTACACCTTCGGTACGCCGTCTATCGCCCGGAGTGACGGCGTCATCTTTAAGAACATGGGCGTACCCAGGGGGGGCGCGGAGAGGCAGAAATCTCGCAGAACATGTATGAATCTCCCTAATTACTAAACAAAATATAATCGAGGACTTATCTCTAACTTTTAAATAAACCACGCAGTAAACACTAACAAAATGTAATGTGTAATTGCCAAAAACCGCGTGCATATAGCGCACAAAGATTACCAAACTCTAAAAATCTGACGTTGGCATGCCAAAATAAAAGCTGTTAGATCTTCACACTTGCACTCTATTTCGAGATATGGAATGTCATTACAGAGAGTTTGTAGGTAAATCCAGTGTACAAGATAAAACATCACCCGTACCTACGTCTATCCGACCGTAGATACGACGAATACCAGCTGTTGTGTTAACAATATTGTTACGAATGCACCTTATGTCGATGACATAAGGTTCAATATTGCGTGACATGCAGTACGTAACTTTTAAGCCCTATATCTTGAGACCTAGGCATTGTAGCGGTACTATATAAAAACGCA
Source organism: Sesamia nonagrioides (assembly GCA_017933935.1). Taxonomy (NCBI): domain Eukaryota; kingdom Metazoa; phylum Arthropoda; class Insecta; order Lepidoptera; family Noctuidae; genus Sesamia; species Sesamia nonagrioides. Next base: position 548,696 of record JADWQK010001195.1, read on the forward strand.
TTGCTAGACCTAGAATGGCCTATCGAATGGTACCGATTTCATCTTTTTTGTATACATAAATTATAAACTAGCGCCTGATCGCAATCCCGCCTGATGGTAAGCGGTGCCGCAATCGTTGATGGTAAAGCGCACTAGTTTATTAAGAGCCTATTCACTATAGCCTTGAAGACACTCAAATTGTAATCCGACGGAAACACCGCCAAAGGCTACTCTACGACTGTGATCTAGGCTTTGGAGACCGTCTCGAGTTAAATCAGGGTCACCAATCAGCCTCTTCGCACGCCTCTTCACTGAATCCAAAGTGGCCAGGTGACACTTTGCAGCACCAGCCCGAATGTGGTTGCAGTAGTACTCCACACACGCACGCACCTGTGCTTTGCACATCATTAGAAGCTGCCCTGGTGTTCGTTGGCAATATTGCCAACGAAGTGTCGACATCGAAATTTTTAAAAACACGTCTCCGGGGAAGTACCGTAGGTACTTACCGGTACCGTACCGTAGGACTGCTGGGCTGAATGTACTCGAAGTTATGCGCTATTACTTATTATTACGTCTAGACTAGACAGATCTGGCATGTTCGATCAGCTGACCTCTATTATAAAGGGCCGTGACGCCAGAGTGCAATCAGTCTGCATTCGACTACTGAGGCGAGACAAGCAACAATTAAGAAGACTTACTGCGATAATTGTAACGAGAACTTTGAGGACTACGTGAAGTAACATCTGTAGTGTTATTGTGTTTGTACGACACGGACTTCGTGGACGTAAGAGGAAACTTCAAGAGCTACATTCTACATGTCATTGCCTACTACAGAAGTACAGACTGTACCTTCGTTGCCAATAAACTTCGTAACCCTTAACCGGCATTTTAATACCCCTAGCCCGTAACAATATTTAACAAAGGTTACAAAGACAAAATTACACAACAATATATTATAACAACTGTGTGAAGATATCGACCTAAGATTATTTATTAATAGCGGATGATCTAAAGAATTTGCCTTGCGAATGTGCTACAGCTAGAAGGGAAAAAAAAGAGGACTTTTTTTTATAATTATAACCTAGTACTTGACCACAATCCCGCCTAATGGTAAGCAGTGATGTATCGCAACACAACTGCTCAGACCCGTCTTCCCCACGGCTTCACCAGATATCATGCCGGAACATGACGAATCGCTTGGCGGCAAGACTGGTGGGTGGTAACTTCTGTCGGCAACCGATGTTATGGCCTACCACCGATAAAACTAGGTCATACAAATACTTGTTCCATGGGGAATCTAACCCACGGCACACGCAGCATAGCACTCAATAACTTAACCAGCAAACATGTGCGGCCTCTACTACTCCATACGGCCATTTAAAAAACAATTACTGTATACGCTAGTACTGCACTCTGGTGGTTGAAAATTGCAGGAAAAAAATGTTCAATCTTTTGTCATGTTTAAATATACAGTACAGTGTCGATATCGCATCACAGCTGACGGAGGTTGTAATGTAATTATTATTAAGAGTCTGTTACCTACATCCCTCTGCTTGGCAAAGGTCACTCACACATCCTATCGATATAAGTTCCGCCATTCCGCAATCTCCTGCCAGGCTTGTGTCGTATGCCGCTAGATGTTAGCTACTGATTGAATTAGACCATGTAAATTCCTATTTCACGATAGGAAAAATAAAACACAAAATCAGAGATCAAAATCAGTTTATTTATTCCCAAACGGGAGTAAATAGAATTTTGTCTATACCTCCAAATAATGAGAGGTCCAAATCTTGTATAAACTTAACTGAAAACTTATCCATCTTAACAATCAAATTAAGAGTATCACCATCTTTTTCTATCTTTTCTACCATCCAATCTTTGGTAGACAACTCCTGATTATACCATTCAATCATATTAAACAAATCCTTAATATCAAAATCGAAAAAACAATGAAATCTTAGAGACATTTTTGTTATTTCTCTAGCGTTTAACACTTTGACATAACTGGCAACACTGATAATATTTTGGAGCCAATCGTAAGTATTTTTGTTATGGCAACTGTAAATTAGTGCGCTATTATGGACCCCATGACACTTAAGTAGAGGTAACTGTGTTGCGAAGAATATGCTATTAGAAATATGTCTTTGAATTTCCTTAACATTTTCATTAGTTAATTCTTCAATTGGATGATTAGCGTGTACTATATGCACGGTTTTTATTTCTATATCCTTACTGATATGGTTTTCGGGTTCTTTTATTTTAGTACCCATAGTTTTTATATGACTAAGTTCTACTGAAAGAGTATCACAAAATCCTTCACTTAAAACTAACATTTCTTTAGAAATTAAATCAGTCTTCATTTTTAGATCTTCTTTAACAATTTGATCATCACTTGGGAAACGATTTTCTTCTTCCATATCTGCAACTTCTACATCTGTTGAAGTTTCGATATTGTTAATTTCTTCCATAGATTCACCTCTGTTCATTAATTCCTCTGATTCATTTTTGTTAATTTCTTTCACGGAGTCTTCTTTGACAATTAATAATTTTGATTTTTCTGTTTTACTTATTTCATCCATTGGTTCATCATATACTTCTATATCTTTGTTGATATCATTTTCATTCGTAGATGTATAGGCATTATTTTGTACCACATCTTTTATTACAGTTTCAGTACAATCATTTGAGTGAAAATCTTCTGTAACCATTACATTCCCATTAATTGTATCCTCAGTCTTTGAAAGTCCTTCATCAATCATTCCGTCAGTGTTATAAATACCAATAATTTCTCTGTGTTGATTCGCCATTTCAACATCATTGGCTATAACTATTTCGGCCTGTTTCATCGTTTGATGAATATCCTCACCCTCTTTAAATTCTGTAATAGCGACTTTTTCTTTATTAATATCAACTGTCACTTCTCCATTATCAACTACAACTTCTGTATAACCAACGCAAACTACATAATTTACAACTTCTGTGTCAATTATGTTGTTTTCTTCAGTTGTTTTTGTATTACAACACTCTCTTTTCATGTCAATATCTTTGCTGTCGTTATTATCAAGAACTATGTTCCCATTACCAATATTTTTCTTACTGCTATCTTCAGTCACATTTAAGTTATTTTTAGAGGCGGAATCAGAATTAATATTAATATTGTTCTCAGTAGCAGCTTTGTCTGCCATTTCTTTATTATGTAGATAGTTAGATAATACGTTACAGGTTTCCTCACCCAGAGGTAGCTTAGGCTCTATATAGTTTTGACAGTCTTCTTTATTGCTGTCACTTTCATTTTGTACAAATTCGGTAACTATCGGTTCTTTTGCTGAAGCTCCTTCGTTATTTTCAATGGCTACATACTCACTATTATTTTCAGTATCTTTATTATTATTTTCTTCAACAGTTGAACTATTTGTGCTTAACTTAGATGCGCTGATGGTCTCACTGGTGAAGGCGTCGAGGTCAACAGTAGTTTGACATGTGCGTTTAACTACGTTGTCTGGTCTATTGAGACGCTTGAAGCGAAAATGTTTGTTTAAAGTTACAACCCTGAAAGTAGAAAGAATCATATAGTTTCTTTCGCCATTCGAGCGAAGAATCAGTTGAACTTTAATGATTAGTTTAGTTGTACGACAGAACTCTTGTTGGCACTATCATTTATGTCCAAATTGAAACTACATTAATTTACATAAATATACAAAAATATTTTTCTACATAGGTACTGACTGAAACGGCAGAAATTAGGAGCTTAGTTCTAGTAAGTTATTTCCTATGAAGCCGGCAAGAAACTTTACGGTTATACTTAAAACAAAACAAAAAAAGAGTTTAGTCATTAACGCAACGGGTGAAGGTGCAATTTCGTTCCGTCTAACCAGCGACTCTGAACCGAAACCACCATTTGGAAGGGCGAAAATAATCAATTCTCAGTTGTTGTCATATGTTTTTATCAATATGTTTATATTTTCTTCATGTAGATGATATCTTCTTCTTCAGCCTATGAGGCTAGATGTCCACTGCAAGACAAAGGCCTCTCCCAAAACTGCCCCATCGGCCATCGGTTCTACGAACAATGTGCCCCGCCCCTGCCACTTCATTTTAGCGACTCGAAGAGGTATATCGGTGACTTTGGTTCTTCTGCGGATCTCCTCATTTCTGATTCGATCACGCAGAGAAACTCTAGAGCATAGCTCTTTCCATCGCCCTTTGTGTGATTTTGAGCCTCGTATGAGGCCCATTGTTAGCGACCACGTTGCCGTTTCATATGTCATCACTGGCAACACTCACTGGTAGAAGAAATCTAAGAACTTACGTATACTGATGATTAAACATGGAAGACAAAAACGCATCTTTGACATGACTCTTAATTTCTGCACACAACTGGGTCTCTACGGGTGTTGACCCAAATTTTATCCTCATATTTATTTCATCAACCACATTCTCTATGTAAGTACGCTGCTTCGGAATTAGGATCTTATTAAAAGTGATCTCAACTTCTTCTTTCAATGACTTTAAGAATCCGATTATGTTTAAAAGAATTAGTACTTTGAATTTCAGTATTCCAGGTTGTTTTCCTTGATAAATAGTTCCAGATGAAATAATGTACGAATTAACTGTTTCTTCTGTAATTGTTTCAGTATTTACTTTGCTTGCTTCTTTGTTTTCTTGCCTAAAAACTTCTTGCTGTGTTGGAGCCTTAACTTCAAGTAGCATCTCTTTTTTTATTTCTTCTGTAACTTTTTCAGTATTTATTGTGCTTGCTTCCTTGTTTATTTGCTTAGAAACTTCTTGCTGTATTGTGCTTGCTTCTTGTGTCTTAAATCCAGGAGGCATCTTTTTTTTTATTTGTATTGTCCTGTAATTACGAGGTTAGGATTAATTAATATTATACATAATAGTTTAGATAGTACTGGCTTTATTTTGTAGTTACGAATGCACCTTATACCAATAGCATAAGGTTTAATATTGCGTGAATTGTCTTTTAAGCACGCATTTGACGACATGATTGACGCAGTGGCTAAGGGGTCGACTGCTGCGTTGAGTGTCGCGGGTTCGATTCCTGCACAGAACAAATATTTGTATGGCGCACAATTAGTCAGGTCTGGGTGTTTGTGTATGTGACTTTATGTTTGTGAACGCACCCACGATACAGGAGATATTTTTTTTTTTTGGTTCAATTGTTTCCGTTCGGGCGAATGGAAAAGGCAAAGGCATAGTACGCCATACAGCCAAGTCTTCAGTAATTTTTTCTTCATTAAATATGTATCCTAACTTATCCTAATTTATCCTAACTTATCCTAGCATAACTTAACCTAAACTAACTCCTTTCGTTTTACGCGTTTGGACGATAAGGAGCGGTTTAGCGTAAAGACATGATGAGGCCACTATGCTATAATATTTCACTGTTCTTTTTGAATTATACACTGAATGCACTTTTTACTACATAAATCACGCGTTTTTATTTAGTAAACGACACTATAAATAATTTTAAAAGTCCAATGAAAAATGAGCGTGACGCTCATCTTGACATTCCCGCCAAACCTCCGATACAGGAGATATTATTAGCGTGGACAACGTTTTTTTAAAAACAAATAAGCCCTATGTTATGAGACCTAGGCATTGTAGATATACGGACTGTAAACAAGAATGTACTGGAAATTAAGCGCTATTATTATTACTTTTAGACAGCGGACTATAAAGCGACGTGACACTGCGCGTGAGTCTATACTTTCGATCCAGCCGTCCCTTGCTGTCCTCTCTAGCGACGCCCTAAGCCGAGGTTCGTACCCCACAGGGGGTGCCCTTAGTGCGTAGTAGCCTAATTTTTTTTAAATTTAGTTTTAAGTGCCCCTGCCTGGAGGCTTTAATTTTAATTAGGGCATCCACAGGAAAGTCCGGTAAACTAGTTACGGACTCTAATGGCCACCTACGAGATGCCATAGCAAAAAAAAAAGTGAGTCAGTCTGCATTTGACTATCGAAGCGGAAACGAGCGTTAAGTAAGAAGCGATAATCGAGAACTTCTACAGCGACAACTGCAACAAGCACTTCAAGGACTACGTGAAGTAACTTCTGTGGTGTTGTTGTGTACGTACGACACGGAAGTCGTAGACGTAAGATGAATGAAATAACGTCATAATACTAGCTCATTCTGCAATTAAATTGATACATACGGACTGAAATATAATGTTGGTGCAACCAACAGGCTTCACTCATCATCATCATCAGCCCCTACCCGTCCACTGCTGGACATAGGCCTCCTCCATGGCACGCCAACAAGCTCGATTTTGAGCAGTTCTCCGCCAGCCACCTTTTTTGATGTCGTCGCTCCATCTCCCCAAGGGCGTCCTACGCTACGTTTGCCGAGACGCGGTCTCCACTCGAGGACTCGCTTACCCCAAAGGTTATCGGCCCTGCGGCATATGTGACCAGCCCATTGCCACTTCAGCTTGCTAATCCTGTCAGGCTTCACTAATGCGTCGAAAATGTAAAAAACATAAACAAACTCAATAAAAAAAAAGCAAAAACTCCACAGAAACATTAATAACAATAGGAGATTTAAATTATATTTAAAACAAAAAACTTAACTGACATTTGTAACAAAGATGCTAACGCTACTCATTGCTTACGGCGAATGCGGGACCCCGCGCGGGGAATTTTATCGCGCGCGAATTATACTTGTATAACGTGGCTCTAAGGGCTCAACTTAAATGAGACTACCACATAACTGTGGGCCCAAATATGTAAACTAGGCTTAGTTAGAATCAGCAGTCAGCACTTTTCGAGCATCAAAATTACAAAAGACAGTCTTCCAAACCGCCCGCCCTTTACCTAACCTATACAATATGAAAATAAAACCCTGTCCGATCCGTGGACCGTGAAGGTATTGTTAGGTATCGATAACTGATTCTACTGATGACTACAAAATCGGGCTAAATTTAAAAAAAAAATCCACCTAAAAATAAAAATTTTTCGCAAAAGGAGGTAACTTAATACATATGCGGTAGGCAGACGCGTGCGCCCCATAGAGGCAGATAAGCACTGCATACCCTAATAATCTTCATACATAAGCACAGAGATTTGGGTAGTGTATATATGCATACCCTCCACAAAATCTCTGTGCACGCCCCTGGCGGTAGGCAATACATGAGCGGTCGAAGGGGGGCAGGGCACGCGGTCATAATAATACAGTCGGAAATGGTGTTGTCACTTTTTAAAAAATTACCAAATTTTGGGGAAGTTGGAATTAATTCGCGGAAGAGATTATTTCAAAATTCATTAGTATTGTTACTATGATGATTACGTAAAAGGAGAATGCCGAAATCTGTACCAAACGCTTATTAAAAATATAATTACCTTAAATATTTAAACACTTTTTGACTAACATTACTAAAATATAAATCATTATTAAATCCGCGTTTACGAAATGTTATAAAAAAGTTTTTTTCTAAAAAAGCATTTCCGGTAGTCAAGAATTTGATTGATGTCATTGCCAGCACAAAAAAAATAATCGATTCCAAGCAACAAAAAATCGTTAAGAGAAATCGATCACAACGATTGCTTAAACGATTAAAATGATTTTACATTCGTTAGAAGGTACAGATAGTGAATTGATCCTTTGCCGTCATGTTGGCACTAATGCAAATTAGTGTGTGAGAGAGAGAGAGAGAGAGAGAGAGAGACAGAGTGCGTCTACCTTGTTTATGTTATTGAAACACATGCAAACAACATGACGGCAAAGGAACTATTTGATGAAACGCACTATCGTCACTTATGAATCGTTCGTGTTTGTGTTGTTAATTTGATGTGTTGCTGGTTGTTTTTGTCTCTCTCTCGTCTCTGGGTCCAATTTCCCTTGTATATTATAGTAAATGGCATCTTGCAATATTTTAGGCGGGTTTTTAAAAATAATGTTTAGAGGAAAAATCTCAATACTGCGGATTCGAAAACAACAACTCTTAATGCCAATGGTAATATTAAACAATAAGCTAAATATGGCTATTTCATCTAAAAGCAGTTGGTACAGACTTCCATACAAAAATCGGCATTCTGGTTTCATATTTTATTCGGTCATGTGTTTACCTAACCTTTATTATCCTTATGGGTTGGGCGGGTTTTTCTTTAGATATTGTATTTAAATATAAATAATATATGTAACAAAAATTTACAAGCAGGACCAAGCTATATGGACAATTATCTTCACAAAGAGGGCTAGCATAGACTCAATGCGGAAGATGGATGGTGTGTGGTAAAGTCTGGGACAGACCTATGTCCAGCGGTGGACTGGGATAGGTTGAATTGATTGAATAAACGTAAACTTACTTCCAATCCGAGGAATATAGTGCCTCAAAGCTAACTCCGGGTAGTTTTCTGTATTTATTCTGAATTTCTCTAAAAATTTCAATTTCATTCGGCTGGATTAGGCTAGCGATATTTCTAGTGGAATCTAAAAGCATAAAAGCGTCTCGAACAAATTTTCTCTTTTTCTTACATATTTTATTTTCATTAGTAATTGTTTTGAATAGAGCTTCTGTATTTAGTAATTCTAGAATGCTGTGCAGTATTCGATGACGATAGGATAGCACGGTTTTTCTATTTCCGGGGTTCAGGAGCCCTTTACTAAATTCAGGTAGATTTCTTGGAGTTTGCAATTGTTGGTTAGTATTCAATAGAGTCGAGTTTGGGTGCTCAATTGAATCCATCGTTTGAATTATTGCATCAAGTGTAGTGTTTTCACGTAGCAACTGTTTCGTTTTTTGTACTATAACATCAGTTTCCATTTCATTGGTTTCCGGCGATGAGCTCGAGTTTTGAAACACAAAGGCAGGTGCTGTTTTAGATTTTCTTGGTTTCCTCACGATTGTTTCAGAATTTTTGTTTCTACTGTGTCCTAAGCCAGCTCCTCTAGTCTGTAAATAAAGGTTAAAATTGATTAGATTATTGGTTTAAGCTCAGCTAAATTAGCTAGCATTGGAATTTGATCTTTGGCGTTTATGATATTGAGTTCAATGAGTAGTCATCACCCACAGCTACATCACTGCTGCTGATTGCATCACTGCTTACCATCAGGCGGGATCGCGGTCAAGAACTAGTTTATAATGTTAAAAAAAGCTATTAAGTGCACAGAGATTATGTAGACTAAACGTACCAGTAATTAAGCCGGGACAGTTAGGTTCTGGAGTGGCGGCCACGTACCGGAAGACGGAGAGAGGCCCCTAACAAGGTGAACCGATGATCTGGTGAAGGTCGCAGGGAGCCGATGGATGCGGGCAGCACAAGACCGGGCGTCGTGGAAAGCCTTGGGGGGGGAGGCCTTTGTCTAGCAATGGACCTCTATAGGCTGAAGAAGAAACTTACCAGATCAAGTGATGGCATCAAAGGCTCTGTTATTCCGTTGCCTCTAGCTCCTAGCGCTCCACCACTCCAACCCATACCACGCATCATTCTAAAATGAAAATATTTAAACACATTTATTTCTATCGTAACATGGCGACACACGAGTTCTTTGAAAAATAAACTTAATTGCTACACGATAAATTTCTGTTTAAGTTACAACTTCAAAGAAGAAGCCCCTTTTTAGGGTTCCGTAGCCAAATGGCATAAAACGGAACCCTTATAGATTCGTCATGTCTGTCTGTAGATGTATTCTGTAAACCGCATTAAGATTTTGATGCAAAAATATTAAAAATATATAATAAATATTGGGGGCTCCCATATTTAAAACTGAAACTCATTTTTTTTTTCATCCAACACATACGCGTGTGGGGTATCTATTATGGGTAGGTCTTCAAAAATGATATCGAGGTTTTTAAAATATATTTCTTTCTAAACCGAATAGTTTGCGTGACAGACACTTCCAAAGTGGAAAAAAGTTGTCCCCCCTCTAGTAAGTAGTTTTTTTTTAATACCTCGTAAATCGTTAACCGCTTATTACTGCGTAATCTTTCATACAAATAACTTATTAGATCCTTAAATTTCATAAATCAATGTTACGGAACCCTTTGTGCGTGAGTCCGACACGCACTTTGCCGGTTTTTCGGAATCAGTGCGGTACAGCTCTGACAGGACCCAACATGCTGCTGCGTCCAGCAGTATCGACGACGTTGCTGTATGTGTCCAGACTGCACCACTCCACTAAGATTGGGGAGCTGGTGGAGTATCTGCGCGTCAAGACCATCTGGACTTTAAGGGTCGAGAGGTTGGAGCGCGTCACAACACGAATTTCAAGTCGTCCATGGTACGTGTTCCGGCACAGCATCTCGAGACGTTCCTCAAAGAAGAGTTCTGGCCGAAAGGTGTTGTGTACCGCCGGTATCGTGCCCAGCTACGTGACACCAGTCAGCGAAACACGACGCCGACAATTCGTGTAAATTAGAATAGGCTATTTGACAGTATTCAATTATTTGTGATTTTTTGCTTTAATTGCATAAAATGAGGGTTCTTTATATCATTTACAAGAGTTTTAATAAAAAATAATAACAATTATTATATCCAAAATACAAAAATATGTTTGGCTTTTTGTTTCTCGCGCCACACATTGTGAAACGATCCGGATTGGCTAATGTCGCGATGACGTCATACGCGCATCATCGCTTGTTTTCAGTAAGGGTCAATTCATACTAGCGCAGAGTCGAAAGGCATCGAAGCGTCAAATTCCTCACAATCAAAGCGAAGTCGCACGAATGCGCGCGTATTCGCGTGAATTAGCGCGCATTCTCGCGCTTTTTCGTGGCATTAGTGACGGACACCAGTTGCCAGTTGAATCTCGTTGTTGAAACCATGGAGCAAATATAGAGAGGAGGCGGCCTAAGCACCTGTGCACTGTGATTCTCAGTCGGCCCTTGACGTCATCATAGTGGGCGTGGCCTTATTCAGTGTACTGTCGTCGTTCGTTCTGTGCACAACGGTGGTTTTTCGAGTTATTTTTATATTACTAAGTAAATAAGGATGAAGTGTTGTGTTTTATCTTGTAAAAATTACTCGGACAGACGTTCTGGTGCTACGAAAGGCATCACATTTCACGTGTACCTAAGTAATTTTATTCATAATTTAATAGAGTAGTTCTAGAAAAATCTCTTATCTTGTGGGCGTGTTCAAATATACTTATTCTACTTGACAATAGATGGCGACAGTTTGGTATGGAAACTAAAATAAATAGGTAATTAAAACAGTATTTATATACTTTAATAATCATACGTACTGAAATTTGTTCTACTGACATTCCTAAAGACTTTTTAGCCGACAAAATATGATTTTAGCAATTTTTTAACCATTTTTTAAACATGCCCGCCATCTATCGTCATCCCTTGAATTTAACAAAAAGCAGGGTCGTAATTAGAATCCAATTATTTTACCGAGTGTCCTACGGAAAGTACTTTTACTAAAATATTTAATACTCAAGAAAGGAAAATAAACCTCCTTTAAATTAAATATTCTATCTACATTATTGAAAGTAATTTCTCTTCGTGAGACAACTATCCAACTATCATAAAAAGTTTTTGTTTAAATTATGTGTGTTTTAGATTTCCATCTGAACAACAACTTAAATAGCAATGGATCAGTAAAATTAAAAGACAAGACTGGACTCCAACAAAATACACAAAGATTTGTTCTTGCCATTTTAGAGATGAAGACTTCTTCGTGACAAAAAAAGGACTTCGAAAATTAAAGAAGGGATCATTACCTTGTATAAAACTAGACATATCGGTTGGTTTCAATGTAGTTTGTATTTAGCAGTTTCAATTATTTTGGGAGAATGATTTAATTTCATATGTTTGGAATATATAATAATAGGAATCATTAGATGACGAACCCATGCCTGATGTGTTGTTATTAGAATTTGATAAGGAATTAAATGCAACGATAAGTGGTTATTTGCGCCGTCAGATAGTTGCCTATATTTCTGGGTTTGTTGTCAACTATTTACATTCCAAGATTAAATGTGAGAGCTGCCTTCATGAATTATATGCTGACAATTTCGATGATGATGACCTTTATTTGATAAAAACTAAAAATAAAGGTGGTCTTACTTTCCCATCTAAAGATGTTATAAATATATGTTTACGAACGGAATGCAGCATCCGTTGTGTTAAATCACAATCTTTGAAATCTTCTAATTTCCATAAACAAATAATTGTATCGAAAACACTAAAATCTCTTATAGGAAAAGATTACTTTAAACAATCTTTCAATCATATGTTTGACCAATCACCGACTCATAATCATATTATTCTTCTGTTTAAATCAATAGCTGAAAAATATATTGATATTCGTTTCAAGCATTTTGCAACCATAGAAAACGATAGGGCAACCAACCGCCAACAACTAACGAAAACAGTTATTTTTTCAGGAAATTGAGTTTTACGAATAGAAAGAATTTTAAAAATTCACGAAACGTAGAAAGAATTTTACAAATCGGACCTCCTGAGATTAGCACGTTGAAATAAACAAACTCTTCAGCTTTAGCGTATTAGTATAGATAGAGCAAAAGCTCAAAATCAAAGATGAAATTTATAACGAGTCGACTCATCCGAGATAATATCCGGGTTAAGGCGTTATACATAAGTAAAATCTCCGCAATAATATCAATAATCTGAGTCTAATCGAACCAGAATATAACTTAGTCCTTTTAATATCATTCATATAAGAAAATACAGTAAACGATCAAGTTACTGCATTAGTCAATAATCTACATTCTTATAAGTAATTAAAAATAAACGTTATGAATTTATAGACAACACAACATTTTGCTTTAGGTAAATCAAATAAGTACTGGTATAAAATTTGATTCTTGGTTTAACTGAGATAAATAACATAGACGCGCACAGTCCTGTGTAAACGGAATTTGTAGTTGTATAGCCTCAACTATCTACCTACATATTTATTTGAGGTAGGTTCCGTCACAGTTAGGGGGTGAGGATTCCATGTTTTCGGTACACGGCGCTCCGTGCAAATAGCACAGCACGCGCCATCTGTAGTATATTCCTACATAATAGTGTTTGTAAATAAAATATAGTTCGATATAATTTGTTTATTATTTGTTCTGCCTCTGAAATTAACATTACCATACACAAACACAGCTTCATTCGCGCATGCTACTTTTGATTTAGGAAAGTATTACTTGTTTACATAATAGGTAATGGTTAGTAAAATTCTGAGTACGTCCCTGTAATGGTAGATGTTATGACATGTAGTGTGAGGTAGTTAAACTACGTAGTAACATCAATTCAGAACGAAGCAAGCAATTTTGCTTTTGACCGGTAGATGGAAAACAAAAAAGGGGGTGGGATCTAACAAGATCCCGCCCACATTTTGCACCCCTCACCCCGCAAATTGTCACGCGTTGTTTCTTAGAGAAATCTGATTACAACACCTCCTCTCTATATTTGCTCCATGGTTGAAACTCGTATAAAATGGTTGACATTGATCTTGCTATGATGTTGCTTATATCAGAAGTTGAAGAAGAAGAAAACGCAGAAAAAAGAAAAAGAAAATTGCGAAATTTTGGAGTTCATGACTTGTGGAAGAAAAGACGTATATCTGGTGAATTCATTTCTTTTTGCGCAGATTTATATGTGTACCCAAGTATTTATTACGACTATTATAAAATGAACTATGATCAATTTGAAAACTTGGTCAATATTTTGAAGCCACACACTGTAAAACAAGAAACTAAATTTTTAACACCCTTGCTCGTAAAGCCGATGTAATTCCACCGGTTTTAAATATGTAAAGCAGGCCATAACAAACGCGTGTTTTATCAAAGCAAATAGTTAAGTTATAGTCCATAACAGCATTATTTTCCATTTCAAGTAATTATGGAACTGATCGCCGCCGCACGGCTCGCGCTGCGCGCTGTTCCATATTTGAAATGGCAAATAATAATACTAATGGAGGGAAAGCAACAGTGTGCATTCACAGATTGAGTTTATTTAAAATGAACAAAATATAAAATACTTCTTTTTCTGTTTCCTCGCAAGTGTGTTAAAAAAACGTCGTACGATATACGTGCGTATTGGTTATAACATGCTCGGCTCAATTACACCCTCGCCTTCGGCTCGGGCTGAAATTCCGCCTCGCATGTTATAACCATCATTACGCACTAATATCGTAATGTACTATAACGATACCCATTTCCGTTGAAGAGCGAATATCAGTCTGCTTAAGGTGAGTTTTACGTCTTTTTGTAATTTTTATATAAATATAACTAATAAGAATAACAAGAAGATATTTAAACTCTCGGTAAAGCTGATAGAAAAGTTAACCAATATAATAAATAAACAAGCTTATATTTGAAAATCTTTATTTAAAAAAATTGTTATATAGGTAATTATTTGCCATGTAGAATCATAATTTCTAAGGTCAATAATAATGAATTAATGAATTATTACTATTTGTCAACTTTTTGCAAATAGTCTTCGATTTCATCTAAATTCGGTTGCCGCTGATGCTGCATTGTTGAAATCGGCTGTGGTACGTAGGGTGATGGTGGTACGTAGGGTGATGGTGGTGGGACCAAACTGGTATCGAATATATTTGGATTTTGTTGAATGGTCATGGTGGATGGGATGTAAGTTGAAGTAGATGGCGGATAATAATTTTGCTGAGTAGTTTTAAGTGGCCGCTGTTGTTGTGTTTCATGGTAGTTAATCAGAGATGGTGGAGTATCGTTTCTTTCCTCTGAGGCAAGTTTCACTTCTGCGTCGGTATAAGGCCAAGTATTGACTTCTTTAATTCGGCTTGTATTGATACAGGCATTTTTTTTACTGTTCCACTCATTGATAAAAAAAACACATCTAATGGATCCTTTTCTTTGGCTTCGAGATATTGTGTGAATAATAGCTGCGATAGGGGCAGTGATTTTTTTCTGGTGCTATAATTTGACAACGATGAATCAGAGCGTGGACTTTGCATGACATCTGATGGTGGTGCTGGTGACTCTATCATTGTGTTATCTTCCGTGTTTATATCTAAACTATCTTCAGAACAACCTAGGTTTGATGTTTGTGGTTTGTCCTGGAGGTAGGGTTTTAAAAATTCCAACTCCTTCTCAAATTTAATTGGTTTTTCATTTTTTCGCGCAGATCCGCTTTTATATTGTCTTAATCTTAGAGCCTTTTTATAGCAATCACGTAGTTTCTTCCATTGTTTCTGACATTCAGCCACTGAAAAAAACAAATTAAATATATGTACTTAATTAATACTTTTATACTTTATAATATTAATACTTTGTTACAGGTTTCTAACTACTGCTCATCATCATCATCATCCCAGCGTTAATCCCAGTCGCATCCGAAACCTTTTCAGCTTTGGAGTCTGGGGTCCGCTTTACCAGTCCAACTGCTGATATGGCTAAACTTCGACATTTTCCGTGAAGCGACTGCCGTCTGACCTCCACAACCCGAAGGCGACATCGAAGCATTGCAGTTAGACCAATTGTTGGATTTTTGAGGGCTCCAACAACCCGTAACGACTGCCACTAGATGTTCGTATGGCAACCGGGACCAACGGCTTAACGTGCTTTCCGAGGCACGACCAGACCAGTGCAAATGTTCATATTCATACAAATACTTGCACTGTGCGGGGATCGAACCCGCGCCACCTTGAGCAGCGGCCGCGTCCGCTACCGCTACGCCACGGAGGCTGTCAAAGGTTTCTAACTACTGCTATTAGTTGCAAATCACTGGCTCATAATTATCGCATGGGCTATAGTACAGTTTGCACAATTGTACATGAAATTTGTGCTGCAATATGGAAATATTTACAGCCTCTTGTTATGCCAAAACCAACGCTAGAGTCATGGATTAAAATCGAGGAAGATTTTAGAATTCTATGGAATTTTCCCAATTGTATAGGTGCGATCGACGGAAAGCATGTCAATATAAGGGCACCCTGGAACAGCGGAAGTCTGTACTACAATTACAAAAAGTTTTTCAGCACTGTCTTGTTAGCTGTTGCTGACGCTAAATATAAATTCATTATAGTAGACATTGGAGCATATGGACGTAATCACGATAGCGGCATATTGAGCAGTTCCAAATTCGGCCAACTATTACAAAATAATATGATTAGTATACCGCCTAATAAAAACTTGCCAGGTATGACAAACACAGTTCCTTATGTTTTTGTTGGCGACGAAGCATTCCCTTTGTCTGAACATATTATGAGACCTTATCCTGGTAGTGAGCTGTTAAACAATAGCCAGAAGAAAATCTATAATTATCGTTTAAGCCGAGCAAGGCGTATTGTGGAAAGTGCCTTCGGAATATTACAACAAAAATTTGAAGTATTTCAAAAACGTATAAGAATGCAACCAAAGTATTTAGATACCATGATTCTTGCATGCACGTGTCTGCATAATTATATTATGGAAGATTTTGTGTCGCCGTGTGAAATTACATGTTACTTCTTGACGTAAATGGTTTGTTTTTGCGCCGCTTTACGACGCGCCAGCATGTGAGCTGGCAACGTCGCACGGAAGCGCAAACATGTGTAATAATAATAAATACTTAGTACTTACCAGGTAGTTTCAATTCACTGCTAACTTTTTCCCACGCATTACTTTTTGAATTTTTGTCGCTATAATGTTTGGACTTCGAATTAAATAAACATTCGTATTTTTGGACCAAATAAATTAATTTCTCGTCGTTTTCCATTGTGATTCACTTCGACACAAGACAGTTTCCGTCCGATTCCGATTGCCGACTGACCAGACGGCGCGTAGTTCGCCTAATAGCCGCTTGGCTTCGCGCGAATGCGCGCGCACCAATCAGAGTTACTCGCGCGCAGGCGCGCGAATTCCCTCGAATGTGCGTGAATTCGCGCGTCTTTTTTTTTCCTTGGAAGAAATATGTGCATTACATTGTGGAAATAAGGGTGAATTTGCTATATTAAGTTTCGGATTGACGCTTCGATGCGCTTCGACTCTGCGCTAGTATGAATTGACCCTAAACTTATAAACTGTTTTTCATGGGTTTTTTATCGATTTATTTGTACAACCCAGTACAGCACACCACTTGTAAACCATTTTATTAGTTATCAACAGCAAATAATAATTATGAACAAATACCACTGAGAACCGAAAACCGCTTGTGACGTCACTTACCAGGCGCAACGCCATATTGCTGATTATATCGTTTTCGCGGCTTATTTGAATTTTGAATTTTTATTTGCATATTTCTTACGAAATACGTATTTAAAATTAAAAAAAAATACTTTGGGTGAACTTCTTAACCGCAACCAAGTAATTCAAGATAAAAATTATAAATCTGTCAAATAGCCTATTAGCATTAATTATGTTAATATAGTATTTTATACGTTTACTAGCGACCCGCCCAGCTTCGCATGGGTGCAATGCTGATACTAAATACATTACAAAAAAAACTGTTAACGTTGTATAAAAAACATAGCGGCCCGCCGCCCAACCGGCCGGTACCGCCGCAAATAAAAATAAAATAAAAATAGTTTATTTGCACCTTAAAGTAAAGAAACACACAAAACAATTGTTATACAATAAAATAGACCTAAGGTAAGTAAAGTTGTATTTTAGAGTTGCAACCAATACCTAAGCTAAGATAACTTAATATCTTGTAATTATAGGTATCAGCGCCCACCTTCGGAAACAATTGTAGCCAAATGATCAAAATAACATATAAACTATGTACTTTACTTCATTGAATAATTATCATTGCCTAGATGAGTTTAAGTACATGGATGTTAGATACAAGGCAATAATTAATACTAGTGTTTAGGTGCAAAACTAGAAACCATCAAAACAAAATTAAGATTAAAAAATAAAATAAATAAACGGTATCTGCTAGTGCCTACTGTACAGATGTGCATGTAAGTGTATGTGTGTTTTGTGTGGGTGTGTCATGTTTGTGTTTGAGTGATATGTGTGTGTGTGCGCACGAGTGTTTGTGTTTTTGTGAGGGTGTATGTGTGTTTTGTGAGGGTGTATGTGTGTTTTGTGAGGGTGTATGATGTTTGTGTGTGGATAGCGTGTGTGACATAAGATATTCACTTACAGCCAGTATAAACAAGGGATCAACCAGGTGGCTATTGCCCACCTTGTCCTGCCATACCCACTGTAATTTGATAATCGTCAATAGATCAATTTCAAATAGTAAGCGTGGCTTTTCTTGCCGTCTCCTCTCCATAGAAAAACGACTAATTGGGACCGTGCACCCAGTCACAGACACATCACCACAACACATGTTGGTTTATGTGAAATAGAATATATAAATTTTATGTAAAAAATTTTTTTTTTTACTAAAAAACCCTATGCAGCTATGCTAAATAGTTTTTCGGTTTCATCATAGGTTAGGGAAAGAAGCCAAGTGATTACACTCTGCTTGCACTCTCTTTTTGACATGGAGAAAATGTGCAACTGCTTATTTGCCATGTTAAATAGTTTTGGGCCAAGGAACATGTTGAATTTTTGAGCAAAAGATGTTCTGCATGGAACTGATCTCAACAGGTCGAAACGTCTTCCCCTTGTAATATCTTTTTCGGACAGTACACTTAACTAGACACACGAATGCTGTCTCATAATTAAAGCTAATACAAACAGTTTGCGTACGGTTAGTACCTCACATTCCCTGTACAGTTCAATAGTAGAAAAATACCTGGGCTTAAAATAAATGCGACGCCCCTCAATTTTTAAATTTGTAATATCTTCGAAACTATTTATGAAAATCATGTGCTGTAAAGGGCGATTTAGATCTATACTTAAAAAAAATTGGGGTGGATTACCCTTAACATTTAGGCCTCCACAGATGTTCACTGGTCAATTTGTTGTTGGTTTCAAGGGGTAATTATTGATTTATAGAATTTTTATGATTGCCGGCCGGCGCGCGCCATGAAGCTTTTTTTTTATGATGTGGTGTAGCAGAGAGAAGTTGGTTTTTTCTTGTAAGTTTTTCTGGCTTAATTTCTAGGCCTTTAAGCCAGAAATATATTGAGCGACAAACTTAATGTTGTCAAGTGAAAAAACGGTTGATGGGATGGGAAGGAACCGGGAAATTTGAATGTACTGGATGTAAGAATGGTTGCATGCTTGAACAATGTTTTTGCTTAATAATAATTATTATTATTATTAAATTGTACTCGCCTCATAGCCTTGTCGCTCTGAACAGGCACAGACAAGGCCTCTTTGAGTTGTTCCTTCCTGCTCGTCGCCTCGCCACGCCGTCGACGCGGTGACTCTTGAAAATAGTTTTTAGACATTTGGCTGATCTCGCTCAACGATCTGTTTAAAAGATACGTTTCGTAAATAAATTACGTAACACGTTATTTCCAGAATAATAATATAGCTGTTGAGGGAAAATTTTGTTTGTGTAATGTGTAGCAGCGATGTGCATCATCATCATTTCAGCCGAAAGACGTCCACTGCTGGACATAGGCCTCCCCCAAGGATCTCCACGACGACCGGTCGGTCCTGCGCCTCCCGCATCCAGCGGTTTCCTTCCTACCCACGCTGCGTCTTTCGGTGCATGGTCGCCACCCGAAAACCCGTCGGCCCCATCGGGCATCGGTCCAAGGGGCAATGTGCTCAGCCCACTGCCGTTACTCTCGTTCTTCTTCGGATCTCCTCATTCCTGATTTGATCACGCAGTGAAACTCCAACCCAGCCCTCTCCATTGCCCTTTGAGTGACCTTGAGCTTTTTTTTAAGGCCATTTTTGCATTTTTTTGGGCAAAAATGTTAACATCTCGTCACTGACTTGTTCGAAGTAAGAAGGAGAGAAAATAGAGCGCCAGCGCGGTGTAGAAGAGAAAGTAATATTCCAGGGCGCTTTCGTGTTACAAATATCCGAAATGCGAATTCGGGAGTGTTTTTCTTTTAATAATTATAAACTAGTGCTTCACTGTAATCCCGCCTAATGGTGAACAGTGATGCAATCGTTGATGGTAAAGCGAACTAGTTTATGAAGTCTAAACACTCAAAAAAAAAAACTGAGTGAATAGGAAGGAAGACGGCAGTTTAGCGAGGTGATGCAATGTTAAACCCAACAGCACGACCAACGATGCTGCGCCAGAGGGAGATTGATATGGAGACCTTCCACGATCAAACTCTCGGCACAACAACATATGGCGCATCGTACCCGGCACACATCGCAACACAACTGCACAGACCCGTCCTCCGTACGGCTTCACCAAACATCATGCCGGAACACGACGAATCGCTTGGCGGCAACACTTTTCCTAGTGGGTGTGTTATGTGGTGACAATTAGCATTAGGAATAATTGACAGTTTCGGGTAGCTTGACCTGCCTTCGTCCGTACATTATGACATGTAACGCCCATATTTTTTAAAATCTTTCACTTTGAAGCTTATTACTTTAAATATTCAGCCCTTATTAGGAAGCGTTCAAGTAATACGTAACGCAATTTGGGAAGGGTTCTCGTAAAACGTTACGATTCAATAGACAAGAGTCGTAACATTGTTTCTAAAAATATTATTTAGTAAATTAAAACTGCCTTTACCAAGTGTAAAAACTATTAAATATGTTTTTACGACTAATAAAATTGATCAGTCGAGTGTTACGTAACGTTTATAAGGGGGGGTTACAGAAAAAGGTTACGGTGCGTTACTAGGGGAGCAGGGCGGTCAAAAATCTTCAAAAATTGTGTTACGTAATACTTGAACGCTCCCTTACAAAACGAGATCTAACTTATCGAGATGAACATACGAGAATAAAACGTGTTTAACAGATTGTGACTCAGAACGTTTAAAATTGTTATTTTTATAATTATTATGAAAACTTTGCTACCATCGATATTGTGCATCTCAGAGTAAAAATATCATTATAACTTACTTGGCAACATTTTGTGCTTCTGCGACCTTGTATCTCTCTCTGCTGTTACCACGACTGCTACAGTTACTGCTGGAGTAGTCTGCCCAGGACTTAGGTTGATTGTTCGGCTTGATAGCTGCTTCTATACTGAGGGGGCAAGAGAGTTTTGACATACACCATGATCAATGTTGTTGTTGTTGTGTTGTTGTTGATAGGGTTTGGGACGAAGTTTTTTTTTTTATAAATTATAATCCAGTGCTTGACCGCAATCCCGCCTGATGGTAAGCAGAGATGCAATTGTTCATGGTAAGAGCCTATTCACTCTAGCCTTGAAGACAATTAAATTGTAGTCAGACGGAAACACCGCCGCAGGCAAACAGTTCCAGTCCCTCGATGTAAATCAAACGAGGACGAGTCTGAGCAGTTGTGTTGCGATATGTGATGGATACGACGCGGGAAATGTTGTTGTGACGCGAGTTTCGTAGTGGAGGGCCACCAGATCAATCTCCCTCTGGCGCAGCATCGTTGGTCGTGGTATTTATTGGGTTTAACATTGCATCACCTCGCTCAACCGTCGTCTTTCTTCCTATTCACTAAGATTTTTAAGTGAATTGGCTTAAAACTAGCGCGCTTTGCCATCAACGATTGCATCACTGCTTACCATCAGGCGGGATTGCAGTCAATCATTAGTTTATAATTATTAAAAAAATATACAATATGTAAAGAAAACCCTGTCCGACCCGTATGACCAAATAAAATATGAAATTTTACATAATCATCATAGTAACAATTTTAATAATTTTTGAAATAATCTTTTTTTTCTGCGAATTAATTTATATTCCCCAAAATTTGGTAATTTCTTAAGTGACAAAATCGTTTTTGACGGTATGATTATGAGCTAATAATAGCAATGAGACCGCGTGCCCTGCCCCCCTTCGCCCGCCCATGCATGGCCTACCGCCTTTTTACCTCCTGCGAAATAATATTTCTTTTTCTAGGAAGATTTTTTTACTTTAGCCCGACTTTGTAGGCTTTAGCAGAATCAGTTATCGATACCTAACAATACCTTCATGGGTCGGACAGGGTTTTCTTTACATATAAACCAACATGGGCGTTTATGAATCGTGAGAATCTAGGTGGACGATTCCAGATGGTCTAGTTTTACACTTTTACGTTTACTACGAAGAAGAGCCGGCAAGAAGCTCCACAGTTACTGTTTTAAATATAATTGACTTATACAGTATGTTAAATAACAGAGGGCGTTCCCTTAAACCCGTTAGTTTAAATCATTAATAGATTAAAATAAAAATATCAGCATAGAAAAATAAGCATAAAAAATCCGAATAAAAAAAAATTCTAATTGGAAATAAATTTGAAACCTCCTGTTTTAAATCAAAATAGTAGTCGTCATGTCTAAATAAATTGCGACGTTGCCGTCTTTCATGTTCGCGTGTACAGTGTGTTTCTTTTACATGTCAATTTAAAATTTTTATTGAATATTTTCTTATTGGAAAAAATTTTAAAACATTTTGTTTTCGAATGGAAATATTTTTTTTAGCATGTATGTATGCGCCCTCTGTTAGTTAACATACTGTATAATGTTTTCAAATCACAGTACGTATGGGAACACAGCATAGCATAGGCCTGTCAACAAGCACGAGGTGATACAATAAGAAATGGTCTACAGATCTAAAGTCTACAAAATCCTCACATTTACAAGATATGGAAGAATCTAACAAAAGCATAGATAAAATATTAAAATCTAGTAACATGAATGCCATTACAACCACAAATAAAAAATTAAAATTTGGAGATTATGTCAATAAATATGTAAAGAATTAACATCGTAATTTAAGAGCAGTTAATAGACAGAGAAGCCACATGCGCAGAAGGAATCATTGCCAAGCTACCTTGTCTTCTACAAAGTCTTTAATCTTATAATATGCTTTTTTGATAAGGGGTTTTCAACTTTCCATTGCTAAGTTCAGTAGCCCGTGACATTCGAAACTTACCCATTAAACGATTTAAAAGTTATATAAAGACCGAACTTTGCAAAAAGGGGTATTATAAAATTTACAGATTATTTAGAAGACTAAACAATGGGACTGAGCTGCTCTCTCTGCTAAGCAATGGTAATTATGCTACAATTATGACATTCTAAACACTTTTTTTTAAATCACTTAAATTATTGTAAACATTTTAATTTTTAATGTCTGGACTTGAAAAAAGACTGTGATCTTTGAGTTTATTTCGACTTTTCTTCTCTGAGTCAGGTAGGAAATGCCGGTTCAGTCTAGTTTAAAAAATATGAAGTGTAAAGTGATCAGTGATCCTACTTGCTTAATAAATGATTTCATTTCATTTCCGTATTGGCAAATTGTTTTAAAAGCTGGTGCGATAAGTATGGTGTTGTGATGAACATAATGATAACGATGTTAATGAATATTCTTCAAAATGTTCCAGATTAGTATGTGGATTGTGGACACACTTGTAGGCCAACCGCTTAACTGAGATATTGGCTGAGGTAACAGCGCGGCAGGTACTGTCGGGGCACGGCTGCTTCGGCAAGTACCTGCGACGCATAGGCAGGGAGCCGGATGCTCGGTGCCACCACTGCGTCCAATGCGGGGAGGACACGGCGCAGCACACACTATCCGAGTGTGTAGCTTGGAAGGAGCAACGCCGTGTCCTCACAAATGAAGTAGGAGGCGACCTGACGCTGCCGGCAGTAGTGCGGAGGATGGTCGGTAGCGCAGTCATTGGACGCGGTGGTGTCCTTTTGCGAGGACGTGATATCGCAGAAGGAAGCTGTGGAACAGGAGAGGGAGATCTCAACTCCCTTCCCGGGCCGCAGAAGACGCACCGGGCGCAGGGGAAGGGCGGACAACGTCCTTTTCCAGCCCCCATGAATGGGTCCAGGGGCGAAGGATATGGGGAAGTCCCCGCCCCCCATTCGTTGGACCCCCAGGCGGAGGTGCACGCGAATGTCGGCGCTCGCCCCTGAGGCGATGCACGGAGTACTTTAACACCTCATTACCTCGTGCAGGAGAAGAGGCCCGGATAAACCGGGCAAAGCACGAGTGTGGGGCTGCGGCAGAATCATGGACTCCCGCGGCCCCGCACGCACGTGACCGATGAGACATCGGGGTGGTTTATAGTCAGTAGGAGTCTGACAGACCCCGTCGCCCACCCCAGAGCGGCGGACATGCATGAGCATTTTCCACTCCGGAACAAAAAAAAAAAGTAACAGCGCGGCTTCCCGGCAAGAACGGAACTTACGCCCCCGCCGATGGCTCTGTCCACATCCACAGGGACTACAGAGAGAACGCCATCAGCGTCCCAGAGGTGACACAGGCAGAGATGAAGGCAAAGAATATGGCTCCGAGTCCCGACTGTATCCATGGCTGCGTGTTAGCCCTTGCTTTGAAGGAAGTTGAGCCCAACTGAAAAACTGAAAAGAATCTACATAGTGTGCTTTGAGCAGAGCCAGTATCTCACATATCTGGTCGTCTAGTTCTGCTCAGGAAGTCAGGGAGCCGTGCGGAAACGTCTATAGTGCCCATAGTGCTTTTAGACGAGGTAGGTAAGCTGTTTGAGCACTTCGTGGTCGGGGGCATCACCATGAAGTACCTGGGATTGGTGCTCGACAGCCGATGAGATTGCGGCTCTCACTTCTGGCGGCTGGCGCCCCAATAGGAAGCACTGAAGTGCTTTTAACGCTGCTTCCCAATATGGGGGCCCGAGCGCCTTTTGCAGGCGGTTCTACATGGTGATCGGGACGAGGTCCTGGTGACGAAATGGCGGGACAGGCTTTCACGCCCTACCACCGGCCTCATCACAATTGAAGCGATCCAGCCGGTACTGGCGTAATGGCTCATGAGAAGGCATGGCTTCCTGATGTTGCTTACGTAACTATTTACAGGGAGCCGGACGCCCAGTGTCAACACTGTGTCCAATGTCGGAAAGACACGGCGCGGCATACGCTGGCCGAATGAGCCGCGCCATGCCCTCATCACAGAAGTACCTATAGCTGCAGGCCGTAATCAAATCCATGGTCGGCAGCAAGTCCTGGGACGCGGTGGTTTTTTACTGCAAAACAGTACCCCGCGGGAGTATGCGGAAAGGGAGGCAAGGGATCTCGTCCTCTGAACCGGCCAGCAACAGGGGCATCGGGTTGGCGGAAGGCGGATAATGACCTCTTCCAGCCCTCGTTAATGATTCCAGGGGTGGCAGTTTCGGAGACGTCTGTCGCCTTCTAAACATCGAACCCGATGTGGCGTTGGCGCGAAGTGCCACCCGCTCCTCTCTTAGAGGTCGCGGAGGGAGTCAAAGACTCTCCCACCCCGACCCGATGACCAGCACCAGTCGGGGATTGTGGCAGTATCATTAGCTCCCGCTACTTCCGATCTAGGTGTGATGGAACACCGGGGCGCTTTTTAGTCAATACGAGTCTGGCAGACCCCGCCGCATAAAAGATAGAGATAAGTCTCGTTTATACTTCGTTTAGTAATTAGGGTGCTCATACATGTTCTGCGAGATTTCCAAGGAGAGGGGGGGGGGGGGGTCAGCTGCCTCCCCCTTCCCGCACCTGGGTACGCCCGTACCAGCTCCTCAGACAACCTCTCAGTTAACCTGTCAGCCTGTAGGATACATGTCATGGTTTCGTCGTGCAATTCGCCGCAATTTACACAGCCAGTTAACGATTTGGTAAGCATGAAAAGGTTGTAAAAGAACAACATACCTTAACGCTTTCAATATGGCTTTCTTCTGCTTTTTATTTTTCTTTTTATACCTAAGGCCGTATAAGAAAAAAAAAACTTATTTAAATCCTTTGTTACTATTTGTTATTAAAAAATAAATAAAATCATTATTTGACAGAACTGTTACTGTACGGCCTAGTTATCAATTACCGCAAAATTTATAAAAAAAAAAAAGGTTTATATCAGTTATACGGTTGGCAGCAAACTCTCACAAGAATAAAAAAAATAGTTATTTTTTATATATAACGTTCATTTAGTGTAGTGCTTTTATTAAACATTATTTCCTGAATATTAACTTCTATTTTTTTTTACAACATGCAACATTATGAGTTTAGGCAGTAGTTACTAGTTACTATACCTTTGGTTTAAGTTTATAATTGTCTCTA
Source organism: Sesamia nonagrioides (assembly GCA_017933935.1). NCBI lineage: Eukaryota > Metazoa > Arthropoda > Insecta > Lepidoptera > Noctuidae > Sesamia > Sesamia nonagrioides. Next base: position 574,614 of record JADWQK010001195.1, read on the forward strand.
ACTTAATGTTATTTGTCTCCGCTAACTGTATCGCATGTTCTATATTCAATTTCTTCTTCTTGGGTGCACTAAATAACAAAAAGAGAATGGGGTTTATTTTTTAATATATTTTTTTTAATTATTATAAACTAGTGCTTGACTGCAATCCCCCCTGATGGTATGCAGTGATGCAATCGTTGATGGTAAAGCGCACTAGTTTATCAAGCCTATTAAAAAACTTAGGAATAGGAAGGATGACGACAGTGAAGCGTGGTGATGCAATGTTAAACCCAACAACACGACCAACAATGCTGAGCCAGAGGGAGATTCATCTGGAGACTCTCCACGACCAAACTTCCGATACAACAACATTTGGCGCATCGTACCAGGCACACATCGCAACACAACTGCTCAGACCAGTCCTCCGTACGGCTCCACCAGACGTCATGCCGGAACACAACGAATCGCTTGGCGGCAAGACTTTGTCTGGTTGGTGGTAACTTCTGCCGGCAGCCGATGTTATGGCCTACCACCGAGATATTTATTCCTACACTTAAGATTAAGTGATGTTAAAATATTACAAATGTATTGTTAAATAGACACAAATCACTAGTTATCTTTAAGCAGCATTTATGAAAAAAGGGATTATTTTTCTGTGGCAACAGACCTTTGCCATCGTGTTTAATATGTATGTATACAGAGTGGTGCTGACAATACGACAATAAAATAAACATCGTGTACCTCAACACATTCTCAGTCTACCCATAAAAAATTATATAAATATATCCCTTAGTTTAGTCACAGGAAATTATTTTTCATTTTTCTCATTTTCTACATGATGTACATTTTGATAAGGAAGCGCTTAGAGGTTGATGACTGCCGCATCCAGCGATACTAAACTTTAATAATAATGGCGCGAAAAAGTAAGTCGATATAGGAACGCGCTGTCGCCCGCTGATCGTAGGTCATTGAACCAATATTTTAAAGGATGTCCTATTCCTTTTGCAATTTTATGGATGCTAGGTTTTTTTCTATGGTTCAGGATTATTTCTATGAACCAGCATGGTCTGTGTTTTATTTATTGTCGTATTGTCAGCACCACTCTGCATAACATTATTTTTCGTTTATGCAAAACCCAAAACACGTGTCCAGTATTTTTAAGTAAAGAATCTGTGTACAAAATTTCAAAAAGATATAATGGGAAACCACAAAGTTATGAGCTTGTTATTCTATTTGGTTGTCCCAACAAAAATATGGTCGTAACGTAAAACTGCGTACGAAAAATAACGTTGTTCTACAACGTTATTTTTCGTTTATGCGAAACCTGAATAAAGTTTGTTCAGAATAAGCAATTGAATCGATTCCAATCAATTTTACACCATGTTATATTTTTCACAAATAGATTTAGTAATTGTTGCATTGTGGTTACCGAGCCCGCCACGCAGATTATGATATATCATAGTACTTACGCGCACGCAACAGCTGACGCCAGGGGTCAATGCACCGCGCCTTCCCCCAACCAGCGGAACTTTGACCATGTTTTTGTTGGGACAACAAAGTAGAATAGCAAGCTCATAACTTTGTGGTTTATTACTGTCTTTTTGACATTTTGTTACTTAAAAATAGTGGACACGTGTTACGGGTTCAGTAAAAAAAAAAAAAATTGTTGTACATATGTATTACCCATGCACTCAGAGATCTACACATAGACAGACATGGAAAATATGAAAAAAAAAAACTGTGCCGCAACTCAACTGACTCTTGTGTGAAAAGTCAGCCATAACCGGCTGTAATAATGCCCCTTTATTCATAGACGTTGCTTAAAGTTAACTAGTGACTAGCGAATGTTCAACCATACATTTTTGACGTTTGCACGTCACTTAACTTTAATCATAATTTATAAATATATTATATACGGACAAATCACACAAATTGAGCTAGCCCCAAAGGAAGTTCGAGACTTGTGTTATGGGATACTAACTAGGGTTGTACCGGAGCTTCGCCTCCGCTTTCGTTACTGCGGAAGTTCCGCAAAAAATCGTATCTTCGCTTCCGCCTCCGCGCAATTTTTGCGGAGTTATAACGGAGGTTTGTTTACGTATTTATAAAATAAATAACGCGCAAGCTGTGACGCTCGACAACCGTCCGGCCGCGTTTGAGCGCAAAATGGTCAAGAATCAACTAGTGCGAGGCGGGAATGCGGCAAACACAATTTGTTTCTCCTTAATTTTCATTACAAGAAGGTAATATTTTTTTACCAAGTATACTACTATTAATGTACGTATTTAAAATAAAAAGTTTGTTTTAATTAACCATAAATTTCATCTTTTTCTATATGTACTTTCACCTCCGCCTCCGTTAACCTCCGCATCCGCGGAGGTGAGACTCGTCGCCTCCGCATCAGCCTCCGCCTCCGCTAACAAGCCTCAGTTACAACCCTAATACTAACTCAACAATACAGTATTTATAATAGATACATATATAGATAAACATCCAAGACCCAGGCCAATCAGGAAAAGATCATTTTCCATCATGACCTGGCCGGGGATAGAACCCCGGACACGGAGGACGACAAAAATAAAGGAGTTTGTGTAGTGTATTATGGTTTATAAACTTACCTCTGAGTGTCAGCTGGTTCAGGAATGATCTCAAAAGGTTCTTGTTTCTGCTCTTTTATATAACATATTTCCCTGTTAAAACAAATTAATTTCAGCTAGCTCCGTCATTAAAGTTAAAATGGCTGAGCGACATAACTAGATAACTTTGTAAGGAATTTAATATTGTTATTATTGCAATAAAACACCGCACACAGATTTTAAAATATTCATAGGTGCTAACTTAGACTAAATTACTTAATTTCAAAATATAACGCAAACTGTGGTTTATGTGTTGAATACAATAAAATGGAAAATAATAAGCAAAAAGAAAAGATTCTCAGTAAAAAGTGGCGTTCAGGTACAACGGTCCAATGGAAGGACTAAGGCGATTTACACACGGCACCGCCACAGAGAGCGGTGAACCGGATCTCAAGTTGCATTGACCTCTATTAAATCCGTAGATGGTTAACAGAGTACCGCTCGCGCGGTCGGACGGTGTATGTGCCGTCCGACCGCGCGAGCGATACTCTTAAAGGCCTGCACAGACGACGGAGTTTTCTCCGCGGCGGAGAAAAAAGTACGCTCCGCGAATAAAAAGTCCACCGCGGATTTGCCGCGAACTCAACGCACACGGTGTGGGGTCATTTGTTGCCCAGAAATGTAGAGAAGTGAGAGCACACAACGCGGACTAAAGTCCGCCATGTGCGTTGCGTCGCCGAGTCAAACGAGTTTTATTTTATTCGGGGACTCCTCCGTACTTTTGTCCGCTCCGCTCTCTGCATGTCCTCGTTTGCGTTACTCTTTTTTTTTTTAATAATTATAAACTAGTGCTTGACTGCAATCCCGCCTGATGGTAAGCAGTGATGCAATCGTTGATGGTAAAGCGCACTAGCTTATTAAGCCTATTTACTCAAAAAAACTGAGTGAATAGGAAGGAAGACGGCAGTTGAGCGAGGTGATGCAATGTTTAACCCAACAACACGACCAACGATGCTGCGCCAGAGGATTGATCTGGAGCCCCTCCACGACCAAACTCCCGCCACAACAATATTTGGCGCATCGTACCCGGCACATATCGCAACACAACTGCTCAGACCCGTCCACCGTACGGCTTCACCAGACATCATGCCGGAACACGACGAATCGCTTGGCGGCATGACTTTGTCTGGTAGGTGGTAACTTATGCCGGCGGCTGATGTTGTTGCCTACCACCTTCACTCGATACAGTTGTAAGCGATCTATTTTAGCTGACAAAAAAGTCCGCGGACAAATACCCCTCGTCTGCGCAAGCTATTAGTTAGCCGTCCGCGGTGTCATGTGTGAATCGTCTAAGTGCAGAAACAGAACCCAAGAAGACAGTGAACCCTTAGTTAAAGAGCCCCTTAAATATAAGCACCTTTTTTGTATGAAACCTGAAAAATAATTAGAAAACTTGCAACTTACTTCATTCCAGTAGTTTCATTTGCCTTGCCAGAACTAGTCTCGCTTACAGTACACGTCACACGCAATAATAAACAAGAAACTTGATAATGCATGTCTTGAAATTCATCGCCAAACTTGGTTACATCATATGTGGTCTGACACCAGTCAAGGCAATTCCTGTAGAAAACTAACTGAGTATGAGTTTTAGGCACTAATACCAATATACTGCTGTCCTCGTTTAACAAAAAATTATGGATGATATTGAGTGTGTCCAAAATGAACTCGGAGGGCAGTGTTTTGATAAAGAGAATTTGATTCTCCATCTTAAGTTGGCGAGTTAACATGCGTTTTGTAACCCTTTTGGTGGGGTTTTGATTGCTATGTGACGATTTTGGAATCACTGATATCGGGAACCAAGGTTTTGACATTGAGCATTCTTGTTCCGAGGGCACTGGCTTTGGAACTTCTGCTTTTGGGGACGCTGGCTTTTCTACATCAATCTTTGAATCCCTGAGAAGAAAAAAATATATTCTTTTGAATTATCAGAAGCAGAAAGAAACAAAATAATGATGTTTGATCTAAGTTCAGAAAGGCCCGGATCGAAAGAAAAACAAAAATCTATAGTAATATATAAAGAGTTCGTTTGTTTGTTCGCGCTAATCTCGGGAACTACTGGTCTGATTTGAAAAATTCTTTTTGCATTGGATAGCCCATTAATCCAGGAAGGCTTTAGGCTATATAACATCACGCTGCGACCAATAGGAGCGGAGCATAACTAACTCCACGCGAACGAAGTCGCTGGCGGCCGCTAGTTAACAATAAAGTGTAACCAAACAAGCTCAGTTCCACAGAAATGTCAAAATGAAAACAAAAATAAAGCTATGATACTCACATTATCCCGTTTGAATTGGCAGAAGTCAACGATTGTTTATTTATTGGTACTTTTTTGAACAATAAATTCCTGAAATAATAAAAAAGAATATTAAAAACAACTTTACAAACAACTCTTTCCTGACGGTTTAGACAGAGGTGTATCTACACTTGTCATTATGAGAAAAAATAAAGGAACAAGGGGGGCAATTGCGCTAAAATAATTCAACCTAATTAAAATAATAAATTACCAAATAGTTTACATGACCTTTGACATTATTTAAGAAAATGCTGTTTAAACTTTTGTTATCAAAGAATTACTATAGTATTAAGGACTATTTAGAAGTCGATAGAATCTGGATAGTGTAATTTTAATAATAAATTTGCACGCCATATTTGGCAGAATATGTGAAAAAAAAAGGACAGTAACTCCCTTTGTACCGTATTTCAGAAAATAAATATTTTTGATTTGATTTGAACCTAAACAGAATTGGATCGCAACCAAACCATAACTTTTGTTATGTTTCATATCGCGTTAACCTTTTGACAGATGGTTTAACCATACCTGGATTACAATTGGAATGTAACCGCTGTCAAATGAAAAAGTTGACACAAAGCTAACTTTTTCTGTGCCATTTGTCAAACTTACATTTAAACGATTAGATTTACTTATAATTTATTTGGTTTTAATTATTATAACTGACGAAACGTATCACTCATACATTGATTTTACTTCATTCGAAGTTAAAACTTCAGCGCGATACGAAATGTGATCGAAACTAAACCATAACATTAACTGGATTAGATACGAACAAGAGTTTAACTTCTACTGTTTTATTTAGCGCGATTACCCCCAAGACGCATATTTGGACAGTTACATATTATGTTCTAAAAGTCTTAAGTAAAGGGGCAGACTAGCTGCTTCTGAAGAATTCAGGCTGAAAAACCCACCAACCCTTTGCGACCACTAGACCAACGAGGCACTAAGTTATAAATTTCATAAAAATATGATAAGAAAGTAGGTATATTAAGACATTTCTGAACAACTAATTATAATGACTGCTGATCTTAACATACTATAAAATATTTTTTTCTCAATTAAATATCTACTTTTTTCCTTTGCATCAACTGCTTCAGCATTGGTCAAGTCAAAAGTTTAAAACACAACATACAAAATAAAACAAACCTTTTTCTCGTAAATGATCCTTTACAATTAATGTACTCTGTGCAATTACCTACAATATTTACCATTATCCGACAACTGTCAAATGTCAGTTACCATAAACAATTCTTAAAATGAAAACGCGTCTTTTAAGACTTAATAATTTAAAGTAGTCAAAGCGTGATTTGTAACTCCTCAGTTCATAATTGCTATTAATTAAAGGTCTCGTAAAGGAGATGTTCCATTTTGGGCCACGACTATGTACAGTTTAGAGAAAAAAAGAAAAAATAATAGATTTGCATAAAAATACTACTAAATTAATTTGAATAAATATACAAGTATATAATGACTAGCTTTCCGCCCGCGTGGAGTTCGGTTTTAGCTCGCTTTTTAGATTACCCTCGGTAATATCAATTTTTTCCGGGATAAAAGGTAGCCTATGTTCTTTCTCAGGGTCTAAAGATTGTCTGTGCCAAATTTAATCAAAATCGATTGAGAGGTTTAAGCGGGAAAGCGTAACAGACAGACAGACAGAGTTACTTTCGCATTTATAGTGTAAAAATACTAGCTTTCCGCCCGCGGCTTCGCCCGCGTGGAGGTCGGTTATATCGCGCTTTTTAGATTTCCCTCGGGAACATCAAATTTTTTCGGGATAAAAGGTAGCCTATGTTCTTTCTTAGGGTCTAAAGATTGTGTGTGCCAAATTTCATCAAAAATCGGTTGAGAGGTTTAAGCGGGAAAGCGTAACAGACAGACAGATTTACTTTCGCATTTATAATATTAGTATGGATTAATTATTTGAAACGTTTTTTAGTGAGATAACCCTTTTTAAAGGTAGCCATGAGTGCCATGACACTTTTTATGACGTTTGATTGAAGACTTTGACAGTTCTATTTTCCCGTTGTGTTCGTGTCGAGTGTCGATTTGAGTTGGTTGTGTTTATTTAATGGGCCGTATGTTCGTAATTCATGTTTTGCTTTTTTCGTAGTCATATGGTAGATAATATAGATACGATAGCCTTAGATACATGACACGTCAATCAAATGTCACTGTCAAAATCTTATTTCACTTATTGCTGACCACCATATTTATTAGTAGTTGTGTTGCACTCCTTAGCCGAGTTAAATTGAATCTGTATAAAAACTAAGCCAAAATATAGGAAATTAACATTAAAAACAGTCAACTATAGCGTAACTTTACCTAGCATTAAGTGTACAATGTGCTGGCACAGGCTCTATACATTTCTGAAACATCTCCTTTAGAAACGTTCAGTATGATCTGTCTCAATCTGTCAAAAAATACCTCAAGTTCAGAAGTTTCCTACATTTTGACACTTATTTGTCACCGAAACTAAACTTTGAAGTTTTTAAATTACGAGCGCTGGGTTCCAGATTATTATCACAGTACAAAAATCATGCAGTAGGTCGACGCCTTTGATCTCGTGTAAAATGCCGACATCGTCTAGACAGTAACGCATCGGCCAGGGTTGTCATAAATAAACAATATTTTTGAAATTGTTTATTTATTACAGATCAACATCGATAGCTGTATTATATTTAATTAATTTGCTAGTTTTACTAAGGGAACAACTTGAGACAGATTTAAGTTATTTAGATGGCATTTTCGTAACCAGCACCTCAATCCACCTCGGAATTAACACCCATGTCCCATATCATATTAATATACATTTAAATTGGCGTCCGCCATCTTGGATTAAAAAAAGGGTGGCTTTTTCGTAGCAAGCACCCCAATTATACTCAAAATTGACACTCATATCAAATTATAAAACAAACAAATAAAAAAACAAACACGCGTTAGCCCTTATGATAGATACCGAGCTACGAAAATCGTTTTGTTCGCAGCTCGGGTGCCACTTACCCGCGTCTCGTCCATCACACCCCGCACGATTGCTCTGTCTAGACGTCATTGTTTGACGACTGTATGATTTTTAGACTGTATTATTATTGTGAGTACGGTGGCGACGCCATCAAGTCGTGATGGCGCCGCCACTCCGTCAGAGGTTTGTTCGCGTGTCCGTAATATTTTAAATAAGTTTCTACTAGTGAACACCAGGAAGAGATGTTTAAAAAAAAACAAATTTATTTAAAAACTTACTTGTTTCCGCTCCACCTTTCTTCACATTTAATGCTAAACTCATATTTCAATCTGTAAATACGAACGGCCTCCCACAAAGATCTGTACGAGTCTTTAATTTCCAAATTATTATCAAACCCCGTGAAAGTTATTACACTTTCGAGTAACAACTGCACGAAATGTGCTTGTTCTAAATTCAATTCAGAAAATTCTTCTTTATCTGTAACGTCATTTTTAATGAAAGCTAGTGCTGTGCGGAGGCAGTGTAATGTGAAATCACCAGATATAGGGCCCGGAGATGGAGACCTGCTCTGTACTTCGGTGATGTCCACTTCGCTCGATGTCTGAGATGACGGCATTACACTCTCGGTGGAACTAAAAGCATATTAACAGAATACTCATTACATAATAGGCGGACAGCAGGTCAAGCTACTCGAAACTTTCAATTATTCAAAATAAACCTTGAGCCTTATTGTTTTAGAGATAAAGTTGAAAATGTAATAATCTGACAGATTGTAGTAGCTCGCTGTGCTGTCGTCTGTACAACATAAAAATCTATATGTTCATATACTTAAATAAAATAGGAGACACGCAGTTAAAACAAACAGCTTAAAAAGTTAATTCTAAGGATATTTTTTTAGGTCCGAAAGAAGCTACGGTAGAGCGTACAGGCAGTCTCTGAATGAGGCAAAGCCAATCTTGCAGCATTCAACGCCGCCAGAACACAAGCCTATGAATTCACCGTCAAAAGGAGCCCGTTCACAACTTGGCTCCTAATTTTCATATTGTATCCATGGAGTTCACCGACCGCCTTTTCAGCTTTAGGGAGTTGACGCGGTTCATTGAGTCCTTTTTTTGTTCCGGGGTGGAAAATCCTCAATGGATGTCCGCCGCAGTGGGACGGGCGACGGGGTCTGTCAGACTTCTACTGACTAAAAACCACCCCGGTGTCTCTTCTATCACGAACGCCCGTGGGGTCGTGGGAGTCTAAATTCTTCAACGGCCCCACACTCTCGTGCTGGCCCGGTCTGTCCGGGGCTAGCCTCCTGCACGTGGTAGTGGGGTATTAAACTACCCCGTGCATCGCCGCCGAGGCGCACGCGCCTCCTCCTTGGGGTCCATCAAATAGAGGGCGGGGGCTTCCCCATGTCCCTTGCCCCTGGACCTATTCATGGGGGCCGGAAAAGGGCGTCGTCCGCCCTTCCTTGGCGCCTGGTGCGACTTCTGCAGCCCGGGAAGGGAGTTGAAATCTCACTCTCCCGTTCCACAGCTTCATCTGCGACAGACATCACGTCCTCGCAGAAGGACACCACCGCGTCCCAAGACTCTGCGCTACCGACCATCCTCCGCACTACTACCAGCAGCATCAGGTCGCCTCCTATTTCATTTGTGAGGACACGGCGCTGCTCCTCCCAAGCTACACACTCGGAGAGTGTGTGCTGCGCCGTGTCCTCCCCGCATTGGACGCAGTGGTGCACCGAGCGTCCGGCTCCCTGCCTATGCGACGCAGGTACTTGCCGAAGCAGCCGTGCCCCGACAGTACCTGCGCCACCCTGAAGGACAGGGAGCCGTGCCTTTTCCCGAGCCAGTCGTCAAGTACCGGGCGGATCGCCTCGACGGTAGCGAGGCCGGCGGTAGGGCGCATAAGCCTTTGCCGTCAGACCGCCACCAGGACCTGACGGAGCTCCTCTCGGCGCAGCTCGATCTGCCGCTGCACCGGACTGGAGCCCCGTGTCCGCTCTTCCTCGCACTATCGGTACAATGACGCGAGTATCGCCCTCTGCGGCTTGCGTAGAATGGCGAGTGTTCCGGCCGTCAGGTCCATCGCCCACACATGGGCCCCATACAGGGCCATGGACCGCACGATTTTTCATTGAGTCCTAAGCCAAGGACACTTGGCGTTATTGCAAAGGTCCGGCGGTACTTAAGACCAGCAGAGCTTCTAATGTTACATGTTATACAAAGCACAGCACCCTATTTGCGTAACACACTGTTACCATCAGTTTGAATAATTTTGAAGCTTATTGCTATTCCATTGCTCCAAATGTTCGAAAATGTGTCTGTTCAATAACGTCAATAAAGCAATGAATGTTACTGAACTGTCAAAATGAAACCCATTGCTACTTATAGTGTGTTACGCAATTACCCTGCTGGTCCGTTCGTGTGTAGAGTACTGCAGGAACATTTGGGCCAGTGCTGCAAAATGCCACCTGGTGGAGAGGCGTGCGAAGAAGCTAATTGACGACCCAGGCTTGGTTCAAAACGGTCTCCAAAGCCTGGAGCACAGGCGAAGAGTAGTCAGCGTGTCGGTGTTCTAAAGGATGCATTTTGGAGAGTGTGCGAGGGAATTGCATGACTTGATTCCCCATCTCCGTTTCATCATCGGACGACTCGTCGTACCTTAAGGCTCATTTAGACGATACAAATTTCTTGTACATTCAAGTGCAATTATTGAATACCTACAATAAATTGAATACATTAATTGCCCTACAATAATTGTACGCAACTGTTTACATGTGGATACAAGTAAAAAAATTTAACGCAATTATTGAATGCAAGTCTTGACAAAAAATAGTTGCAAATGTCTTTTGTTTACACCAATACAATTATGTTATGGAGATTATTGCTTTCAAGTTTTGACTTGTCTAAACAGAGAGTTGTATGTGCGTGTACCATTAATTGGTGGGTTGCTTCAAGTTTTGCACGTATTTGCATTGTCATATTTTTCATTCAAGTTTTGGAAGGTTTTGTAAAGAATCTGTTATCTATTAAAAATATGAGTCAAAAAGTGTTAAAATTTGGTTCTGCTGATTACGTTGTTGACACCACTATGATCCGGACGAAGCGTTTCTTCTCGTCTTTTTATACCCCATACAGACGACAGCACATCAACCTACTACAATCTGTCAGATTTCCTTATTAGATTTTCAACTTTAAAACATTAAGGCTCAAGGTTGATTCGGAATATCTGAGTTTGGGGTTGGTTGACCTACTGTCCTTATATCGATTTATACTGGAACAATTTGCCAGACGCGCTGTTTCCGTCTGGCCATAATTTAAGTGTCTTCAAGGCTGGGGTGAATGGGGTCTTACTTAATAAGGTCGCGGGATTGTGGTCAAGTTCTAGGTAATAATTTATAAAAAAAAGTAATTAAAAAGGTTTAGAAACTCTTCATAGCTGCACAACACTGAAAATAATATCGCGTAACTCCTACGACAAAGGTACAAAAACTTCAAACAATAACATTGCTATGAACTTTTATTTGGGCGTTTTAAGTTATCTGCGACGATTTTTATTGATAACTAGCGCTTCGCCCGCGTGGAATTCGGTTATTTCGCGCTTTTTAGATTTCCCTCAGGAATATCAAATTTTCCGGGATAAAAAGTAGCCTATGTCCTTTCCCAGGGTCTAAAGATTGTCTGTGCCAAATTTCATCAAAATCGGTTGAGAGGTTTAAGCGGGAAAGCGTAACAGACAGACAGACAGAGTTACTTTCTCATTTATAATATTAGTATGGATAGTGTTTTTCACAGGTGATTTTGCGCTGAGGTACTGCAAGTAAATATGTACAAAGAGGTAATTGCAAGAAAAGAACATGATAAAACGGATTTACAATACTCCCTGATCTTGTCATGTCAAACCAAAATAATGCATAAAAACAATTGAAAAACTTTTTTATGTCTATTAGTTTGCGAGAGTTAAAAGAAACACTAAACAATTCATGAATGAATATAAAGGGTGTATCTGACATCGACGCACAAACGAGTACCATGGATCCAGTACATGATTCTGAAACCCCAGTGGTGGAATTTTTCGTCGGCTTTTCCCTGATTATTAGTGACATGCGGTCTAGCCTTTTCGCGAAGTTTGCGTTACGATGTCAGATACACCCTGAAAAAATATTATGTATTAGTTTGAAATTCCTATTCATTTAACCGAGCTGGGGCAGCCGTTTAGCCATCTCTTTTACGTTTACAATATACATATGTTATTTCAAGTTATATAAATATCAATTTTTCTTCACTAGTATTTCAGTTGATTTCAAAGTAATTAACAATTAAAAAGTTGAAGCCGTAGTGTGAACTGAACTACAATAACTTAATTGTATGAAAATTAAAGTTATTTGTAGGCAAATAATTAGAGCACAAATTAAAAAAAATATATACAATTTTGGCTCATACTATTAATTACCTGTATTGTGGGTGTGCTTGCAAACATAAACTCTCATATATACAAACAGCCTGACCCGGAACAACTACCGGGAATGAACGGGAATTGAACCCGTGACAGCGGCTCAGCAATTAATTACTCAGCCACTGCACCAACCGTGTGATTAATTAAAAGACTCACTTTCAAAAAAATCCTACTAATAATACAATATGTAAAGAAAACCCTGTCCGATCCGTGAAGGTATTGTTAGGTATCGATAACTGATTCTACTAATGCCCAAATAGACAGGCTAAACTTTTAAAAAAAATCCCACTAAAAAAATAAATATTATTTCGCAAAAAGAGGTAACTTAATACATGTGCGGTAAGCAACCCATTCCGCGGGCGGCGGGGGGCAGGGCACGCGGCACCTGTAACGTAGTCGCGTCGCTATTCGCTTATAATAATATCGGTGTTGTCACTTTTTTTAAAAATTACCAAATTTCGGGGAAATTGGAATTAATTCCCGGGAAAACAGGATTATTTCAATTCATTAGTATTGTTACTATGATGATTATGTAAAATTTTATATTATATTTGGTCAAGTGTTTATCTAACCTTTATTATCCCTATGGGTCGGACAGGGTTTTCTTTACATATTGTATATAATAGATAACTCACCAAGAAAGTGAATGTGTTCCATTTTCAGACTGATCCATCATATCATTTTCTTTTTTAATCACCATGACTATTCTGTAAATAGGGTAAACAAAAGTTACTAACAAATGTGATGAGAATTTATGGCTAAGAACTACTACGTAGGTAGTAGTAATTCTGCAAGCGGCAAAGTGCTTGCGCCAAGGGACTTGTGGCTACATGATAACCGCCACATTGAAATGGAAAACAATGGGATGTCTGATAATGCCTAGTGGAATCCGTTGTTGAGTTGCGAAAAGGCCAGGCAGAATGTTTGATATACAACTAAGATAGGAACAATAGAGTTCACTTCATGCTAATATAATCTGAATTTAACTATAGACAAATAGTTCTAGACCTAGAATTTGATGCACCATTTTTTTTTATGTCTTATTACTTAGTTTAACTCACTTTTGGAAATCTTGCCTAAATTCATAGTCACAAGTAAGCAACTGGCCAGTGGCAGCTGCTATTATTTTATCAGAAATATCTCTGTAGTTGGCGTCCAAGCTTTTTGATTTTAAAAGGTTAATGTCTTGCAGTATCATTTCAAAAAACTCTTCATATTCTTTCACAACAAACGGAAAAGTTATTTCCTTGTTGTTACTTTCCAAGAAATGCAGTAATTTGGTGAATTTCGCAACCATGCAATTCGGATCCAAATTGTCTAGCAGTTGGTTGAATGAGAGTTTTCTTTTTTTATTTTTCGGAGACTCCAAAGCTCTAAGAAATGCTGAGCATTAATCATATTTTGGCGGGAATTCTTTAGTAACCGCCACGGGTACTTCAACAGTAATAGCCTGGTCATACGTCACACAGAGCAAGTAATCACTACGATACGTCATTTCAACATTATTATCAAAGCAGTTCTCAGCAGACACCATGGGAACATCAAAAATCTCCGATTTCCTTTTTTCGTTATTTACTGAAACATCGTTATTTTCGAAAGACATTTTGCCGGAATTATCAATAACTTTACAGTTTTCGGTTTTATCTAATTTTCTAATAAATTAATAGTTAGCATTTATACATGTCCCAAAAGACAAGCTATTCAAATTTTCAGAAATCCAGATACATATCTGAAAGTTTTAACGAACATACACGTGAAAACGGCTCTGAACTAAGTATTTAATCTCAAAGTACTCAAAATTTCTTTGTTATTAAATTTTGTTTTCATTACAGACCTTACCTTCACGATCTGCTGCACTTCAACAATCAACAAAATGAAATCCAAGAGACGAAGATTAAATTTTATAACCGGCCTGCCATTGGCGGTTCGGATTACTAGGTAAAGGTAAAAAGGTACCCGTTTTTGAAATTAATCAAATCAACATTGAGCTATTATTACTACTAATAGTAGTAGTAATAATAGCTCAATGCAAATCAACACTGATTATTCTGATTTTGACGTGACTATAATTATTGCCAGTTATAGGAAAAGCTATTTCAATTCTTCTAGTTTAGTAATGTAGCGGCTTGGTAACCGCAATGTGCTGAGTCGCATCTTTAGCGAAATAAGGGGACGCGAGCGTACGGCTCGCCAGTCGCTTACAATACACCGCCCTGCCTCTACATGTACACGGTATATAGCTAGTTATAGTAAAACATTGTGGAACCAAAATTATAAGCATTTATTATAGTGAACTCACATTTTATTTAATAACCTCAAGTAAACGAAGAACACGCTCAACACTGGTGACCTTTCGACGTTTTTCAAATTAATTAATTAAAAATAGAGTAGGCGGCTCGCATAGAACGTACGAGGCAGTGGCATACGGACCGCGTGGTGCAAAGTGGACGCAACGTGTCAATCGGGTATAAGGCAACGCGTGTGCATCGTTTCTCCAAAATGAACCCACAGGGGATAACGGGACCTCCAGGGTCAGCTCCAGTAACAGCAGCGGATATAGCGATGGTTACGGTGCAGATGAGAGTTCCAGAATTTTGGAGAGAGCTACCGCGGTCGTGGTTTTGTCAGTTCGAGGCAATTATGGCACCGCAGAAGCAGGGCGACACGGAAAAGTACGATATGGTGCTCGCAAAGTTACCTACAGACGTTTTACAGCAGGTAACCGACATCATCGAAGCTCCGCCGGAAACGGGCAAGTATGAAACGTTAAAAAAGCTTTTATTGTCCGTTTATGAGGAGAGTGTAGATAAACAATTCCAGAGATTAATGCACGAAACGGATCTGGGAACACAGAAACCGTCACAATTACTCAGGAAAATGTCAACATTAGCAAGAAACTGCGGTCTGACAGAGGAGCCACTTAAAAGGTTGTGGTTGGATAAGCTAACTCCAAATGTACGCGCACTGTTGGCGATGGGTGAAGATGTAAAAATAGAAGATATGGCGAGGAAAGCAGATAGGATAGTAGAGACGTTGGGCAACGGCGAGGTCGCATCCATAATACCAAGTACGTCATCAAGTGACAGGGTGGCCGACCCCTTAGAGGAGTTGGCAAAGGAAATGAAGGAACTACGTGGGGAAATAAATGAGATCAGGAGGCGAAATAGAAGCACGGGAGGTGGACAATGGCAACAGCGTTCGAGACCTAAAAGCCGGACGCGGCGCACACCAGAGTCTCCCGACTGGCTATGCAGCCATCATTACCGCTACAGGAACAACGCGCGGACGTGCGAGTCACCGTGTACTTGGGCCAAGAAGGAGCAGAAGCCGGGAAACTAGACGCGGTGCAGTCAGCAACGGTGGACGATTGTGCCGCGGGAAACCACCGACTTTGTGTGAAAGACTTCAAAACGGGAATTGTGTATCTTGTGGACACGGGTGCTAATGTGTCAGTGATACCTGTAAGTAAAGTGAAAACAAAGCAAAGGCAAGAGTGTAACTATAAACTTTACGCTGCAAATAACTCAGAAATTAAAACCTATGGTGTAGTGACTTTAGACTTAAACTTAGGTTTACGTAGAAGTTATAAGTGGTCATTTATAGTATGCGATGTAAAGCAGCCAATTATAGGAGCAGATTTTTTGAAGGCACACCAATTAGTTGTAGACTTACATAATAAGAGGTTGATTGACGGTCTCACCAAATTAAGTAAAGAAGCAACCGTAGTAAAATGTTCCGAATTATCTATATCTAGCATACAGCAAGATAACCCTTACAAGGATTTGCTCAAAGAATTTACAGAAATAACTAAGCCAGTTTCGTACGTAGAACCACCTAGTCATAATACTTATCACCATATAGAGACTACAGGCCCACCCGTATTTACCCGCGCTAGGCCGTTGCCACCACATAGATACAAAATAGTTCAGGAGGAATTTAGGTTAATGCAAAATTTAGGTATATGTAGGCCATCGAAGAGCCCATGGGCGAGCGCGCTGCACGTCGTGCCCAAGAAGGATGGCCAGATCAGACCCTGTGGCGACTATCGTGCACTCAATGCGATCACGAAGCCGGACAGGTACCCGATCCCAAGACTACAGGACTTCACTTACGGACTAGCAGGTAAGAAAATATTTGCCCGTTTAGATATAAATAGAGCCTATCATAATATCTGTGTTGCGCCACAGGACGTAGAAAAAACAGCAATCATTACCCCTTTTGGACTGTTCGAATTTCCTAGGATGACGTTCGGTATGCGCAATGCAGCGCAAACATTTCAGAGGTTTATGAACAATACAGTCTTACAGGGTTTAGAGTACTTAAATGGAGAACAGAAAGGAGACTGTTCGTACCTATTCTGTTACATAGATGATGTCATCATCGCAAGTACTAACGCAGAGTTGCTTCGTAAACACCTAAGACTCGTTTTTAGCAGATTCGAACAGTTCGGATTAACTATTAACCTGTCAAAATGTTGTTTTGGTAAGCATCAGATAGAATTTTTAGGTTACAGCGTCAGCTCAGAAGGAATTAAGCCCTTGAAAGATAAGGTTGACGCCATACAAAGCTATCCGCGGCCGGAAACCGTCGAACAGTTGCGACGATTCCTCGGAATGGTAAATTTTTATAGGCTACACATAAAACAAGCTGCAGAACATCAGTCCGAGTTAAATAAGTTTTTGCATGGGGCCAAGAAAAAGGATAAGTCTAAAATAACATGGGACGAAAAGGCCACGGCGGCGTTTGAGCAGTGTAAGGCAAGCCTACAAAGCGCCATTACACTGGCATACCCGGAAGACAAAGGTAGGTTGTCCCTAATGTGTGACGCATCTAATACGTGCGTGGGGGCAGTGCTGCAACAGGGAGTCGCCGGAAGGACAAAGCCATTAGGTTATTTTTCAAAGAGACTATCACAAGCCCAGCAAAAATACAGCACCTACGACAGAGAGCTATTAGCAGTTTACTTAGCTATCGTACATTTTAGAAACATGATTGAAGGTCGAGAAATTACTATTTTTACAGACCACAAGCCACTAACTTATGCTTTTTCCAAAATAGGTACCGATCGAGAGACCCCACAGCGCACAAGGCAGCTATTGTATATCAGCGAATTTACGAGCGACATACAATACGTCAACGGTAACGAGAATCCGGTTGCTGACGCGCTATCACGGGTAGAAACCGTCGTATGCCCGACGCCTATAGACTTCCACGAAATCGCGCGGGCGCAGGAAACCGACGCTCAAATGTCGCGTATGTTAGCAGAACCACGAGGTAACATTGTATTAAAACAAATGCATTCACCGCTGTGTAACAATATGATTTATTGTGACGTTTCAGATAATCAGGTAAGACCATATCTCCCACAGCAATTTCGTAAATTAGCTTTTGATTCCATACATAACATAAGTCACCCCGGGATAAGGGCCTCACGTAAGATGGTAACAAAGCGTTTCTTTTGGCCAGAAATGAACAAAGACGTGACCAGATGGGCTAGGTCTTGCATTCATTGTCAAAAAGTAAAAGTACAGCGGCATACAGTTTCCAAATTAGGTAGTTTTCCGTTGACAGAGAGATTCCACCACATAAACGTCGACATAGTCGGTCCTTTAGCAACGTCACAAGAAGGCTATCGGTATTGCGTTACTATGATAGACAGGTTCACGCGATGGCCCGAAGCAATTCCAGTTACAGATATTACCGCGGACACAGTTGCTAAAGCCATATACGAAGGGTGGATATGCAGGTTCGGGTGCCCCCTAACAATAACAAGTGATCAGGGAAGGCAGTTTGAGAGCGAAGTTTTCAAAAGTTTGCTAAACAGTTTAGGTATAAAAAAGACCCGACGACAGCATACCACCCACAGGCGAATGGGATGGTCGAGAGGATGCATCGTTCACTTAAGGTTGCAATTAAGGCTAGGCTACAAGATAATAGCTCATGGGTCGATGAATTACCAACGGTATTGTTGGGACTTCGTGCGGCTTGCAAAAGTGACGAAACCGTGAGTTCGGCAGAATTAGTATTAGGACAAACATTACGATTACCCGGCGATTTTTATTGCGAAACCGAAAAGGCCAAAGTAGATCACTTACCTACGTTTGTAAGCAGACTTCGAAACGTCATAAAAAGTATGCGGCCTCAGTCAAGGGAAAACAGCGATTCGCGAAAAATATTCATTCACAAAGACTTGAATACGTGTTCTCATGTTTTCGTAAGAAACGATATGGTAAAAAGCCCATTAACCCCATCATATAGCGGCCCTTATGAGGTAATCAGTAGAGATAAGAAAACATTTTACATACAAATGGGTGATCGCCAATCAACTGTTTCCATAGACAGATTAAAGCCAGCGTACATTTTAAGGGAAGAAATGCCATCAGAAAATAGTAGTACTAATAATAATCAGTGTGAATCAGATATAGAACCAAGTGGGCAAGAAACGCTTCCGCCTATGCCTAAAACCACACGCTGTGGTCGAGTGATTAGGCAACCGGTGCGATTTTTGCTCACTTGACAAATTATTTTAAGTATGTAGAACGTTGTTAAGTTTTAAGGTGTTAGAAAACAAGATGTGTACGAGTTATATTTAGAAGCAAAACAATAGGCAGCATTCGACTGTTGGAATGCTGACTAGTACAGAATGTTATGATAAGCAACATTGTGAATAAGACATACCATGTATATTAGAATAGAATAGAGAGAAATTTTTTTGTAAAAAATTTGAGAAAGGGGGGGTGTTATGTAGCGGCTTGGTAACCGCAATGTGCTGAGTCGCATCTTTAGCGAAATAAGGGGACGCGAGCGTACGGCTCGCCAGTCGCTTACAATACACCGCCCTGCCTCTACATGTACACGGTATATAGCTAGTTATAGTAAAACATTGTGGAACCAAAATTATAAGCATTTATTATAGTGAACTCACATTTTATTTAATAACCTCAAGTAAACGAAGAACACGCTCAACAGTAAGAATAATATCCTTTGAATATTATTTTTATCTTTTCTTCTTTGATTTCACACAGTTTGTGCATTTAGCCAATATCACGTGTTGGACTTTGAACTAGAATCACTAGAATGTGAATAGTGCAGGCGCGTGCCCACTAGCGCCGGTGCTTAAAACACCAGCCTCGCGAGCCCTGTCCCCCCCCCCTGTACCCCCCTAAGTACTCCTATGGATGCAGCTTTTGAAAACGGTTTTTTGAATCGTGATGATGACGCGATAGTGCTTTTCTCCTGTATCGTGGGTGCGTTTACAAACATATAAACTCATATACACAAATAATATCAGACCCGGAACAACTACTTGCAGGTCATACAAATAATTGTTACATGCGGGAATCGAACCCGCTACACGCAGCGCAGCAGTCAATAGCTTAACCACTGCGCTAACCACTTATTCAAAATATGCTTACGTGGCATTAGTAATGGCACGTAAATTTTTCTATGCTTGGAGTGTAGCATACAACCTCAATATCAATTTATTGTAAACTGCTTGTAGAATCATTTTTCTTAATACGACTGTAGTAGACGTAGAAAACTTGACCTATAAGTTTGCAACAGAAAAGCGCGGGAAACTTCGTAGAAGGCGGGAGTGTTTTTTCTTTGCAAAATTAATTTTTAAATTTTCTTATTTAGTTTGATCAGTTGAGGTTGTAGTTTAGTTTGTACATATTTATTGTAGTTTGATATTTGTATATTTTGTGTTATTTTGTATACTTTGCTGAGTTTTTGGTAAGTGTATATATTTTACTATTAGTGTATGAACGACCCTCCTGACTTGGAGCCAGGGGGTTCAGGCTTATGCCTGGATCCCCCTGTCGCAAGTTATGTGACTATTTCCGATGATTTGAGTGGAATGGATACGGATGTTTCTCAAGTGTCTACTTCAAAAGCGAAGGAACACGTAAAAGGGTTCGCCATCAACCTAGGTCTGTTTGCAAGCATTGTAATAAGCGTAGGAAAAAGAAAAGGAATTCTACTGATAGCAGTGATACAACACAATGCCAATGCATTATTACCTCAAATGATGTTGTTGAGGAACCTCACATCCATATATCAGGCTCAGGCTCTCAACCCTTAATTGAAACAAGACATCAAAGTAGTGTGGATAATGTTACTGCAAAAATCCCTCAACCATCTCTTGGTAGGAAAGAGTACCTTGCTTCAGATTTGCAACCGTATGTAGTCCATGTCCAAAAAATAGAAGCATCCTCAAATACTAGTACTACCTTACATCCCATGGCCTTTGGCAATTTTTTAAAGAAAAATAAATTTCAGTATATAATACCAGGTAGTGTGAAAAGAATAGGTAGGAACAGATGTGCTGTGGCTTTCACTACTCACAGTGCTGCTAATGATTTTATTGGAAATAAAAATTTATCTACATACAATTTTAAGGCGTTCATTCCCACCTTTAGTGTGACAAGGATGGGACTGATTAGAGGTATCCCTAATGACTGGTCTGTGGAAGAAATTATAGAAAATGTGTCAGTACCTGTTGGCTGTGGTAAAGTGCTAAAAGTTAGGCGTCTCAATTACAAAGTTACCACCACTGAATCTACTACATGGAAGCCCTCTCAATCAGTAGTTCTTACCTTTGATGGACAAGTCCTTCCAAAGAGAGTTTTTGTTTGTTTTAATTCTGTTCCTGTTGATATTTACACATTTCCCACTATTCAGTGCTATAAGTGCTGCCGCTATGGACATACCAAAGCATTGTGTCGTTCTGTACCAAGATGTTTTAAATGCAGTCAGAATCATACAGGCGATTCATGTTCAGTTGAGGATGATGCGGCTGTTTGTATTATGTGCAATGGTTTTCATTTTGCTACTAGCAAAGTTTGTCCAGAATTTAATCGCCAGAAAGAAATTAAGCATACAATGGCACACAACTGCATTTCCTATATGGAAGCATGTAAACTACACCCTCCAGTGTCTAAGTCATATGCGAATGCTTTAAGTACCCCAGTTAAACCAGCTTCACATAATAAGAATGCAAGTCCAAGTTCTAGCAATGCTAATCCTGTTTCATATAATAAAACAGTTTTTCTGAAACCTCGGTCACTTCCTAAGTTTTCTAAGGGTTTTGACTGTGCTGCTCATAATGCAATTATTAAAGAAGGTCAAATTCCTACCCCGGCTAATGGTTGTGGTTTAAAAGCAAAATCAGATGATGATGGAAACTTGAAACATTCGCAGATATTAAATTTAATATTGAGCATTCTTGGTGCATTGCTTCATAGTAATTCAAATATTTTAAAACCGTCCGACGTTGCCACTCTAAATGAGTTTTTAAAACAAACAGTTGATATCAATAATGGATTGCCAAATTATTCAGTGGAATTGTCGGAGTATAGTACCTAAAAAGAGTGATTTAATTTACCTTATAAATAAGTTTAATCCTTTAATTATAGTTTTGTCAGAAACATGGCTAAAGCCAGGTTATATTTTTGGTATTTCTGGTTTCACTTGTATACGTGAAGACAGAGCTGATGGGTATGGTGGTGTCGCCATTCTTGTCAAAAATACTGTGTCTTTTTCTCAAATAACTTTTCCTCCTTGTAACCGTGATGATATTAATATTGTAGGAGTTTATGTTGACAATATTACTATCATTTCAGTTTATCTGTCCAAGCCTTCTATCGCTGCTTTTGATGAAATAAAATTGTTGCTGTCTAGTATACACACACCATTTTTGCTGCTTGGAGATTTTAACTCTCATCACCAATCTTGGGGTAGTACCATCACTAATAGTGATGGAGAATATTTATTGGAAATTTTAGACTCTTTTAATCTTTGTGTGTTAAATACTGGTGCTCCAACGAGGCGCACAAACCCTAATGAGAATTTTAGTGCTGTTGATTTGTCTATTTGTACACCCTCTTTGGCATCATTAATGTCTTGGTCGCCTCTAACATCTACTTTTGGCAGTGATCATTTTCCCTTAATTATCACATCTCCTATTAAGGGTAGAAATACACCAAAACCCAAACCTCGTATAAAACATAAGTTGTATAATGCCGACTGGTCCACATACAAGACCCGAGTGGAATTCAAGATCACGCAAATACCTGACTTGAATGAGTTGGATAGAGCTACAGCTTTTGCTAAGTGCATTATCGATGCAGCAGATGAGATTTTTCCTATCAAGGATAATTCCTCACGGAAAATTCCTTTTCCTCCGTGGTGGGATTCGGAATGCGCTGAAGCTGTTCATAGAAGAAAAATGGCTGAGAAGGAATATGCTTGTGATATGAGTGATGAGAAATTACTTTTGCTACAGACTGCTGTTAAATCTACCCGTGAATTACTTAGAGAGAAGAAACAACAAGGCTGGAAAGCTTTTTGTTCTTCACTCTCTCCTAATACAAGCCCTTCATTAGTCTGGCGTAACATAAAACGTTTTCGATCTGCATTTAATCAATCTTCCTATGCTTCTCTTTCACATTCTATGGCTGATGCCTTTTTAGACCGCTTGGCTCCTCCTACAGTACCGGAAGAATCTCTTTGTGTATCACCCTATTCTATGTTAAATTCTAATAGTTCTCCTTTAGGCTTGCCTTTTTCTATGACCGAATTAAAAGGAGTTCTAGCCAGTGTAAGAGATTCTTCTCCAGGTCAAGATAGCATAATCTACTCCTTTATAACCCATTTAAATGATAAGCCATTGGAATTTTATTTACAGTTAATTAACGATATTATGCTATCTGGTAAAATTCCGTCTTCATGGCGTAGTCAAGAAATATTACCTATTTTAAAACCAGACAAGCCCTCAGACGACGCTACTTCTTACAGGCCTATTGCCTTATCATCTGTTTTGGCAAAAATAGCTGAACACCTTGTTAAAAATCGCCTCGAGTGGTTTATTGAAAGTAATCAAAAATTGTCTAATAGTCAATTTGGATTTAGGAAAGGCAAAAGTACAATGGACAGCATTAGTATTCTCACCACTGATATCAGAACTGCCTTCACCACTAACAAAAATGTAGTAGCAGCTTTCTTGGACATATCATCTGCATATGATAATGTTAATATTTTAATTCTTCTACAGAAGCTTGACGAGCTGTGTGTTCCTCATATTTTAATAAATTTTATTGTGAATATTTTATCAGAAAGAATAATTTCTTTGGAAGTTAATAATTTTAAAATATCTCGTACTCTACATAGAGGTTTACCCCAAGGCTGTGTACTTAGTCCGCTTCTATATAATATTTATGTATATGATTTAGAATCATCTCTCCAAAATACTGTAAATGTTCTGCAATATGCTGACGATTTGTTGCTATATGCTATTGATGGAGATATCACAAAAGCTTGTAACATTCTGACATTCTCCCTTAAGCTGTTAAATCAGTGGTTGAATAAGAATGGTCTTGACTTGTCACCAACTAAGAGTGAAGTAGTAATATTTTCAAGAAAGCGTTCAATCCCTTCTGTATCAGTTAGTTATAATAATGAAATATTGCCACAAAAGAATCAAGCTAGATTTTTGGGTGTAATATTAGACAGCAGATTTTCAGGATTACCCCACTTTGATTACATAAGTGCTAAATGCGAGAAGCTTCTGAATATGATGAGATGTCTTTCAGGTGTATGGTGGGGTGCACACACATTTTGTTTAAAACTTTTATATGATGCCCTTATTAGAAGTGTACTTGATTATGGAACATTTTTATTAGATGGTGGCAGTATTAAAGGTCTTAAAAAACTTGATGCTATACAATCAAAAGCACTAAGGATTATGAGTGGAGCTATGAGATCTAGCCCCATTAACGGCTTACAGGTGGAATGCGGGGAGCCTCCTCTTCACCTTCGGAGACAGTATTTAGCTGATAGGTTTCTCATCAGAGCCCTGCAATTTTCTAATCATTTCCTTTTTCATAAACTGGATGCTTTAAATAACCTTATTCAGTCTTCTCGTTATTGGACCCATAAGGCCATCCCATGTCTCATCAAAAGCTTCCGGAAAATTATGTCAATAGAATCACATATTCATCGCTCCGTTTCTTTGCCGCTGTTTGTGTGTGACTTTGATTCTTTAATGATTGAACCTAGTATATGCTACAACACTGGTGTTGGTAAACATGATGTGGAGGCGAATACTCAATTTAATTTCAATATACATGTAAATAATTGGAGTGAATGGCATCATATATATACTGATGCGTCAAAGATTGGTCCTAATGAATGTGTCGGTGTTGGAGTCATACACAAACAGTACAATATATTACAAATGACTAAGTTGCCTCCAGAGTCATCTGTGTTTACTGGAGAGTGTTTTGGCTTGTTGAAAGCTGTAGAATATATATTGCTTGGTAAATTAAGCAGAACTATAATATTTACAGACTCTAAAAGTGCTCTGCAAACGTTAGATAAATTTCCATTTAAAATGAAACCTTACTATCCTATAATTTTTGAAATTAGAAAGAAGCTTTTATTATGCAAAGCTAGAGGATATTCTGTTGTTTTTTCTTGGATCCCTGGTCATAGCGGCATTGTGGGTAATGAAAGGGCTGATCAGATAGCTAAGAATGCTTCTACTTGTGGTGATATATTTCCCTACACAAATTACTGTTACGATCTGTTGACTCTGCCTAAAGTTCATCTTCAGAAATCATGGAACAGCCTATGGATAGAGAGCGCTCAAGTGAAGGGTAGACATTATTTTAATGTCCAGCCTTCTATTCCTTTGAAGCCTTGGTTTTCTAAGGTGAAAATGGACAAACGTTGCACTTCTATTATTATACGTATGCGTCTTGGACATGTGTGTACTCCTTCCCATCTAGCGAGATTAGGAATCGTGGAAAGTAATTTGTGTGAGTGTGGGGAGGATGTGGGAGACCTAGACCACATCTTTTTTCCTGTTCTCAGTACGACCATTCCTTGATTTTCCAACAGCTTTTATCCGCTCATGTTCCTCTTCCTACTAGTATAACTTGCCTCATTTCAAATCCTGTTCTTTATCATAGTTTATTATCTTCTTTTATTATACATAATAATATTAAAGTTTAGATTGTACCTAAATACTTACCTACCTACCTATATCATAATATGTCCTTACTTTTATTATTAAATATTTTATGTATTTTAAATTAGTTTAATAGCCTTACCTTTCCTGATCATATAAATCATTCCTTGATGTTTTGATATTCCTCCTGTCTGTTTCCTTACCTTTTTAACCACATTGACATTGGCACAAAGATAATCTAGTGCCATAAAAAAAAAAAAAAAAAAAAAGTTTGCAACACTGATCAATGTTTTGGTTGGTGCATTTTCCGAAGCAAAAATGTTTAACAATAACAAAACAGTAGTAAATGTCGCGGAAAATAACTTAATAGCTGACTTTGATGTGAACTGGGATATTGAAAAATACAGAGATGAACACGAATGCGAAGAACATTGGCAGCTACGTAAAGCTTTCATAGAAAAATGGAAGAGTAATTTCCCCGAAGAAAGATTAATTTGTTTGGCTCGTATTTACACTAATATTGAGTTTATGGGGTGTAGATATCCTGCGCCGGTTATGCAACAAATATCTCAACTGTCCTTCGAGGTAAGCATAACTCACAAACGACAATAATAACAATTTTTAATATCAACATAACCTCAAAATATTTTTATTGTATTTTTCGGTATTTAAGAAAACATAAAGCACCAAATGTGAGTGTATGGTGTATTTATTATATTCACCTCTGCTTAGCCCTTCGAGGATTACGGGTTTAATGTTGTGACGCCTTTTTTGTGTGGAAAATTATGAATTATTTAACTTCTCCGTTTCTGGGCAGAGCTGTGAGGTATGTCAGATTTTTACAGACTAAAGCCCAACAGAGTCTCTTTATTTTCCTATGATCTACCGTCACGATGTGCTGCTATCTCTATTAGGCGGCTGTGGAACAACGCATAGTCAGCAAGCGAGCTATATATAGCCTGCTCCTAGGGTGGCCGAAACCATCCAGCCATCATCATCTCAGCGTTAATTCCAGTCGCATCCGTAGCTTTTGTAATGACTGCCACTAGATATTCGTATGCCAACCGGGACCACGGCTTAACGTGCTTTCCGAGGCACGACCAGACCAGTGCAAATATTCATATTCATACATACAAATTTTGCACTGTGCGGGGATCGAACCCGCGCTTCCTTGCGCAGCAGGCGTATTCGCTAACGCTACGCCACGGAGGCTGTCAAAGTGATCATCATCTCTCTTAGTAAAGAAAATTATGTTGTCTTCCAGGTTGGCCAAAAATATAAAGACAATAAGAAAGCCAAGCTGCAAAGAACATTTGTCTCCGCATCAACAGCTGCTGAGGACAGAGCACGAGGCATCAAACGTGTTGGAGGGGAAATTGTTGCTGATGACAAACCGAAGTCTGGCCGCATTGCATTTGTACCCCAAGGCCAAATAGAAGACCAGGAAGCGGAACAAAAGAACATTTCAGATGAAGAAGGTCATAAAAATGAGGCATTGGATGAAGATATTGAAATGGGAGGTGAAGCAAAGACCACAGACCAAGATATGCCTACGAGGGAAAGCAGAAACACAGATCAGATGAATGCAGATGATTATATAAAAGAAATGTCTAGTATAAAATGTTTGGATGTGAGATTATTCAAAGAGAACATGTTTTATTCACCGTTCGGACCTTTGGTGTTGTTGATCCGACCGTGGGCGAGGAAACTGTGGAATATACAAAGTGAGTCGGAGATATCTGTATGTGTATTTAAACTGACTTTTCTGTATTATGGTAACCAATAAAAAAACAATGTAGGTATACATTGACTAAGTATGTAGGAAGAACCACAGATCACTGCCATATCACTTCTTGCATGTCATTTAAAACTCAATTTTAATTGTGAATTAGTTTATTATCACCATACCTTTTATTCCTAAGCATAGCTTCCTATTATTAAAAAAAAAATTCGGACCAATGATCAGCAGTTTCTCACATACAAACATTCTTACATAAAAACTCATTCATTTAACCTCTTTAAATAGTAGCATAGAGGATAGAATTGGCAATAAAAGCTTCATCATCATCATTTCAGCAGAAAAATGTCCTTTGCTAGACATAGGCCTACCCCAAAGGTCCTTGGGGTAGGCCTATCCTACTACACGACGACCGATCCTGCGCCTCCCTCATCCACCGGTTTCTCGCTTCTACCTTCACTAGGTCGTCGGTCTACCTTGTCGGGGTCAATAAAAAACTTGTTCGACATTTATTTAGCAATATAAACTTTCTAAACATTTCTCTCTTTCAAGATAATCCTACTCCATATTTTCCAGCCAGCTGTCAAGTCTGTGGTGTGAACTTAACAAATGGATATGAGAACAAAGTTTACTCTCTGCGCATCAACCAGCAGCTCCTAGCAGAAGCTTCTGGTGAGAGTAAAGTAGAAGCGAGGAATGCAACCGAAATCATTGCTTGGGAGGTATATTATAATTCTTAATGCAACTTTTTATGTTCATAAACTTTAAATCACAACTATATTGTGTTAATCCTACTCGAAGGACCAGTGTCCGCGACTGTAGGTCGTAGTTGTTGTGAATATCCGGCTCGAAGGACCAATGTCTGCTACGGTAGAATGTAGTTTTTGTGCAAATCCGGCTCGATCGATCAATGTCGACTACGCTAGAACGTAGTTTTTGTGTAAATCCGCCTTGAACGATCATTGTCCTTCCCTAATGGAAAAACTCTGCCCAACTTGGGAATTGAACCTTCAATAGTAGCGCTTACAACCACTTGCTTACTTACTTGCATTTTAAATATATAAAAAAATATCTCATTAGTCTATGCTATCTTTGTTTACAGAGGTTACGTCGCGAAGTAGTTAGCGTGTTAATAAAAGAGCAGTTTATAGCAGAAGGAGACGCGAGGATCAGCGTCAGCGATGTAACTGGTAAAAAGAAAGAGGACGTGTTTGGGACTCCTGTGGAGAATACAGTGGCTATGAAGTTAGTATTCACATAATATTACACTTACACATAATAATAATAATAATGGAGAGTGAACTCGGCAGTCATTCTATCGATTGTCGTATCGGCCAATGGTTTGATAGTAGGGCATCCTAACTCGGATACTTATCAACTCCGGAGCTAGTGACGATGTTGAGCAATCAAAACCAGAGTCAACAGCTTTTTTAGAGATTAATAAAAATGCCCTTAATTTTAATCAATAGAACTTTTGTTTGTTATGAAATCAGTGTTTTTGTTTAAAAATGTACTGTCTGACAGACACAAGTTATAATAGACAACTAATACTGATTATAAAATACTAGCTTTCCGCCCGAGGCATCGCCCGCGTGGAATTCGATATATCGCGCTTTTAGATTCCTCATTTTCGGGGATTAATTATCGTATAATTTAGCTTCTAATTTTACACAATATATAAAGAAAACCCCGTCCGATCCGTGAAGGTATTGTTAGGTATCGATAACTGATTCTACTAATGCCCACAAATACAGGCTAAACTTAAAAAAAAAATCCCCCTTACAAAATAAATATTATTTCGCTAAAAGAGGTAACTTAATACATGTGCTGTATGCAACCCCTTCCGCGGGCGGCGGGGGCAGGGCACGCGGCACCTGTGACGTGGCCGCGTCGCTATTCGCTTATAATAATACCAGTGTTGTCACTTTTTAAAAAATTACCAAATTTCGGGGAAATTGGAATTAATTCCCGGGAAAAAAGGATTATTTCAAAATTCATTAGTATTGTTACTATGATGATTATGTAAAATTTTATATTATATTTGGTCAAGTGTTTACCTAACCTTTATTATCCTTATGGGTCGGACAGGGTTTTCTTTACATATTGCATATGTGCATATTCACATCATGAGTGTAAGGTATTTGCATCTGGTATTATTATTGTATATGTGGGTATGCTCTAAAAATGAATAAACCAGTCAGCTATCCATCCCGGTGTTTAATTGACGTTCCATTTGGCGACGAGGTATTTTATAAATCGAATCCGTGTTAAACGTGTCAAGTCGAAGTTTTACTATTTTATTAACAATGCCGATCGGACGATTAGAACCATTCGACATCAATTCCAAGCAGTGGCCATCGTATTGTTACGGGCTAGGGGTACTTAAACGCCGGTTAAGGGTTACGAAGTTTATTGGCAACGAAGGCACAGTCGATTTTAGGCAATGACAAGTAGAATGTCGCTGACGTTGCACCGAAGTCTTTCCTTATGTCCGCGAAGTCCGTGTTGTAAACACACAATAACAGTACAGATGTTACTCCACGTAGTACTCACAGTTCTCGTTACAGTTGTCGCAGTAGGTCTTCTTTAAGATCGCTTCTTAACTGTCGCTGTTTTCGTATCGCTAGTCGAGTGTAGACTGCCTCTGCGTCGGCGTCGCGGCGCTTATATAGGCCAGCTGATCGAACATTCCAGAATCCTCTAGGCGTAATAATAATAGCACATAACTTCGAGGTCACTCGGGAGTACCTACGGTAATTCCCGAAACGGGTTTCTAGAAATTTCGATGTCGACACTTTGTTGACAAAACTGTTGAGACCTGTACCATTCGATAGGCCGTCCTAAGTCTAGTAATGCGTTTTATTATTACCTAGAAAATGTCTAGATCTGGAGGAATAGGACTTAAAAGTGACACACTGCATATCACGCGATATTGAACCTTATGCCATCGACATAAGGTCCATTCGTAACATTGCCCCCTTCTTAGTCATGCTCGTCCCGAGCATGATTTGATCCATAATAGCGAGCTAGGCGGTCTACGTGTACGATCTTCAGCTTCCTCTAGGCCCTTTCTTAATCCTGTAGGTGACATCGTTTATTCTGGTTACTATCGTGTACGGACCTTCCCATTTGGCTTGAAATTTAGGACTCTTTCCTTTTCTCCTTATGGGATTATGTAACCATACCAAAGTTCCCTCTTCAAATCCGGGCACGTTAGCTTTGCGGTCGTATCGGATTTTCATTTTCTCACTGGTTTTCAGACCATTCTTTCTCACTAGCTCATGTATTCCATCTAATTTACGCCGTAGGTCGGCCACATAGTCGACGGCTAGGTTAGGAGTATCGGGAGGTGTTCCGGTTAGTGCATCTATGGGTAGTCTAATTTCTCGGCCGAAGTTGACTTTCGCCGGTGTGCAATTTGTGCTATCATGTGTTGCAGAGCGGTATGACATTAAGAAGAGTGGAATGTATTGGTCCCCAATCCCTCTGGTGTTCTTCCACTACTTTGGCCAAATGATTCTCCAACGTCTGATTGAATCTTTCGACCATTCCATCTGACTGTGGGTGATACGGTGTTGTACGAGTCTTATGTATCCCGAGTAGTTGGCAAATCTCTTGAAATAGTGAAGACTCGAAGTTTCTACCCTGGTCAGAGTGTAACTCCAAGGGAACGCCAAATCGACAGAACACCTCGTGAACTAGCTTTTTGGCGACTGTATGAGCTTCCTGGTTAGGTACTGCAAAAACTTCTGGCCATTTGCTGAAATAGTCTTGCATGACGATGATATACCTATTCCCTTCTTCAGTAACAGGGAATGGCCCAGCTATATCGACAGCAACTCTTTCCCATGGTGCACCAACATTGTACACTTTCAGCCGACCTCTGGCTCTCGTTTGCGGTCCTTTACTGAGGAGCAAGCTACGCATTTTCTACACCAGTCCTCTACGTCTTCGCGGCAATGCACCCAGTAGAATCTTTTCCTCACCTTCTCCAGGGTTTTCTTTACTCCTAGATGTCCTCCGGATACTCCGTCGTGCACCTGTCTAAGCACTGACGCGACTTTATCACGGGGACAACTATCTGTAAGGTGACCTCCTGTCCACTGGGTGATTCCCATTTCCTCTTGAGAACTCCCATTATCAATTATCAGGCTGTCCCATTGGGCCCAGTAACTTTTTGCTGCTGGGCTAAGCGCTGATATTTCACTCCAAGCGGGCCTCTGGCCACGTTGCTTCCACTCGATTATTGCCTTCAGGTCACTGTCGTCCTTCTGTGCGTCTTCCAATGATTGATTATCCCAGTCTTCATCCAAAGCGTTTACCTGGATAATCCGTACGTTCTCTTCCTGTTTGTCACAATGTCGGCCGTTACTTCCTGAAGTAACCTGGCGACGGCGGTCCTTTTGTCTTGCCTTTTTCTCGAGGCGCTTCTTCTTACGCGCCTCGTCCTCGACTTTCTTGTCCCGCCTTGCGTCTGCGTCACTCCACGACCTTCCGCGCGACCGCTCGCGCTCGTGTTCTTGCTTGCCGGGACGTTCGCGTTCCCGGTCTCGGTCTCGCTCCCGGTCCTTGACGCGTTCCCGCTCTCGTTCAGCGGGTCGCACGCGGTGCCCGCTCCGATCGCTCCGCTCGCGCCCCTCGACTCGCTCGCACGGGCGCTCGGGCTCGACCTTCGCATCGCGCTTGCGCCACGTCATCACCGCGGCCTCCTCACGTGACCAAGGAGTTCTTCTTCCCTTAGCCTTCCTGGGACAATCAATTCGAATGTGCCCCTTTTCGCCGCACTCATAGCAAGTTGGTCCTCGTCGGGCTTTTATTTGTGCGGTCACTTCTCGAATACGGTCATGTTGTGGGCCATCTTGGCGTACAGCTTCCACCTCCAGAGCATGCGTCAAAGCTGCCTTCAAGGTCTGATGGTGACCCAGACGTACTGCAGCCCTGACTTCTGCATCTCGAATCCCATCGGTAAATAATCGTAGAGTAGTAGCGTCAATCAATCCCGGTGTTGATGCATACGCCTTCCGAACCATACGTTCTATTTCCGTGGCCCATTGTTGCAAACCCTCGCTGCTCTTCTGTGTGCGGTCGCGGAGTTGAGCCCTGTAGACATGTTCCAGGTGTTTCTCTCCATATCTAGACTCCAACGCTTCTAACAGACAGGCTAGGGTATTGCAGTCGCCGGAAATATTTTCGAGGATTTGTACCGCCTCACCACGCAGAGCAAGCGTAAGGGCGGTTACAGCTTGATCGTCGTCCCAATTGTTGCCTTTTGCGACCTTTTCAAATTGAAGACGGAAGGCCACCCATGATGTTGTTCCGTCAAAATGAGGTACCTTGAAGGTCGGCAAAGCACTGGGTACAGGTACCACACCTTTAATGCCTCCTTTCTGCACCGTTTTATGGAGAAACTGTATTTCTTTCTCACACTCCATGATGGTATTGTCTAGTTTCTCCATACGCGCATCTTGTTTGTCTATACGCATGTCTTGCTGGTCCATACGGGCATCTTGTTGTGCTGTTTTTATTTTAAGCTCATTAACCTCTTCTTTGGTTTCTTTCCACTGTTTATTTAGTTCTAATACTAGTTGCTGGGATTTTGCCTGGGATTCATCTATTTTTGCTTGGGTTTCCACCTGGGATTGTTTTATTTGAGCCTGGGTTTTTTCTATATGTGCCTGTGTTTCTGCCTGGGATCTATCTATTTTTGCCTGGATTTCTGCCTGGGATTTTGCCTGGGATTCTGCCATACCTTTTATTTGCATCGTTAATTGAGCCAGCAACGCCGATAAATCGCATCCACTGCTTCCGGGAATAGTGGTGGTAGTAGGCGCACTTATAGGTGTTGCGACGGCCGCTTCTGTTTCGGGTGCAGGGACACTAAGCAATTCTTCCTCTTGACGCGCCAAATCCATCGCTGCTTGTCGTCGCGTGCGAACCCTTTCGTCTTCCCTTGGCGTGACCGGCATGCCGCTTCTGACACCAATTGTTACGGGCTAGGGGTACTTAAACGCCGGTTAAGGGTTACGAAGTTTATTGGCAACGAAGGCACAGTCGATTTTAGGCAATGACAAGTAGAATGTCGCTGACGTTGCACCGAAGTCTTTCCTTATGTCCGCGAAGTCCGTGTTGTAAACACACAATAACAGTACAGATGTTACTCTACGTAGTACTCACAGTTCTCGTTACAGTTGTCGCAGTAGGTCTTCTTTAAGATCGCTTCTTAACTGTCGCTGTTTTCGTATCGCTAGTCGAGTGTAGACTGCCTCTGCGTCGGCGTCGCGGCGCTTATATAGGCCAGCTGATCGAACATTCCAGAATCCTCTAGGCGTAATAATAATAGCACATAACTTCGAGGTCACTCGGGAGTACCTACGGTAATTCCCGGAAACGGGTTTCTAGAAATTTCGATGTCGACACTTTGTTGACAAAACTGTTGAGACCTGTACCATTCGATAGGCCGTCCTAAGTCTAGTAATGCGTTTTATTATTGTACCTAGAAAATGTCTAGATCTGGAGGAATAGGACTTAAAAGTGACACACTGCATATCACGCGATATTGAACCTTATGCCATCGACATAAGGTCCATTCGTAACAGTATATTCGTCGCGTTAAACAATACATTCTCCTAAATGAAATCAAAGTCGAGTTGCGTGTACCGTTGTTAATTACAGTGGTGGGTGAAATTACTTATTCGTTAATGTGCGACCTATGTGCCCCGGCAGATCCGGAGACAAAGACATTTGACGAATTGGTACGTTTGGTGACTGATCATCTAGAACCACAAAGATCGGAGATCGCCGAGCGTCACATGTTTCGCTTACGTAGACAGCGTGTGGGCGAATCCATGAGGGAGTACCTCCAAGATTTGAAACATCTTGCGACAACATGTAACTTTGGCACGATGCTGGAAGAAAATTTACGTGACCAATTTGTATCGGGTTTATCCAATAGCGCGATGCGTTCGCGAATTTTTGCGGAGCGAAATATTAAATACAAGGAGGCGGTGGAGCTGGCTCTGGCGCTTGAGGCCGCAGAGAGGCACGCGGAGGTGAGCGCGGCGACCGCCGCAGCCACCATCTCAGGTGCAGGCGGCGACGCGGGCGAAGGCCTGCACAGGACAGGCGCAGGGCGGACACAAACGAGTGGGGGAGGCGCGCGCCGGCAAGGGCGGAACCCAGGCATGAGGGCCGACGGAACGACGTCAGGAGGACGCAGCAGCGCAGCGGCGCCGGGGCCTTCCACGTCTACTCAACATTGCTGGCGGTGCGGTAAAGCGCATCGGCCAGAAAGGTGTCGTTATATTAATTACAATTGTGATGAGTGCAACCAACGGGGACATTTGAAAGTGATGTGCAAAGAAGTGAGACGTAGTGGTCGGTCTGGCAGACAAAACTACGTCAGTGAGGAATCGGAGGACGACGATTTGTTGAGTATTGAACTGGCATCTAAAGGTAACAAACCTTATTTTATTGACGTAAACATAGACAATTATTTAATTAAATGTGAAGTCGATACGGGAAGTCGCATCTCGGCGATTAGTGAAGACTTTTATAAGCGGATGTTTTCAAATAAAACAATAAAATTAGATAATCTTATGTTACGTTGCTATTCCGGTACGCGTATTGATTCATTGGGTTATATATATGTAAATGTTCGGCTTGGTGATGTTACAGCAAACAATTTGTGTTGTTTTGTAATTAAAAATGGGGGACGCCCTCTATTGGGAAGGGATTGGTTGAAGTCCCTTAATGTGAAACAAATCAATTTAAATGATATTATAGCAGATCCGTGTATAAGTAAATTAGCTACCGAATTTCCAGAAGTTCTTACTGACAAATTAGGAAAGTGTAAAAAGTTGCTCCAATTGCACCTGACAGACAACGAGCCGGTATATGTGCGAGCGCGGCCCGTGCCGCTGGCGCTCCGCGCGCGCGTGGAGCGCGAGCTCGAGCGGCTCGAGGCCGAGGGGACGATTTCCCGAGTCGAGCACTCTGACTACGGTACACCGATTGTGCCGGTGATTAAGACGAACGGCGATATACGGATTTGCGGCGATTATAAAGTGACTAATCGTAAACTAAAACGTGAATATTATCCACTCCCACGCATTGAAGAATTGTTTGCTACTCTAAGCGGGGGAAGTGAATTTTCCAAAATCGATTTAACGCATGCATATCAACAAACTATGTTAACCGAGGATTCGCAACCGTGTACAGCTATTACGACACACATTGGTACATTCGTCTATCGCCGTACGCCATTTGGATTATCTTGCATTCCGGAAAAATTCCAAAAACTAATGGAGGAGACGTTGCGCGGGGTGCCAGCCACGGTCGTGTTTCTGGATGATATCTGTGTAACTGGGGCTTCGGGAGCAGAACACTTGATCAATTTGAGACAAGTACTCGTCAGATTAAAGGACATGGGTTTAACAGTCAAACTTAACAAATGTTGCTTTTTACAACCTAGCGTTAAATATCTCGGGTTCATAATTGATCGAAGTGGTCTGCGCCCGGATCCCAAGAAAGTGGAAGCTATTGTTGATGCTCCGACACCTACAGATACCACACAATTAAGGAGTTTTCTGGGTTTACTGAATTATTATGCTAAATTTATACCTAATTTAAGTACATTGTTACACCCGTTACATAATCTCTTAAGAAATAATGTCAGTTGGAATTGGAGTAAGGAGTGCGATGAGACCTTTAAAGAGGCTAAACGAATCCTGTCAGGCGAGAGAGTGCTCGCGCATTATGAGGAGGGGCGCCCCTTGGTGCTATCGGTGGACAGCAGCGCGTACGGGTTGGGCGCAGTGTTGGCGCATCGTTTACCTGACGGCAGTGAGCGGCCGGTTAGCTGTGTGTCGCGCACACTCAACGATGCGGAACGCAATTATAGTCAAATTGATAAAGAGGCATTAGCTATTTTTTATGGAGTCACTAGACACCACCAGTATCTCTATGGGAGACAATTTGAACTACGAACGGATCATCAGCCTTTAAGCTACATTTTCGGATCGAAAGTGGGTATACCGCAAACGGCGGCCAGTCGCTTACAACGCTGGGCTGCACGATTAGTCGCATATGATTTCACTATTAAATATATATCTTCTAAACAAAACGGCCCCGCGGACGCGCTGTCACGTTTACCGTTAGCACGGGAACGCCGTCCCACTGAAATGATGAGTTATGTTAAGCTCGTTCATCAATGTATGCCTGTTAATTTTCATGACGTCGGTAAGGAAACCAATAAAGATGTAATCTTATCTCGTATATTGGGGTATGTAAAGTTTGGATGGCCATCCGTGCCTAGTTGCGAAGAAGAAAAACCATATTTTGCTCGTAAAAGTGATATAACAATAGATTTTGGTTGTTTAATTTATAAATATAGAATTATAATACCACAGACATTACAAACTAAAGTTCTGGAAGAAATACATCAAGGTCATTTAGGTGTTAAAAAAATGAAAAACTTATCTCGTAATTACGTATATTGGCCTAATTTAGATGCCAACCTTGAAGCGATGGTTCGTTCGTGCGAGCCGTGTCGCATGGTGCGCGATGCAGCGCCGCGCGCAGATGTGCATCCATGGGAATTTCCAACGTTGCCATGGCAACGTTTGCATGCAGATTTTGCGGAATATGCAGGAAAAAAGTATCTTATACTTGTCGACGCGCATTCAAAATGGATTGAGGCGCTCCCCATGGGTCGCACGGACGCACAGTCAACTATCACAGCTTTAATGACTGTTTTCAGTAGGTTCGGATTACCTTCGCAACTCGTTACGGATAATGGACCACCATTCCTATCACATGAATTTAAAAACTATTGCTTGAATAATTGTATCTCCCATGTAACAACGGCACCATACAAACCACAAGGCAATGGTGCCGCTGAAAATGCGGTGAAGACCGTTAAAAAAGCTATTAAAAGGGCTGTTCATAGTGGTGAAAATGTATTAAATGCATTAAATATATTTTTATTCAATTATCGTAATTGTGAACATGCAACTACGGGCGTGCCACCGGCAGTATTGCTAACCGGGCGTCGGATGCGGTCAAGACTAGATGCATTACAGCCCGATGTCGCGCAAGTAGCGCGAGCAGCGCAGCAACGCCAGGTGGCACATGCAGGAGGCACACCCAGGCCCCCAATCCTGGAAGGAGAACCAGTGCTCGCTCGCGATTACACTTCTCGTTCACAAAAATGTCGGCGGGAACAGTATCCAAATGTACGGGACCCGTTTCATATCGAGTAGATATGGGAAACGGGGTCGAGTGGCGCAGGCACCGAGATCAAGTAGTTCCAGTCGGGAATAAGTCGCGATTTTCACTATCGCGAACGAGCATCGGTTCTAAAAAGGGGGAAAATGATGATGTCGAGGATGCGTCGGAAGCTTCCGGTGAGCTGGAGGCGGAGACGGGTAGCGCAGACTTAATGAGTCCGGCCGCACCGGCGACTCGCTCCCCGCCGCCGCTGCCGCTGCCGCCGGGAGCTTCGGCCAGCCAGTGCTCGCTCGCGATTACACTTCTCGTTCACAAAAATGGTCGGCGGGAACAGTATCCAAATGTACGGGACCCGTTTCATATTAAGGGATTTCAACCAATCCCTTCCCAATAGAGGGCGTCCCCCATTTTTAATTACATAACAACACAAATTGTTTGCTGTAACATCACCAAGCCGCACATTCACATGTATGTAACCCAATGAATCAATACGCGTACCGGAATAGCAACGTAACATAAGATTATCTAATTTTATTGTTTTATTTGAAAACATCCGCTTATAAAAGTCTTCACTAATCGCCGAGATGCGACTTCCCGTATCGACTTCACATTTAATTAAATAATTGTCTATGTTTACGTCAATAAAATAAGGTTTGTTACCTTTAGATGCCAGTTCAATACTCAACAAATCGTCGTCCTCTGATTCCTCGCTGACGTAGTTTTGTCTGCCAGACCGACCACTACGTCTCACTTCTTTGCACATCACTTTCAAATGTCCGCGTTGGTTGCACTCATCACAACTATAATTAATATAACGACACCTTTCTGGACGATGCGCCTTACCGCACCGCCAGCACTGTTGAGTGGACGTGGAAGGCCCCAGCGCCGCAGCGGTGCTGCGTCCTCCTGACGTCGCTCCGTCGGCCCTCATGCCTGGGTTCCGCCCTGGCCGACGCGCGCCTCCCCCACTCGTTTGTGTCCGCCCTGCGCCTGTCCTGTGCAGGCCTTCGCCCGCGTCGCCGCCTGCACCTGAGATGGTGGCTGCGGCGGTCGCCGCGCTCACCTCCGCGTGCCTCTCTGCGGCCTCTAGCGCCAGAGCCAGCTCCACCGCCTCCTTGTATTTAATATTTCGCTCCGCAAAAATTCGCGATCGCATCGCGCTATTGGATAAACCCGATACAAATTGGTCACGTAAATTTTCTTCCAGCATCGTGCCAAAGTTACATGTTGTCGCAAGATGTTTCAAATCTTGGAGGTACTCCGTCATGGATTCGCCCACACGCTGTCTACGTAAGCGAAATATGTGACGCTCGGCGATCTCTGATCTTTGTGGTTCTAGATGATCAGTCACCAAACGTACCAATTCGTCAAATGTCTTTGTCTCCGGATCTGCCGGGACACATAGGTCGCACATTAACGAATAAGTAATTTCACCCACCACTGTAATTAACAACGGTACACGCAACTCGACTTTGATTTCATTTAGGAGAATGTATTGTTTAACGCGACGAATATACGATGGCCACTGCTTGGAATTGATGTCGAATGGTTCTAATCGTCCGATCGGCATTGTTAATAAAATAGTAAAACTTCGACTTGACACGTTTAACACGGATTCGATTTATAAAATACCTCGTCGCCAAATGGGACGTCAATCAAACACCGGGATGGATAGCTGACTGGTTTATTCATTTTTAGAGCATACCCACATATACAATAATAATACCAGATGCAAATACCTTACAGTTTGCAATATATCATATTGTTTTAAACGACACACAGCGCCATCTAGCACCGTAGTGGTACCTATAAAGCTAACAATATTTTTGTTTTCCCTCAGGAATATCAAATTTTTCCTGGATAAAAGTACCCTATTATTTAATCCGGACTTCTAACTTTATGTCTGCAAAATTCCAAAGCAATCGGTTAAGTAGTTATGGCGTGAAAGCGGAACAAACAGAAAAACTCACTTTCCGATTTATAATATTAGTAAGTTAATATTAGTAACAATCATAAAAAATAAACATTTGTTTAGCAAGAATCAGTCTTTTTGTTTAAAAATTTACTATCTGACAGGCAAATGTTGTAATAGACTAATACACACTGTAAAATGTTAAAACAACCAACAATAATAAAAAATAAACATACTTTTTAGCAAGAATTTAGTCTTTTGTTTAAAAACTTACTGTCTGACAGGCAGGTGTTATAATAGACAACTAATACGCGCTGTAAAATGTTAAAACAATCAACAATCATAAAAAACTAAACATTTGTTTAGCAAGAATCAGTCGTTTTCCTTAAAAATGTACTGTCTGACAGGCAGACGTTATACTAGACAATTAGGTAATACACTTTTTAACACCCTTGCTCGTAAAGCTGATGTAATTCCACCGGTTTTAAATATGTAAAGCAGGCCATAACAAACGCGTGTTTTATCAAAGCAAATAGTTAAGTTATAGTCCATAACAGCATTATTTTCCATAACAGCATTATTTTCCATTTCAAGTAATTATGGAACTGATCGCCGCGGCACGGCTCGCGCTGCGCGCTGTTCCATATTTGAAATGGCAAATAATAATACTAATGGAGGGAAAGCAACAGTGTGCATTCACAGATTGAGTTTATTTAAAATGAACAAAATATAAAATACTTCTTTTTCTGTTTTCTCGCAAGTGTGTTAAAAAACGTCGTACGATATACGTGCGTATTGGTTATAACATGCTCGGCTCAATTACACCCTCGCCTTCGGCTCGGGCTGAAATTCCGCCTCGCATGTTATAACCATCATTACGCACTAATATCGTAATGTACTATTATAACACATTAAAAAATCAACAAAAACAGTCATAAAAATAACCAATATTTTTTGGCAAGTTAAATAAAATAATAATCATGAACTTATACCCAAAAAACATACTTTTTTTGAGATTGAAGCTCTTGGTTACATAGATGTTCTGAGAAAAGATAGCGCGTTCAAAAATGAGTCAGAAAGAGAACTTCTAACTTTCGTACAGAAAAAGCCTGACAACACTTCGATATTATTCGACCGACCGAATAATATCGAAGTGTTGTACTAATGTATTCTATGTTTATGTGTGAATCAAACAACCGACTTATCCATACTAATATTATAAATGCGAAAGTAACTCTGTCTGTCTCTCTGTCTGTTACGCTTTCCCGTATAAACCTCTCAACCGATTTTGATGAAATTTGGCACAGACAATCTTTAGACCCTGAGAAAAAACATAGGCTACCTTTTATCCCGGAAAAAATTGATATTCCCGAGGGAAATCTAAAAAGCGCGATATAACCGAACTCCACGTGGGCGAAGCCGTGGGCGGAAAGCTAGTGTATCTATATACTCAGGAATTAAAATGCGTTATTCCTCGTTTTGTAAATAA
This sequence comes from Sesamia nonagrioides, assembly GCA_017933935.1. Classification (NCBI taxonomy): domain Eukaryota; kingdom Metazoa; phylum Arthropoda; class Insecta; order Lepidoptera; family Noctuidae; genus Sesamia; species Sesamia nonagrioides. The sequence continues at coordinate 615,269 of JADWQK010001195.1, forward strand.
AGTTTACGAAAATCGGTTTCAACTCCGGTGTTCTATTTCAACTCCGGATTTGAAAAATGCTTAAAATTGCTCCGACACTCCGGAGTTACGAAACTCCGGAACTCCGGATTGGAAGCCCTATTTGATAGCCAAGAGCCTCGACCAACATCTATTGAGGCTCTCGTTAAGCAGTTGGATCAAGGGCCAGATTCAAAAGGCAGTACTCCTCGAAACGGCCCGCATCGTGAGGAGGTTCCTGTTTCTGGAGCCCTAACTACCGGTAGCTTGGACCCCGCTCCCGCCACCGGTGGAACACTATTTTTTATGTTTTTAAATATTTTTGTATGTTTTTATATAAATATTTTAAAATGTAAAACAATATGTATGTATAGAATAATAATAATATTTATTTGTGAAAAACATGGTATACAAAGTTCTAACATGATATTAAGTTGACCTTCTCCAAGAATTTGGTGTTTGGTGTGCATGATGTCTGGTGAAGCCTTACGGAGGACGGGTCTGAGCAGTTGTGTTGCGATGTGTGCCGGGTACGATGCGCCAAGTGTTGTTGTGTCGGGAGTTTGGTCTTGGAGGGTCTCCAGATCAATATCCCTTTGGCTCAGCATCGTTGGTCGTGTTGTTGGGTTTAACATTGCATCACCTGGCTCAACTGCCGTCTTCCCTCCTATTTCCTCAGTTTTTTTTTTAGTGAAAGGCTCTTAATAAACTAGCGCGCTTTACCATCAATGATTGCATCTCTACTTACCATCAGGCGGTATTGCTGTCAAGCACTAGTTTATAAATCCATACTTCCATACTATAATATTATAAATGCGAAAGTAACTCTGTCTGTCTGTCTGTTACGCTTTCCCGTTTAAACCTCTCAACCGATTTAGATGAAATTTGGCACAGACAATCTTTAGACCCTGAGAAAGGACATAGGCTACCTTTTATTGAAAAATTTCATATTCCCGAGGGAAATCTAAAAAGCGCGATATAACTGAATTCCACGCGGGCGAAGCCGCGGGCGGAAAGCAAGTATACAATGTGTAAAGAAAACCCTGTCCGACCCATAAGCATAATAAAGGTTAGGTAAACACATGATCAAATATAATATAAAAATTTACGTAATCACCATAGTAACAATACTAATGAATTTTAAAATAATCTGTTTTTCTCGCGAATTAATTCCAACTTCTCCGAAATTTGGTAAATTTAAAAAAACTGGCAACGCCATTTTGGCAATATTGTTACAAGCGATGCGACCACGTGCGGCGTGCCCTGCCCCCCGTCGCTTGCGGAAGGGTTGTCCACCGCACATGTATTAAGTTATTATACCTAACAATACCTTCACGGATCGGACAGGGTTTTCTTTACATATTGTATAACTAGCTGTGCCCCGCGGTTGGTGGGAGCAATATGTACGTCCGCGTTTGCTCCCGTTATCGCAACATTTTTTTTCCTGCGCTCCTCCTATTGGTCATAGCGGGATGTTTTATAGCCTATGTCCTTTCTCAGGCTCTAGACTATCTGTGTACCAAATTTCATTACAATCGGTTCAGTAGTTTTGGCGTGAAAGCCGGACAGACAGACAGAGATATTTTCGCATTTATAATATTAGTATGGATAAAATCCAAATACATCCACCCGTTTGAGAGACACACACACATCCACACACACTCTAACACCAATACACACACATAAACAAACATTTGGCTAGTATATTAGTGAAATGAAAACATCATCATCAGCCTTTACTCGTCCACCGCTGGACATAGGCCTCTTTCATGGCACGCCAACAAGCTCGATCCTGAGCAGTTCTCCGCCAGCCACTACCAGCCACCTTTTTGATGTCGTCGCTCCATCTCGCCTAAGGGCGTCCCACGCTACGTTTGCCGAGACGCGGTCTCCACTCAAGGACTCGTTTACCCCAACGGTTGTCGGTCCTGCGGCATATGTGACCAGCCCATTGCCACTTCAGCTTGCTAATCCTCTCAGCTACCAGAGTTACCGACATAGCTGAGAGGATTAGCAAATGAAAACTTACATAGTAGTTAATAATTTTGTGTTTGGAATTCCAGAATGATGAAGATGATGGGTTGGCAAGGCGGTGGTCTGGGTGTAGATGCGCAAGGCATATCAGAACCAATCAAACCTAATTTACAAATGGTGAGTACAACAAGTGCGTGTCGGACTCACGCACAAAGGGTTCCGTACCATTGATTTATGAAATTAAAGGATTTATTTGTATGAAAGATTCTGCGGTAATAGGCAGTTTACGGTTTACGAGGTATTAAAAAAACTACCTACTAGATCTCGTTCAAAACAATTTTCGTTGGTAGTTTTTATAGTAATGTACATCATAAGTTTTTTTTAGATTTTTCATTTTCTTATTTTAGAAGTTAGGTGGCAACTTTTTTCACTTTGGATGCGTCTGTCACGCAAACAACTCGGTTTTGAAAAAAAAAAAATTTTAGAAACCTCGATATCATTTTTGAAGACCTATCCATACATAGCCCACACGTATGTGTGTGTCGAAAAAAAAATTGAGTTTCAGTTCTAAGTATGGGGAGCCCCCAATATTTATTATTATTTTTGCATCAAAATCTTAATGCCGCATTAAGATTTTGACTGAACCACCCAAGTTGTAACAGTATAGCTCTTATAGTTTTGGAAAAAAATGGCTGTGACATACGGACGGACAGATGGACAGACAGACATGACGAATCTATAAGGGTTCCGTTTTTTGCCATTTGGCTACGGAACCCTAAAAAGCTTCGGATGCGACTGGGATTAACGCTGAGATAATGAGTTAAGTTCTTTTAATTGGTACACAGGTAAATCGAGCAGGTCTCGGCAGCGCTCCAAACGTCCACATGCTCCGTCGAGCGGCTAATAGTTTGATGCAGCGCTACATCGCCTCTGACACTTTTGACCTTGACCTGGTCTTCACAAGCGACTTCTCTAAAGAAGAACGTGCGGTACTACATCAAGTTTCGCAGAAGTCTGGACTTGCGTCGAGGAGTTATGGTGAAGGAGATGAAAGGTTAGATTGACCATGAGTTTGTTTTTTTTTTTGGACATTTCTTTATTAATTTACCTCTTACAAAACAATCAACGATGAGAGAGAAATATTTTAATGGTAGGCTTAATTTTATTTTGGATTTTTATCTGCTTTTTCTTAATAATTTGAATAGGACAGACGATAAAATATTATTTTCTTTTTCTGTCAAATTAAGATAATCCATAGACAGTTTAGACGCGATTAACAACATGGCGACTAAAAATACGTCACTTTACGTCAGGCGCGGACTAATTTGACAGGACTAATGTAATATTTTTTTATGCTTTTCTTTTTTAATTTTCCTGTCAAATTACGATGCTATATAGACAGTTTAGACGCGATTGAAACCATAGCTATTTTTTTTTGTTTCATTTCTTTCCGTTCAGGCGAATGGAAAAGGCAAAGGCATAGTCAAATCAAATCAAATCAAATCATTTATTTCAGAAAATATCCATAGTTAACAACAAAAGAGACTTATAAATAAAACACAAACTTATAAACTAAAACAAACAAGAACCTCACACGGCAGTAATATGTCTGCCGCAGCATTGCAGGATGTACAGACAATCCAGTCGGTTGGCAATCATCGCGAGGACGGTGTTGTCGCTGCCCCGCACTCTGTGCACCAGAGACGCGCACCGCTTACGCATTGTGGCGTGAAAGCAGTCGGTACGAGCCTCTGCGAACATGCCCGAGGCGCTGCAGTGGCGAGGCAGCCTCAGCACCGCCCTAAACGCATTATTGAACTGGACGCGGAGGGCGCTATATGCTGCACGGGTATAATCAGCCCACAGGCTGCACGTGTAGAGGGACGTACAGTAAGCTCTAAAGAGCGTTATCTTTACCTCCCTCGAACAGCGCACAAACCTACGCGCTATCATATTACCCCTAACTGACAACGCCCTCCGCTCCCGCTCAATGTCCAGATCGTCTTTCAGGTCAGCTGTAAGAATGTGACCTGAAAGACTGAATGTGAGCTTTATCTATAAATACAGGAGGCACACTCTTCAGCAAACTAGCACCAAACACCATGAATTTACTTTTACCTGCATTATATTTCAACCCATGGATCGAGGCATACTCTTCACAGGTCCCTAACAGTTTTCTAAGACCGCAGACCGATGCGCCCAGCAGCACCATGTCATCAGCATAGCTCAGATTATTAACGCATACTCCGTCTACATGGCAACCAACATGTTGACTGCTCAGCCTAACGATCAGGGCGTTCATATAGAGGTTGAAGAGCGCAGGAGAGGTCAACCCCCCCTGTCTCACCCCACACTCCAATTTATAGGGCTCTGACATTACACCCGCCCATCTGACGCTATTGGTCTGGTGTCTGTACCAATATTTTAATATATTCAAGAGTTCCGGGGGTAACCCAATACTCTTCAGTTTCTCCCACAGAATGTTATATGACACTAGGTCGAAGGCTTTGGAAAGATCCAGGAAGCACGCATACACTGGAGTTTTGTGATCAGTATAATACCTGACGACATGCTTAAGACTCAAAATAGCAGTTTCAGTGGACAGTTTGGGCCGAAACCCAAACTGATTGTCATGAAATGACAGATATTCACCTAGGCGATTATTAAGCACGCCATCAAACACTTTTGCTATAACTGTTGCGAGTGAAATTGGTCTGTAGTTATTCACGTCAGCAGCATCCCCTGTCTTGTTCTTAACCACAGGCACTACAACAGTTTTCATTAGATCCGAAGGAAGGTAACAATGGCTCATACATAGAGAAAAGAACATTGCTAGCACTCTCGATATATGCGGGCCTGCGTGTTGCAGGTGCTCAATGCTGAGCCCATCATAGCCGGGGGATTTACCTTTAGTCATCGTCTTTATAAAAGTAGCAATTTCTTTAGAATTAAATTTATTGCCCACAAGACCACTAGGCATCCCAGCAGTGGGCACCCCAACTCCTTGATCTACTGGAGACCGAACACGGAAATGGCTTCCAAATAAGTCAGCAATTTCTTTAGAGTCACTCACCCCACCGACGCATATCGGACGGCCAGGTTTCGGAGTAACGCTGTTAGTGGATTGCCAGAAACTCCGGAAGTCTCCGGATTTATGTTTCTCTGCAATGGCATCCATTTTCACCTGATCTTCATGATCCTGACACCATTTAAGCCTTGACTTAAATTCCTTTCTGCTTTTATTCATATCATCATATACACACCCAGTTCTAGGCCTCCCGCACATAATCCACTCCAGAAACCTCGTGCGGGCCTCTAGGTGAGCCCCACGGACGTGTTCATTCCAGCCTGCTATGCATGAGCCCCTCTTTCCACTCCTGGCACGCGTGCCCATACCACTAACAACTGATGCATTACGAAGGGCGGCTGTAATATCAGAATACAACTTGTCAATGATACGTCTGTGGCCGAAGTCTCCACAATAACTATCTGCACATTGAGAAAATTCCACAGGAAAGTCAATATAGCTCAGTCTCAAATGACATTCTTTAATATAGACTGTTATTTGCGCTTCATTCCTCTCACTCCATTTAATACCCTTGTTCGTATTTACATCACCATACGATGTAGGTATTGTTACGGGCTAGGGGTACTTAAACGCCGGTTAAGGGTTACGAAGTTTATTGGCAACGAAGGTACAGTCGATTGTAGGCAATGACAAGTAGAATGTCGCTGACGTTGCACCGAAGTCTTCCCTTATGTCCACGAAGTCCGTGTTGTAAACACACAATAACAGTATAGATGTTACTCCATGTAGTACTCACAGTTCTCGTTGCAGTTGTCGCAGTAGGTCTTCTTTAAGATCGCTTCTTAACTGTCGCTGTTTTCGTATCGCTAGTCGAGTGTAGACTGACTGTCCGCCGGCGTCGCGCCGCCTATATATAGGCCAGCTGATCGAACATTCCAGAATCCTCTAGGCGTAATAATAATACTGCATAACTTCGAGGTCACCGGCCAAGTAAGTACCTACGATAATTCCCGGAAACGGGTTTCTAGAAATTTCGATGTCGACACTTTGTTGACAAAACTGTTGAGACCTGTACCATTCGATAGGCCGTCCTAAGTCTAGCAATGCGTTTTATTATTGTACCTAGAAAATGTCTAGATCTGCCGAAATAGGACTTAAAAGTGACACACTGCTTGTCACGCGATATTGAACCTTATGCCATCGACATAAGGTCCATTCGTAACATTGCCTCCTTCTTAGTCATGCTCGTCCCGAGCATGATTTGATCCATAATAGCGAGCTAGGCGGTCAACGTGTACGACCTTCAGCTTCCCTCTAGGTCCTTTCTTAATCCGGTAGGTGACATCGTTTATTCTGGTTACTATCGTGTACGGACCCTCCCATTTGGCTTGGAACTTTCGGACTCTTTCCTTTCCTTCTAATGGGATTATGTAACCATACTAAAGTTCCCTCTTCAAATCCGGGCACGTTAGCTTTGCGGTCGTATCGGATCTTCATCTTCTCACTGGTTTTCAGACCATTCTCTCTCACTAGCTCATGTATTCCATCTAATTTACGCCGCAGGTCGGCCACATAGTCGACGGCTAGGATAGGAGTATCGGGAGGTGTTCCGGTTAGTGCATCTATGGGTAGTCTAATTTCTCGGTCGAAGTTGACTTTCGCCGGTGTGCAGTTTGTGCTGTCATGTGTTGCTGAGCGGTATGACATTAAAAAGAGTGGAATGTATTGGTCCCAATCCCTTTGATGTTCTTCCACTACTTTGGCCAAATGATTCTCCAACGTCTGATTGAATCTTTCGACCATTCCATCTGACTGTGGGTGATACGGTGTTGTACGAGTCTTGTGTATCCCGAGCAGTTGGCAAACCTCTCGAAATAGTGAAGACTCGAAGTTTCTACCCTGGTCAGAGTGTAACTCCAAAGGAATGCCAAATCGACAGAACACCTCGTGAACTAGCTTTTGGCGACTGTATGGGCTTCTTGGTTAGGTACTGCAAAAGCTTCTGGCCATTTGCTGAAATAGTCTTGCATGACGATGATATACCTATTCCCTTCTTCAGTAACAGGGAATGGCCCAGCTATATCGACAGCAACTCTTTCCCATGGTGCACCAACATTGTACACTTTCAGCCGACCTCTGGCCCTCATTTGCGGTCCCTTTACTGACGAGCAGGCTACACATTTTCTACACCAGTCCTCTACGTCTTCGCGGCAATGCACCCAATAGAATCTTTTTCTCACCTTTTCCAGGGTTTTCTTTGCTCCAAGATGTCCTCCGGATACTCCGTCGTGCACCTGTCGTAGCACTGACGCGACTTTATCACCGGGAACAACTATCTGTAAGGTGACCCCCTGTCCACTGGGTGATTCCCATTTCCTCTTGAGAACTCCATTATCAATTATCAGGCTGTCCCACTGAGCCCAGTAACTTTTTACTGTTGGGCTAAGCGCTGATATTTCACTCCAAGCGGGCCTCTGGCCACGTTGTTTCCATTCGATTACTGTCTTCAAGTCACTATCTTCCTTTTGTGCGTCTTCCAATGATTGATTATCCCAGTCTTCGTCCTAAGCGTTCACCTGGATAATCCTTACGTTCTCTTTCTTTTCCTGTTTGGCACAATGTCGGCAAGATTCTTCGCAAGGTCGTCTAGACAAAGCATCAGCATTATTGTGTGACTTGCCTTTCCGATGTTCAGTGATAAAGTCAAATTCTTGCAGCTGCTCTATCCACCTTGCTACTTGTCCTTCTGGGTCTTTGAACTGGAGGAGCCACTGTAAGGCAGCGTGATCGGTACGAAGTGTAAACTGCCTCCCAATCAAATATTTCTTGAAGTGTTGTAGGGTCTTAACAACGGCTAGAAGTTCTCGGCGGGTAACACAATAATTTCTTTCTGGCTTGGAAAGGCATTTGCTGAAATATGCGATAACGACCTGCCTATCTCCTTGTGTTTGAGAGAGAACTCCTCCAATACCAACATTGCTGGCATCTGTGTCTACCAAAAATTGGCCTTCCCTACTAGGGTAACCTAATACAGGAGCCTCACACAAGTGAGTTTTCAGTAGCGCAAATGCCTGTTCGCAGTCAGAGTTCCATTCAAATTGACACTTTTCCTCTGTTAAACGATGCAACGGCTTCGCTAACTCGGAGAAGTTCTTCACAAACCGACGGTAATATGCACACAGACCCAAGAAAGAGCGTACCTCAGTTTTATTACGAGGCGTAGGCCACTTCGACACGGCTTTTATTTTCTCAGGGTCTGTTCGAATTCCTTGCGCCGAAATAATGTGCCCCAAGTATCCAACCTCTTTCTGGAATAGTGTACACTTACTAGGACTGAGTTTTAAATTCGCTTCACGCAGTTTCTGAAAGACTTTCTCCAAATTGCGTAGGTGTTCTGCGAAGTTTCGTCCCATAATGATGATGTCATCCAAATAGACCAGGCATGCATCACCAAGTAACCCCACCAAGATGCGCTCCATTAGGCGCTCAAATGTAGCTGGAGCATTGCACAGTCCAAAAGGCATGACATTGAATTGCCAGAGACCGTTCCCAGGACCAGTGGTGAAAGCGGTCTTTTCCTTATCCTGCTGACAGATTTCCACCTGCCAGTATCCACTTTTGAGGTCAACTGTGGAGAACCATTTCATGCCACTTAGCAAGTCCAAAGTGTCATCTATACGTGGCAGAGGATAACTATCCTTTTTCGTGGCATCATTCAACATCCTGTAGTCAACGCAAAACCTTGTGCTGCCATCCTTTTTCTTGACTAGGACTACTGGAGATGACCAAGGGCTGGTGGATGCTTCTATAATCCGGTTTTTCTCCATATCTCTTAACATTTCCGTGACTTCCTGTTCTCTTGCAAAGGGGATACGACGTGGTCTCTGTCTTATCGGCTGTGTATCACCCGTATCTATATGGTGTTTGACAAGCCCGGTCCTTCCCACGTCACCGTCGGTCTTCGAGAAGATGTCATGGAAGTTATGTAACAGTTGCTTAACTTTGTGACTTTCGAACTTGTTTAAATTGCCTTTACAATTTTCGAGTAGTGTCGATATATGTTCCTGCCACTTCTTATCACGTTCCTTTTCGTGTGCCTCTGTTTTTCTCAAAGATGCTACATGATCGCACACACCCACCATGCAATTCTTATCAAGAATGATTTCTTTGTTACTAACGTTGATAATGCGTACTTTTGGTTTATCGGAAATCATCATCAGTGTCCTTGCTGTTATCCAGTCTGGGTGATCTCCAGAATCTTCTATTATAATGCAACGTTTACGGCATCCTGTTGGTGATAATCTAATATCTACTAAGGTTTCTGATCTTGGTGGTAATACCGTTCTCCTTAAACAGTACACTGACCCCTGTTTTCCACCTTGAAGAAATACTTCTTGTTCTGGAAAACTCAATACTCCTTTTGCTACATTAAGGACGCACTGCTGTTTCTTCAAAAAGTCCAGTCCTATTATGCAATCATCTGTAATATTCGCTACTAAAACAGGGTGCGTGAATGTCTTATCACCCATTTTCAAAGTCACATTCGTTTCACCAAGGACGAGTACTGGTTGGCCAGTGGCGGTTTGTAATCGGCATTGTGAAGATCCTCTTTTCCATACTATGGTCCGAGGAAATAGCTCCGGTCGTGCAATGGTTCTTGATGCACCAGTATCCAATGTGAAACTGCAGGATTTACCATTCAGTTCTCCTTCTATAATGAGACTGTTTCCGTCACCCACTTGTGATACTGTTATAATGGGGGCTACATGTCGACCAGCCAGTACTCGCCCCATAGCCCTGGCTGTTCCTAGTTTAAATCCTCGGCTTCCACCTGTGTCCCAGAAGTGCTTCTTCCCTTAGCCTTCCTGGGACAATTGATCCGAATATGCCCTTTTTCACCGCAGTCATAGCATGTTGGCCCTTGTCGGGGTTTCATTTGTGCGGTTACCTCACGAATACGGTGGTGTGGTCGGCCATCTTGGCGTACTGCTTCCACCTCCAGAGCGTGTGTCAAGGCTGCCTTCAGAGTCTGATGGTGCCCCAGACGAACCGCAGCCCTGACTTCCGCATCTCGAATTCCATCAGTAAAAGCTTGCACCGTGCTAGCATCAATTACTCCCGGCGTTGAAGCATACGCCCTCCGAACAATACGTTCTATTTCCGATGCCCATTGTTGCAAACCCTCACTGCTTTTCTGTGTGCGGTCGCGGAGTTGAGCCCTGTAGACATGTTCCAGGTGTTTCTCTCCATATCTAGACTCCAACGCTTCTAACAGACAGGCTAGGGTATTGCAATCGCCGGAAATATTTTCGAGGATTTGGACCGCCTCACCACGCAGAGCAAGCGTAAGCGCGGTTACGGCTTGATCGTCGTCCCAATTGTTGCCTTTTGCGACCTTTTCAAACTGTAGACGGAAGGCCACCCATGACGTTGTCCCGTCAAAATGAGGTACCTTGAAAGTCGGCAAAGCACTGGGTACCGGTACCACACCTTTAATAACTCCTTTTTGTACCTTCTCATGTAAAAATTCTACTTCCTTCCCAAACTCCATGATGGTACTGTTTAATTTCTCCATACGCGCATCTTGTTTGTCTATGCGCGTATCTTGCTGGTCCATACGTGTATCTTGTTTGTCTATGCGCGTGTCTTGCTGGTCCAGACGGGCATCTTGTTGAGCTGTTTTAATTCTAAGTTCATTGACCTCTTCTTTGGTCTTTTTCCACTTTTCATTTAATTGTAATACCAGTTGCTGGGATTCCTTTATTTGTGACTGGGTTGCTGCCTGGGATTGTTTTATTTGTGCCTGGGTTTCTGCCTGGGATCTATCTATTTTTGCCTGGATTTCTGCCTGGGATTTTGCCTGTGATTCTGCTACTATGCCTTTTATTTGCGCCTGGGATTCTGCTATACTCAACTTTATTTGCGCCGTCAAGTGAGCCAGTAACACCGATAAATCGGATCCGCTGCCACCGGCAGTGGTGGTGGTAGTAGGCGCACTCACATTCGTCGGTGTTACGACGGCCGCATCTTCTACGGGTGCAGGGACACCAAGTGATACTTCCTCTTGACGCGCCAAATCCATCGCTGCTTGTCGTCGCGTGCGAATTCTTTCGTCTTCCCTTGGCGTGACCGGCATGCCGCTTCTGACACCAATTGTTACGGGCTAGGGGTACTTAAACGCCGGTTAAGGGTTACGAAGTTTATTGGCAACGAAGGTACAGTCGATTGTAGGCAATGACAAGTAGAACGTAGCTGATGTCGTACCGAAGTCTTCTCTTACGTCCACGAAGTCCGTGTTGTAAACACACAATAACGCTACAGATGTTTCTTCACGTAGTACTTACAGTTCTCGTTATAATTGTCGCAGTAGGTCTTCTTTAAGATTGCTTCTTAACTGTCGCTGTTTTCGTATCGCTAGTCGAGTGTAGACTGACTGTCCGCCGGCGTCGCGCCGCCTATATATAGGCCAGCTGATCGAACATTCCAGAATCCTCTAGGCGTAATAATAATACTGCATAACTTCGAGGTCACCGGCCAAGTAAGTACCTACGATAATTCCCGGAAACGGGTTTCTAGAAATTTCGATGTTGACACTTTGTTGACAAAACTGTTGAGACCTGTACCATTCGATAGGCCGTCCTAAGTCTAGCAATGCGTTTTATTATTGTACCTAGAAAATGTCTAGATCTGCCGAAATAGGACTTAAAAGTGACACACTGCTTGTCACGCGATATTGAACCTTATGCCATCGACATAAGGTCCATTCGTAACAGTATTAATAAATTTAAATTACATTGAACAACAAGGGGAAAATGATCGGACCAAGTAGTGTCATATTTAACATAAACATTACAAACAGTGCGTTTAGCCGCCTGGGTCACAATGCAGTGATCCAACCAACTATACGTTCCGTATACATCACTTAAATAAGTATAAGTACCAGAATGTAAACCCAATATATCTATATCTATACAAGACCATGATTGACCATATAGTACGCCATACAGCCAAGTCTTCAGTAATTTTTTTCTTCATTAAATATCTATCCTAATTTATCCTAACTTATCCTAGCATAACTTAACCTAAACTAACTCCTTTCGTTTTACGCGTTTGGACGATAAGGAGCGGTTTAGCGTAAAGACATGATGAGGCCACTATGCTACAATATTTCACTGTTCTTTTGAATTATTCACTGAATGCACTTTTTACTACATAAATCACGCGTTTTTATTTAGTAAACGACACTATAAATAATTTTAAAAGTCCAATGAAAAATGAGCGTGACACTCATCTTGACATTCCCGCCAAACCTCTGAAACCATAGCTACTAAAAATACGTCAATTTACGTCAGACGCGGACTAATTTGACAGGACTAATCTAATATTTTACTTCTTTCTTTTTCTTTTTTTTTATTAAACGCCCCACGCTAAGAATTTCACCTGCATCATGGATGTGTTTGTAAACATTTAAACTCACACACACAAGCAACCAGTCTCGGAACAACTAAATGTAGACCATACAAATTTTTGCTCAGTGTGGTAATCAAACTTGCGACACGTAGCGTAGCAGTCGATCGTTCAGCAACTGCGCCAACCGTGCCACGTTAATGGAATAGAAAGAAAAAAAGTCATCTTCTGTCCTTTTCTTAAAATTTAATTTACTTTGTGAAGGGAAAGGGATTCTAAGCCATTGTCAACTTAATTGAATCCCTATTGGAATACATCGCTTAACAATTACCGAATAACAAAACATTATTAAATTTGGAACTCGATACACTACATATAACAATCAACACATAACACATACACTATCCAACAAAACTTACATTACACTTACGAACACACATACTTTCTCTACTCCAGACTCAAATAAATTGGGATTGAATGTTTATACCTATTTTTGTAATTAAACATGTAATAACTTTACTATAAATAAATACCTTAATTTACCTTTTTATTTCTATGATATATATATATATATATATTTATTTGTTAAGATAGGATTTGAACTAACATCGATAATCGAAACCTAGGGCCCAATATGTATTGTACAGTTCAACTCAATCGGATCGAATTACTGTCTCCTAAGATACAGGTATTCCCTAGTTTAGGAGGCAGGACTTATTGTTTTGTTAAATAGAAAATTACCGTTATTCTATTCTCTCTTCTTGTTTCTATTGTTAGTTTCTTTAAGGCATGTACCTGCAAACTTTATCTATGTACGTTTTTTGCTCAATAAAGTAATTATTATTCCTTTATTTCATAGTATATACATATAAATTACATTTTTAAATATTTCTACATAAAAAATACATAAAAAACATTTAAAAATATAAAAAAAATAGTAGCCCACCGGTATCGGGAACAGGGTCCAAGCTACCGGCGGTCAGGGCTCCAGAGAGAGGAACTTCCTGACGATGCGAGCCGTGTCCAGCAGTACCGCTTTCTGAATCAAGCCCTTGATCCAGCTGCCTAACGAGAGCCTCCTGAGGTGTTGGTCGAGGCTCTTGGCTATTAAGCCATTGGCTGTCACGACTATCGGTACAATGATTGCTGAATCCACTTCCCACATGTCGACAACCCGTGAGCCAAGTCAAGATACTTGATTTGTTTATCCTTCTCAGCTTTCACGAGGTTCTCATCATGTGGGATGGTTATGTCAACAATCATTGCACGCCGCTCTGATCGATCCACCAGCACTATATCAGGCTTATTGGCAATAATAGTCCTGTCAGTGATGATGGATCGATCCCAGTACAATGTGATATGGCCATTTTCGAGAACTGGGTCGGGCATATACCTGTAGTACGGCACCTCCGATTCCACAAGTTTGTATTTAAGAGCAAGTTGCTGGTGAATTATCCTGGCTACAAGGTTGTGTCTATGCAAGTACTCTCCGTTAGCTAGACGAGAACACCCGGAAATGATGTGTCTAATTGATTCTCCCGGCCGGTGACATGCCCGACAGATGTCAACTGTGCCGTCTTTCACAATGAATCTCCGGTAATTGTTCGTCATCATAACTTCGTCCATAATTGCAAAGACAAAACCTTCGGTTTCCCCAAAGAGGTCACCGAAACGTAGCCAGGCTACGGACGCTTGAAAATCTACATCGGGCCCGTGTAGGGCTCGGAAAAAGCGTCCGTGAAGCTCTTTGCTCTTCCATACCTCCATGCGATCATTTGTGTCAAGCACTACTGGTTTACGCCAGTTCTCTTTAGCCAAGGAGAGCGGAGTGAGGCCCTTGTCAGCCGCGACCACATCTCGATGCATCCCCACGTCGTTTACTAGGAAATAGTCCCTGAGACTGCATACCTCGCGATTGTGGAGGGTCTTGGCGTTTAAAAAGCCACGACCTCCACATTTTCGCGGGATATACAGCCTCATAACCGATGACCGTGGGTGATGCAATCGATTTGCAGTCAGCAGCGTACGGACCCTCTGATCCAGGGCGTCAAGTTCGGTTTGAGTCCATTTGAGTATGCCGAAAGAGTACATCAATACCGGCATGACCCAACCGTTGAAAGCGCGCACCTTGTTTCCGCCTGATAGAAGACTATTAAGTACTTTTTTCAGGCGGCCAAAGAAGCGTTCTTTCAACGATTGCTTCATGTCAGTAACATTGATACCCAACGCTTCCGACATACCCAAATACTTATAGGTTTCGGATGCGGAGAGGGCTCTAAGGTTTATGGAATCAGTGAGTTGGGTTCCCACGGATTCCATAATCTCTCCTCGCTTTACATGCATGACCGCACATTTGTCCACACCAAATTCCATCCTGATGGAGCTACTGAAAGTTTCAGTAATTTTATTATTATTATTATTAATTATCATTAAAATAAAGTTGATGTTGGATTAGTTCAAATAGGATGGAGGTGTCCACTAACTAAGCGTTATACACTCAGCCGTACCTTCTGAAATGATGGTGAATTAGTTTTAAAACTCGAAAATTACAGAATTCGAAAATAAATCTCTAGCCATTCTGAAACTATGCATCATCATCATCATCTCAGCGTTAATCCCAGTCGCATCCGCAGCTTTTCAGCTTTGGAGTCTGGGGTCCGCTTTACCAGTCCAACTGCTGATTTTTGGCCAAACTTCGATATTTTCCGTGAAGCGACTGCCGTCTGAACCCGAAGGCGATATCTACGCATTGCAGTTAGACCAATTTATTAGACTTTTGAGTGCTCCAACAACCCGTAACGACTGCCATTAGATGTTCGTATGGCAACCGGGACCAACGGCTTAACGTGCTTTCCGAGGCACGACCAGACCAGTGCAAATATTCAATATTCATGCATACAAATATTTGCACTGTGCGGGGCTCGAACCCGCGCCTCCTTGCGCAACGGCCGCGTTCGCTATCGCTACGACACAGAGGCTGCCATTCTGAAACTATGCGCTCAACAAAAACAACATTTAATTTTTATTTATATAGATTACTCGTTTCATTTCAGATTCCTTGTCGTGAAAAAGAAACTAGACCCATTCTCTCTGGTTCGCGCCATCATAGAGAAAGGTGGAACCACACCGAAGTACCAAATATTTATACCGGAAACACTAGCACAGAATAATAGATATTAAAATGATTTTAAAATTTTTAAGATAAGAATGAGAATTAAATTTTATAAATTTAAATTAAGAACGTTTGTTGTTTTATTTAAAACTACCCACATTTTGAACTGCCTAGTGCATAGCTTTTTAAAGGACTAGCGGCCGCCAGCGACTTCGTTCGCGTTGAGTTAGTTATGCTCCGCTCCTTTTGGTCGCAGCGTGATGTTATATAGCCTAAAGCCTTCCTGGATTAATGGGCTATCCAACGCGATAATTTTTTAAATCGGTCCATTACTTCCTGAGATTAGCGCGTTCAAACAAACAAACTCTTCAGCTTTATAAAGGTGTATCTGACAACGACGCACAAACGAGTACCATGGATCGAGTACATGATTCTGAATCTCCAGTGGTGGAATTTTTCGTCGGCTTTTTCATGATTTAAAAATATGTATATGTAGTTTTTTTCACTTTAGACCGATCATAATTTCTATACTTTTATAACCCATGCAATAAGATTTTAATTTAAAGTAAAAATTAATTAGTTCGCTAATTACACAAAAAATCGCAATGACAACAAAATTAGAAACGCTTTCTTATCGCTGATTTAATAGAGTTCACATCAGGGATCAACGTCATACCTACAAGCCCGCACGGCGGCACGCTTGCAACGTTCAAAGGCCCAGCCAAAACTTTTTTAAACACGAATTCTGTAACACCAAATGGAAAAAAAATTATCGTTTACCGTTCATTAGTTGTTAATCAACGGTTTTTTTAAAATAATTCACAGTGTTTATGTGTATTAATGACTATCATAATTTTATTAGTGGCATACGGTCTAGCGTTTTCGCGAAGTATGCGTTACGATGTCAGATACACCCTGTAGAGATGTCGAGAAGTTTTATATACCCGTTGAAGCCGTGGGTGCTGGGCTGCCGGCTGACTGGGTGAACCACCTCTAAACTACTTAATGCTTGACCGCAATCCCGCGTGATGTTAAGCAGTGATGCAATCGTTGATGGTAAAGCACGCTAGTTTATTAAGAGCCTATTCACTGTAGCCTTGAATTCACTTAAATTGTTCCAGTCTCTCGATGTACTCTATATGTATAAAAGACGAGGCAAAACGCTTCGAACGCGCGGTGATGATGACGTCACGCTGAAGTTTTTGCATGAAGGCTGCGCTGGCGTTCATGTAAAGTTCACACGTTCTCCATAGAATAGGGAGTATCCTCAGACCAGCCCCCTAATCGGCGAACACATTTTTTCTCGGTGGTAGGCAACAACATCAGCCGCCGGCATATGTTACCACCCACCAGACAAAGTCTTGCCGCCAAGCGATTCGTCGTGTTCCGGCATGATGTCCGGTGAAGCCGTACGGAGGACGGGTCTGAGCAGTCCTGTTGCGATGTGTGCCGGGTACGATGTGCCTAATGTTGTTGTGTCGGGAGTTTGGTCGTGGAGGGCCTCCAGATCATCCTCTGGCGCAGCATCGTTGGTCGTGTTGTTGCGTCAAACATTGCATCACCTCGCTCACCTGTCGTCTTCCTTCCTATTCGCTCACTTTTTTTGAGTAAATAGGCTTAATAAGCTAGTGCGTTTTACCATCAACGATTGCATCACAGCTTACCATCAGGCGGGATTGCAGTTAAGCACTAGTTTATAAATATTAAAAAAAAAAAACATTTTTGTCAAATGATTGCGACTAGTTGGCATCAGTTGGGATCGTTCGGATCGCCCATTGGTACGTTCAGTCCAAACGATCCTAACTAGTCGCAATCATTTCAAAAATGTGTTTGCCGATTAGGAGCCCCCTAATTGCTTAATACACTATTACTGTCAAATTGAACAATTTTGAAGCATCATCATCAACGTTTTTATCGTCCCACTGCTGGGCACAGCTCTCCTCTCATATAGAGAAGGATTGAGCGTAATCACCACGCTTGCTTCTAAAGTCCAGGTTCCTCAAGATATTTTCCTTCATCTTGTAATCAGTCATTGGTCCAACATATACTTAGAATGTCATATAACTTGTTTTTTATAAATTATAAACTAGCGATTGACCGCAATCCCGCCTGATGGTAAGCAGTGACGCAATCGATGATGGTAAAGCGCACTAGTTTATTAAGAGCCTATTCACTCTAGCCTTGAAGACACTCAAATTGTAGTTCGACGGACACACCGCCGCTGGCAAATTGTTCCAGTCCCTCGATGTACGCGGTATGAAAGAGGAGGGGAAACGCTTCGTCCGAATCGTATTGGTGTTAACGACGTAAGAGTGGAAACTCGCCGTGCGACGGGTCGTCCGATGGTGGAACGGAGATGGGGGATTGGGAACCCGCACACTCATACTTGAGAGGCCGGTGTTATAACCATTAGGTCCACCACGACTTTTGAAGTATATTAGGTACTAAACTATTGCGCCATGTGTTCGTAAATGTGTCTGCTCAACAACGTAAATACCGCAATGAATGTTGTTGAACTGTCAAAATGAAACCCATTGCTACTGATAGTGTGTTAGTACAATGCCTACAATATGTTCCACAGTGTGTCTGCTCAACAACGTAAATAACGCAATGAATGTTGTTGAACTGTCAAAATGAAACCCATTGCTACTGATAGTGTGTTAGTACAATGCCTACAATATGTTCCACAATGTGTCTGCTCAACAACGTAAATAACGCAATGAATGTTGTTGAACTGTCAAAATGAAACCCATTGCTACTGATAGTGTGTTAGTACAATGCCTACAATATGTTCCACAATGTGTCTGCTCAACAACGTAAATAACGCAATGAATGTTGTTGAACTGTCAAAATGAAACCCATTGCTACTGATAGTGTGTTAGTACAATGCCTACAATATGTTCCACAATTTGTCTGCTCAACAACGTAAATAACGCAATGAATGTTGTTGAACTGTCAAAATGAACCCATTGCTACTGATAGTGTGTTAGTACAATGCCTACAATATGTTCCACAATGTGTCTGCTCAACAACGTAAATAACGCAATGAATGTTGTTGAACTGTCAAAATGAAACCCATTGCTACTGATAGTGTGTTAGTACAATGCCTACAATATGTTCCACAATGTGTCTGCTCAACAACGTAAATAACGCAATGAATGTTGTTGAACTGTCAAAATGAAACCCATTGCTACTGATAGTGTGTTAGTACAATGCCTACAATATGTTCCACAATGTGTCTGCTCAACAACGTAAATAACGCAATGAATGTTGTTGAACTGTCAAAATGAACCCATTGCTACTGATAGTGTGTTAGTACAATGCCTACAATATGTTCCACAATGTGTCTGCTCAACAACGTAAATAACGCAATGAATGTTGTTGAACTGTCAAAATGAAACCCATTGCTACTGATAGTGTGTTAGTACAATGCCTACAATATGTTCCACAATGTGTCTGCTCAACAACGTAAATAACGCAATGAATGTTGTTGAACTGTCAAATGAAACCCATTGCTACTGATAGTGTGTTAGTACAATGCCTACAATATGTTCCACAATGTGTCTGCTCAACAACGTAAATAACGCAATGAATGTTGTTGAACTGTCAAAATGAACCCATTGCTACTGATAGTGTGTTAGTACAATGCCTACAATATGTTCCACAATGTGTCTGCTCAACAACGTAAATAACGCAATGAATGTTGTTGAACTGTCGTACCGAAACCCATTGCTACTGATAGTGTGTTAAAGTAATAATGCCTACAATATGTTCCACAATGTGTCTGTCAACAGAACGTATGAATGCAATGAATGTTGTTGTTGAACTGTCAAATGAACCCATTGCTTACTGATAGTGTGTGTTAGTAATAATGCCTGCCAATATGTTCTTAATAATGTGTCTGCCTCAACAACGTAAATAACGCAAATGAATGTTGTTGAACTGTCAAAATGAACCCATTGGGTTACCGGATAGTGTGTGTTAGCACAATGCCTGGGCTGGCCAGTTCCACAGTAATGTCTGCTCAACAACGTAAATAACGCAAATGAATGTTGTTGAACTGTCAAAATGAAACCCATTGCTACTGATAGTGTGTTAGTACAATGCCTACAATATGTTCCACAATGTGTCTGCTCAACAACGTAAATAACGCAATGAATGTTGTTGAACTGTCAAAATGAAACCCATTGCTACTGATAGTGTGTTAGTACAATGCCTACAATATGTTCCACAATGTGTCTGCTCAACAACGTAAATAACGCAATGAATGTTGTTGAACTGTCAAAATGAAACCCATTGCTACTGATAGTGTGTTAGTACAATGCCTACAATATGTTCCACAATGTGTCTGCTCAACAACGTAAATAACGCAATGAATGTTGTTGAACTGTCAAAATGAAACCCATTGCTACTGATAGTGTGTTAGTACAATGCCTACAATATGTTCCACAATGTGTCTGCTCAACAACGTAAATAACGCAATGAATGTTGTTGAACTGTCAAAATGAACCCATTGCTACTGATAGTGTGTTAGTACAATGCCTACAATATGTTCCACAATGTGTCTGCTCAACAACGTAAATAACGCAATGAATGTTGTTGAACTGTCAAAATGAAACCCATTGCTACTGATAGTGTTAGTACAATGCCTACAATATGTTCCACAATGTGTCTGCTCAACAACGTAAATAACGCAATGAATGTTGTTGAACTGTCAAAATGAAACCCATTGCTACTGATAGTGTGTTAGTACAATGCCTACAATATGTTCCACAATGTGTCTGCTCAACAACGTAAATAACGCAATGAATGTTGTTGAACTGTCAAAATGAACCCATTGCTACTGATAGTGTGTTAGTACAATGCCTACAATATGTTCCACAATTTGTCTGCTCAACAACGTAAATAACGCAATGAATGTTGTTGAACTGTCAAAATGAACCCATTGCTACTGATAGTGTGTTAGTACAATGCCTACAATATGTTCCACAATGTGTCTGCTCAACAACGTAAATAACGCAATGAATGTTGTTGAACTGTCAAAATGAAACCCATTGCTACTGATAGTGTGTTAGTACAATGCCTACAATATGTTCCACAATGTGTCTGCTCAACAACGTAAATAACGCAATGAATGTTGTTGAACTGTCAAAATGAAACCCATTGCTACTGATAGTGTGTTAGTACAATGCCTACAATATGTTCCACAATGTGTCTGCTCAACAACGTAAATAACGCAATGAATGTTGTTGAACTGTCAAAATGAACCCATTGCTACTGATAGTGTATTATTACAATGCCTACAATATGTTCCACAATGTGTCTGCTCGACAACGTAAATAACGCAATAAATGTTGTTGAACTGTCAAAATGGAACCCATTGCTTCTGATTCTGATAGTGTGTTACGTAATTACTCTGCAGGTGGGTGTTGTGTCTGGCGGGCACTTGCCAGACGGTTGATGTCGAGAAGTTCTATGTATGATTTTAGAGTAGGTATCCGTGGAGTTTCTTATCTATTTTTCTCCATAGGTAGGCACAGACGACAGCACTTCAAGCTACTACAATCTGTGAGATTTCTTTATTAGATTTTCAAATTTATCTCTAAAGCATTAAGGCTCACGGTTGGTTTCGGGTAACATGACCTGCTGTCGTCCGTACCTACTTACGCTTTGGAATAGGCAATTGGCTGCATCCTTTAGACTTTACAGGTATGAGGAGCAGTGTGTTGAGTCTGCTCATCATAGATAGAAAATGGAGGATCCTCCAACCAGAGGGGTTTTGTCTGGCGCGGACTAGTTCACCGGATTGATGACGTGAAGTTGTATGCGTGCTAGTTGCACGGTAAACTCTGATTGTGAGATACAGGATCTAAGTAACTTCAGTATTAAACGCGTTGTTCGCATATGGGGCAGATTTGCCTCGACTTACGAGTTATACAATTAAATGTGCGTGACAGACATGCAGGACCATTCAATGGACGTGTGCGGTTGCACTCTGCACGTTTGACGCACACTCTGTTGCTGGGCCATAACATCGGCTGCCGGCAGAAGTTACCACCCACCAGACAAAGTCGTGCCGCCAAGCGATTCGTCGTGTTCCCACATGATGTCTGGTGAAGCCGTGCGGAGTACGGGTCTGAACAGTTGTATTGCGATGTGTGCCGAGTACGATGCGTCAAATGTTGTTGTGTCGGGAGTTTGGTCGTGGTTTGGAAAATAATAAATAAGTGAGACTTCGGTGTGAAGACTTACTTATTTCCACCAATCCAGCAACAGAGTGTGCGTCAAACGTGCAGAGTGCAACCGCACACGTCCATTGAATGGTCCTGCATGTCTGTCACATTATGGGTCCAAACTCCCAACTCATGGTAGGTGCTGAAAGGAACAATGGGGTTTTAGTCGGTAGGAGTCCCACATAACCCTCCGTTATTCCGAGAAGGGTATCTACGAGGATTTCCACACTATAAAAAAAAGGCTGTGGATCCGAATCCAGCACCCTAATTGCGTAACACAATATTACTAACAATTTGAATCATTTTGAAGTATATTAGGTACCTACTAACTAGCGGCTGCCAACGACTTCGTTCGTGTTGAGTTGGTTATGCTCCACTCCTATTAGTCGCAGCGTGATGTTATATAGCATAAAGCCTTTCTAAATTAATGGGCTATCCACCGCAAAAATAATTTTTCAAATCGGACCACTAGTTCCTGATATTAACGCGTTCAAACAAACAAACTCTTCAGCTTTATATATTAGTATAGATTCATTGCTCTACATACAGGGTGTATCTGACATCGTAACGCAAACTTCGTGAAAAGGCTAGACCGCATGCCACTAATAAAATTATGATAGTCATTTATGTCGTTAATGAACGGTTACAGAATACACAGTATTTAAAAAAAAGTGTCGGCTCGGCCTTTGAACGATGCAAGCGTGCCGCCGTGTGGGTTTGTAGGTATGACGTTGATCCCTGATGTGAACTCTATTAAATCAGCTGATAAGATAGATTTTCGAGATTTGTTTTCATTGCGCTTTTTTGTGTAATTAGCGAATTAATTAATTTTTACTTTAAAATCTTATTGGGTTATAAAAGTATAGCAATTATGAACGGTCTAAATTAAAAAAAAACTACATATATTTTTTTTAATCATGAAAAAGCCGACGTAAAATTCCACCACTAGGGGGTTCAGAATCATGTACTGGATCCATGGTACTCGTTTGTGCGTCGATGTCAGATACACCCTTTATATGTATCATGTATGTATGTTCGTAAAATGTATTGCTCAGAAACAAATAACGCAATGAATAAATCCATACTAATATTATAAATGCGAAAGTAACTCTGTCTGTCTGTCTGTCTGTTACGCTTTCCCGCTTAAACCTCTCAACCGATTTTGATGAAATTTGGCACAGACAATCTTTAGACCCTGAGAAAGGACATAGGCTACCTTTTATCGCGGAAAAATTTGATACTCCCGAGGGAAATCTAAAAAGCGCGATATAACCGAACTCCATGCGGGCGAAGCCGCGGGCGTAAAGCTAGTAAATAAATATACAACGTGTAACAAAAAGGGTATATACATAACAAGGGCATGGCATCTTTACACAATATAAATCGATATTGGAAGGGCTTTTTAATCCTGTTTCTTTATTTTAGGAAGTTATGAGGAAAAACACCGCCTGTGATAGGCTACTACCATACTAGGCGCACAGAATTATTGAAGACATTTATCGAATTTTGCCAAGTAATGTGACGTGTAATGAGTAGTTATTATCGTATGTAGTGTAGTGCCACGTTCGTTATAATTTGATTTTAAGAAACACACTAAACCGAAAATTTTGTATCAATTTTTTGAGTATTTTATTTTGAGTTGAAACCCTTCCCATATCGTTTGATATCATCTAAAGATGCCATGCCCTTGGTATGTATATACCCTTTATGTTACACGTTGTATACGGACAAACTACTATTGCGCCTGCTCATGGGCGTACCTACCTTAGAGTGGGTAATCTAAGTAAATCGCGGTTTTTTGGCAATTTCGTCGTACAATTTGTTTTTATACTGCGTGGTTTATTTAAAAGTAAGAAATGAGTCCTCGTTTATACTTTGTTATGTAATTAGGATAATTCATAGATGTTCTGCAAGATTTCCAGGGGGAGACAGCTGCCTCCCCTGGGTACGCCCATGCGCCTGCTTTCTCCGTAGGGATAGGCTAGGCATATGTGTTAAAATGATAGAAATGCAGACTCACGCCTCCGGGTTGTTCGAAAGAGATACCTTTTTTTGTTTGGAATGGGAAATCATCAAATGATCTCTCCCGCTCTGGGGGGTGCGGAAGGGCGTGTCAGACTTTTACTGACTAAAACCCACCCGTTTGTCTTCATTTGCCTGTGCGCCAGGGCCACAGTTTCTTTTTTAACCAACCCGCAACCCTGGTCTCTGGTGCACAGGTAAGTAAAGGAACGCGGATGGGCCTTAATCAGTAAAAGTTTGACACGCCCTCCACCCAGAGCGGGAGAGGTAATTTAATGATTTACCAAACGAAAAACAAGGTCTGTAACCGATTGATTTCATAATGGACAACTAATAATAAAATCATTACGCCTGGATTCAATTTCGTAAACAACTAGACTTATGGAACAAGAAACAGTTGGCTCAAAGGCATTATGGCAAAAACCTGGATAAGGCTAACACAGTAACATGGGGTTTGGACAAGAAAAGACACGCCTTTGCCTAGCCGTTGGTGAAGTTAAGCTATGGATAAGATAGGTACTTAATGCATCATATATGACTTAAAAGGCCTTTTTCTCTTTGATGGTAGAAAAAAACAAACATTTTGGCGCACGTGGACCATTGTGTGTAGAATCATTTTAGACATAGTCTACCTACCATAGATAACAATCTTCACACCTACCCACCCGTATGATGAATTCGCTGATAAAATGTAGCTCTATTTATTATTCTGAACGCGTAAATAAGTTTTGATCAGATCTTTATAAAATACGGGAACAATCGAAACCTTTTAGTATAAAATAACCAGTTTGTTTCAACTCCTTACCACTAAATTTTTGGCTCTCTACGATTCTCCCGCCATTTTGTGAACTTATAAAATGAACTCTAAGTTAGCAACGGTATTAATGGCATACTGCCTCATCCACTTTTTTAGTGGAGCTGAAGGTTCTTTTATAAAGCCTAATAATGTGCCAAGGGTTGGGAGAAGCAATGAAGAAATTCCATTCGATCAAGGAAGCATGGGCTATGTTATTAAAACAAATAAGAATATACCACGCATGGGCAGAAGAAACTATGACTCGGTAAGTCAATTTTTTTTTAATTTTGCTTCTTTAAACCTACCAAAACCCCGACGTTTTTTTTTTTTTTTGTTTTATAATGGAGTGGGACTGCTCGTAATGTATACGTATGTTGACTTTAGAGTGTACAGGCCTCATCTCTCTATGTATGCCTGCATCGTTGCCTAGCTTATACAATATGTAAAGAAAACCCTGTCCGACCCATAAGGATAATAAAGGTTAGGTAAACACTTGACCAAATATAATATAAAATTTTTCATAATCATCATAGTAACAATACTATTGAATTTTGAAATAATCTTTTTTTCCCGGGAATTAATTCCAATTTCCCCGAAATTTGGTACTTTTTAAAAAAGTGACAACACCGGTTTTGTTATGAGCGAATAGCGACGCGACCACGTGTCGCGTGCCCTGCCCCCGCCCGCCGCGGTAGGGTGGCATACCGCACATGTATTAAGTTAGCTCTTTTTGCGAAATAATATTTATTTTTTTAGGGGGATTTTTTTTTAAGTTTTTCCCGGCTTTGTACCCATTAGTAGAATCAGTTAACAATACCTAACAATACCTTCACGGATCGGACAGGGTTTTCTTTACATATTGTATAGTTGCGGATAGTGAGATCCCGAATTTAAATCCCTGGGATTTCCATCTAAAAATAGATATTTCACTACAAACTTCTCAGAAGCAGTTCTGTTTAGGAAGTGTTATTGAGAGTGTAAGCAGGGAAGCTTGTTAATTATTTATTTAATTCTCGCTTCTTCCCGCGTTTCTGTGGCCAACTGTCGCATAGGAACTTCCGGGTCAAAAATTAGATGATACAGAGATACTTTAGTGTTTATAATTTTATTAGGTACGGACTACAGCAGGTCCAGCTACCCGATACCTTCAAATATTTCCAATCAAACTTGAGCCTTAATACGTTGGAGATAATGTTGAAAATCTAATAAGGAAATCTGACAGATTGTAGTAGCTTGATGTGCTGTTGTCTGTACAAGCGGGCTTTAGAGTGACCGAAGAGATCCTCCTGCTGGGTAACTACCCAATTGGAGGTCATCTCAAGGCGACATATTGAATACCCTGAGACCAAAATTAGAAGTTACGTTTATACTTTACAGGAAAATCGCTATGACATCCCCAAGCTCTATCAGCTGTCTTCAGAAAACTTTGATGTTTACGAAGGTAAAGAAGAATTCATTATTTTACACTTATTTGTAAATATTAGAACGTGTAATTGAATATTTTATTTTATTCATAGGTGAACAAGAATACAATATGCCGGTTGAAACTTATTACTCGAAACACTTTGATAACATGAAACGATAAACTGGGACTCTGGAACGATTTTTGATCCTAATTAATTACGATTTTTGTTGATTCTAGTTTCAGTTATTATAAATGAATAATATGCATGCATGCGACCTTTTTGTTTTATTGTTTTATTATTAAACCCTTTCCGGCTGTTGTTGAACGTGTACTGAAATGTAATTTTCAATTTGCTGTCAATGTCAAACTATATTAAGCAACAAAGTTAAAAAACTTCACTAATTTCATCTCTCTCTTTCGCACTTGTGTAAAATGCGACCGTTTAGCTCTTTCATCTGTTACGAATTGATCATCTCCTATATATTGGATTACTCTCGAATTTCTTCCACGATTTTTTGTGGAAGAAATTTCAGTATTTATTTTGGAAAATAACATTTAAATTGCTCGTGAGTGTTAAAATAA
Source organism: Sesamia nonagrioides (assembly GCA_017933935.1). Classification (NCBI taxonomy): domain Eukaryota; kingdom Metazoa; phylum Arthropoda; class Insecta; order Lepidoptera; family Noctuidae; genus Sesamia; species Sesamia nonagrioides. Next base: position 641,825 of record JADWQK010001195.1, read on the forward strand.
GACAAAATGGTGGTGTCTATGGATGTTCATCTGCCGGAAGAATCCGAGTTGACGGTGGATGAGCTCAATCTCTCGTCATCAACTCTGTTCGCTGGTTCTTTTCATTTAGGAAAATATTGTGAAGAGGCTAATAATGTGAGTAAAACCGTTGTATTACTTGCTAAACATTGATCATTATGACTGTTATGTTATAAACCTGAACTTGTTGTATATTAGAGTTAAATTGATTGCATAATCATAGTTTTATTGAGGTTATGTTATGATTGACTTTAGGGTACTTATGGACTTTACTATAGTTACTGTAAATAATAACAACTGCACACATCATGGGTCAGGTGAAGCTACGCTAACCGAGGTTGGACTGTGGATGGGCGGCTTTTATAACATACCGAAACTTTCAATTTTCCCTTTGCACCTCAGAAAGCAACTAAACCTTTTGATCCTCGCTCTTATTCGTAGATATCTTACAGTTTTTACGCATAGCCAGAAGCTTTGAAAGTCAGACAACCAGTCTTACTGATAGTTATTATATTATTCATAAACTGTGCTTTGACAGTCAGATACGCATCCAGTTAGATTGAAAGCTGACCTCAACATGAGAACAGTTAATTATTCATGCCAGTCAGTTGCTAATGTTATTCAATAAAACAAATACTGTTCTTGAAAAGTACTCACATAATCAGCTAAGGGACAACACACTTTTCCAATAATTAATTATGTATTAGTCAGTTATTTAGAAACATGTAATACTAATTCAAGACCTTTAGCGATCGATTGCTGAAAGCTGAACAAATTAAGAAACAGAGCTGGTTCTTGTAACAACTGAACACATTTTGTGTTAATCGTTTTTAATTCTGCCCATTTAACAACTTTGCACTGTGGTGTAGCGATTGACTACAGTCCTGCAGGTTGTGGGTTCGATTCCTGCATGGAAAAAAATTGTATTGATTAAAATTGTATTAATATGTTTGTACCCGCTCTACAGGCGAAAATCCTAATGTAGGTCACATAAAAAAATTATGTATCATTTTAATGGGTTTTTAAAGATATTCTCACCATCCATTTTCCAGGAATTTATGCTGTGTCGTTTTGAAGAGAAGGACCCACGTAAATGCCTCAATGAAGGCAAAGCGGTCACTGCATGCACAATGGACTTCTTCCGCAAAGTAAAGAAGGCTTGCCTGGACGAGTTCAACCAGTACAGCAACTGTGTCGATAAGAGTTCTGGGGATTTTTCCTTGAAACAGTAAGTTTATTGGTACTATCTTCAGCTTCATCATTAAAATCACAGGCCTCCTCTCATACAGAAAAGTTGTTGGAGATTTCAGACTTAAAGTCCAGGTTTCCTCAAAATGTTTACCTTGTAATCAGTCATTGGTGTCCAAGATATACTTAGAAAGTATAGAAATGTTACATTGGTTCTCGTCTGACCTGGAATCGAACCCGCACACTCATACTTGAAAGGCTGGTGTTTTAACCACTAGGCCACCACGACTTTGCCCTTCCATCAGCTTAGCATTGTCAAAAACAGTCATTGCAAAGGCAATACAGCACTGATGCGTAAAAGTATATTTTGCATGGCGCCAATGATATACAACCATTTACCGAGCTATCTGAAGGAATTAAACATTAATACATTTAAAATACAGCTGAAAAGTTTTTTGGTAGAAAGGGCATATTATAATATTTCTGAATATTTGACAGAGAAGCTAACATGAACTAATGTACTTGATATTAATATTTTAGATTTATTTTAAATTCACTGACATTTTACATAAGTATGACATTTTAAACATTATTTTTTTTTTTTTTTACCGGGTGACATTTTTAATTGTATATTGACTACCTTGACATTTTTAACTTCATCGTTAGTTTTTATCTTGATATTGATATTGGTATTTGTATGGCTTCTGTGTCGACATCATTGTTATAATATTGAAATGTAATTTAACTTATTGGATAGAAAATTGTTATAATATAATTTATTGAGTTTATCGGCTTAAGTATGTGACATTTTTGCATACCTGTTAATGGTTGAATATGACGGACAATATTTGAAACTACCAGCTAATGTATTTATACTCGTATTCTAGCAAAATAAATTATTATCTTATCTTATCTTATCTTGTCATTATTCTCTATTCCATATCTTTACCCCTAAACTAACTACTATTTCGCTCTGTTATGTGGTTGGTTACTCAAAAGACCATCTCGGACATTAATAGGGATGTATCCAAGGTATGAAAATCAAAAAAATAATTAGTCCGTCTTATAGATAATAATTCAAAAATAAGACACGAGTTTTTTATTTTGTCGAAATTACCAAAAACTACTGAGATATAACGTATTAAAGTTACGGAGTGGTGGTAATTCCGTTACGCCGTAGTATATTTTGTACCACGGCGTGACGTCATGCTACATTTCAAATCAATAATCTTCCTAAGTAAGTATTTCAATGAAAGAAAAAATAAAAAATTTTAGTGTTTAGATTATTTTTTAGGATACAACCCAATTCTAAATGGTCTACATAATTATGATCTCACTAAGATTATGTTTGGACTTTAAAAGAGACTGTATCCTCAGAGTTTGTTTTGGGCTTTCTTTTTAGAATAGTTGGATAGGGAAAGCCGAAATCGAGAGACTGGAACAATTTGCCAGCGGCGGTGTTTCCGTCCAACTACAATTTGAGTGTCTTCAAGGCTAGAGTGAATAGGCTCTTAATAAATTAATACGCTTTACCATCAACGATTGCATCACTGCTTACCATTAGGCGGGATCGCAGGCAAGCAGTAGTTTATAATTTAGCTAAAAAAGATTCTATCCATGAAAAAAATACTAAAAATGTTAATTTTGGTTTCGCGCTGCGCCTTACGGAGCGTTCAAGTATTACGCGACCGTAACCTGTACGCCCCTCCCCTTCTTTAAATGTTACGTAATACTTAAGTGGTCAATGTTATCCTAAATTAGTAATTTTTTTTTAAACTTGGTATAGTTTTATTTTACTAAATAATATTATTTTAGAGACAATGTTACGTAACGTGTTTTAAGAAAAACCCCCTCCCGCCCCTTGTAACGCATCGTAACGTTTTACGACCCCCCTCCCCTAAATTGCGTTACGTAATACTTGAACGTTCCCTTACCAGATATGAGTGTACCCTTACTGGGCAGGCACTATATTTAGCCAACTGTTGATGCACACATCAATTCTTAACCATGTGTTTCAGATGCCGCACGACTCAGGGAATATTTGATAAGTGCGCATTTGAGAAGTTGAACATCCCACGTCCGTCGTTCGGCTACTTCTGCGAGGCTCGCGTGCATGATACTAAGAGGTATGTACCAAGCGTAGATAAACAACATTTTTTTATGCGAAACCCGAAACACGTTCCAGTATTTTTAAGTAAAGAATCATGTACAGAATTTCAAAATGATATAATGAAAAACCTCGAAGTTATGAGCTTGCGGCGGGTGAGCGCGGTGCGTTGACCTCTGGCATCAGCTGTGGCGCGCGCAAATACTGTGATCTATCGTAACCGCTGATGTATTTGTGAAAAAATATAACATGGTGTAAAAATGATTGCAATCGATTCAGTTGCTTATTCTGAACAAACTACTTATATTCAGATTTCGCATAAACAATTTTCTATAGAGTAAGTATAGAGTAAGAAGAGCAAACAGGTTTCTATAGAGTATCATTCGACCCTACACAGTTTTGTCTGTTGGCGGACGACTCCACCATCTCCCGACTTCGCCGCCCTCGGCGACCCCACAGACCCCGATGACCCTATTACCCTCCTCCAAGAGGCCAATAGGGCCACCAGCACATAACACAAAAACAGACCGACCTACGGACCTCGCCGCCGAGGCCCATCGCGACGCGCTCCACGTAGTAATCCCCTCCCCCGTCCCTTGTCCGATGAAGGCCAGCCCGCGCCGCAGTTGAGCCAGTAATATCATAATGTCCCAACAATGACCTCTGAGTTTGTTTCGGCGTTTCTTCTCAGAGCTAGTACTGGTAAACGCGTGGTCATCAAACCATCAAGAATACATCCGATCCAGCCGCCCCTTGCTGTCCTCTCTAGCGACGCCCTAAGCCGAGGTTCGTACCCCACAGGGGGTGCCCTTAGTGCGTAGTCGCCCAATTTTAATTTAATTTTAAGTGTCCCTGCCTGGAGGCTTTAATTTTAATTAAGGCATCCACAGGAAAGTCCGGTTAAGTAGTTACGGCCTCTAATGGCCACCTACGAGACGCCATATCGCAAAAAAAAAAAAATGGCGGACGACTCAAGCAAGAATTGGGGTAATGATTATTATTAGTCTCAGTAATTTTTTTCACATACAGGATTTACTACTCTCTGTTTAACGCAAAGAGTTGAAATTTCAACAGAGTGATTACTATACCTACATACCTACTTAGGATCCATTAACTTAGTCAAATTTTATTCCGTGGTGCTTGGCAATCCGGGTTTCTCCCAGTTGCAATAATATCCCTTTGTGCCGATTGGCCTAATTCTGTTCTGTCTCCTGCTTGTTATGGAGGGAAATGGAAAAAATATCTCTTTTCTTACTCCTCCGCTATTCTTTTCTGATTAATTTCGTTGCGGGACCGAAGACAGTTGAATCGTTTCTCCGGGACTCGTCGAGCTTCATTGCTCGGCGTTTTTCTGGCGGTCTCCACTGTTGATTCTGGCTTTCAGGAGTTGCAGTGGGTGGGATAATGTGTGGCGGATTTCTCGCAAAACAAAGGAGTGATTTATTGAAGCGCTCTGTTTGGACTCAGTCAATAGAAATGTAGCGGTACTTACAAAGCCACATGCGAACAACGGGTCATACTGACGTCACACAAATTCTAGATCTCGCAAGCAGAGTTTACCGTGCAACTAGCACGCGTACAACTTCACGACATCAAACCGGTGGACTAGTCTTCGCCAGACAATACCCGTCTGGTTGAAGGATCCTCCATTTTCTATTTAGGATGAGCAGACTCAATACCCTGTCCTCATACTTTTAAAGGGTGAAGTTAGTTGCGCATTCCAAAGCGCCAGTACCTATGGAGAAGAACAGACAAGAAATTCCACAGACAGTCTCATCATCATCCTTTTATCGTCCCACTGCTGGGCACAGGGCTCCTCTCATACAGAGAAGGATTGAACGTAATTACCACGCTTGCTCAATGTGGCTTGGCGATTTCAGACTTAAAGTCCAGGTTTCCTCAAGATGTTTTCTTTCACCTTCCGTCATTGGTGTCCAAGATATACTTAGAAAGTACATATAACTTTAGAAAGTTACATTGGTACTTGCCTGACCTGGAATCGAACCCGCACACTCATACTTGAGAGGCTGGTGTTTACTATAAAAGACAGACAGTCTAAAATCATAAAATTGCTACAAAATATTTGATTATATCGATTCTATAAAGTCCAAAATTGATCTAACTGCAATGCTTTGATATAAACTTCGGGTTGTGGAGGTCAGACGGCAGTCACTTCACGGAAAATATCGAAGTTTAGCCAAAACCAGCAGTTAGACTGGTAAATCGGACCCCAGACTCCAAAGCGGAAAAAGCTTTGGATGTGACTGGGATTAACGCGGAGATCATGATTTGATTATATCGATTATCTTGAAGAAATCCACGTGAGAACGATGCAGAAAGATGTGCAAGTTAAAAAGCGTTCGTTAAAAAAAACAAGCGTCTTGCCGCCGAACGATTCGTTGTGTTCCGGCATGATGTCTGGTGAAGCCGTACGGGTCTGAGCAGTAGCGGATGTGTACCGGGTATGATGCGTCAGATGTTTTTGTGTCGGGAGTTTAGTCGTGGAGAGTCTCCAGATCAATCTCCCTCTGGCGCAGCATCGTTGGTCGTGTTGGTCTTGGGTTTAACATTGCATCACCTGGCTCTACTGCCGTCATCCTTCCTATTCCTAAGTTTTTTAAGTGGCTAGTTTTTTAAAGGCTTAATAAACTAGTGTGCTTTACCTTCAACGATTGCGTCACTGCTTACCATCAGGCGGGATTGCAGTCAAGCACTAGTTTATAATTATAAAAAAAAATCCGTGGTATGACATGACCATGACTTTCTCGGTGGTAGGCAACAACATCAGCCGCCGGCATAAGTTACCACCCACCAGACAAAGTCTTGCCGCCAAGCGATTCGTCGTGTTCCGGCATGATGTCTGGTGAAGCCGTACGGTCAGGGGCGTGCACAGACATTTCGAGTGGGGTATGCATATTCACTACCGAAATGTGTGCTTATACAAACTTATTTTTGCTTTATACGAAACCTGAATATAGTTTGTTCAGAATAAACAACTAAATCGATTCCAATCATTTTTACACTATGTATGTTATATTTTTTCCCAAATACATTTAGCCATTGTTGCATCATGGCAAGAGCTGACGGAGGTCAACGCCCCGCGTGCCCACCTGATCGGTGGATTGGATTGCATATTTTTCCTTTATTAAGCGAATCGTCGTGACCACGGAACGCAAAATTTTGTTTACCTAAAAAGCAGACGATATCGATTAACCTTTTGAAAAAATTGTGTGTTTGAAAATGTTTATTTTAGATGTCTATTCAAACTAGACTCTATTCTACCAAAAATTTGGTACTTTAAACAAGAATCTAAATGTTTTTCCGACGAATCGTATTTAGAGGAGGCTTTGTGAAAATATTTAAATCTGAATATCCATAACCCCAAAACATTTTATTAACATGTTTTGAAAATAATTTGTGTGTATACCCCCTGCTAACCAGTTATAATTATCATAATACTTTTTATTAAAACAACGTGTGACATTTAAAGATGGGCGGGTGGGTAAAAAATGGGTAGGTAAAAATTGGTAAAAAAGGGTAGAATAGGTAAAAATTAAAAAATACCCATTTTTACCGGGTATTTATAATAAATACCGGGTATAAAATGAGTTGTTATTTTATTGGCTTCGTCATCAATACTACGATCAGGTACTGGAGTGCTTTGGGGTCCTACCACCATCTTTGGGACCCAAGTCAACCCCACCTGCCTGACGGTGCACCCGCTGACTTACGGATGGGGTGCTGACGCCAGTTTTCCCTTCGGAGCTGAGTTTATGACAACAGTCGCACTCGTAAAAGCAAAACAAGCCAAACTATTATGAATAGGAAAGGAATAAATGCACGTGACAGTTAGGGCGCCGCCGCAAACGGCGCGCAGGAGCTACGCCCGACTCCTGTGACCTGTGGGCTAGGTCTAACGTGTCAGAGGCGGATCCGGCTGAAGAAGCGAGCCAAAACCAGGAAAATCCGTTGTGCTTTTCCTGGTGTGGTGACGCCGAAAGTATGTTGTTCTGGATCCAGCTCGAAGGACAGTTTCACGGGATACCGTTATCCCAGCGAGTGGTTCTAGGTGGTGAATTGAACAGTCATGTGGGTGAGAAGAGTGTCGGGCTTGAGCGTGTTCACGGCGGCTTTGGGTACGGCGGCCGCACTGCAGAAGGAAACAACATTCTCCAAACGTGTGGGGCCGCTGACCTTGCAATCGTGAACACCTACTTCAAAAAGAAGCAGGAGCACATTGTCACCTTTCGCAGCGGGCGAAGCGCTACCTGAATAGACTTTCTACCGACTAGGAGACACCACATCGGCAAAGCAGCCAACTGCAAAGTCATAGCCGGTGAGAGTCTCACTGGACAATACCGCCTCCTTGTCATAGATCTCTGCGTAACGGCCCAACGTAGACGTGTAGAGCACTGCCTGCACCAGATTTGGTGGCGGCTGCTTGATGAAATAAGTCCTAGGAGTTCGCATCGGTTATTAGAGACAAGTGCGCTGGACCGATGAAGAATATGTCCAAGACTATTGGGGCAGGATCCAGGCAGCTATTATTGGGGCGGCGCGGGTGGTGCTTGGAGTCTCTAAGGGCGGCCGCAAACGTGAAAAGGAGACCTGGTGGTGTGACGACACAGTCCAGAGGAAGACTAGGGTGAAGAAAGCCCTCTTTAAAACGTGGCATCCAGATCGCGACGCATATAAGGTATTCAAACGTGCCACTAAAAGAGTTGTAGCCAGAGCCAGAGCCAGACCACTTGCAAGCGCTTTACGAGAAGTAGGAATCATCTGAGGGGCAAAAGATCTTTTCCAAATTGGCATGTTCCAGGGTCAAAGCGGCATAGGATATATCCAAGTGCCGTTGTGTAAAAGACCCTACTGGCAAGCTGCTATGCAAAGACCTCACGGTGAAGGAGAGATGGCGCTTGTACTTCCACGAGCTGCTGAATAAGCAGCACCAAGAGGTGCAGACACCGAAATTCATTCCAAATCTTGAATTATGCCCCCGATAACGCCCGAGGAAGTCTAAACGACTTTCCGTCGCATGGCAAATCGGAAAGCTGTCGGAACTGACGGAGTCCCCATTGAGGCCTGGAAGGCGATGGGTCCTCGCGATGCAGGCATGTTAACTAACCTTCTGAACCGCGCGTTCCTGATCGGCGAAATTTCAAGCCAATGGGGACTGACTATTATTACTCCAGTCTTCAAAGGCAAGGGCTCGGTACACACCCTGAAGAATTTTGAGAGGATTATAGACTCTCAGATTCGGCAGGAGTGTGCTGTCTCGGAAGTGTCAATATGGGTTTCGTCCAGGGTACGGAACCATGGATTCTATATTAACACTAAGGTTCACCATGGAGAGATATAGATTGAAGAACACGCCTCTTCATAATGCTCTTTCTATGTAGAAAGAGCATATGCAGTCCCCATACAGGCCTCAGCATCCATGATCCACCTCCCTGGTTGCTCATGTATGCTGAGGCGATATCCTTACTGTGACTGTCTCCTGTCCGCATCGCGCTGGCTGACCCGGACAGTTGGAGCGGCGTGTGAATTAGGCGGCTGACCTGTCCCACCGGACCGGACCCACAGTAGCGGGCCAGCATCAATGGAGGATTGCGGAAGCAGTTTTCGTTCTCGCAACCCCCCAGTGTAGTTGTGAGATGAAACACTTGGGTGGTTTTCAATCATTAAGAGTCCGACAGACCCGTCGCCCGCCCCAGGGCGGCGGACATCGCATCAGGATGTTCCACCCCGGAAACAAAAAAAAAAAAGGATTTCGGGGCGGCGCCGGCAGCGGCGCGGGAGCCGGGCGGGCATCGAAGACCCGTTCTCGAAACTAGCGGGCAGATCGCGCGTCACTATAGCCGCGTAGTATTGTGTTCACGATTGTGTCGACGAGATATTTGTTTTTATTCGCGAAAGAAATGTTTGACCAATGGCGGTAACAACTTTTTGATTCAAATTTATTCCTAACGCTCGATCACCGCTTGACTGACAAGTACACCATTCGCTGCCCGCAAGATTCGAGCGCGAGAAGTACACCGCTCGCTGCCCGCCACCGCCCCGTTGTGCCGCGCCGCTGTTTTCGAGAACCGGTCCGTTTGATTTAACGCATAAGATCCTGCCGCTCACTCGCCGCCGCCGCCGCCGCCGCCGCCGCAGCGCTGCCCGCAAGATTCGAGGCAGAGGCCTAAAAAGAAACCGTGGACCTGGCGCACAGGCACAGGCCTAGAGCGGGAGAGGTCATTTGACGATTTCTCATCCAGAACAAAAAAATGGTAGTAGGCTATTTGACAGTATTCATTTTTTTGGGGATTTTTGCTTTAATTGCATAAAATGAGGTTCTTTATGTCATTTACACGAGTTTTAATAAAAAATGCAATAAATGAGTTTGAGTTTGAAAATAATAACAATTAATACATATAAAACACAAAATATGTTTAGCTTTTTGTTTCTCGCGCCTCACATTGTGAAACGATCCGGATTGGCTAATGTCGCGATGACGTCATACGCGCATCAACGCTTGTTTTCGGCAAACTTATAAACTGTTTTTTTGGGGTTTTAATCGATTCATTTGTACAACCCGGTACAGCACACCACTTGTAAACCATTTTATTAGATAACAACAACAAATAATAAATAAAAACAAACACCACTACGAACCGAAAACCGCTTGTGACGTCAATTACAAAGCTCGACGCCATATTGCTGAATAAATCGTTTTCGCGGCTTATTTGAATTTTGAATTTTTATTTGCATATTTCTTACGAAATACGTATTTAAAATTAAAAAAAATACTTTCGGTGAACTTCTTAACCGCAACCAAGTAATTCGAGATAAAAATTATAAATCTGTCAAATAGCCTGTTCCGTAGTGGCAGCCCGTGTAATTCAGATTTTGTCGAATTTTTTGTAATTTACTGGTCAGTGTGAGGTTGTAACTTGATCAAAATATGATCTGCGATAATAATAACGATGTAACTACGGATCTACCCTAAATTAAACTGATTATAATTTTTACCCGGTAAAAATTAAAATTGGGTGGGTAAAAATAGGTATAAATGGGTATTTACCCATAGTTCGGGTTTTTACCGGGTAAATGCCCATCTCTAGTGACATTACCTTTCTTTTGAGTTGAGTTCAAGTCGCGAACACAATGCCCTTTTACAACTACATATTTTATAGTTTTGCTCAAAACTTAATGTTGAAAAAGACACTGTTTTTAGTTTACCTAAACACACATCACCATAAGAGAACAGAGCTCACAAGAATAATTTTCCATATTTTAGAAAGAAATACTTATTTAAAGTAAATAAACGAATTCAATTCAGTTTGCACTCAAAATGACACCCAAACATCAATATTCAATATGGCCACAAAAAAGATTACGTTATTTATTATTGTGAGTCTGGTAAAATAAAAACGTATCTTAACGAAAAACAATTAAGTACGCAATTTATCAGCTTTTTGAATTGGCCGGATTATAATAAGCACTGCCTAAATCGGTTCATTTTCGCAATGAAATTGCACAGTCGCACAGGAGAAGCTTACGCACACATTCAAACAATTTCATTCAAAATACGACCACACACGCTAACCAGGGAGGCATTTTTAGTTCGTGCTTACGTCGCTCTTTCTCCGTGGCGCTAGAGTGACGTGTATATATGTTATGCATAATATGTGTTAGCTAGTTCGCGCTAGCCCCAAAAGATGGCAGTGTTTTAGACTGTAGTGTTTTTTAAATAAAATTTTACTGTACTAAAAAAAATATATTTTAATACGATTCGGGTGTTCCGAATTAGAAAATTATCAGGGTATGCAGTGCTTATATGCCTCTATGGAGCGCACGCGCCTGCGTACGGTGGACGGGTCTGAACAGTTGTGTTGCGATATGTGCCGGGTACGATGTGCCTAATGTTGTTGTGTCGGGAGTTTGGTCGTGGAGGGCCTCCAGATCATCCTCTGGCGCAGCATCGTTGGTCGTGTTGTTGCGTTAAACATTGCATCACCTCGCTCAACTGCCGTCTTCCTTCCTATTCGGTCAGTTTTTTTGAGTGAATAGGCTTAATAAGCTAGTGCGCTTTACCATCAACGATTGCATCACTGCTTACCATCAGGCGGGATTGCAGTCAAGCACTAGTTTATAAGTATTAAAAAAAAAAAAAACCAGTCCCCAAAGACGGCGCGGCGCTCGTTCATAAATAACGTGTGGAATGGATCAGTACCATTCAGCTCAACAATTTTGAAGGGAATTTAGTGATTCATCACAAACCACCAGTGAGTTACTAGAAGTCATCATCATCTCAGCGTTAATCCCAGTCGCATCCGAAGCTTTTTCTGCTTTGGAGTCTGGAGTCCGCTTTACCAGTCTAAATGCTGATTTTGGCTGAACTTCGATATTTTCCGTGTAGCGACTGCCGTCTGACCTCCCTGCCACAATTTTCATCTCTAAGGCATGTCCATTAGTATTATGTCGATGGCTAGCTAGACTTCCCTCTCAAGCTCAACCAGATTTATAATACATGGAAAAACCACATTTTATAACCAATGCTGCTATTAATTTTCCAGGCCAAAGCCTTTAGAAGAACCCAAGGCGGTCTACCCAGATGCCACTCCAGGTTTACCAGAGGATGCTGAGAGGAAACCAGCAAGATTCGGCTCGCGCTTCTACTGGATGACCGAGTAAACGGCGCCAGCCGTGCGAGCAAGACGTATAGGCAGCGGTTATGTGTGTGCGAAAGAATTGTGACGAGGTCTGTTCCATAAATTGGCGGGATTTATTTTCATGTATTTATATGTTCTACATATGGTTTTTGTAAATAATTGAAAAGAATATGCTCCATGTGGGGAATATTTCAATACGTAAAATGAGAAAAACTATTTATGTTTTTTTTAACACCCTTGCTCGTAAAGCTGATGTAATTCCACCGGTTTTAAATATGTAAAGCAGGCCATAACAAACGCGTGTTTTATCAAAGCAAATAGTTAAGTTATAGTCCATAACAGCATTATTTTCCATAACAGCATTATTTTCCATTTTAAGTAATTATGGAACTGATCGCCGCCGCACGGCTCGCGCTGCGCGCTGTTCCATATTTGAAATGGCAAATAATAATACTAATGGAGGGAAAGCAACAGTGTGCATTCACAGATTGAGTTTATTTAAAATGAACAAAATATAAAATACTTCTTTTTCTGTTTCCTCGCAAGTGTGTTAAAAAACGTCGTACGATATACGTGCGTATTGGTTATAACATGCTCGGCTCAATTACACCCTCGCCTTCGGCTCGGGCTGAAATTCCGCCTCGCATGTTATAACCATCATTACGCACTAATATCGTAATGTACTATAAAACAAAATGTAAAATGCTCTATGGTCTGCTTGCGTTCCATTTCGCAGCTTTTTCACACACAACTGCAGTCTCGAGAAGTAAGGCATTGGATCAGTTTTTTATTATCTTTTAATAAATGCAATTATTTAATTTATAAGCTAACAGTGTTATTGATCAACAAATCATGATATACAGCAACTTGTCTAATGTTTTACCTTGTCAATCAAATAGCTATTATCGATATGTAGAGTAATAAATGTTGAAATTTATTATTTGTTTCATTATTTCTTGGCCTTATATTGTGAGAATGTTTCATATCAAGCATATATGCACTTAAGGGTACACCAGTAATTCGATAGTCGATCGATGCCATCGATCAACATCGGTCGACGTTGATCGATTGGTGTGGTAGCTTTTATTGATCGACGGATACCGGTCGACTAACCGAACGATCTGTTAGACGGGAAAACGTCGGAGAGGTTTTAAAAAAACGTTTTTAATTAAAACACTATATTTAGCACTTAGATACAGACAGGATGAACTGGTACGTCTAAGAGATGTGCTCGCGATGAAGATTGAACGCAGACTGACTGAATGATGTACTCGTGACGAAAGTGCTGATTAAGCACTTTTGTGACGTAGAGAGCTTTATTGCTAATTTTGAAGTATTTTGGTTATTTATGCATTTTAGGGTGCATTTGGCAATCGTAACAGCCCCCCGATTTAGAGTGAACTACACGTTTAAGGTGAAGTTTACGGGAAGATGAAAATATATTAGGATTACCCAATTCGAAGGGCGGGAGCTGGTATAATTTGGGGAATATTAATTTCTTCGTCAATTAGTTTGGAATCGCTATTGTTTCTATTAAAGTGATATAGTTTCCTAAACGCACCAGTTTTACAGATTTTGTACAGAAGATACAGAGTTATTAAAATTAAAGTTACAATAGTTATAGCTGAATAATAATTGCCATATTGGACAATATGAGGCTTTTCTGGTTTTTCAATGATTTTGTCTAAGTTTTTTAACATTTCAGGATTATAAGCGACAGAGTCTAGATTTACATTTTTCAAAGAAATAGACGGTAAACTAGGTACAACATTATCAAAACTTAATCTATTACAGCATGAATCATTGATTATGTTTAAATTCGTCTTAACAGGTTTTAATAGGACATTAACATTGTCTTGAGAAACTAATTGTGTATCTTTACAGTATGCCATACAACCCTTGGGTAGGTATAATATGCCACTACCACTTATATCTAATTCAGTTAATTGATTTACATTATTACATTCAATACTTAATTTAGATTTTTCCGACATTACATATAACCATTTGTTATTTAGAAGAGGCTGCCAGATACTAACTTGACCATGAAAAAATTTAGTTTTACATATTTCTGGAATCGAGGTTAGTACTTTACTAATTATTTCTGTTTCACAGCAAGGAGTTGCGGCGACAGAATAGGATATACTCGTGTCACAGAGATAGTGATCACTGTTTACGATTTTACAATTTCTTAATTCGTCAAGTTTACAATATGTTGATTTGTCTTTAGTTATTCCAACGTATTTAGAGGATGGAATAATAGTTGAATAAGATACAGGGTTGTCAACCTCGTACGGCACTGGACAGGGTAAATTATGATACAATGAGAAATGTTGAGGTTTAATCAAAGGTATTTCAAGGACAAACACTATTTGGTCCTTGCTATAGTAACTAGATATAGTAGATATATTTAGAATAATATGTACATTTTCTAGACTTAGGAGAACAGGTAACTGTCTAGAGTTCGAGATGAATCTGTAGTTATTCACTAATTGAGTATAAAGTTCTATTGGTGAAAGAATAGATGGATATAGAATGTTTGATCTACCAAACATAACTGAGTTCACTATATCCTCGACCTTGAATGATAAAGTTAGAAGGCTGTTTTCTATCATAGACGTTAATTCTAAAATACGGGATCGTATTCCTAATTCTTTAGAAATATAGGTTAGGTTTTTAATGTCTTCGTATAAAGCGTCGATGGCGACGTTTAATTCATGTTCATTGGATTTTATGGAGTTTAATGTGTTGTTATAAGTTTTAAGGGTGGAAGTAGTAACGAGAATATTTTCTTTAAGCATTGATGCTATTTTGCTGGTATCAGCTTGAATTTCCTGAATGGCGTTATTATAGCGGATGGCATCTTCTTCATCCATAGTTCCAAATAGTTTTTTTGGACAAGGTTCCAATAACACCCAGAAGTGCGGATCTTTTTACTTGATGAGACATGAGATAAGAGATTGCCTCGTTATCGCGTTTAATATCTTGGAAACGAGTTACCAGAGGTAGAAAAAGATTATTGCATTCTACATAATCAAGAACTTTGCTTTTTTCGCATAGTGATTTTGAATTATCAAGTAGGGGAAGGTGAGGTATAATGATCCCCTTAAGGGGAAAACCTAACTGTGGCTAAAGTTGAAGGTAAAATCGCAAAATTTCTATTATTAGAGGTAGTGAATTTACTTAACTATGTAACTGCATACTATTTTTTTATTATTTAATTATTATTTTTTTGTATTAGAGGTTTTTGCTAAAGTTAAGTAAAGGATCATTTTATACACACCTATGTATAAAATGATCCCCGGGGTAGGGGTAAAATAATCCCAGGGATCATTTTATACCTTATGTTAATAAATATCAACGAAATGAAACAGCTGCTTATTTTAATCATAATTATGTATTGTTCATAACAATTTAAGTATGTAAGCAAGTTAAACAAAACTTTTGCAGACTTTTAGTTTCAATAGAGATATTTTTTTGTAATTATCTACTACTCATTCAACAAAACTAAACATTAGATATTGCAACACACTTTTAAAAGGTACACTACACAACCAACAACATACCTAGTCAAACAATAAGTAAACAAATAAACTCTTCTAAATAAAAAAGGCAGTAAGTACTCATTTCTATCAAAAGTTTCTTTTCAATGTCATGAAGCAATAGAAAAATCAAATCTTAATTAAAAATGATTATTTTCTTGTCAAGAAATAGACATATAGCTTTTTCTTCACGATTAATATAAAGTTGAATATCGCAAATGAAGTCGCCTTCATCGTCACTATCTCCTCCCACACAAGCTGCATGTCCCCATTTAAGACACACAACGCACCTAATCCACCCTTCGCCTTTATTGTCTTTGGAGTAGCTTGAAAGCTACTGTAGTACAGAAGAGACATTCGGTATCCCTTGCTTCTTCTGAAGAATCTGATCCGTTTTACTTCTTTTTTTGCCTTTTCTCTTTCCGCTTCTCTTTCCTTTCCCGACTCCTTTTCCTTTCCCTACACTTTTCAATTTATCGTTCTGTTTGTTGGTCACCTTTTTTTATGTTATGTGTTTGTTTTCTTTTTGGCTTCCTCTTAAAAGTACTTTTTGTAGTGCGGCGTTGAATGCCTTTTGCAATTGTTCTTCAGGCCAATTTTGACGATTAGTTTTATGTAGGTAGGTATATAAATTCTCTGTATGATCTGTAAAAACAAAAAATACTAATGGGGTAAAATGATTCCAGGGATCATTTTAAACACACAGGAAGGGATCATTTAGCCCCAAACACAAAAATCGAAGATATCGATCAAAACTTTATCCTTCGAATGCCGCATACGGAGATCAAAATATCTTAAATATTAGCTAACTGCTATTAATATCCGCAAATAAAACAACATTTCAATAAATACGAACATGTAAAAAGTAATGAAAGTCTGAAAACATGCTTACCTTAGATCAGAGCCACACTTTTTAATAATTTTCTGATAAAATCACGCCAAGCGGTTGCAACGCCATAACACTTGGATAGGCAACTGGCAGGGACGCGGGGAACATGTTTCATGCTCGTTTGGATAGATAGCACTAGTTATGTTTGATTCAAGGTGGGGGATCATTTGACCTCCAGGGATCGTATTACCTCACCTTCCCCTATATGATGTAAATTAATAATATGTGGGTCAATAAATGAGATTTCTAAAGGAATTACTACACTAAGATAACTATCGACTAAACTCAGGGATCCTATGGGATCGAAGTAAATCCCAGAACTATTCGTCAGGGGTTTGACGAATTCTTGACCCGTTGAGGGATTACTGGAAGGAAATAGAACTAGTATTAGTGTAATATTATTAATTACTATGCTTATATACTACTATTTAAAATAAAGATTTATGTATAAGACCTAGGAGCTAGTTTTACCTCATCATAGTGATGGGTGACATGTCGTCTATTAATTAATAGAGTTAAAGTGTTGCGGCCGTTAATTTTGACCACTTTATATGGACCTTTCCATACGGGTGATAAGGCTTTTCGCAATCTTACGTGATTCTTTAGGTATACGTAATCCCCTACTTTATATTGTACGGGACGAGAGTGGTTATCGTAATATTCCTTCGACTTTTCTTTTGATTTTTGAATATTTTGAAGGGCTTTTTCCCTTGAGAGTTTTAATCGATGGTGTAGGAATTTAATGTATTCGGGATAAGTCGATTGTGAATGTAATTCGTAAACAGAATCAGGGATGAAAGCTTTATGGCCGAAGAGTAGTTCGTATGGAGTAAAATTTGTAGAAGCATGGACTGACGTGTTATAGGCAAGCATTGCGGTATATACGTATCTATGCCAGTCTGTATGGTTTTCATTGACGTAAGACTTAAGGTATTCTTTGAGTGTAGAATGGCTGCGCTCAAGCGCACCTTGAGTTTGGGGATGATAAGGGGATGACCAGATTTGCTTAATCTTTAAGAATTCGCAGGTTTTCTTGAACATATCTGCAGTAAAATTGGTTCCTTGATCTGTAAGGATCATTTTTGGAAT
Source organism: Sesamia nonagrioides (assembly GCA_017933935.1). NCBI lineage: Eukaryota > Metazoa > Arthropoda > Insecta > Lepidoptera > Noctuidae > Sesamia > Sesamia nonagrioides. Next base: position 659,315 of record JADWQK010001195.1, read on the forward strand.
TCCAAATAAGGAAATGAAATGGACGAGGCACTCGCATGTGTCCTCTGAAGTAGCATTTGCAATGGGATATGCAAAGGAAAATTTAGTAAGGTCATCTTGCATAGTTAAGATGAACTTAAGTCTTGTTAGGCCCGCCTCTGGAAGAGGACCTACGAGATCCATGCTAAGACGCTCAAAGGGTTTCGTGGAAGTAGTAGTTATCTGCATGGGTGAGCGGTTAGTTTGCCTTAGGGCTTTATTCGATTGGCATTGCGAACAATTTTTTATATATAATTCAATGTCTGATCGCATGTTTTTCCAATGATATCTTTCTTTTATTCTATTTAGCATACGAGCCGTACCTAAATGTCCGGCGATAGGGATATCGTGATTTTCCTTAAGGATTTTCTTTATTTCAGATGGAGTTGGAAATATTAGTGAATTATGATAAATGTCAATAGATACATTCGAGTTATTAAAGATATAGGAGAACATATTATATATTTTTGGCCAGTCATGTTTATCGAAAGGGTTACGGAAATTAGTAATAGCTAAATGTATGATTTCCTCCCTTGATGTCGAGAGTATTTGATGTTTTAGGTTTATTAGACTTTTATAGATGTCTTCGTAAGAGCAACTATCGAAATGGTAGACTTTTGTAAATAGGAAATAGAAGGTTTTAGATTTGTGTTCAAAGGGTAGGCAAGTAAACAACGTCCTTTCTTTACCCAGGAGATCTGAGGAATTTTCAATTTCACCTAAAATTTCCTCTATATAAGGGTTAGCCGTATCAAGGTCAATAGAAGTAGGTAGAACTATATGTTTACAAATACTGTTGAAAATATTTTCATTATGTTCTATAATTTTAGTATTACTATTAAACTGTTTTCCGGACATTGTTTTCAGGAATTTGGAATAGTTTTCACTGGAACTAGAAGTTGGTGATAGATGCTCCTCAGCATTATTATCAACCGTAGGATTTGGAAGGTTTGGATTTTCAGGTAAGTCATCTCTATTTTCAGGACCAAGAATATCTGTGAAGGAGTCGTCATTGTCTAACAACTCTACCGACGGAACTTCGTCAGAATCCAGAGGTATAGAAGGTAATGGTATATCGAGATCTTCTAGGGTTATAGGACTAAAATTAGGCGATTGATTTTCGTCATTCCGCCTAGACGTAGAAGGAATAGAATTATCATCTTTATTTTGAACAGGGTTTACGGGGAATCGAGACAATGCATCAGCGTTGCTATTGATTTTACCTTTTTTGTACTCGATTTTGTAGTCAAATTCTTCTAGTTTTAAGCGCCATCTAACGAGTCGGGATCCAGGATCTTTGCAGTTGAATAACCATTTTAATGGTCTATGATCTGTTACTATAGTGAATTTATGTCCATATAGATATGGCCTAAACATTTTGGTACCAAATACTATGGCTAGACATTCTTTTTCTGTGGTGGAGTAATTGGTCTCCGCTTTATTCAACGTTCTTGATGAGTAAGCGATTGGGCGATCCTTTCCAATTTCGCCTTGGGATAAAATGGCTGATATTGCATAATTTGATGCATCGCAGGTAAGCACAAAGGGCTCAGAAAAGTCGGGATATATAAGTATAGGAGCGGAAATTAGTTTTCCTTTTAGTTCTTCGAAAGCTATTTGTTGTTCATTCAACCAAGAGAAAGGGACATCCTTTTTTAGTAATGTAGTGAGAGGTTTAGCGGTTTTAGAAAAATCAGGGATGAAACGGCGGTAATAGGATACTAGACCTAGGAATGATTTAACGTCCTTGGGACATTTAGGAATTGGAAATTGAGACACGGCCTTGACCTTTTCAGGATTTGGGCTTACTCCTTTGTCACTAATGATGTGACCAAGGTAACCGACTTCTTTGCGCAGAAATTCGCACTTGTCGGGTTGTAGTTTAAGGTTATATTTGCGTAGTCTATCGAAAACTTTTAACAATTTATCGCAATGTGATGAGAGATCGTGTGAATATATTACTACATCGTCAAGATAGACGTAACAATGAATGCCTTGAAGTCCGGCGAGAGCGGTATTCATAAGCCGTTGAAACGTAGCGGGTGCATTTTTTAGTCCAAACGGCATGCGTTTGAATTCAAAATGCCCTTGAGGAACAGTGAACGCGGTTTTAGGAATGTCGTTCCTATTAACGCATATTTGGTGGAAACCTGAGCATAAATCGAGGGTGGAAAAGTATTTACTTTGCCCTAATTGGTCTAGTATTTCATTGATTTGAGGGATAGGATAACTTTCGCCGATTGTGATGTCATTCAGTTTCCGATAGTCAATGACAATGCGCCATTTTTTCTGGCCAGAGGAATCTGTTTTCTTAGGGACGACCCAAACTGGGAATGACCAAGGGGAAACAGAGGGTTGAATGATGTCCTGGGACAACATTTTAGAGATTTGCGTTTCAACTTCTTTTTTGTGAACCTCGGGAAACCTGTATGATTTGACATTGATAGGTTCCGAGGGGGACGTTTTTATTTCGTGTTTTAAGAGATCGGTGGTCGACAATTTATCGTCGGGTAAATGGAAAATGTCAGAGTATTGAGAACAGATATCGAATAAGCACGACTTTTCTTCGTCGTTGAGATGATTAGCCCGTAACATGTTAAGGACTTCTTCTTTTCTGATTGTGGAAGATTTAGAAGAATCAGAGTTTGGTTGGATTTGGAAAGAGTTCACCTCGAAGGGTTGTATTTCTAATTTTAGATCAGAGTTGATTGTGACTTGTTTTTCAGAGGTGTTGACAACCGATATATTTATTCGGTTGTTATCCTTAACTGTAACGATGCAGTTAGCTATCAACAAGGATTCGGAGATATGTTGATCGAGGATAAGTCCTTGTCGATGCTCAGGATTATTAACAGTACATTCTATAATAGTTTCAGTACGGGGTGCGATTTTATATACGGGTTGGCAGTATTCTAATTTTGTTATGATATTACTAATTTGTAATGTGTCGGTATTATAGTCAATAATACCGTCTAAATCATTCAGGAGGTCAGTTCCAATTATGCCGTCATAATTTAAATCGATATTTTCGACTACGTGGAAACGATATGCAATATCAGAATTTGGAAATAATTCCAATTGGAAATGACCTAAGGTGGGTATGGTTTCGTTAGTGTTGTGAATACCTTTGAGTTGAATGATTTTGTTTTGAAGCACGGGCATTGATTTGATTGAGTTTCTTTTTATCAAGCTCACAGCGGATCCGGTGTCGACTAAGAAATTTAAACTACGGTTACTTAACTGAGTTTTAAGGGTAACATGAGGTACGTATCTTTTCGTAGAATTAGAAGTAATTTCGTAAATAATACTTTTATGTGTTTCAGGAGTTGAACAACCCGCAATTGGATTCAGAGTAGGCTCAGTAAATTTAGAAGAATTTGGTACTTCAGATACAGAAGATTTAGAGGATTTCGAATAGGCTGACTCTTTAGGTACAGCTGGTACAGAGGATTTAGAACAGGCTGACTCTTTAGGTACAGCGGATACAGAAGATTTAGAATAGGCTGACTCCTTGGGTACGGCGGATACAGAGGATTTAGAATAGGCTGACTCTTTAGGTACAGCGGATACAGAGGATTTAGAACAAGCTGACTTCTTGGGTACAGCGGATACAGAGGATTTAGAATAAGCTGACTGTTTAGGTGCAGCAGATACAGAGGATTTAGAATAAGCTGACTCTTTAGGTGCAGCGGATACAGAGGATTTAGAATAAGCTGACTGTTTAGGTGCAGCGGATACAGAGGATTTAGAATAAGCTGACTGTTTATGTGCAGCGGATACAGAGGATTTAGAATATGCTGACTCTTTAGGTGCAGCGGATACAGAGGATTTAGAATAAGCTGACTTCTTCGGTACAGCGGATACAGAGGATTTAGAATAAGCTGACTTTTTCGGTACAGCGGATACAGAGGATTTAGAATAAGCTGACTCTTTAGGTACAGCAGATACAGAGGATTTAGAATGGGTGTCTTTTAAGTGCGAAGGCGGATTTAGAATTTGAGGGCTGGGCCCCACGTGACACCGTCGTGAGCCCACTACTCGTTTAAATGATTTTCATCGCTTACAGAACCTTGGGGTTCGTTGTCGTAATCGACGTGGTTGACATGGTTTTGTGTATTACTTTGTCGTGGAGTGGAATCGTCATTTTGACTGGATTTGTATTTTTTATTATTATTATATTGGCGTTTTTTGCAATTTTCAATGGTATGGCCCTCAAACTTGCAATATCGGCATATAGGTGGAGAAGACTGGGGTTTACCTGAATTATGAGTTGTATTAGATTTAGAGCGATTTTGAGTAGTATTCAGTTTCTGCGGAGGACGGTTTAAATTCCTTCTCTTTGATAGTAGGGCCTGTATTTTCTCCTCCGAGATAGCAAAGTTAATGGCTTCATTCAAGGTGGAAGGATTTTTCATGCGAATTAAATTACAAATTTTGGGTGAAAGCCCCATTAAAAATGAGTGGAGGGCTAGTTCCTCCATAGCCGATATTTTTCCGACTAACTCGGTTCTCTTTTTATTGGAAAATGTGATTTCGGTAATTAATTTGGCTAGGCAAGACTCAATTTTGAGAGAATATTGACTTACAGATTCATCTGGCTGCTGTTGGAGTTCCTGTAATTCGGATAATAGATGTGCGTAATGTTTCGTTTCCCCAAATTGGGATTGTAAAAAGGACTTTACTTGTTCCCACTCGTTAAAATCCTTTATGGATGCTGCTGACTCGGCTTTTCCTTCGAGTCGGCTTAGGATATAATTTAATAAAATAGGTTTTTGAGTTGTTGAAGCAAGTTTGTTTGCATTTTCGCAGTTGTTGAGAAATGATTGAAGTTTCTCTCGAGACCCGTCAAAGGGTTTAATAAACTTGAAAAGAATACTTGATTCCATTTTTTCTGACAGAGTAACGAGCTCTGCCCTTGATTCAGATTTTTCGGTTGGCATATAGGCCGGAAAATAAAACGAAACAAAGCTAATAAAAATAGAATACAAAATAATAAAGTACAACGGTTACAAAGTATGCTAAGAATGCGTCGAGTCGAGCTGATAAGCGGCCCACTTCGTAGAAGCTCGGATGTTTTGACTACGGATTTTATCACTAAGTCTCACTGTAACTTTGCACTGGATTATATTTTATTTATGATTTTGAACACACGGCACTGCACTGGATTTCGAGTTATTATGTTGATTTCACTTACAGGATTGCAGCTGCAGTGACGAGAAGAGACAGGAACATGATCACCTGATTTCAGGGACGGTGTAAGTACCTGAATTATTGTCAGGAACACTGGAACTGGGTTTGCACTCTGAACTCGCGGTATTTCACAGGAAGTACACACGCGGGTAAGAGTTGGATTTTATGGGATTTAGAATAGATAGTTAAGATGTGGATATAGAATGAGTCTGGTTCGGCACTATGATTTGCACACTGAATGTCTGAGGCGTTTTCCAGATTTTTAAAATCCTTTTGCGCTGCCACCAATTGTTAGACGGGAAAACGTCGGAGAGGTTTTAAAAAAACGTTTTTAATTAAAACACTATATTTAGCACTTAGATACAGACAGGATGAACTGGTACGTCTAAGAGATGTGCTCGCGATGAAGATTGAACGCAGACTGACTGAATGATGTACTCGTGACGAAAGTGCTGATTAAGCACTTTTGTGACGTAGAGAGCTTTTTTGCTAATTTTGAAGTATTTTGGTTATTTATGCATTTTAGGGTGCATTTGGCAATCGTAACAGATCGATTGCCGGTCGATAGCATCGGTCGACGTAGATTGATTAACCCCGGATATATTCCATCAGTTTCTTTCAAAATGTATTCACAAGATGACGCGTTGTTGTTGGTCAGTACGATGTAGCTCGCACAATTATTACGGAGACGCAAGCGTCGACTTATCCATTCTACCCTCGATCGATTGGTCTAGTAGAAACTATCGATCGACGTCGACCAATCCATTCTACCATCGATCGATGGCATCATATCAGCTATCGATTCATTGGTGTGGTAGAAATTATCGATCGACGTCGACTAACACATTCTACCATCGATCGATTGGTGTAGTAACACCCTTACTTGTGGTTAATAATGTTTCCATTGCTGGGACATATAGGCGTCTATCTGTGTGAGGGTTTCGGCCGTAATCTACCACACGGGCCCAGTGCGGGTTGGTAGATGTCACTTATCTTCGAATTTTTGGACCCACCGGTTTTCTCGCGACCACTGGTTACGAAGTAGAAAAAATAAAGTTCCAAATTTAAGTTATGCTGACCAATTGTCGTACACATTGACAACGTTTTCATGTATGTACACTTGGTTACCACAAATAAAGTACGCGTCCCTTCGTATATACAAATAAAATCTCTAATGACTGAGGTACTGTCCACATAGCAACTAACTGCAATGACGTGGCCATGTGCACCATCTAAGTACAGTAACTTGGAGGTGCAGTGGGGCATGGCCTGTGCTTGAGCGACAAAAGCAGGAGCTGCATGTCACGGAGATGAATATGCTGTGGTGGATGTGTGGAGTTACGCGGAAAGACCGCATCAGGAACTCACGCATCCGTGGCGGACTTCGTGTCCGTGACATAGCAAACAAACTGCAGGAGGGTCGCCTACGTTGGTACTGCCACGTCTTACGCAAACTGGGTCACCCGCATTACCGCAACCGGCTTAAGTCAACCGCAAAATGTTACGTGAGCAACAAATGTCTTGCCATGGCGCCTCAGCTGGGCCGGAACAAGCGAGGTAGATCAAAGAAATGCTGGCTTGACGTTGTAGGAGATGACATGCGTGTTAACAATCTCTTACCACAGGATGCTAAAGATCGCGCGAAATGGAGGAGAATATGCAGGAAAGCGGACACCGAGCTCCAACGCGAAAGCCGCGGATGCAACCGGGATAAACGCTAAAATGACGATGACAATAAACTGGAGGTGAGGAAAAACTGCACCTGCTACTATGTCGTGTTAAAACCATCATGGTCCCAGTCTCAGAAAAGATGGAACAGCTATACAGGTAACAGGATGAATAACGCTATCCTTTTTTCACAACGGTTAATGATGGTTTTAACAAGCCATAGTGTGGCTACTGTTCCGATGAGACGCATAAAAGAGCATATTTTAGACGGGAACGAGGTCAACCACAGGCCCGTCAGTCTACCTATACATAGCAAAGATGATTCACTCATCTTAACCGTCCCGTTGGTCTCATGGTCGTGGTCGTGGCCGCAAGCATGATTGCTAAGGAAAACAGGACCAGCCCCCTTATCGGCGAACACATTTTTGTCAAATGATTGCGACTAGTTGGGATCGTTTGGACCGAACGGACCAATGGGCGGCCCGAACGACACCAACTGATCGCAATCATTTGGCAAAAATGTGTTCGCCGATTAGGGGGCAGCTCCCGTCCTGTTTTCCTTTAGGAATTTCATAATAACCTGAAGTTTTAGTAATTAGTGACGGTGTCACCCCAGTGCCTCGCAAACCAAGTAAAATCATTGGTCTTGCACCTGTCGGATAACCGCGAATTCGGACTACGAAAGTATTTTTTTTTGAGTTCCACTTTGACGAATGACCTTTTTTTTTTTTTTTTAGTCGTTCTTTCCGGTGACCCTGTTGGTTGATGACTAGTAGGACATGCACATGCACTTTGACGAATGACCTTTTTTTTTTTTTTTTGCGTCTTCCGGTGACCGACCGACTAGTACTACATCCACTTCACTTGACGAATGAGCTTTTTTTTTTTTTTTAGGAGTTCTTACCGATACGAGGTTTGACAGTCAATATACGAGATTTTCAGGTACACATGTACGAGGAATCTTTGTTTTTGGTTGGCAACCCTGCTTCCTTGACTAATCTCCGATGAGATCGACCAATGGGGCCGAAAGAAGAAATATTTTTTTCATTTCATGTAGGGGTCCCTATAGAAATTCCGCCAGAGTAGGTATAAAAACTACGAGTCGTGCAATGTGTATGCTAACCAAGGTCAGTGAGTGAGCTTATTCGGTTACACAACAAAATAGTGTAAATATTGGTGTCTGCAGTCCTTTCAAAGATCCTCAAGCAAGATTGATCATGAGCTTACATTGGAACGTTATCACAATATGTCAAAATTGACGTAAGTACTTGACATTTACGCGTAGGTACAGATGCAGCGTTTCAGGTTACAGCTAATTGGATTTTGAGTCTCGATTTATTATTTGCGTTCCTACCTTTTCTTACGTAACATCTATTTATGTCGCTGTCTTCTTCTAACATATGATTATCAAGTCTGTTTGTTGATTTCGAAATGAATGAACTTTTTACAAACCTTGTAGTCTTGAAACGCATGAGTGTCATTGAATGTGCATGATCGATCGAATCAATAAATATTATTTTATATAAATCTTAAAAACTACATTACTACGTGACAAATATTACACCCGTTAGCTTTGACAGGATTCATTAGCATAATATTTGAGTAAACAGTGAAAACTAACTTGAAATAATGTGAATACACGCGCTTCGCATTCGGTTACAAAGTATAAACAAATGCTATGATATTGTGTTTTTCTTAATAAATAATGAGTGATTTGTGTGATGAGCAGGTTATTCACGATAATATTTACGCGAATACGTATAGTTTGTGGGGTAATTCGAAGTATTATGATATAAAGAACCTATCTCCGCAAAATTTTGCGAATCGCAATGGCACGATTGGCAGTGAGATTAGTCAGGAGTTCAAGGCTTCTCGATGGGCTGCTGTCCCGGCTGAGGTGGTGCAAGCCCCGGAGCCGCCGGACAGGCTTAGCCGGAGGACTGTATATCGAGACTCCTTGTACGAAGACCCTGAAACGTTCAACAAGGAACCTACGTAAGTTTGTTATTGTTTTTGTTTGTGTCGTGTGTTCCGTATTAGGTATATGATAATATGTTTTGGCTTGCAATGATGAGCGACTGAAAATCTTTATAACATTCAACACAATTTTATCAAGTGTTATTTACTTCATAGATTTTCTTTAGTCCTATAATAAGGTAGGTAGTAAAATGAGGTAGCAGATTTTTTTTTTTTTTTATAGTAAGTAGTGCTGTGCAACTGTAATAAATAAAGATTTCATAGTCTTTATGGCATTGCTCCTGTTTATATTTACTGCTGAAGCTGAGCTAAAGCTGCAATGTAATAATTTAAATGAAGCTGTAAAATATTCTTTTTAATATTACATCTATTTAGTTGTACAATTTATTATAATAATAAGATGTACCATGTTAAACTAAATTTGTGGCTTAAATACTTTTTCATTTAGGATGTTTATTTACAAACAGTGCTTAAAGTAATGAAAAGCAGATGTTTAACCATACATTGTTGTGTATAATGTACGCAATGTTTATTAAAAAGGAAGTAAGTATATTATTCTTAAATAATAGACTTTTAATGTAAATAAGGGATCACAGTACTTTGATATTACACAGGAAAAACACTGCTGGCGGCTTCCCTGGTGAGAGTACCCTTAGTCACCCCTTACAACACCCTGCCAAGTTTGGGGATTATGGCCAACCCCCCCAATGTAATGAAAGCCTTGTAGAAAGCCTTTGTCCAGCAGTGGACCTTTATAGGCTGAAGCAGAAGAAGAAGAATGTAAATTATTATACCTGCCGATTCTGGAAAATCTCACAGCGGAAAGTTGGATAAAGTGAGCTGTCAGTAGTGTTAATCCCTTAGCATTAGTTGGAATGAGAGTTCACCAGAGTGAGCTGTCATTGTTAAGTGAGTGTGGACTCACTTCACCTTTTTTTTTTACATTTACCGGGCGGTAAGCTGCCTACTGCTCACCACCCACAGGCCCGCGCCTACGGTGGCTGGGAGTTCGCTGTTGTCTCCCGACCAGGGCGTCTTCTGCGACGGCTGGTGGTGTCAGGGTGCTGGGATTCCCGCTGCCTCACGTGCTCCGCCTCCTCCTTTGCCAGCACCACTGCTTCACAGAAGGAGGTGACGGCTTGCCATGCACTCTCGCTCTGGACGATGGCCTGGACCAGGGTCGGACACGAGAGATCGCCCCCGATCGCCGCTACGAGGACACGGCGTTGCTCTACCCAAGCCGAGCAGATCTCCACCGTATGCTCCACCGTGTCCTCAGGGCGATCCACACAATGTTGACACCCTGGCGTTTCCTCCGCCTAATACGGAACAAGAACCTTCCGAAACACCGTGTCCGGTGAGGACCTGCATCAGGCGGAAGGTGAGGGCGCCGTGGCGCCTCTTCAGCCACTCCTCAAAGAGGGGACTTACCGCCGCTATTGTGGCGTACCCAGCACTGGGTCGCGATAATCGCACTCTCCATGTCGCCATGAGGTCCTGTCGGAGCTCTGTCCGCTTTTGAACGTTTATTAATACGGAGTAGTGTCAGTGATCGACTACTGAAAAGACATAATGACGTCATTTTGTTAGAAGATAACGAAACTTGTCAAAATAGATCATTATGAGATCACTGATTGATCATTCTGACACTATTGTAATGCCAGACTAGGACCCCAGGTCACGTGTGCTGAACTGCTGACGGGAGTTTAAATTTTTTTACTCTTCCCCAAAAAAGTGCACAACCACGTAAGATAGTTTCGCTAAAAGAAAAAATTACATGATTTAATTTGTCGTACCTACCTATTCACTCTCATCTAGTACAGAGACGTTTGTCTTTCCCATAGGCCAATCGAACTCCCTCAAGAGGAGACTCCACCTCCCACTGCAAACAGTCAGAGTTGTCCCACCACCAAAAGCCCGACTGTCGATTGGACCCACTTCTACTGGCATAAGGCTTCGGAAGTGTGCCCAGACGGCGGCCAGGGCCCCAGCAGAGGCCGGAAGCGGCTAGTGCTGGGCCCTAACAACATCCAGAAGAAACTTGATAAGATGCTCGCTAAACCCGTGAAGATGACCAAGGCTGAGAGGTGAGAGGTCCTATGAATTTTTTTTTTTTGGTTACACGATACCCGAAACACGTGTCCAGTATTTCTAAGTATAGATTCTTTACGTACAAAATTCCAAAAGATATACCTAATGAAAAATCACAAAGTTTTTTTTTTTTTTTTTTTTTTTTTCTCTTTTGGCTTCGCACGGTTTGTGCATTTAGCCAATGTCACGTAATGAATTATTCATGTCGAAAAAGACGGCCGCGCGGACTGAACACGGAGGAAGATTTGGTTCAAAGCCATGATGTGGCCACTATGCTACAATATTTCACTGTTCTTTATGAATTATTCACTGAATGCACTTTTTACTACATAAATCACGCGTTTTTATTTAGTAAACGACACTATAAATAATTTAAAATTCCAATGAAAAATGAGCGTGGCACTCATCTTAGCTTCCCGTCAAAACTCTCCTGCTATTCTACTTGGTTGTCCCAACAAAAATATGTCAAACCGTTAGCGCGGGCGGGCGAGCGTTGACCTCTGGCGTCAGCTGTTGCGTGCGCGCAAGTACCATGATCTATCGTAAGCTGCGTAGCGCGCTCGGTAACCACACTGCAACAATTTCTAAAATGGTCTAAAAATAATTGGAATCGATTCAGTTGCTTATTCTGAACAAACTATATTCAGGTTTCGCATAAACAAAAACTAACGTTGTACTTATATGCTAAATGCACGGTAAACTCTGCTTGTGAGATGCAGAATTTGTGTGACGTCAGTATGACGGGTTTTTCGTATGTGATGTTTATAGATATCACTACAATAACTTACTTACAACTGTTTCCCTTTTGCAGCATGATGCAGAAGATGGGGTGGCAGGGTGGCGCGCTCGGTAGGAGTGGGGATGGCATCGTGGAGCCGATCGCTCCGAACGCTGTTTATGTTGGCAATAATGTAAGTGATGGTTATTTTTTTTCTGTGTGACAAAACCTTACCAAACTACTCGTTAACTAGCAAGCGTGCAAGTTCGCGACATGCGGGCAAAGTGGCACGCCAGACAATCCCAGTATGTACCCTAATCGTGTAACACACTATTAGAAGTAAAAAGTACGCTCCGCGAATAAAAAGTCCACCGCGGATTTACCGCGAACTCAACGCCCTTCGCCGACCTTAGGATGGAAAACCAAGGGGAAGGAGAGAGAAATAATGTAGGTAGTCTACAGTCCGACCGACGACCTGGTGAAGGTCGCGGGAAATCGCTGGATGCGGGAGGCGCAGGACCGGTCGTCGTGGAGAACCTTGGGGGAGGCCTAAGTCCAGCAGTCTTTCGGCTGAAATGATGATGATGAGTCTACAGTGTACTATTTACATAGAATTAACCATTTATATTTATATGTTACAGGCGAAAACAAAGATAGGATTCGGTCAAAACCACACCCTACGCAACGTGCGTTCACCGAAACACACCAAAAAGGCTGACTGCAAACAATTCTATGACATGAACGTTCTTCTTAACATTTACGAATTCGTCAAGAATAACTCCGAACTCGAATTACTCTTTGACAAAAACTTGAAGAAGGACGAACGAAAGAAAATCCATCAATTGGTCCAGTACAAGCTGACCGCTGAGGACTTGGCGTCAGTCGACTTTGACACTCCTGCCCAAATGGACTTGGTGCTGCAGATCAGCGATAAAAACTGTTATATATTGCATACTCAGAGCTATGGTACTTATCCTATACGGTAAGTTATTTATTCAATTTTTTATGCTTTTTTTGGGTTCCGAAGTTAACTGACCTACTTCACATCTGACACCAATTGTTACGAGCTAGGGGTAGTGAAACACCGGTTAAGGGTTACGTTGCGAAGTTTATTGACAACGATGGCACAGTCGACAGTAGGCAATGACAAGTACAACGTAGCTGATGTCGCACCGAAGTCTTCCCTTACGTCCACGAAGTCCGTGTCGTACACACACAATAACACTACAGATGATACTTCACGTAGTCCTTTAAGTGAATGTTGCAGTTGTCGCTGTAGATGTTCTCAAAGATCGTTTCTTATCGCTTGTATCGCTTCGATAGTCAAATACAGACTGACTGCCGCGCTCCCGTCACGTCGCCACTAATCGAACGTTCCAGATTTGTCTAGAAGAAATAATAATAGCGCTTAAGTTCGAGTACGTTCACCAGGTACCATTAGGCTACCACGACTATCGGATTAACTATTTGATTTTATTTATTTATTTATTTTTTCTGTTTTTTTATTTTTCTTCCAGACAATTGAGTTTGTTCAAGATAGCGCCACCACACGTGTTCCTCGTTGTACCAGACAAATTGAAAGACCACACACACTCCCTCTTCTCCGAAGAATTCAGAAAACGCTTCTTAGAGCAGAACGAAGAAGAGATCCTAGAAGTAGAAGTAGACGAAAAGCCCCCAATCCCAGAGGAGACGGAGAAAGTTCCAGAAGAATTAGAACCAGAGGAAGAAACGAATCCCTTCTTAATAAGCATAACGAGGAACTTGAAGAAGTCCGATTTTGAATGCCAAGAAGAGGAAGAAGTCCCAGTAGTGGCAGAAGAGAAAGAAGTTTTGCCGGAAATGTCGGAAATTATGAAGAAGATTGTGAAATGTTTCACTGAGTTCGGTGAAACTGCGAAGTATACCCAGTTCAAGTTCCTGGGGCCGTTCGTGGAAGAAGAATTGGTTGCTATCAATGAGTTCATTGAACAAGCCGTCAAATATATTAGCCAGGAATATTGTCCGTTCGCGTGCCTATTCAAAAAGGTCGCGTTTGAGATCAACGAAGACTGTACTGGGAATACAGTGTAAGTACCTATATATGTAATGCTATTATGATGTTTATGTAAAATTTCATATTTTATTTGGTCATGTGAACCTTTATTATCCTTATGGGTCGGACAGGGTTTTCTTTACATACTGTATAACATTATTTTTTGTTTATGCGAAACCCAAAACACGTGTGTAGTATTCATATGAGACGGGTGTTATGTCTGGTGGGCACTTGCCCAACGGTTGAAGTTGGGAAGGGTAGGTATGCTAATTGCACGGTCAACTCAGCTTGCGAGTTGTAGAATTCGTGTGACGTCAGTATTACGCGTTGTTCGCATGTGGCGCTTGTAGATACCGCTACATACACCACAAAAATATAGCTCGGTCTTAGAAGCATTAGGTCGTATGTGTAGGTCGTCGAACATTCCAAGACCTAATGCTTCTAAGGTCGAGTCATACATACGACCTAATGCTTCTAAGGTCGAGTCATACATACGACCTAATGCTTTTAAGGTCGAGTCATACATACGACCTAATGCTTCTAAGGTCGAGTCATACATACGACGTAATGCTTCTGAGGTCGAGTCATACATACGATCTAATGCTTCTAAGGTCGAGTTATACATTCAAACTAATGCTTCTAAGGTCGTTTCATACATACGACCTAATGCTTCTAAGTTCGAGTCATACATACGACCTAATGCTTCTAAGGTCGAGTCATACATACGACCTAATGCTTCTAAGGTCGAGTCATACATACGACCTAATGCTTCTAAGGTCGAGTCATACATTCGACCTAATGCTTCTAAGATCGAGCTATACATACGACCTAATGCTTCTAAGGTCGAGTCATACATTCGACCTAATGCTTCTAAGGTCGAGTCATACATACGACCTAATGCTTTAAGGTCGAGTCATACATACGACCTAATGCTTCTAAGGTCGAGTCATACATACGACCTAATGCTTCTAAAGTCGAGTCATACATACGACCTAATGCTTCTAAGGTCGATTCATACATTCGACCTAATGCTTCTAAGGTCGAGTCATACATACGACCTAATGCTTCTAAGGTCGAGTCATACATACGACCTAATGCTTCTAAGGTCGAGTCATACATACGACCTAATGCTTCTAAGGTCGAGTCATACATTCGACCTAATGCTTCTAAGGTCGAGTCATACATTCGAACTAATGCTTCTAAGGTCGAGCTATACATACGACCTAATGTTTCTAAGGTCGAGTCATACATACGACCTAATGCTTCTAAGGTCGATTCATACATTTGACCTAACGCTTCCAAGGTCGAAATATAATGGGCGTCCTTGTAACTATTATTGTAGTCTATGTTTTGCGATCTCGTCCAGGCACTCTTAGAATGGTCCGTGTTTATCTTGGATTTAATATTTATTTTCTGTCCATTTCTTAATAGAACTTATTCCGGGTCTGCTTGTTTAATGTATGTGAGTTCTAATATTTGTAAACGCACCCCCGATACAGGAAATGGGAATAAATTCCTAGTGTGGCGTATTATTTTTTTGGTGAATCCCTTGATAGCAGTCAAGGCAATGACCAAGCAAGATATCGTTTCTGTTTAAATGGTTTGTATAAGATTTTTTTATAATAAATTTTTTGTCTGCTTTACAGGATATACAAGAGACCAGAGGAAGGGAAGCCTCGTAAGAATTAGGTTTAACTATATGTTATTTTAAATTATTTTGCTTATTGTGGAATTTTTAAAGCCCGCCGCATACAGCGGCACGGCCCGGCAAAAAATTTTAAACTTAAAAACATGATAATAAAATTGAAATTTCAATGATGATGCTAAAGGGCGAGGATACCGGGACATCTTTCTCTCAGCCTGCAGGAGCTGGACAGAGGTCTGCCCCAAGGCTTTCATTCCATTGGGGGGCATTGCCATAATCCCCACGCTTGTGCGTTGGGTTGGATCGCAGTAATTTGATATTCCACAGTAGAAGCGCTGCTACCCGTTTCCCTGGTGAGAGTTCCCTTAGTCGCCTCTCTAGACACCCACCAGAGGGTATGGGTTGGTACTATTCTATGCCCGGTACCACATAGGACTACACCGGGGCATCGTTGCCAATGAAATGTCAATTTTATTGTCATATTTTTAAGTAATATTTTCTATTCGTCGTATTAAAATCCCTTGCCGTGCCGCCAGTAGGCCCGGCTCTTAGTAAGCTAGTGTGGATCTGTGTCGATAATTCGCAAACGTTTAGCATTTGAAAAGTGCTAATTTTATACCTTCTGTAAATAAGAGCTGAGTAATTAAAACGTTATAATTAGCGCTGAATGCCAGCTGTTAGTTAGGTGTTGGCCAAGTGTTGATTCAATTCGCTAGCGAAACTTCGCCGAAGTTACTGATATCGATAAAAAAATTATAAAAGAAAAAGTGTGATTTATTAAGTCATCGTTTCTAGTATCAACTACTGCGAAGTATTATAATAATTCGTTTAAGAAATCACCCTTTTTCTTTTTTTTTTAATTTCTACTTTTTTCTTTTTAAATAAGATCTCCTGTAAAGGTATGAAGTTACGAAGACTCGCCAATCGATGTCTACCGCGTTTGACTCATCGATTGGTCCACTTCAAGGTTGTAAGAACTCTCAACTAATGAGAGCGCCATACGCGGTCGATATCGACGATCGAGTCTCGTAAAGTTTCGGTCACGAATTTAGAATATTTTAAACCTGGCCAGCAGTTCCACTCAGCAGGACTTTGTAATATGTATATACAAATACTATATTTGTAAAACACTATAAAATCACGAGTCTACATTGGATACAAGTATCGATTTGTGATTGTATACCTACTGTTTTCACAACCCTTCAATTAGAGTTAGAGTGGGGATTTATCGATAAGAGAATGTTTTATGACGCTGCAACCCAGACCAGAGATTACAGAAATGGGCGCTTTTTTAGATTTTTCTAACATGTCGATATTATCATGAACGGCCACTTCAACGAGATCAGCGGTGACCTAGTGATATATGGCTGGACTTACAAGTTGTAGATCGTTGGTTCGAACGAATATCGAAGATGGTGGTAGGCCTTAACATCGGCTGCCGGCAGAAGTTACCATCCATCAGACAAAGTCTTGCCGCCAAGCGATTCGTCGTGTTCCGGCATGATGTCTGGTGTCTCCGTACGGAGGACGGGTCTGAGCAGTTGTGTTGCGATGTGTGCCGGGTACGATGCGCCAAATGTTGTTGTGTCGAGAGTTTGGTCATGGAGATGCTGCGCCAGATTGAGATTGATTTGGAGACCCCAGATCAATCTCCCTCTGGCGCAGTATCGTTGGTCAACTGTCGTCTTCCTATTCACTCAGTTTTATTGAATGCATCATTGCTTATCAGCATTAGTTTATAAAAAAAAACCCTCTCAGGCTATATACTTTGTGTAAATTATTTCATCACCACTGCTCTCAAAACGGTGAAGGAAAGCAACGTGAGGAAATCGGCATGTCCTAGAGACAAAACTTAGAAGACATTTGACATCTACCAACCAACACTGGGCCCGCATGGTAGATTACGGCCCACTCCCTCTCACTGAGAGGAGGCCTGTGTTCCAGGAGTGGGGACATTATAGCCTGATGTATGTTTAATCCATACTAATATTATAAATGTGAAAGTAACTCTGTCTGTCTGTCTATCTGTCTGTCTGTCTGTCTGTCTGTTACGCTTTCCCGCTTAAACCTCTCAACCGATTTTGATAAAATTTGGCACAGACAATCTTTAGACCCTGAGAAAGAACATAGGCTACCTTTTATCCCGGAAAAATTTGATGTTCCCGAGGGAAATCTAAAAAGCGCGATATAACCGAACTCCACGATGGGCGAAGCCGCGGGCGGAAAGCTAGTAATAATAATAAAACCTTTATTGTTCAGAAAAACATTACAATATTTAAACGCGAGTGCCGCCTTTTCTTATCGATATTTTCACCTCTACCTAATTCTAGCGGTAGTGTGGTGGGTTTACGGGTAATTCTCATTGCCCTATTACGGGCCATAGTATTAGGTTCACGGGAAAAAATCCCGTTAAAAGTCTAAAAACTTTTTACTGCCACTGATGCTTATAGACATTAGCGCTTAAATGTCAGTTAAAAGTTACGTGAGTGACGCCATCCAAAAATACGTGAGTGACGTCATCGAAAATACTTGAGTCATCATCATCATCCCAGCGTTAATCCCTGTCGCATCTGAATCCTTTTCAGCTTTGGAGTCTGGTGTCCGTTTTACCAGTCCAACTGCTGATATGGCTAAACTTCGACATTTTCTGTGAAGCGACTGCCGTCTGACCTCCACAACCCGAAGGCGACATCGAAGCATTGCAGTTAGACCAATTGTTGAATTTTTGAGGGCTCCAACAACCCGTAACGACTGCCACTAGATGTTCGTATGGCAACCGGGACCAACGGCTTAACGTGCTTTCCGAGGCACGACCAGAACAATGCAAATGTTCATTTTTTTTTTTTTTTTTTTTAATAGTTATAATCTAGTGCTTGACTGCAATCCTGCCTGATGGTAAGCAGTGATGCAATCGTTGATGGTAAAGCACACTAGCTTATTAAGCCTATTCACTCAAAAAAACTGAGTGAATAGGAAGGAAGACGGCAGTTGAGCGAGGTGATGCAATGTTTAACCCAACAACACGACCAACGATGCTGCGCCAGAGGATGATCTGAGAGCCTTCACGACCAAACTCCCGACACAACAACATTAGGCACATCGTACCCGGCACACATCGCAACACAACTGCTCAGACCCGTTCTCCGTACGGCTTCACCAGACATCATGCCGGAACACGACGAATCGCTTGGCGGCAAGACTTTGTGTGGTGGGTGGTAACTTATGCCGGCGGCTGATGTTGTTGCCTACCACCGAGAGAATTCATGCATACAAATACTTGAACTGTGCGGGGATCGAACACGCGCCACCTTGCGCAGCGGCCGCGTCCGCTACCGCTACGCCACGGAGGCTGTCATCCAAAATACATACTTGAGTGACATCATCAAAAAATACGTGACTGATGTCATCCAAAAATACGTGAGTGACGTCATCAAGAATACGTGAGTGACGTCATCCAAAATATTGTATTTTCTGTAGTCTTGGGGTCCATTTACTTGTTATACATAATCTGAATAATCGATATTGTACGATGAAACACCAACCACCAACCAGAGAAATATTTAATTGAAGATGGACAAGGAACAAACTTACGAAACCGGCATGTTAATGTGGGTAACAAATGTCTTACCATGGCGCCTCCGCCGGGCCGATACAAGCGAGGTAGACCAAAGATTTGCTGGCTTGACGTTGTAAGAGATGACAAGCGTGCCAACAATCTCACACCACAGGATGCTAAAGGTCGCCCGAAATGGATGCGTATGTGTAGGAAAGCGGACCCCGGGCTCTAACGCGAAAGCCGCGGATGCAACCGGGATTATACGCTCAGATGATGATTAGACAAGGAACATAAAAAACAGAAACGTCAATAATATTCATTTTGTTGTTGTTTATTCAATTTGCCAGTGCATTACACTGAGCAGGCAAAGGTATCTCAGACCATGATAGCCTCGTCTTGAATTATATATTGTCTTCGTTTGTAACTTATCCTAAACTTATCCTAACTACTTTCGTTTCCCGCGTGTTGCCGATTAGGAGGGGTTTAGCGTAAAGACATGATGTGGCTACTATGCTACAATATTTCACTGTTCTTTTTGAATTATTCACTGAATGCACTTTTTACTACATAAATCACGCGTTTTTATTTAGTAAAAAACACTATAAATAATTATAAAAGTCCAATGAAAAATGAGCGTGACACTCATCTTGACATTCCCGCCTAAACTCCTCAATAATATTCATAAATCGAAACGGTTTTTTTGTTTTTTTTTTTTTTTGTGCCTAACGTCTTGACAAGCGGTGGCGGTAAAAAGGTTTTATGTAATAAAATTTTAAAATAAATTAAGTTATGTAAAAAGTATTTTATGTAAAGACTCTAGTACACTATTGGCTATGCTGTTTAATATTTAGTTTTATTGCTGCGTTTTTACTTAAGATGTGAAATACTAAGGAAACATGTAATATTATTTGTTTTAGGCTTTTCATATGAAAAGGCTTTGATGGTTCGTCGCCTACTTATCAATTTGGTTTTGCCACTCTTGTAACCTATGTTAAACTGAAACCTGACATCAATGCAAACAGAAAATGTAAAAGGACTAAACACAGTAAGATGTTACGCTCATGGCCGTACCCAGGACGGGGTGGCTGCCCCCACCCCACCGCCTATTATTACTAGTCAAAATATAAACAGGAATTTATCTCTAACTTTTAAATAAACCACGCAGTAGACACTGGCACAATGTACGGTGTAGTTGCCAAAAAACCGCGGGCGACTATAGCTCATAAAGATTACCGAATCTAGCTGAGCGTTTTAGGCCGCTGCCTCGAATCTTGCGGGCGGCGGCGGCGGTGGCGAGTGAGCGGCAGGATCTTATGCGTAAAATCAAACGAACCGGTTCTCGAAAACAGCGGGGCGGTGGCGGGTAGGGAGCGGTGTACTTGTCGCGCTCGTATCTTGCGGGCAGCGGGCGGGCAGCGAGCGGTGATCGAGCGTTAGGAATAAATTTGAATCAAAAAGATGTTGCCGCCATTGTTCAGACATTTCTTTCGCGAATAAAAACAAATATCTCCTCGACACAATCGTGAACACAACACTACGCGGCTATAGTGACGCGCGATCTGCCCGCTAGTTTCGAGAACGGGTCTTCGATGCCCGCTCGGCTCCCGCGGCGCCGCGGCCGCCGTCCCGCTGCCCGCAAGATTCGAGGCAGCGGCCTACCGCTAACGCTTGCGTGCGGCTGTAATCGGTAATCTTCGGTAGGGTATTGCAAGCTGAGGTTGCGAGTGATTAGCATTTATTTTATTTGTCGATTCGAACCTATAAATCGGACTTGCCCCGAGGCCTGACTTGCCCCCTTTGGGTTCCCGCAGGTAACGAATGTTTATGTATCGCCTACAGGCAGAGTTCAAATGTCCATAAACGCACTTAGAATGCGCCTACCTTTTTGTTTCAAGTTTTAGCGCAAATTAATCTTTATCATGTAGAAATTAAAGTTAATTTTCCATAAATCTATATTTGCTTATATTTTTGGCGAATAAATTGCTACCAAAGACTTATTTGATAGTTTTAAAATACTCCTATGCATTAGTGCTTCCAGTGTTAGTATTACTTGTCATTTCCTATAGCCTCTAAA
Organism: Sesamia nonagrioides; assembly: GCA_017933935.1. NCBI lineage: Eukaryota > Metazoa > Arthropoda > Insecta > Lepidoptera > Noctuidae > Sesamia > Sesamia nonagrioides. Next base: position 680,287 of record JADWQK010001195.1, read on the forward strand.
AAGCTGTAGGTACAATTTTGATGTCATTTATAATCAAGGGTCAAAAGTGCAGTATCACTTTTGAACTTTATTGCAATAACAATAAGGGCCAAATGTGGTACTCCACTTTTGACCCTTACTGTACAGGTTAAAAAGAGGTAAACATTTTGTCCCACCAAAAAACACTACCTATCTTGAATATAAACGACGCAATGTATAACCAGGAAAATTAACTGTTTACCAAATTAATACACAACGTTAGAGCCATTAAACCAACTCGCACTGGGCCCGCATGGTAGATTACCACCCACTTCTTCTCGCCGAGAGGAGGCCTGTGTCCCAGGAGAGAAATCATTATAATGCTGATTATGTATGTATGTATAGTTCATTTCATACATCTGTCAAATAAATGACAGCTTGCTCACAAAATTTGGTGAACAATTAATTTCCCCGCCATTAAAAAGTATCAAAAGTAAAGTTCCCCGCACGTAACTTGCCAAGAGTCGCAGAAGTAATTTATTAGATCTGTTAGGTGGTGCGCGCGGGGCGCGGGGTATGAAGTAGCGCGTCACCTCTCGCGCGATTGGTGCTTGGTGCGTCAGTCGACCGCCGCCTCCCGCACCGTGTCTACGTCCCGTTCGCTACCGATTACATTTGCCTTCACTTGCAATCATTCGTTCTCAAGTGTACCATGCGTCAATTTACCCCCACTACGTCAAAATCTTGCCCATACATACGTGCCGGGTACTTATACATATAAGCCATAGTTTAAATAGTATGGCTGACCCCTTGTCCGATGAAGGCCAGCCCGCGCCGCAGCTGAGCCAGTAAATAAAAATTCCCAACTATAACCTCTGAGTTTGTTTCGGACGTTTCTTCTCAGAGTTAGTACTAGGAAACGCCGCGGTCATCAAACCGAATTAAAATATCTAATAAATAAAAATTCGATCCAGCCGTCCCTTGCTGTTCTCTCCAGCGACGCCTTAAACCGAGGTTCGTAACCCACAGGGGGTGCCCTTAGCGTGTAGTCGCTTAGTTTTTAGTTGCCCTGGCTGGAGGCTTTAAATTCATTTAAGGCAGCCCAGGATAGTCCGGTTAAGTAGTCATGACCTCTCAAGCGCGGATCCAGGGGGGGTCATGGGGGTCATGACCCCCCCCTGGGCTGGGTCCAGGAGGATCCAGCACAGGAGGATTTTATTTAAGTACTTTCAATATTTCATCAGTTTATATAATACATACTTTGTTTGACGCAAACGCATTATTCGAGAATGAACACATCCAAAATTTTAATTTTACCGCGCTACCGCCGTCACGGCCGCCAACATTCAAATGTCACATTTCGTATGACACTTGCGCGCGGTCTGTTTATTAATCAGTAATTTCTTCATTTTGCGAGTGTGTGTGTGTGTGTTCAAACTCAAATATTATTGTTGTAAATTGTAATGTTCTTAAAGTAACTCGTAGGTAAATAAGTAGGTGCCTACTTACTGAAAGAGGGAGATTTATATGTGGACGATAGCAGGTCAAGCTACCGGAACCTGACAAATAATTCCAATCAATCTTCAACCTTCATAGTTTAGCAATAAGGTTGAAAATCTAATAAAGAAATTTGATAGTTTTTAGTAGCTTGATGTGCTGTCGTCTATATATACCTACGTATTTTTTTATTGGGCGAGGGAGTTTGTAGGTACTTTTTTCCGAAGGTGGAAAAATCCTCATGGACTATCCTCCGCTCGGAGACGCGGAGGGGTGTGCCGGCTAAAAAACCACCTAAGCGTTCGTCATCTGCCTTTCCGGGGTTTTGGGTTCTCCCAATTCTACGGTAGTCCTAAGGTCACTTTTTTGACCTTTTTTGGAAAATCGTCATGAATGTCCGCCGCCCTGGGGCGGGCCGCGGTGTCTGTCAGACTCTTACTGGCTAAAAACCACCTCGATGTTCCATCTTACAGGTCTACACCGGAGGTTGCGAGAACAAAAACTGCTTCCGCAAACGCCGATTGGTGCTGGCCCGCCACTGTAGGCCTCCTTCGGTCAGGTCACTCCCCTCGAGTGAGGTATATGACTCCCCCCTGACGTCTAAGAGTGGCGCGCGTGGAACACTTCGCGCCGCCACCTGGAGTCCTGATGTTTGGGGGCGACAAATGTTCCCGAGTCTATCGCCCCTGGACCCATTTAAGGGGGCTGAAAGAGGGCGCTATCTATCCTCCGCCGACGCCCGGTGCGCCTGCTGCGGGCCGGGTGAGAAGACGAAATCTCCCCCTCCCTTTCCGCAGCCTCCCTTCTGCGGACGACTGTATCGCAGGAGGAAACCACCGCATCCCAGGACTCTTCGCTGCCGACCATCGACTCGATTACGGCCGGTAGCGACAGGTCACTGCCTACTTCAGAGGTGAGGTCACGGTGCAGCTCCACCCAAGCGGCACACTCTGCCAGCGTATGCCGCGCTGTGTCCTCCCGGCTGACGACGCAGTGGTGACAGCGGGCGTTCAGTTCCCTGTTTATGTGACACAGATACTTCCCGAAGCAACCATGCCCCGATAGTACCTGTGTCATCTGAAACGTCAGGTAGCCGTGCTTTCTCCCGAGCCAGTCCGCCAGTACCGGCTGGATCACCTCGATGGTGGTGAGGCGTGGTAGGGCGTGAAAGCCTGTTCCGCGACCGACGCTGCTCGAGCTGACAAAGCATCGGCCGTTCGCCCCTCTCCCGAGCCTCCTCACGCTACCGGAACAGTGACGAGGACCTTCGCCTCCAGGTCCAAAGGCGGGGATCCAGCCAGTAGGCAGGCCGCCTCATAAGATCGTGCATAATTCATGATCATGTATAACTCTGATAGCCATCGCTCTCTGCGGTTGTCGCAGTACAGCGATGCTGCCGGCCGTCAGGTGAGAGGCCCACTTTGGGGCCTCATACAGGGCCATCGATCGCACAAATCCCAGGAAGAGCCGCCTGCAGGCGGCGCTCGGGCCTGCCAGATTGAGAAGCAACGTTGAAAGTGCCCCAGCTTTCAACGTTGGCGCTAACTTGGGCGCCAGCCGCCGGAAGTGGGGGCCGAAATCCCACCGGCTGTTGAGCACCAGTCCCAGGTACTTCATGGTGGACTCGACAGCGATCCGAACCCCCCCGACTACGATGTGTGAGCCCGGTGGCGGCGCCCGCCGGGGACCATGAAACACCATGGCCTCCGACTTGTTAAGGGCCACCTTCAGGCCTATTCGACGTATGCGGCCCACCACCTGTGATACCGCAGCCATTGCCAGCAACGTTGCTTCCCTGTACGAGCACCCCCGGGCGGTGACCAGCGTGTCGTCCGCATAACATGTCAGGGCTACCCCCGGTCTGAGCTAACCTCGCAGCATCCAGTCGTACGTCGTCGACGTTACGAAAAATCAAAGCATGGTAAAAAGCTTCAATGGTTAAAGAACGTCTATGCGGACTGGCACTTCTCCATGTCCATAAAAACGTACCTATCCATTGAAGTAGATAAAGTGATAAGACGTTTCGGAAGAAGACGTGAAAGAAAAATTGATTTCGTTATTTCATTAGGTATTTATAAGATCAGTACTTATTACATATTAATTAAATACCTTCTTTTTAATTTTCCCTATTATCAAAGTTTAATTAAAAGTTGTTACGACTTGACCACGACTATGTGACCCTCCCCTGGCGCCAAAGCTGGATCCGCCCTTGTGACCTCTCTAGGTCAACTACGAGATGCCATATCAAAAAAAATAAAATAAATAGTATGGCTGACGAATCATGAAGGCTCTGAACTTCGCGCATAAGGTTGCGCAATAACATTTTTTTAGAACCAAATGGTGACACGAGGCGAGTGTGAGCGGGACAGCATGCGCGCCAAGTCGGAGAGCTCTGTTCACACCCGCCTTAATAGGGATGCTTCCTGGGTAAAAAAAAAAGATTCTATTTAGTCCGTCATTCAGATTATAGAAAAATATTGGATACGTATAGGTATTTTGTTTTATCATATCAATAAAAAATGACAATTATAAAAGGCATCAAAGATCAGGAGTGGTGGCTAGTGACGTCACTGCTCGCTAAAAAGTGTAGTGTGCAGTGTCGTCACACGAGTTTTCAACGCACTGTGTCGTCTTAATTTTTTGTTTAAATGAAAAAAGAAAAAATACGTGCCTAGTATTTTTTTGGAAATCTGACTGACAGAATAATTTGTTTTTTTTAGTCAACTACCCTATTCTCGGCCGTATTGTACTAGAGTTCATCGCACGTGTGTAGCCAACACGAAGCGTTTTAATTTGTACAGACAGAGAAGGAACATACAGGGCGTATCTTCCTCGAATATCGTGTGCACTCTTTCCTTACGGCGTTTAGTGTAAGATGTGGGAACAGACTTGTAACGGTCGGAGCGATTTCAAAAGAGCTTTAAGAAAAATGGTCGCGCGACCTGCCGCGTTTCGCTTTGTCCGTCAAACCCGAACGTGCCTTCGCGTTAATGGTCGTAGATTCACGTGATTTGTCCCTTTGGTTAGGAAACTGGAAAGTAAAGGTTTCTGGTTGTTAAAAAAAAATAGCAAACCCATTCGATCTGATGTGTTTATTTTTACACTAGATTTAATAAATGAATAAATATCTGTGGTCTTAGCTAACTTTCTAAGTTTGTGGTACAGACGAAAGCACGTCAAGCTACTACAATCTGTCAGATTTCTTTATTAGATTAAAACTTTATATCTAAGGCTGAAGGTTGATAAGGAATATTTGACAGTTTTGGGTAGCTTGACCTGCTGTCGTCCGTACTTAAGTTTTTGCTAAGCTTCAGAATAAAATTACATAAATATAGCCGGTCGATTGAAATGTTAAGTGGAGTGAGGTTATGAGTGAGGTGTCTATCTCTAGCATTAGTTGAAATTACAGCTACACACATTTTACCTAAGCTTTCATGATGAGATCATTACATAATCGCAGTGCAGGTCGCTCGTCCATTGCAATCGCGTCAAGTGTTACAAGTCTGATTCCGACAATGATTTATAAGAAAATTGTATAGTAGAATTAATAATCTGAAGTTTTTTCACGTGTTTTAAATATGATAATGTATGGAAGAAAAACTATGCTGCGTCAAACCAAATGAATTTGATACCAATTGTTTTAAAATTGATTAGTTAGACGCGATTATAAACATGGCGACCAAAAATACGGCAGTTTACGTCACGAGTGCACTAATTTGACAGGTCTAAACTGACATTTTATCTTCTGTCCTTTTCATAATGGAATAGAAAAGGATGCACTGAACTTTAATTTAACTACCTGTGTCGCGCGGTTTAACCCGCGTTTTCGATATTGTTTTTTATATGCTCCGATTCTGTTGGTCACAGCGTGATGTTTTATAGCCTAAAGCCTTCCCGGATTAATGGGCTATCCAACACAAAAAGATTTTTTCAAATCGGACCAGCATTTCCTGAGATTAGCGCGTTCATACAAACAAACTCTTCAGCTTTATATATCAGTATAGATTTAGTTTGAGAAGAAGAAAACCGGGCCATTATCAGATCAATTTTTAATGAGATATATCGCAAAACCCATCTTATCAAGAAACGCTCAGTAAAAGCAACACTAGCGGGGTAATTTACGTGACACGCTATCAGTAGCAATGGGTTTCATTTTGACAGTTCAACAATATTCATTGCGGTATTTAAGTTATTGAACAAACATATCTTTTGAACGTATGGAGCAATGCATTAGTAATATGCTTCAAAATGATTCATATTGGTAGCAATTAGGGTTGCTAACTTACACTCAAAAAATAAACATGTAAGTACAGACAACACATCAAGCTACTAGAATCTGTCAGATTTTATTATTAGATTTTCAACTTTATCTATAAAGTATTAAGGCTCAAGGTTGGGAATATTTGACAGTTTCGGGTAGCTTGACTTGCTGTCATCTGTACTGTCATAATTAAATTTGACAGAAAAAAAATCGCTGACGGCGAAAAAAGAAAAAAGTACGCTCCGCGAACAAAAAGTCCACCGCGGATTCAACGCACACGGTGTGCGGCCGTTTGTTGCCCAGAAATGTAGAGAAGTGAGAGCACACAATGTGGACTAAAGTCCGCCATGTGCGTTGCTTCGCCGAGTCACACGAGTTCTATTTTATTCGGGGACTCCCCCGTACTTTTGTCCGCTCCGCTCTCTGCATGTCCTCGGTTATTCGGGGGACTTTTTGTACGCGGTACTTTTAATTTTCCCTCGTTTGCGATACAGATACAGTTGTAAGCGATCTAATTTAGCGGACAAAAAAGGCCGCGGACAAAAATCCCTCGTCTGCGCAAGCTATTAGGCTTGCTTAAAGAGGCAAACATGTATAGAATAGACGATTTTAGATTTAAGATGTAAATATTAATAGAGATAATACACAACGATTTAAAGGCCCAGTTATGTTTGAAGACTTCGCCCGTTTTTAGTTTATAATCGATAGGAAAATTTGATTTTTTTTTTAAATAAAAGTTGTTAAAACAACTTTGGCAGCGTTTAAGTATTATGTAACGCAATTGTCTCGTAAAACTTTACGATGCGTTACAGGGACGGTCTTTCTTAAAACACGTTACGTAACATTGTTTGTAAAAAAATATTATTTAGTAAATTAAAACTATACTAAGTGTAAAAACTATTTTAACACCCTTGCTCGTGAAGCTGATGTAATTCCACCGGTTTTAAATATGTAAAGCGGGCCATAACAAACGAGTGTGTTATCAAAGCAAATAGTTTAGTTATAGTCCATACAAATTCCATAACAGCATTATTTGCTATTTCAAATAATTATGGAACTGATCGCCGCCGCACGGCTCCAGCCAGTGAGCAGCGCGCTGTTCCATATTTGAAATGGCAAATAATAATACTAATGGCGGGAAAGCAACAGTGTGCATTCACAGATTGAGTTTATTTAAAATGATTTTTTTTTTCTGTTTCCTCGCAAGTGTGTCAAAAACGTCGTACGATATAAGTGCGTATTGGTTATAACATGCTCGGCTCAATTACGCCCTCGCTTTGGGCTCGGGCTGAAATTCCGCCTCGCATGTTATAACCTTCCTTCTCTGTATGAGAGGAGGCCTGTGCCCAGCAGTGGGACGATAAAAGGTTGATGATGATGATGATGTTATACCATCATTACGCACTAATATCGTAATGTACTATTACATAACTTTTTAAGACTAGTTTAAAATTGATCACTTGAGTGTTACGTAACGTTTAGAGAAAGGGAGGCGGGGTACAGAAAAACGTTACGGTGCGTTACAAGGAGGGAAGGGTTGCAAAAATCTTCCAAAATTGCGTTACATAATACTTGAACCCTTCCTTTGCACTTTATCACTCTGATAATAGAGTTTAAAATCAAATGCTTTGTGCCCACTGTGTGTATTATCTCTACAAAGAACATTCAGAAGTCGTAAGGAAAGAGTTTATTCTACTTATTTATTAATTGTAACTAATTATTTATATTGAAATTAATTAAATCTGTATGGGTGTAGCCGGGATAAGAAATTGTATAGATTTTATATAGATTACGAATGTATGGAGTTGGCTCCAATTTGTATTTAAAAGAACAGGCGACAGCGCATCAAGCTACTACAATCTGTCAGATTTCTTTATTAGATTTTTAACTTTATCTCTAAAGCATTAAGGCTCAAGTTTGATTGGGAATATTTGACAGTTTCGGGTAACTTGACCTGCTGTCGTTTGTACTGTGTATAGTAAGTATGTGCTATGTGAATTTTACATGAAACTTTGTAATATCCGGAACGCGGAGTAGATAACAAATGAAGTGCTCAACCTAATGTATTAGAGTAGAACCTTTGGAAATGGGTACGGGGTGTCATCTTCTGTAGACAGGATGACAAACTTCGTCAAAGATTTTAAGGGTGCATACTGGTATACAATATATTAGTAATTGAAGGGTGTGCCCTGTAACCTGTATTCTATAAAAACATCACCCAAAATATATTACATTTTGTGAATGTATCGACCAAAATCCGGTACCTAATAGCTGTTGTGTATACTAACAAAAAGAAAATACATATTTGAATGGGCATAGTATGTTTATTGACACAGTAGTACGGGTTTAAGGGACCGCCTTCGTTAATTAACACACGAGTGGAGTTTTCCAACTTCTCTAATTGAAGTTTCCCTGTAATGAACACTTCATTTGTTATGTTATCTGCGTCTTAGTACCAACGCAATGATATTTTACTTCTCATCTTATGTATAGTTGTATTGAAATATTTTTGTTTTAGGCTGTTTCAATTTTTGCGTTTGATGCAAGCTGCGACGGAAGGGGGGTCTGAGAAAGATCGTTGTGATTGCCGTCCTCCATCGGGGGCGCGAACTAACAGCGTCGTACAGTAGGCCTAGTATGAGTTTTCATTACGAAATTCGATCGTCGATATCGAGCGCGTTTGGCTCATCGATTGGCCCACTTCAAGGTTGTAAGAATTCTCAACCAATAAGAGCGCCAAACGCGCTCGATATTGACGATCGAGTCTCGTAATGAAAACTCATACTAGGCATACAGTACTCGGCACGTATGTTGGCAAGATTTTGACGTAGTGGGGGTAAATTCGCGCATGGTGCACTTGAGAACGGATGAAGGCAAGTGTAAGCGCGAGCGAACGGGACGTGGACACGGTGCGGGCGGCGGCGGTCAACCGACGCACCAATCGCGCGAGAGGTGAGGCGCTACCTCATACCCCGCGCCCCGCGCGCACCACCTAACAGATCTAACAAACTATTTCTGCGCATCTAACGACTCTTGCCAAGTTACGTGCCGGGAACTGTACTAAGCAATGTGTCAATTAGAAGAAAAAGAACCCAATAGGGTATTTGACTAAAAAAACTAATTAGTTCGTCAGTCAGATTTCGAAAAATACTAGACACGTATATTTTGTTTTATCAAATCAATAAAAATTGACAGATATAAAAGGCATCAAAGATCAGGAGTGGTGGCTGGTGACGTCACTGGCTCCTAGAAAGTGTAGCGTGCAGTGACGTCACACGAGTTTTCAACGCGCTGTGTCGTCTTAATTTTTGTTTATATGAAAAAAGAAAAGATACGTGTCTAGTATTTTTAGGAAATCTGACTGACGAACTAACTAGTTTTTTTTAGTCAAATACCCTATTCGCTTGTTCTCAAACTAGACTAAATTTAAATTCAGCGCGTTTTTTTCTTTCTGTTTGTTTGCGGAAAAGATAAAAATTTGTAACATAATACATTCGTTTAGTCCTGTCAAATTAGGGAGAAGCTGACGTAATTTTAGTCGCCATGTTGCTTTTAGCAAACATCTAACTCCCGGCTATCGTAGGCACTGTAGCGCACCGTCGTGTCCTTGTAGCGGCGAATGGCGGCGATCTCTCGCGTCCGGCCCTGGTCCAGGCATGGCTATGCATGGCAGGCCGTTACCTCCTGCGAAGCAGTGATGCTGGCAAAGGAGGAGGCGGAGCGCGTCAGGGAGCGGGAATCCCAGCATCCTCAGGCCACTAGCCGCCGCAGGAGACGCCCTGGTCGGGAGACAACTTCGAACTCCCGGCTACCGTAGGCGCGGGCTTGCGGGCGGTGAGCCGTGGGCAGCTCGCCGCCCGATAAGGATCAGGCCCTGGTCGACGGCGCGTTTTTTCACGCGCGCCTCAAAGAGACGTCAGCACATCGGGACGGAGCCCACGAGGACCGATGGCTCCTGGCGGATGTCAGGGTTGCGGGTTGGTTAAAAAAGAACGCGGGTGGGTTTTAGTCAGTAAAAGTCTGACACACCTTTCCGCTCCGCCCAGAGCGGGAGAGGACATTAAAAAAAAATGTTTCTTTTAGCACATCTAAACTGTCGATGGACTATCTTAATAAGTCGTCCTCCGTGGCGCAGCGGTCAACACGCCTGCCTGCGATGTGGAGGCCCCGGGTTCGTTCCCCGGCCAGGTCATGATAGAAAACGATCTTTTCCTAATTGGCCTGGGTCTTGGATGTTTATCTATATATGTATCTATTATAAATATAGTATCGTTGAGTTAGTATCCCATAACACAAGTCTCGAACTTACTTTGGGGCTAACTCAATCTGTGTGATTTGTCCGTATATATTTATTTAATTAATTTGATGGGACTAAATTTATGTTTATCTTATGTACTTTTCTTTATGAGACTGAAAAAAAGAAATGCACTGAACTAAATGTAGTTTAGTTAGTGTACAGACGACAGTACATCAAGCTACTACAATCTGTCAGATGGCTTTATTAGATTTTCAACTTTATCACTAAAGCATTAAGGCTCATGGTTGATTGGGAATATTTGACAGTTTCGGGTAGCTTGACCTGCTGTCGTCCATAGCCCAAGGCAACGCCGCAGTCTTGCATCAAAAGCTTAAATTGAAAGACCCTTCAGATATATTTTTAAATGTCTTGTGTCTTCATCTCCATCAACATGAATCTCCTTTATTTATAATCGTTGTTTAAAGTTATGTAATGAAACGTCAGTCTAATCATACACATGGGTTCTTTGAGAGTGATATCGTGGTGCCCACAGGCAAGTAAAGGAACTCGGGTGGGTTTTAGGTGCGTATTACAGATCGTCACTCAAAACTCAAGCTCTACTTAAGTCTCGTTTCAAGCCATTTGATTGGTTGAAACTAGTTTTAAGTAATGATTAAACAGAGATCAATGCTTGATCAATCAAGAGTGATGTTCTGTAATACGGACCTTAGTCTGAGGTCCGTATTACAGAACCCCACTCAAAACCTAAGCTTTACTTAAATCTCGTTTCAAGCTATTTGATTGGTTGAAACTGCTTTTAAGTAATGCTTAAATCATGAGTAAGGTTCTGTAATACGGTTATAAAAGTCGGTAATGCCCTTCCGCTCCGCTCAGCGCGGGGGAAGTCATTTGATGATACCCCCCACCCAAAATAAAAAATGATACCTTTTTCGAGCTTTAAATTTCGAATAGCTTTACTTCGGACTTATAAATAAGGGAGTAAATGTTGACTAGTCTTTTTTGATGTTCTTTCGCCATAAATATTGGAATATATGGACGTACTTAAAACAAAAAGAAATATAAGCTGCTAAAAAATTAAACGCTCATTAATTTTGGTAAAACAGGCCTTTTTAATTTCGCCCTTATTTAGCCATTATCACGTTTGATTTTTGCTTACACTAAATATCGTCTGAAATCTGGTAACACAACAGGTAGAATGTATTTATTACGCAAATAATTATTTTAGTTAACAATATGACAGTAATGAGTTAAATTGGCGCCTAATGTACGCCACTGAAAATTAGTAGCCGAAACTACGCTTAATCAGAAAAAGAGTTTCCCTGTCCTCCCGACAGTCGACGCAGTGGTGACACCGGGCGGTCGGCTCCCTGTTTATGCGACACAGGTACTTTTCGAAGCAACCCTGCCCCGATAGTACCTGTGTCACCCGAAACGTCAGGGAGCCGTGCCTTCTTCCAAGCCAGTCCGCCAGTAAAAGCGCACACGCAGTCCGCATGAAAGCCTGTTCCGCCATTCCGCCACCAGGACCTCGCGGAGCTGCAACCGACGCTGCTCGAGCTGACGCTGCATCGTAGAGCAATCGTTTCACGCTTCGATACTCAGTTTTCGACATTATGGAAAAATACGCGACTTTCCTTATTCAAATGCCTGCTAATTGAGACTAAGTCGATGCGTGTTTACTACGATATATTACTATAAATTTACTATTTAATGCAACACAACATGTAGCAACATAATAAGTTTATTACATACTTTTTCTTCTTTTTTCAAGGTGAGATACAACCTCAACTCTTGATCAACGGCCTCTGTGGAATAGATACCACAATTTTGCCAATAACACGTTTAACAAATTATAGAAATTCTTTGAAAATTTTAGTTCACAATAATAGCGGATATCACCAATGACAGTCGAAAAAGACGGCCGCGTGAACCGTCTATGAGGGAGGTTTGAGGTAAAGTCATAATGTGGCTACTATGTTGCGATATTTCAATATTCTTTATGAATTAATTACTGAATGCACATTTTACTACATACATCACGCGCTTTTATTTAGTAAACGACACTGTAAATAATTTTAAAAGTCCAATGAAAAATGCGCGTGATACTCAGCTTTCCCGTCAAAATTCGTTTATTAATTTGACTTACATTAAATGACAAAGAATGCCATGTAGGCATAGAAATGCCTGTAATTGTACGCTCCGCCCTTCCCGTACATTTTAAATACGAAAGCGACAAAAAGTGTAATGAGAAAAAATAATAATAGGTCTACATACTTACACAACAAAATGCGATTAACTGTATGAGTGCGTGCATGTGTGTCTTCTATTTAATAAATTTCTTTGATTGTCATTATTTTTATTTTCATTCATTCTCCTTGGTACAATATATCTTAGCTCTTTGAATATCCAGATCAGTTTCAGTACTCTGCTTATGACTTGTTCTAGTTGAGGATGCCAGGAAAGGCGCTGGTCAATAATAGGTCCCAGATACTTTGTTTGGTTAACTTGGATGTTGGATGGCAATTGCTGCAAACTATATCTAGTAGTGTCACAAATATGGATTCTTAAATTAAATTATTTTTCTGGTTGAAATTGATTATAAATTTTAAAGCAAATGAAGTTAGTTTTGCTAGTGTTAAGAGTGAAGATTTTTTTAACCAAATTCCAACAAGATTTAATCCTTCTGCACAGTTTTTAACTTCATCCCATGTTTTACCTTAAAAGACGACAGCTGTACCTATCATCGGTCATTAATGTAAATTAAAATAAGTGTAGGTCCTAGTACACTTCCTTGAGGTACGCCGTATGATACATCCGCATCCTCACTGACAGGTTGATTAAGTTTCCCTTTTTGCATTCTACCGGAAAGATAATCCTTACTAAAAATACAAGTGGTATTTCACGAATTCCAATAGCTTAAAGTTTGTGTAATAATGGAAGTACAGACATATCAAAAGCTATTAATATATCAGCCCAGTTCATTAAGGGACCGACTACGTACATATACTTACACTTATTATTTGTACCTACTCATTCTAATTTTGATTCTTTCCTACAGGTCAAAATACGCATTCCAGTCCTGTTGTAATGGAATGAATGAAATAGAAAAAATGAATTATTCATCCACAATCATCTCACAGACGTTAACTTTCGACCACTTATTGACATCTCAGTGTTGGGAACTGCACCCACGCTGGATGGTATTACTTTTTTCTACTAAACACAACACTTTATTATCAAAATACGACTACATTATTACAGTCATTATAAACTAGTGCGCTTTACCATCAACGATTGCGTCACTGCTTACCATCAGGCAGGATTGCGGTCAAGCGCTGGTTTATAATATGTAAAAAAAAAAAAGTCTAACTAGTGAATTATCCAAGTTTGATTGAAAACATCCAATCGTTTTTTACTCAGTAAACTTTGCCGTGGAGCTTAGATAGGCAGTCAACTAAAGTACCTACTCATAGCCTGGAAAGAAAGAAGGAAAATGGATTTATTTATTAGCATGCGATCCCTAATATATGGAGACAGTCGAAATAAAACAAGAACTTTTAAATATGAACATATTTGATCTTTATTTACACACATCAGATGACAAATACAATTTTCAGTCTATATCGTCTACTAGCCACACGTAACATAAAGATGCCTTTACACAATGACCCATATTGGCCTACGGACAGAACGTCTTGATAAGCTAGGTATCACCATTCTAATGAACCAATATGGACCGCTGAGTAAAGGCACCGTAACAATACTTGTCGAACATGGCCGCCAGATGGCGGTTTTATCAATAAACCTAACTAAGATATGCAAGAATGCAAGATTGAGTACAAATGTGAAGTTGTTAACAGCTGCCAAATATCTCTTGCATTGTCTCGCTAAAGATTAGCCTCAAATATGGCGCAACATAATTTTATTCATTACTTGATATGATATAAATAATTATATTTTGAGCTTACAAAAACTTAAAACTAAAATGCACGAGAAATTAACAAATTAATTATATAATTTTGGCAAATGCAAGGAACAATATACAATAAATGCTAGGACCGATAACAATATGCGCGGATAATAATTAATAATAATATGCAAGAATCCATTACATAATAGGTATGCAAGAATCAGTAATACGCAAGACTGACGGTAAAACTCAAAATATCATCATTTATATCGCAACAAGACATTTACAGTAAAAGTTATATTCTAGCTAACAATAAGATTAAACTAAAGTCGTTCATTGCGAACTAAATATTGCGTATTTTTAATTAATTCATTAATTATTTTTAAATTATTACAAAACTTGACATGTGTGTATATAAAAATATAATTGGGTATTAATTAATTAATAATTATTTGTAGTTTTACGAGTAGTATACACCCGCTCAACTGCTTACAAAAATAATCAGATATATAAGAACCACTGTTGTTTGCTTCTCTCACAATCAAAATCACTGAAAGCGAAATGCGTGTAGTAATTTCTAAACTAATTATTTCAGTTAACAGATTATACATGTTCCATATAAGTCACATTGAGAAGTTGCCCCGTGAATTGCAAGATGATAGAGAAATTTAGTTTTGAAATGCAAGATGGAAGAGTCATCAAAAATTTGCCATATTTGGTTCAATATTAGGTCAAAAGCATTGTGTGCTACTACCACAAGTTGAAATATATTGGCTTCAATGAAAACAAGAGGGAATAGAACTATATTTCTGCAGAGTTGTTCAAAATTGGATTATTTCACTGCACTTTCTGAATTAAAAATTCGTGGTTAATGTATTTTGTGGACCAGTTATGTGTTGTAAGCTGAGAAATATTTAACATTATTTATAGTTTCACAAATAAATACGCGCCTTGTAAATGGGAATAGGCGGACTTTGCGGAAGAACGACTCTTTAGTCTGGTTTCACAAATTTTTGTCGCTAAAAAATTTTCACTCTTTCAGAAAATGACTAGGGATAATGGCTCAACGTTGGATTAGTCGAACTCAAGTGACGTAATTTGTAGGAAATATGGCAGTTGGATAGAGATTGATATACAATAAGTGCAAGAACCGATAATAATATGCGCGGATAATAATTAATAATAATATGCAAGAATCCATTACATAATAGATATGCAAGAATCAGTAATACGTAACATACGTATGGGTGGAGAGACGAAACAGGCTTAAAAAAATGGAACCGTCATATTTACAAGTGGGTATAATATTTGTATCTCATTATCAGATTAAAAAAATGGGTTATATACTGTAGGTAAAATAAACTGATTTGGGCAAGTGACTAACAAAAATATTAGTTATTATATTTCAAAACTGTATATATTAGATTGATGTAGATTTACAGCTATATTCGAATGAAGCACCTTACAGAAGCCAGGCTGAAGAGAGATCGTGAGTTCGATGCTCATGTGTTGCTTACTTACTTGTGGTAGAAATAGGATCGCATGCAAACCAGGAATAGCCGAAATGCTAAATTTTGGAGACTATTAACCCATCGACTAATCTTGCGTTTCAAGAACTCTGTGCATATGAGATAAAAGGTCTCAATAACTAGTCTCCTTCTTTTTAAATAACATTAAATTGCTTACAAAAAAGAAATAAACAAAAAACATATATTATTACAACTTTTCAGCGAAATTCATTATCCAAAAAACGGTTCTATAATAAATTTAGTTCTTATAGTAATTTATTTACTAATTAATTTCACAACATACAATTCAATTTCATAACTCTACCGAACGACGATTAGGAAACTCCCAAATACATGTTTACTATTGCCAATGTACATTTTTAAATTCTACCATCACAACAAAAAATAGTAGATTTTTTGTAAAAAAAAAAAAATTAAACTCAGTCACTCTTTAAAGCAAATATAATCGATATTATATTACATAATTTAAAAACTAACTCATGGGGTATATGAAAAATGTCTTTTTTAAATTTAATCTAGGAAATAAGCAGTCTATGATAATATCACTTAAAGTCAAGATATGGCAACACTACCTTTAAATTAATGGCAAGGTGAAAATCGCTCATAGAATAACTCAGTTGTTTAAAAAGAAAACAAATTGTTTTTGTAATATAATACAATCTGATACAAACTTTATGGCAGGTCAAAACAGTATCAAATACACGCATCAGCAGGGTTGATGGGTGAGGCACTACGCATCGAATATTCATTTGAAAGCCGCTATAAAATTTGAATCGGACTGTACGTGATCAAGAGGATGATATGTAAAACAATTTAGTTCAAAACAAAGTTGCACAACATTGTATTCATAACATTTTTTTGACGAACGACAGCAAGTCAAGTTACCCAAAACTGTCAAATATTCCTTCAGCGATAATTGTTATTTGTTCAATTTGCCAGTGCATTACACTGAGCAGGCAAAGGTATCTCAGACCATGATAGCCTTGTCTTGAATTATATTCTTTGAGCCATTTTTTCTTTAATCTTCTCTTCTTTTGTAACTTATCCTAACTAAACCTATCTCCTTTCGTCTCCCGCGTGTACAGACACTAGGAGGAAGATTTGTGACAAAGTCATGATGTGGCCACTATGCTGCAATATTTCAATGTTCTTTATGAATTATTCACTGAATGCACTTTTTACTACATAATCAATTTTTACTAATTAAACACACACACACTTAACGGACACTTATCGGGGCCATCAATTGCGCTGTTCAAATAATTTTAAAATATGGGGTTTTTAACGGGAAATGTTTTGGACTGTCAGTTTGTGAACCACTGCTGCTTTTGTATTGTTTGTATTACTAACATAGTTTGTAGGCACATGTAACTAACACTATGAGTCTGGTTGCTCGAAATAAATAGATTAATAATAATAATAAACGACACTATAAATAATTTATAGGTTCAATGAAAAATGAGCGTGACACTCATCTTGGCTTTCCCGCCAAAACCGTCCCTTCAGTGATAAAGTTGAAGATCTAATAAAGAAATCTGAGATTGTAGTAGCTTGATGAGCTGTCGTCTGTACGAAACACGTCACTGGCAACATGGAATGTTGCAAATATTTCTTTTAGATAAACAAAAGTGTTTTAATTAATACAATACGCGCACCCCATGTCACCTTTGACCCTAAAAATCATGTCGCCAGTGAAAATTTCAGCTCGACGATACAACGGCCGTATTGTAAACAATTTGATGTTGCAAAACACAACATTGCGCAACTTTTTCTACATTTTGTTTAGAATAAACGAGCCTTATTAGATAGATTTTTTAAATACTTTTAATAACTAATGTCCAGTTAAACCAAGTCCTTATTAAAACAATTCTTTTAAAAATAACTGAGCATCATGGCACGTCATGATATTGTGCTGATAATAACAAAAATCAAAGCGAGATAAATATAAATCCTAAGAAGCGATTAGTTCATTGTGATACGGAACCACACTCGTTTCTTACCTTGCTACTCAGTACCCGGGGATTAGTGACAAATCAATCTTCAGAAACTCTGTAACACAGCTATGAATAAAACTACGGTTTCTTTAGAAGAGTGCTGTCTTACGGTTTCATAGTATCCCAATGTTCATTAAACAATATTCGATTATTGAATAAAATAAAATATTGATAAAACTAACTCTTTACACGTAGTCATGATGGCAGCTACTATAATCAAGTCAATGTTTTTTTTCAGTTCTTGTGAAACTGCCATACAACCTCCATTTTTGTGTAACCAGCCAGTTTGTTCCATATAGGGTTAAAGAAAATAAATATACAACCTTCTTCTATAGTCATCATCGATATGTTCAGCCTTGTATGTACACTACATACGTTTTATATTATAACAATAGTAATTGAAAAATACTAAATTTAAAGCTACCAATAGTTTTATTTAGTGGGAAATTTTCTACTATTTCGTTTTGAAATATTTTTATATGGCAACTCTTGTTGTATAGCCAGTAAATAAATTAATTCATGCAAAGAAAAGGCTGAATAGAAATGCAATGGACATAATTAGGACTATTGTAGAAAATTATAATCAGAATTTGATGGATTTTACTGTTTTTCTAATGGCTATTACAGACAAGTTCACTGCACATGCGATTTCTAACTTTTTTATAAACGACTGCGTAATTTTGTCTTGCTTTGCCTCAATGTGTCCGTTACTACTGATCAGACCATATGATCTTCTTTTTTAATTTCTTCTCATTAATATTATTACCTGCCAGAACCAAAAAGTCGTTTACAAAACTTCATTTATTTTGTCTTCTACAAGCAGTGATTAAGAAGTTATTATAAAAAGGTATATGTATAAAAATCTATTTTATATAGGGAGATAATTTAAGTTTTTTATATTGGTATCATGGACTGTAGTTTTCCTTTATATGTACATATATAAATATGAATTGCACTGAAATATATCTGCAATCTATCTGGCAAACATAGTTTTGGGAAGACAATGAACTGATACGTTTTCAAGTTCTTAACGTAGTATTTATCCACAATATCCCCCTTTTTTGGGCGTGGAAAGGAAATTATCAAATGATCTCTCCCGCTCTGGGCAGATGCGGAAAGGCGTGTCAGACTTTTACTGACTAAACCCCTATTTGTCTCTGCTTCATCCAAAGTTTCATTGGTAGAAAACACCTGCGTGTCATTAAGTATGCCGTATGTTCTGACTGACAATGCTCGACGGAGGCTACCCTGATATTCGCGCGGGTCGATGACCACAGCTAGAGCAGAGGGCGCTCTCTTTTATCATTGTAGCCAGAAACAATTCGTATCGTGTACCCACAGTGGGCGAATCGCTAGTGTACTACGACTTCAACTGTACTATTTTTCTATTGGCATAATACCTAACGCCCACAATAATTATAATATGCCTGATTAATCAACAGCACGATATCATAGGCACGTCTGAACCTCGAGGTCTGAGTCTGAGGCCTCCATTGCTTTGGGGGGGTTTGCCATAATTCCCACGTTTGGCAGACTAGTTAGAAAAATAAATTACATTTCATATGGAAGTCAAAGTTTCTGTTTCTCCGGATGCGTCTAAACTCATCCCGTTAGCCTAGTTTCGGGAATTATTATAAGCCAAGCTTTGCTTTTGTAACGGTACCTACAACGCCACATCCGAACAACGCGTCATAGTGACGTCATGCAAATCCAACAACTCGCAAGCAGACTGTACCGTGCAACTAGCACGCATACAACTTCACGACATCAACCGTCGGGCAAGTGCCCGCCAGACAACACCAGTCAGGTCGGAGAATCCTCCCTTTTCTTATAGAATGAGTGAACTTTACACCCTGTTCTTCATACCTCTCATACGAAGAATTTGGAACCCACAAAAACTAACCCAAATGTATTCTTCTGCGTTCACATTTTGCGAAATCTAGAAAAAAATCTTTTACGCTATAGGATTTTAAGCCAGAGATATTCGCATTATCGCACTGTGCTCCAAAACACAGATTACGAACATTGAAGAAAAATCCGCTAAGTTCAAGTGGTTCTGCAATGGCCACGTCTGTCGTATGCCCAAATCTGTGAGCCAAAATAACCACCTCATGACATGGAGTCCTGCTAAAAAGCGTCGTGTTTACTAAAGCCCTGCTAGATGTCATGAGGACCTTTTCCCCACTAGTGGGATGATGCAAGCCAACAGTAACAGTACATTTCAGTGCAATCCATTCGTCAGTATGTAATAATCACATGTGCAGTAGTACGGCATTATGGCATGAGAGTGACGCGGATATGAAATCGCTTTACACTTGTATTTAGTCCGGGACTATGAAAAAATTGTCTCAAGACAAAAGTCTTCGGCCAGTGTGTGTTGCCAGTCATGACTTATGGAATTGAGACGTGGTCGCTAACAATGGGCCTTATAAGAAGGCTCAGTCACTCAAATGGCAATGGAGAGGGCTATGCTTGAGGTTTCACTGCGCAATCAAATCAGGAATGAGGAGATCCGCAGAAGAACGAGAGTAACCGACATAGCCCGAAGAATTGCAACACTAAAGTGGCAGTGGGCCAGGCACATTGCCCGTAGGACCGATGCCCGATGGGGCCGACGGATTCTCGAGTGGCGACCACGCACCGGAAGACGTAGCGTGGGTGGCCTACCCACAAGGTGGACCGACGACCTGGTGAAGGTCGCGGGAAACCGCTGGATGCGGGAGGCGCAGGACCGGTCGTCGTGGAGAACCTTGGGGGAGGCCTATGTCCAGCAGTGGACGTCTTTCGGCTGAAATGATGATGATGATGATGAAAAAATTAGGACATTGAATTGAAATAATAAAAGAAAACATCATTAGTTCTAACTGAAAAGAAAACGTTTAAACATGACAGCAGTTTAGAAACTCGCATCTAATGACAGTCTTTACGATTTACGAGACGGTTGTTGGAGCCCTCAAAAGTCGAACAATTGATCTAACTGCAATGCCTCGATATCGCCTTCGGTTTGTGGAGGTCAGACGGAAAATATCGAAGTTTAGCCAAAAATTTGCAGTTAGACTAGTAAAGCGGACCTGCCAAAGCGGAAAAAGCTTCGGATGCGACTGGGATTCGTTCGGCGAGTACCTTTACGTTGTTGACACCACTACGATCCGGACGAAGTGTTTCGCCTCGTCTTTTATACCGCGTACATCGAGGGGCTGGAATAATTTGCCCGCGGTGGTGTTTCCGTCTCACTATAATTTAAGTGTGTTCAAGACTAGAGTGAATAGGCTCGATTAAAACTGCATTGGTCAACGATTGCATCAATGCTAACCATCAGACGGGATTACAGTCAAGCATTAGTTTATAATTATAAAAAAAAAATCGCCAATTTTCTAAAAGTCCCGAACTAAAATCGACAATGGCACACTATCAATCGATTCTCAATCTAGGTACAAAGCATATATTTACACTAATTTACACATGTATTACAATAAACTCGGTTACGAGTTGTTCTTTTTTTAAATTATTTAAATTTAAACTAAATTGTCTTTTCATTGCTATACATTGTTATTGCTGATGTTAATATGTCAATGTTGGTACAGAAATGGATTACTTTCCCCCAGAATAATAACTAACATAGATTTGGAAGTTCAAATTGAATTAACTAGGAACACTGCAGACGTAATGGGTATTTTATTGGTGTATACGGCTAAAGGACTTTGAATCCAGGTCAGCAATAATAATAAAAAAAATGGGTATTGATGGGCCCTATCAGAATACCAGCGCTGTGAGATTTACTATTTAAATGTGGAAGAGTAATGTTGAGATAAGAACCTTTTGGCCTCGTAATGGACTTTCAGATTTTTTGTTAATATTATATATACAACGTTACTTTGTGTATATGCGAAACCAGAAACACGTGTCCAGTATTTTTATGTTCAAAACTTCAAAAAATTATCATGAAAAATCACCAACACAGTTCAGAATAAGGAACTTAGTCCATTCCAATCATTTTTACACCATGTCATATTTTTTCCGAAACACATTTAGAAATTGTTGCAGTGTGGTTACCACACTGCACTACACAAAGCAGTTCACGGCAGATCAGTGGTACAAGATGCGTGTGTAAAGCGGAACAGGGCCCCTCCGCCCCTCTGTGCAGGGTTGAAATACGTTCTAAGGAAAATTATCATGTTTTACGTAAATTATATTAAATTATATTTTATACAGCCTCTCAAGTATTAGTGCGCGGGTTCGATTCCAAGTCAGGCAAGTACCAATGTAACTTTTCTAAAGTTATATGTACTTTCTAAGTATATCTTGGACACTAATGACTGAAGGTGAAGGAAAACATCTTGAGGAAACCTGGACTTTCAAGTCTGAAATCGCCAACCCGCATTGAGCAAGCGTAGTGATTACGCTCAATCCTTCTCTGTATGAGAGGAGACCTGTGCCCAACAGTGGGACGATAGAAAGGTTGATGATGATATTTCATCACTTACGGCTGAATTTACGATTAAAGTACATAATAATACCTACCAACAATTGACCATTACCGACAGTCCAAAGCCTGTGAGTGTGATGAAAAATATTATCATTAGATAATCCCCGCACAGTGCAAATATTTGTATGCATGAATATGAACATTTGCACTGGTCCGGTCGTGCCTCGGAAAGCACGTTAAGCCGTTGGTCCCGGTTGCCATACGAACATCTAGTGGCAGTCGTTACGGGTTGTTGGAGCCCTCTAAAGTCCAACAATTGGTCTAACTGCAATGCTTCGATGTCGGGGTCGGGTTGTGGAGGTCAGACGGCAGTCGCTTCACGGAAAAATGTCGAAGTTTAGTCATTTCAGCAGTTGGACTGGTTAAGCGGACCCCAGACTCCAAAGCTGAAAAGGCTTCGGATGCGACTGGGATTAACGCTATGATGATGATGATTAGATAATTACAAACAAACAATCCAAGTCAAAAATCTCAAAATGCAGCACAATGACCTCCAAAAGGCGGCGTTCCCCCGCTACCCCGCGAGATGTAGGTATTATCGTCCTTACAGAGCGTGAAAAATTCATGGCTATCCTGTGCCGTAAATGAATTTTGGATAGCAATGACAGTAATGAATCTGCAATACGAAACTGTAACACCCGATTTTGTTATCATTCGTTTTTTTTTTTTTAATTTTTAAGATCTATTCACGTCAAAAAGGTTTTCTCGTAGAGATTGTCTAATCTGAAATGACGCGCCCTGCTATTGATTACTTTATTTACTACTCGCGTGAGTTAACTGTGCACCTTGCTCTGTGACGTCATTCAGACGGTATCGTTTGTAATGTAAGAATTATATTTTTTTTTATGTTAGTAAAAGGTCGTTTTGATGATAATACTACATCATTTTACTCATGACGTTTTGCAGTTAAATTGATACATATGGCCTGAAATATAATGTCAAACAGACTTCACTAACGTGTCGAAAATGTAAAAAAACAAAAACAAACTTAATAAAAAAAAAAAAAAACTTAACAACGCAAAAACTCCACAGAAACAGCAATAACAACAGGGGATTTAAACTGTATTTAGACAATTGTAACAAAGATGCTATCGCTACTCAGCGCTTACGGTGCACAGTTAACTCGACTAGTAGATGTGTGAGTGCAAATATCGATAAGGACACTGTACTATTTGTTCAACAAATCCGAACGATGCGTGCTTCTATGTTTAAATGTAAATGGCAACTGAACGGCCAATTACAACTGCATATTTATATGTATTGTATCCATATTTGGAATTTGTTTGTGTGCGTGATTACGACGTCATTACAGGTTAAACAAACTCTTAACGTTATTACAATTTATAACAAAATACCCAGTGAAATAAAAAATGAGCATATTCCGCTTTTTAAAAAGAGATTGTCGAATTTATTGATTAATAAATGTTACTATTCCATTGACGAATTCATAAACGATGAGAATTTGTAATCCTGACTGGACCTATTAGTGATATTTCATTTGAAATTTTAATTATTTTTTTTTGTAATTTTATTTCACCTGACATGATATTTTTGATGACATTCTTTTAATTTTAATGATTTTTGTAACTTATCGACATTAATTTAAAATCTGTTTTGCATGCCTAATTTAAGGTAGATAGTAAAGTATCGTTGTATAATTGAACATTTTCATTGTGTAACTAAAAAAAAAAATTATTATTATTATTTAAAAAAACAATTGGAAACATCGATATTCACTTGTTTTATCGATACCCATCACGTGTGCTTTTCACTATTTTATTCGATACTGTAGGTAGTAACAGAAGAATCTTTTGGGCCGTAATAAAACCTATACAGACGTACTCTTTCAATTCATAAGAAGTTACACAATACAGAAAGAGATGAATATATTGCAGGGCTTGTGTTTCTTTTAACACTTCTCTATGTTAGTTATTATCCTCAGAAGAGTATAGTGTAGTCCCCCGATTCAAAATCTTACGATAACTTAAAGTTGGATTTACTTTAAAAATTACTAGATGCACCCCGCGGCTTCTCTCGCATAAGTCTCGACTTATTGGGAATATCGGGATTACACTTGTAATCCTACACAAGACATAAGATACTTATCTTATGTCATAATTCAGGCCATGATGTTCCCATTTGCCAAAGGGTTTTGAGGCTCATTACATAACTTTTGTCAGCCATTTTGTTATGTTTCCAAATGGCGGCCACGCATGTAACCTGTATAAGTCGCTGATATGAATGCAAACGGAAAACATTTAGATTAAGCCTCGTGAAGCGAATCGAAGGCGAGGAGCCATTCTTTTTGTTTGAACTCGCGTAAGCAAGTTGCAAGATGTAATTATTGTTGCATATAGTCATCACCGTTCCATCATCGGACGACGAGCGTTTAAAGTTAAGAAACTCCATATACAGTTTACGCGATTAAGAATATGGCGTTTAAAACTAAGTCGATCTACGTCAGGCGCGGACTAATGTGCGTATTCCAGAAGGAAACTCAAGCATTGATCTCTGCTAAAGCATTGCTTAAAACTAGTTTCAACCAATCAAATGGCTTCAAACGAGACTTAAGTAGCCCTTGAGTTTTGAGTGACGTTCTGTAATACGGACCTAAGTGTAGTGACACATCTGCGGAACGTACGGCGCCGAAAGCTCAGCGGCTGAAGTGTCAGTCGCAATATTCAGTTGTTATGACAAACCAAACGGTCAAAACGCGGCGTATTGTTCAGCGCGCTACGCGATGGAAAGTTACGTGGCGTTATCGTCAGTCTGTCTGTGTCGACACTTTATGGTGTGCGGTTTTTGTGACGTACCTGAATTGTTCAGAAAAATGGATTTAATTAGAATATTAGCTATTATAGAGGGCTTAGAAGACGTTGCCGCTCATCGTTACCTCCACGCGCGTGATGCCGAACTTTCGGTCGCGCATCGCATCGCGTAATGTGTGGCTTGCTATGCAAAATACTTTCAATGCGTTTTAGCTAAATAAACCGCCCGAAGGAAGGTAGGCCTTACGCCGAACGCGGCGTAATTGCGGCTGATGTGCCATAGAGTACTTGAAATACACTGCGAGCGTATTTAGCCGAACTTTCACCGCGGTACGTTCCGCAGATGTGTCGCGACACTAATTTGACAGGACTAATCTAATATTTATTTTTTGTCCTTCGAACCTGAACCTGTCCTCTGAATTTAAATTTAGTTTAATTTGTAAGTTTCAAACATCTAGACAACAAGACGTACACAAGTTCAAAAATTGATATTATGTGATCAAAAATCATCAAAATTCACGACGGATTGTCTAAACGAGTCATAAGTCTTAAGCCAGTATAATATGTCACAATACAGTAGAAAAATAGTAATCAAAGAGTTCTGAATCAGGGCTGTTTAGATAACTTTGCAACAGCTATTGCAATTCGCAAATGACAATATTGCACGATCAAATGGCGTCCCAAATCAAAAGGAATACTTTAAACACAAAAGTATGTTGACTATACTTAGTAACGAATGAATTTGAACTTTCCATACAAGTCGTACGGTGATAAATTATCGCGTATTATAAATATCGCGTTGGGATTTTATCGCGCGCTAGATTTTCAACTGCCTGTATCAAGCAGAGCATTGACAATCCAACACAGCTCTTCCTAGTGTGGCTATTATGAGTTTTCATTACGAGGACTCGATCGTCGATATCGAGCGCGTTTGACTCGCTTGAAGGTTGTAAGAACTCTCAACCAATGAGAGCGCCAAACGTCTTCGATGTGTATGGTCGAGTCTCGTAATGAAAACGCATGGTAGACACACAGAGCGTCTCAAAAACATAATTGGATTATCAACTCTCTGCACTGAACAGTGCGTTCAAAATCCAATGTGCGAAAAATAACCGTGCAAACATTGTCATAACCCCAAGAAAAAAATAACAAGTCGCAATAATAATTACAAAGTTACACAATACACTCAAAATTAGTTGTTAATATTAAAAGATAGTGAATTCAGTCGACAATACTTTGGTAAGTCATTCGAAATGGCAAGATTTGCTTCCCGCGTTTAAAAGTTAGGTTTTACAATAGGAATTTACTCAAAATATTTATTAACCAGAAAATCTTTGAAAAATAAGCTGAAATGTGGTGGAATTGCTAATGACCACACCATTGAAGCGAAAGCTTACGATTGGCTAATTCGGGGTCATCGACCGACTAAGGTCTCAAGTGTCGACCAGGCATCGGAAGACGCAGCGTGGGTAGGCCCCCGACAAGGTGGACCGACGACCTGGTGAAGGCCGCAGGAAAGCGTTGTATGCGGGAGGCGCAGGTAACGGTCGTCGTGGAGATCCTTGGGAGAGGCCTATGTCCAGCAGTGGACGTATATCGGCTGAAATGATGATGATGATGATGACCGACTGGGGTCGAGTAGGTATACTCCATTTAGCTTCACTGACCGCCTAAGGCCGAACATACGCAATTCAACGTTTCCGACCGCCTAGAGTCGACCATACGCGATTCAGCGTTACCGACCGCCTAGAGCTGACCATACGCGATTTAATGTCACCGACCGCTTAGAGCTGATCATATGCGATTTAATGTCACCGATCGTTTAGAGCTGACCATACGCGATTTAATCTCACCAACCGCCTAGAGCTGATTATACGCAATTCAACGTTACTGACCGCCTAGAGCTGACCATACGCGATTTAATGTCACCGACAGCTTAGAGCTGACCATACGCGTTTCAGCGTTACCAACCGTTTAGAGCCGAGTATATTGGATTCAGAGTTTCTGATTGCCTAGAGCTGACCATACGCGATTCAGCGTTACCAAACGCCTAGAGTCGACCACTCGCGATTCAGCGTTATCAAACACCTAGAGCTGACCATACGCGATTCAGCGTTATCAAACGCCTAGAGCTGACCATACGCGATTTAGCATTATCAAACGCCTAGAGTCGACCACTCGCGATTCAGCATTACCAAACGCCTAGAGTCGACCACTCGCGATTCAGCGATAACAAACGCCTAGAGCTGACTATACGCGATTCAGCGTTATCGACCGCCTAGGGCTGACCATACGCGGTTCAACGTCACCTACCGGATTGACTAACGAAATTTTAATAAAAAACATTTTATGCAATTTATGATTTTAAGTTTTGATTTTCAATAGAGCTCTGAGCCATTATAAAATAAAATATTAAGTATGAGTAGAACCAAATATGTAAAACCTAACTTTAGTCATGTTTAAAAGTAATTTGCTTAACAGTTTCTACTACACCGTAATAGAATGTAACGTCATAAATTAAAGTGTCGTCGTTTTCATTGAGAAATTCTTTTGAATTTCCTCCGAATACTCATTTTAAAGTCCACAGGACTTGTAATACCTGAAAAGAGGAGAATAAATATTATTATTTGAGCCGTAGAACCGATGACCGTTGGAGTTGATGTTTTCTCAGATTGGCGGCCATGTTCTTTTCTTTCTTTCTTTTTTGGCTTCGTACGGTTTGTGCATTTAGCCAGTGTCACGTAACGAATTATTCAAGTCGAAAAAAAAACGGCAGCGTGACCCGTCTTACGAGGGAGGTTTGAGGTAAAGTCATGCTGTGGCCACTATGCTGCGATATTTCACTGTTAATTATTTACTGAATGCACTTTTTACTACATAAATCACTCTCTTTTATTTAATAAACAACACTAAATAATTTTAAAAGTGCAATGAAAAATGAGAGTGACATTCAGCTTGACTTTCCCACCAAGACTCCGGCGGCCATGTTGGTGATGTAGTCGAAGTCGCACCGTCATTACCGTTCGCAAGATCATACCGCGCTTACGTGCTCACGCGTATCGAATAGGGGACGGATACTGGTGCGTATAACCACGGTGTAAAAATGTAGAAAAAAGAAATTGCTCTAAAAGCATTATTCACGAAGAAAACAGCGGAATACGTTTGTATAGAGAAAGCACCACTAGAGTTCTCTCTTAAGGGCCTCTTCACACAAAACTGGGTGAATATGAAAGAATACAGCAGTTGAGGGAGGTGATGTAATGTTAGACGAGGCCCGGACAGACCGGGCCAGCACGAGGGTGTGGGGCCGTGGAAGAATTTAGACTCCCGCGGCCCCACGCGCGCTGGTGATAGAAGAGACACCGGGGTGGTTTTAGTCAGTAAAAGTCTGACAGACCCTGTCGCTCACTCCTAGGTGTGGGGACATCCTGAGGATTTCCACCCGCAAAAAAAAGGTGATGAAAAGGTGATCCTCGCAGAAGGACACTACCGCTAACATTATTAGCGGTGGTGTCCTTCTGCGAGGACATGATGGAAGCTGCGGAACGGGAGACGGAGATCTCAATTCCCTTCCCGGGCCGCAGAAGACGCACCGGGCGCCGAGGAAGGGCGGATAACGCTCTCTTCCGCCCCCCATGAATGGATCCAGGGGCGAGGGACATGGGGAAGTCCCAGCCCCCTATTCGATGGACACCGCGCGCTCCTCTGAGCCGGGCCAGCACGAGGGTGTGGGGCCGTGGAAGAATTTAGACTCCCGCGGCCTCACGCGCGCTCATGATAGAAGAGACACCGGAGTGGTTTTAGTCAGTAAATGTCTGACAAACCCCGTCGCCCACCCCAGGGCGGCGGACATCCATTGAGGATTTCCACCCCGGAAAAAAAAAGGTGATGCAATGTTAAACCCAACAACACGACCAACGACGCAGCACCAGAGGGAGATTGATAATTTTACGTCACTTCACCTAAATTTTTACCGTTAAATGGTTACCGAATCGCAAAGCTGATCTTCCGAAGACCGGCGATGATTCTCGAAGCGTATAGTTTTGTTCGGAGATATGTACATACCTTGTACCTAATGTATGTTGCCCACAAAGGCAGAGCCGGTAGCGGCGGCTCCTAGTAGAGCACAGAGCACGGCGCTGACGATGCCCCCCCCATCCCCCGCACCGCGGACTAGCGCCCCACCCATGTACGTCACGGACAGGATGAGGCCGTGGGCGGTGCATCTGGGGAACATACCACACACATGTCATGAGCAGGAAAAACTATCATAAACTAGCGCTTGACCGCAATCCCGCCTGACGGTAAGCAGAGATGCCATCGTTGATGGTGAAGCGCACTAGTTTATTAAAAAATGAAATCGTTTATTAAGCAAGTAGGATCACTGATCACTTTTACACGTCATATTTTTTTAAACTAGATGGAGCCGGCATTTCCTAACTGACTACCTCTGAGAAGAAAAAGCCGAAACAAACTCAGGGATCATCGTCTTTTTTTTAAGTCCAGACATTAAAAATTAAAATGTTTACAATAATTTACGTTAATTGCAAAGCAGTGTATAAATGTCATAATTGTAGCCTAATTACGCATATTGCTTAATAACAATGGTTAGCAGAGCGAGCAGCTCAGTCCCAAGATTTATTGTCTTCTGAAACCAACTCTCTTTCTGAGCCAACTCTAGCCTTGAAGACACTCAAATTGTAGTCCGAAAAATTCAATTCAAATTGTAGTTGAATGTCTGTCCATTCTATGGCTGCCTGGAAGAGATTACATAAGCGATAAGGCCGGCCCATTGTATATCTTGCAGTGTTGAATGTAGTTTTTATGTAATGTATGTTAAATAAAAACTAGTGCTTGACTGCAATCCCGCCTGATGGTAAGCAGTGATGCAATCGTTGAGTGTAAAGCGCACTAGTTTATTAAGCCTATTCACTTAAAAAACTTAGGAATAGGAAGGATGACGGCAGTTGAGCGAGGTGATGCAATGATGCAGTGTTTTTAGTATGCAATAAAGTATGCTATATGTAAAGAAAACCCCGTCCGACCCAAAAGCATAATAAAGGTTAGGTATACACATGACCAAACAAAATATGAAAGTTTACATAATCATCATAGTAACAAGGCTAATGAATTTTGAAATAATTTCTTTTTTCCACGAATTAATTCCAACTTCCCCAAATTTGATAATTTTAAAAACGTGACAACACCATTTTAGTCAGTATTACATGAGTGAAGCGACCACGTGTCGAGTGCGCTGCGCCCCTTCGCCCGCGCATGTATGCCTACCGTGTTGCCTACCGCACATGTATACAGTTACCTCGCTTTTTCGAAATAATATTTATTTTTATAGAGTGATTTTTTTAAAAGTTTAGCCTTGCTTTGTAGGCATTATTAGAATCAGTTATCGATACCTAACAATACCTTCACGGATCGGACAGGGTTTTCAATTCAGGTTCAAAATTCTTACCAAGAGGTATTAAGTATTAACACATACATAAACATTTTTGTAGTAACTGGATTGTGGACGTCAGTATCTCTAGTACGAGTTTTCATTACCAAACTCGATCGTCGATATCGAGCGCGTTTGGCGCTCTGATTGGTTGAGAGTTCTTACAACCTAGAAGCGGGACAATCGATGAGTCAAACGCGCTCGATATCAACGATCGAGTCTCGTAATGAAAACTCATACTAGGTCAACAGATAGGCAGACGTTCCATGTAAAATACTGATATTCAGATAAATCTGGTTAGATTGGAAGTTGATCCTAATATAGTTGGGCTAGGCAGATGATACCGGGGGTGCGTAGCAGAAAACCTCCCCGAGTGCTCGGTGGCTGCTGGTTTCGAGGACAAGCAGACGCTGGGCCGGTGCACCCTGGGCGTAGGCAACAATCCGGCGAGAGGATTGTTGTCCGCCGGATTTCTGCCGGGGCGGAGAAGTAGCTCTGCAGCTGCAGAGTGCATGAATAGGGAACGAGGTGGTGTAGACCGTGGGTCGTTTTTACAGTCTGCGGTTTAGGGTGCAGGGACCAGGGACTTGGGGAGTCTGCGCCCCTTACTCGATGGACCCCGAGGTGGAGGGGTGCACGGTACGCGCCTTAGAGGCGATGCACGGAGTAGTTTAGCACCTCACTAACACCTCACGTGCAGGAGAAGAGGCCCGGACAGACCGGTGAAGGTGAGTGTGGGGCCGCGGCAGAATCATGGACTCCCGCGGCTCCGTGCGCACGTGACCGGAGAGAAACCGGGGTGGTTTTTAGTCAGTAGAAGTCTGACAGACCTCGTCACCCACCCCAGGGCGGCGGACATTGATGACGATTTTCCACCCAGGAACAAAAAAAAAAAGACAGATGATACCGACATAGCTCTTCGAGTTACTAAAATTAAGTGGCAGTGGGCGGGGCACATTGCTCGTAGAACTGATGGCCGATGGGGCAGTAAGGTTCTGCGGCCACGTACCGGAAGACGCAGCATAGGGAGGCCCCCAACAAGGTAGAGCGATGACCTGGTGAAGATCGCGGGAAGCCGATGGAAGACCGGTCATCGTGGAAAGCCTTGGGGGAGGCTTTGCCCAGCAGTGGACCTCTAAAGACCGAAGAAGAAGTAACATAATAATACTAACCTCAAATTATGTGGATAAGTGTCCACGACGTTCAATCCTACAGAGAAGAATACTAGCGTGATGAACACCCGGAACACTGCTTCTACCACGTATAGCGCCGTCTCGCTCTGCGCTATGTAGACTAAGGGAGACAGCAATACGCATGCTCCACACATAGCCACTGTAAGGAGAAAAGAATATGTCAATACTCAATCATTTATTGCATTCCATAAGGTGTACATGACAGTTGGAATATTAAAATATAGAATCAATTTTGTACGGACGACAGCAGGTCAAGTTACCCCAAACTGTCAGATATTCCCAAACTTGAGCCTTAATGCTTTAGAGACAAAGTTGAAAATCTAATAAGGAAGTCAGACAGATTGTAGTAGCTTGATTTGCTGTCGTCTGTATCCTGTCGGGCACAATAAAGTATTTCGTTTTCGAAGGCGCTCTTGTTAAGAAAAATAAATATAGGTCTGGTTAGGTATCGATAACTAATTCTACTAATGCTTACAAAACCGGGCTAAACTTAAAAAAAAAACCGTAAAAAAATAAATATTACAATAAGTGCTAATGTTCGAAGCGATTTTGACCAATACAACATTAATCCTTATCCAATTTAACACCTTAAATAAATTGTTGATTTAATATAGATCTATATCGCTCTTTACAGCATATTATGATTTAAAAGAATATTTTTGAAGATATTACAGATTTTAAAATTGCGGGGCGTCGCGTTCCGTCCGGGGTAGCGGGAGCAACGGACCGCTTTTTTTATACAACGTTAACAGTTTTCTGTAGTGTATTTAGTATCAGCATTGCACCCGAGCGAAGCCGGGGCGGGGCGCTAGTAAATCCATACTAATATTATAAATGCGAAAGTATCTCTGTCTGTCTGTCCGGCTTTCACTCCAAAAGTACTGAACCGTTGTAATGAAATTTGGTACACAAATAGTCTAGAACCTGAAAAAGGATATAGGCTATATAAAATCCCGCTATGACCAATAGGAGCACAGTAGTAACAAAAAATGTTACGAAAACGGGAGCGAACGCGGCCGTACACATTGCTTCCATTATTTTAACAGGCATCTATTTTATATCAATACGCGGACGGAGTCGCGGGCAACAGCTAGTAATAAAATAAATAAGTACCAGTGGGTCTCATGGTGTGTGGTAGCAGAGCTATGAAGGTGACGAGGAACATGGCGTGTGAGACGTAGCTCTGCTCTGACGTCATCCCCCCCAGTTTGGACGTCAGGTCGGCGTGCCTCGCACACCCCCCCCGCATGCCTCGTATTATCGTCATGTTGAATACGCACCATTCGTCTAACTCCCTGCCTATTTCAATGTCTGTGTCGATTATTCTGTGGGCAAGAGAAATAATATTTTAATAACAATACAGTGGAGCCCCAGTAATCCGGCCCTGGCTAATGCGGCACCCCCCATAATAGGGTATTTGACTAAAAAAAAACTAATTAGTCCGGCAGACAGATTTCCAAAAAATACTAGACACGTATTTTACTTTTTTCATATGAACAAAAAATGAAGACGACACAGCGCGTTGAAAACTCGTGTGACGTCACTGGGCGCTACACTTTTAAGCGATCACTGACGTCATGTCATCTTTGATGCCTTTTATATTTGTAAATTTTTGATTTATATGAAAAAAGAAAAATACGTGTCTAGTATTTTTTTGGAATCTGTCTGACGGACTAATTAGTTTTTTTTAGTCAAATACCCTATCCGACACCGTCTATTACACACATGTATTAGCTAATTTACGATTTCGATTTTGCTAGTTCAGGTAAGTTACATGTAGAGGACGAGTAGTAAAAAGTCTGACATTGAGCCAGAGAGGCAAGGAGAAGCTTATGTCCCCACGCTAGTTGTGGCGAGTTGAGGATCGCAGTGATTTGATATTCCACAGGAGAAGCGCTGCTGCCCGCTTCCCTAGTGAGAGTTCCCTTAGTCGCCTCTCTAGACACCCACCAGAGGATATGGGATGGTACTGTTCTAAGCCAGGTTCCAGAAGGGTTAAAAAAAAATTGCATGTTTCACAATATTACTCATCATTTCAGCCGAAAGACGTCAACTGCTGGACGCAGGCTTCCCCCAAGGATCTCCACGAACATCGGTCCTTTCCCGCGACACTTACCAGGTTGTCGGTCCACCTTGTAGGGGGCCTATCCACGCTGCGTCTTCCGGTGCGTGGTCGCCACTCAAGAACCCGTCGGCCCTATCGGGCATCGGTCCTACGGTGTTGCAATTCTTCGGGCTATATCGGGTACTCTCGTACTTCTTCAGATCTCCTCATTCCTGATTTGATCACACAGTGAAATCCAAACTATAGCCCTCCCCATTGCTGTTTGAGTGACCTTGATCTTTCTTATAAGGCCGATTCTTACCGACCACGTCTCAGTTCCTTAAGTTATCAGTGGAGAAAGTGTAAGTGTCACCTGGCCACTTTGGATTCAGTGGAGAGGCGTGCGAAGAGGCTCATTGGTGACCCTGACTTAACTCGAGACGGTCTCCAAAGCCTAGAGCACAGGCGTAGAGTAGCCAGCCTTTCGATCTTCTATAGGATGCATTTTGGGGAGTGTGCGAGGGAATTCCTCTTCTTCTTCCTCAGCCTATAGATGTCCACTGCTGGACAAAGGCTTTCCACGACGACCGGTCTTGTGCTGCCCGCATCCATCGGCTTCCCGCGACCTTCACCAGGTCATCGGTCCACCTTCTTGGGGGCCTCCCTACGCTGCGTCTTCCAGTACGTGGCCGCCACTCCAGAACCTTACTGCCCCATCGGTCATCGGTTCTACGAGCAATGTGCCCTGCCCACTGCCACTTAAGTTCAGCGACTCGCAGAGCTATGTCGGAGACTTTGGTTCTTCTGCAGATCTCCTCATTTCTGATTCGATCACGCAGAGAAACTCCTAGCATAGCTCTTTCCATTGCCCTTTGTGTGACTCTGAGCGTTCGTATGAGGCCCATTGTGAGCGACCACGTACCCACCCACGCAACCTAGCTGGATTCGCCGAGACACCTCTTTCTCGAAGTTGGACCTACCTAGTTGGACTGTTTGTCCCAGGTATATATACTCGTCAACAACTTCGAGTGCAGAGCAACCAACTACAATTGGAGTGGGTGCGACATGAGAGTTCGACATGATCTTCGTCTTATCCATGTTCATTTTTAGACCCACTTGTTGGGAAGCTCTGCTGAGGTCATTGAGCATTTTGCCCAAGTCTTCCAGGGTCTCAGTCATGACCACGATATCATCTGCGAAACGGAGATTAGTGATGTACTCGCCGTTGATGTTGATGCCAAGTCCTTTCCAGTCCAGGAGCTTGAAGACATCTTCCAACGCAGCAGTGAACAATTTAGGAGATATGACATCTCCTTGTCTCACTCCACGCTGCAGTTGGATCGGTTTCGAGTCCTGATCCTGGAGACGGACTGACATGGTGGCGTTTTTGTACAAACACTT
The DNA here is from genome assembly GCA_017933935.1 of Sesamia nonagrioides. Taxonomy (NCBI): domain Eukaryota; kingdom Metazoa; phylum Arthropoda; class Insecta; order Lepidoptera; family Noctuidae; genus Sesamia; species Sesamia nonagrioides. The sequence continues at coordinate 715,035 of JADWQK010001195.1, forward strand.
TATCACCTCAATGTATCGATGGTCAATTTTGCACCTCTGGAGAGACTGTAGCACCGCCCAAGTCTCAATCGAATCGAAGGCCTTCTCATAGTCCACAAACGCCAAGCATAGTGGTTTGTTATACTCCTCGGACTTCTGTATAACTTGCCGCAGCGTATGAATGTGGTCTATGGTGCTAAAGCCTTTTCGGAAGCCTGCTTGTTCGGGAGGCTGGAAGTCGTCGAACCTGCGAGCGAGACAATTCGTGATGACCCCAGAAAACAGCTTGTAGACATGGCTCAGGAGGGATATCGGTCTGTAGTTTTTCAGGAGGGTATTGTCACCTTTTTTGAAAAACAAAACCACCACGCTCCTGTGCCACGCCTTAGGCGTTTCGCCTTTAAGAATGACGGAATTAAATAGCTTCTGAAGCGCTTTAAGAACCGGTTTCCCACCCGCTTTCAGAAGCTCAGCCGTAATTCCATCATCTCCAGCCGCCTTATCGTTCTTGAGCTGTTTCAGGGCCATACCAATCTCGTACAGGCTGACGTTCGGGATATCGTCGGTGTAGTGTCGGGTTAGTCTGGCTCTAAGATCATTAGCCAGGCTTACAACAGGTGCGGGAATTGCATGGATATAATTCCCCCACCTCCGTTCCACCATCGGACGACCCGTCGTCGGCAAGTTTCCACCCTTACGTTGTTAACACCACTACGATCCGGACGAAGCGTTTCGCCTCCTCCTTTATACCGCGTACATCGATGGACTGGAACAGTTTGCCAGCGGCGGTGCTTCCGTCGGACTACAACTTGAGTGTCTTCAAGGCTAGAGTGAATAGGCTCTTAATAAACTAGTGCGCTTTACCATCAACTATTGCGTCACTGCTTACCATCAGGCGGGATTGCGGTCAAGCGCTAGTTTATAATTTTATATATAAAAAAAAAAACATGGTTAAGTTCATATTCATGAAAATACTACTCACGTGCTATTAATAAACAGGCATCCCTCGAAGGTCGTGAACGAGGTCTTGATATTGGACAGCGCCACGTTTGTGAAGGAGCAGTTCTTGAAGGAGACATGTGACATCAACATATCTCTAAGGGTACACTTCTCAAACGACACATTATAATAGTTAACATTGTCCATAGTCGTGTTGTATTGGACATCTGAGAATGACTCGTTGTAGATGGTACGTTTGGACGCTTCGTAGAGATCGTTTTCCATCTTAACGACAGTCGCTGGTATGTAGGAGGCGAGGTAATACTGTGGAAAGAAGATTATATTGTAATTATTGGTGATTTCACAATAAATAATGCTAATCCTTATCATTATACAATATTTAAAGAAAACCTTGAACGTGAAGGTATTGTTAGGTATCCACAACTGATTGTACTAATGCCTACAAAGGCTACCTTTTTTTTTTCCGGGTGGAAAATCCTCATGGATGTCCACCGCCCTGGGGCGGGCGACGGGGTCTGTCAGACTCTTACCGACTACAAACCACCCGGATGTTCCGTCTCACACCTACACCGGGGGCTGCGAGAACTAATACTGCTTCCGCAACCCCCGATTGGTGCTGGCCCACCGCCACGGGCCTCCTCGGTTCAGGGGGGGAGTGAGGTGAAGGACTCCCCCCGTGACGTCTAAGAGTCGCGCGCGTGGAACACTTCGCGCCGCCACCTCGGGTCCTGATGTTTGGGGGTCGACAGATGTCCCCGAGTCTATCGCCCCTGGACCCATTTAGGGGGGCTGGAAGAGGGCGTTATCCGCCCTCCGACGACGCCCGGTATGCCTGCTGCAGGTCGGGTGAGAGGACGAGATCTCCCTCTCCCTTTCCGCAGCCTCCTTCTGCGAGACAACTCCACCACCACCACCCACCCCAGCACCACCGCATCCCAGGACTCTTCGCTGCCGACCATCGACTTGATTACTGCCGGCAGCGATAATTCACTGCCTACTTCAGAGATGAGGACACGGCGCAGCTCCTCCCAAGCGGCACACTCTGCCAGCATATGCTGCACCGCATTCTCCCGGCAGTCGACGCAGTGGTGACACCGGGCGTCCGGTTCCCTGTTTATGCGACACAGGTACTTTCCGAAGCAACCATGCTCCGAGAGCACCTGTGTCACCCGAAACGTCAGGGAGCCATGCTTTCTCCCGAGCCAGTCCGCCAGTACCGGCCGGATGGCCTCGATGGTGGTGAGCCTGTCCCGCCATTCCGCCACCAGAACCTCGCTGAGCTGCGACCGACGCTGCCCAAGCTGACGCTGCATCGGCCGGTCGCCCCGTTCTCGCGCCTGCTCACGCCACCGGTATAGTGACGCGAGGACCTTCGCCTCCAGGTCCCAGGGCGGGGTTCCAGCCAGTAGGCAGGCCGCCTCATAGGAGATCGTGCGATACCCAAATGCCTACAAAGCCTGGCTAAACTTAAAAATTTAACTTACATGGCACATCTTCTATCCTTTTCTTAACAAAATGGAGAGAAAAAGATGCACTGAACTTAAAACTATAGTTGAGCCAAATTCGATAAAGAATAGAGGTAAACAAACCGTTGCTAGGCAACGAGTAGTTTACACCTAAAAGACAGATGTTAACAACCTTTTCTACATAGATGATTTTCATAAAAGTAATAATCCTACTTCCTACTAATCTAAACAGTTTATGTTTAGATATTTATGATTTGCATAGAACGCTTAACCTATTTCAATGAAATATGACATATGTACATGTAAGCTAATTTCCTAATAGGTTACATTTTTTGATACTTAAATATTATTATTAGTCCATTTTTGAAATTATACAATGCATGTGTTATGTAGTTGATTTTAAAGTAATTAAAATACGCAAAATTGTATTGACAAATGTCTCAACTTTATTCATTGGTTGAATTCCACAAAATGTGTTTAATATCTGGATTTCATCCATCTTTCTTTTTTTGTAGGGCTATCACGTAAATTTAATGTCGACTTTTTAATGGTTTTTCGAAATACCAAGTTATTATGCATGTTATATTAGTAATTCTATTGAAATATGCTTCAATAGGAATTGTTAATAAATAGTTAGCATGTAAAGATTGATTTTCATGTAATTCATTTACCTGTATTGCCATAGTGAAGAGTAGCGTCCCACCAAGCGAGAGAGTGGTACTCCTGTACGTGCTCGAGAACAATTGGAAGAATGACTGCCAGAACTGAGGACAAGACAATAAACCTGTCAACAGCTGCTGTATGACAGCAGATCAAGCTACTACAATATCTGTGCCAGGGATGCTGGTTGGTTAAAAAAAAAAACAGCTGTCTGTAAACTCAACTTCAACTCTTGATCAATGTCCTCTGTAAAATAGATACTAAAATTTTGCCAATAACACTTGTAACAAATTATAGAAACTCATTGAAAATTTTATTTCACTATAATGGCGGATATCGCTAATGACAGTCGAAAAAACTTTTTTACAAAAAAACAACCGACTTCCAAAAAGCACTACAAAGTGAAAAATAACTAATTTCGGAAGTCGGTGTCTTTGGTTTTGCATATTCGTTTTTGACACCGACTTCCGAAATTAGTTATTTTTCACTTTGTAGTGCTTTTTGGAAGTCGGTTGTTTTTTTGTAAAAAAGTTTTTATTTTACAATTTTTAGTTGTTAAAAGTAGGTACTATGTATTCAGTTGCATCCGGTCAGACTGGAAGCTGACGCAAATATAGTTGGGAAACAACGTAATTTTGTTTACTTTAATTTTTACCCGTACGTATTCTCTCAACTGCCTATGGTCTTCATCATCAAATTTACCGCAGACCATTATTTTAACCCAATGGGTGCAAAGGTCTCATCAATATAAATGAATTAAGTCCACCACAAAGTAGCTACTGTAAACCGTTGAGGAGTTCCCGGAACTGGCCTCTGTCTTCATCATCAGAGCTCTTATGACAGTCACAACCCATCTAGGTGTAAAGTTTTTATCAATACAAATTAATCGAGCCCAAACACAAGGTAGCCGCTGTGAATTGTTGAGGAGTTCCTTCGACTGTCTCCCGGCTCCATCATCAGATCTACTCCAGACCTTTATTTAATTGTAGTGCTTTAAAATACTTAATGAAAATGCTAAGAAATATAAAAAAAAATAATAAAATAATGGGAGAATTCTTCAAAATTACGGGTAAAAATTAAAGTAAACAAAATTACGTCATTTCCCAACTATATTTGCATCAGCTTCCAGTCTGACCGGATGTAACTGAATACATAGTACCTACGTTTCACAACTAAAAAGTGTAAAATAAAAACTTTTTTACAAAAAAACAACCGACTTCTAAAAACCACTACAAAGTGAAAAATAACTAATTTCGGAAGTCGGTGTCAAAAACTAATACCTATACAAAAACCAAAGACACTTTTTACTACATAAAGCACGCTCTTTTATTTATTTAACGACACTAGAAATAAATTAAAAGTCCAATGAAAAATGAGCGTGACACTCATCTTAGCTTTCCCGCCAAAAACTCCGTCTGTAAAGTCGGTGGGGTTTCGTAGAGTGGGGTTTTTTATAAGGTGGGGTTTTTCATAAGGTGGCGTTCATAGGGTGGGGTTTTTCATAAGGTGGGGATCATAGGGTGGGGTTTCATAGGGCGTGGTTTTTCATAAGGTGTGGTTTTTCATAAGTTGGGGTTTCATAGGGTGTGGTTCTTCATAAGGTGGGGTTTTTCATACGGTGGGGTTTCATAGGGTATGGTTCTTCATAAGGTGGGGTTTTTCATAAGGTGGGGACCATAGGGTGGGGTTTCATAAGGTGGGGACCATAGGGTGGGGTTTCATAAGGTGGGGTTTTTCTAAGTTACCATCTTGACGCTATGCCTGACGTGGTGCAGGGCAGGCGGTCGTCTCTTCCCCGGTAGGGCAAGTTCTCCCAGAC